>OY856409.1:945965113-946627613 GCA_963693085.1 Alisma plantago-aquatica
GTGGATGAGAGATAGATATCATAGAGGGTTGGATTTTATTCCAATGACTAGAGAAGGATACTCAAGAACGATTAATGTTATGAGGGAAATGTGGCCACAAGTTAAACATGTATTTGTTGCCAAGGATTCTGGAGGATGGCAACTCAAAGACAAGAAGATATGTGCTTATGGGAGGTGACCCAGACTAGAATCGTAAAGGACCTAGTGGGTGAACAAATATGGACGGATATGTATGTGCCGAAGTGGAGCATATGTGTTTACAAATTTTTGCACAATATCCTAGCCACGTTTGATAGAATAAAGAACTGGAATTATGATATATCTACTACATGCCTGCTATGTGAGGAAAAGGAAGAAATCCACAGCCACCTTATGGGGGAATGCAAGTTTACAAAGGAGATCTGGGAGTATTTATGCTGAGACTTCAGACTTCAAAAACAACTTAATGTTGAACCGATAAGGATGCTTGCTAGATGCGGTCCAGACTTGAAGAAAAATCTTTTATTTACTGCTCTTTTCTACCATATTTGGGAAGAAAAAAAAATTTAGAAAGCACTAAGGGAAGTCCACGAATGCTACAAGCATTGCTGTAAAAATATATAAATGTATTAGAAACAGACTACGTATTAGCTAGATACATGAGTTGTATTGGTGTTATGGATGTATGGCATTGGGCCTACATGTACACTTGACCCCTCTAATAAATTTTAGGGGGGAAGTCCGAATATATTTACCTGATTTCGATACATACATACATACATACATGTATACATACATATATATATATATATATATATATATATATATATATATATATATATATATATAGAGAGAGAGAGAGAGAGAGTCAGGCTACTATACATTCGAGTGTACCGGAGGCACCGTATACCTCAGTCATTTTTAAAGATAGAGTAACTTTTAGAAAAATATAAACCGTTGATCTTCTTAATTATCATAAGAACCTACTATATACTAAATTTTAGCTCATTTGGACACTTATAGGCCGTGCATCTAAAGAAGGCAAAAATTATGCATTTCAAATTAGTTTTGTGTGTCGATTTTGTTGTCCTTAGATGAGTCACTTATACTCATCCAAATGAGCTCAAATTTTATATGTGGCCTATTATTATTGTAACCATGAAGATCAATGGATTAGATTTTGAAAATACATGGTCTAGATAGGAAAACACCATTGGGGTGTACGGCGTGATCTATACACTCGAGTGTATTCTAGCCTGACTCTCTCTATATATCTGCCACCGCTGGGATCGAAAGCAAGGCTCTCCGGACTTATGACTAACAGGATGAGGCGGAATGTCCAATAGCTCTTGTCCTCATCCAACTGTACTGTTTGGACCACGAGGCACAAATGTTGTTGTAATGTAAGAACGCAGCAAACAGCTAGCAGGATCAGCAGCCAAGAAGCATTTGCTGATGCAGCTGTTCGGCCTGACATGGCTTGGATCTGGATGCAGCAACGACAGTGGCTACGTCAGAGGTGACGGTGAGGCATCAGCCTAGGGAGTAAGTCTCTTGATTGGAGCTGAATGAGAGCACCATAAGGTCTCAAGCCGAATGAGTGACCTTGATGACAGTGGAAAATATTTAACGTTCAAGAATTTTCTGGAGGAGGTGTTCCTTTACTTCGTTCCAGATGCACCTATGGAAGCGGCTAAGTCAGAGGTGACGGCGAGGTAGTAGCCTAGGGAGGTGGTATCCAACTTGGTGCTGAATGAGAGCATAATGAGGTAGTAGTACAAGAAGAATTTCACCTATGTGTTCTATGTGGATGCACATTAATTGTTTGATAAAATGTAGCTTCATGGGAAGCACTGGGTTGAATTCATTAATGTTACATATGTGTGAATTAATTCACGAAGATTCTATTTACAGTGTTGGGAAGATCGTATCGTTATGCCTTCTTTGATGCTCTTGGCTCGACTATTCGATTCTGTAGAAATATTATAAAAATAGTGCATATGACATTATATACTTGCATTTCATTTGTCAGCATTAAAAAAGGACAACATGGCGCTAAAGATTTCGCAGGCAACGAGATTGTATAGGTGTTGATGATCTATTTCTCGCAGCATTTCTTCTCATTATATCAGATTAATTTTCACATAAAAGTAACTATCTAGCACTAAAAGTAACTTCGAGATGTAAAAAGTAACAAACTAATTACATAAAAAACTAATTATATTAGGTTGAATAGTTACTTGAAAGGGAACGATAAAAAAAGTCAGAAGCTTCATAGAATGACCGGAAAATGCGTCTAAAAAATAATTATAAAATATATAAAGTAACTATATGATATAAAAAGTAACTATCTAGCACTGAAAGTAACTCCGAGATGTAAAAAGTAACAAACTAATTACATAACAAACTAATTATATTAGGTTGAACAGTTACACGAAAGGGAACGATAAAAAAAAGTCAAAAGCTTTATAGAATGATCGCAAATTGTGTCATTCAGTTGTCCGAGTTGCATATGTGTTGTATGTTCAAAATTTTATATGCAACAAAGTACCTATCTGACACTCCAAGTAACACCATAACACAAAAGTAATTGTATGGTATGACAGTTGCCATCTGGCATAGAAAGTAATACTAGGACACAAATAGTAACTATATGGTACAAAAAATAACTATCTGACATAGAAAGTAACTCACCGACGAGTAACTGATATGTTGTAAGAGTAACTCTGAAAGTAACTGATATGTTGTAAGAGTAACTCACCGAAGACATATAAAGTAACTCACCGACGAGTCACTATATGCTGTAAGAGTAACTCTGAAACCACTACGAGTAACTGATACAACCATGCGAGTAACTAAACTGAAAGTAACAAAATTCTTGAGTAACTGAAAAGTAATGCTTGAGTAATTGAAATTAATTCTTGAGTAACTGAGATTAATGCTTGAGTAACTGAGAGTAATGCTTGAGTAACTGAGAGTAAAGGTTGAGTAACTAAAAAAACCTTGCGAGTAACTGTCACAACCCTGGAGTAACTGAACAAACACTGCGAGTAACTGAAAAAGGACTACGAGTAACTGAAAAAACATTGCGAGTAACTGTGACAATACTGCGAGTAACTGTGACAATAATGTGAGTAACTGAAAAAACCCTACGAGTAACTGTAATAGCAATTAGAGTAACTGTGAAAACACTGTGAGTAACTGTCACAACCCTGCGAGTAACTGAAAAAATAATGCGAGTAATTGAAAAAAGCATGTGAGTAACTTAAACAAGCTTGCGAGCAACTGAACATTGCAACCAATGGTTGAGTAACTAAACAAACACTGCGAGTAATTGAACAAACACTGCGAGTAACTGTCACAACCCTATGAGTAACTGAACAAACAATGCGAGTAACTGAAAAAAGCATGTGAGTAATTAAAAAACCATGCGAGTAACTGAAAAAAGCCTGCGAGTAACTGTGAAACACTACGAGTAACTATGACAACAATGTGAGTAACTGAACGAGCACTATGAGTAACTCAAATAGTAGTTAGAGTAACTGTGAAAACAATACGAGTAACTAAAAAAGCACTACGAGTAACTGTGACAACCCTGCGAGTAACTGAACGAGCACTACGAGTAACTCTAACAGCAATAAGAGTAACTTTGATTGCCTAGAAAAGAAACACTATAATTCAAACTCAGTTACTCTTATACTTTATAAGAGTAAATGTGACAACACTAAGAGTATTCATTGCACACAAAGACAAACACATATTCTTCAAAAAGAATAACAACTGATCAGAACATATTCAAAGTATACATACAGCTGTTGGAGCACAAGGTAACACAAAGATAGATTACAAACACAAGTGAAGTACATAGAAGGTTGCAAAATCACTTCCACAAAACTACACAAAAAGAACAACCCATTACAGATTTGAACATGCCTCACTGACGCACTAATCAACTACAAACTCCACTAAAAAAGGAAGGATTACAAATCAATTTTAAATTACTACACAAGAAAAATCCATTACATATTTGAATATGCCTCACAAGTCAAAATACTTTGATTTGCATGTTCATGACCCATTGTCAGTGAAGCGTCGTTATTAAAGGATTATGTACATGTATTACTCAAAGCTACCTTGCCAGTTGGCCATTCCATCTATATAGTCCACTCTTGCAAGTTTTTTCCTCCTTGAATGTAGCAAATTGTGATGAATCCTATAGAGTTTCGATTGGAATAAATGATGGTTTAAATGTAATATTAGATTGTCGGTATGATGTTATAAAAATAAGTAACAAATTGTGATACTATCTGACACTTAAAGTAAAGACAAGATACAAAAAGTAACTACATGGCACAAAACGCAACCATCAGACACAAAAAGTAACTATCCGACAATGTAAGTAAGCAATATTAGGATATAAAAGTAACTACATGGTATGAAAAATAATTATCCAACATTAAAAGTAACATCATGATACAAAAAGTAACTATCCGACACTGAAAGTAACATCAGGACACAAAAAGCAACTATATGGTAATAAAAGTAACTATTTGACACTAAAAGTAACATCGAGACAAAAATGTAACTATCTATCACTGAAAGTAACATTAGGACACAAAAAGATCGATGCGTTATTTTTACGGCTTAGTGTTACTTTTAGTTTAAAAAATTACTTTTAGTTTTAAAAATTACTTTTCATACTAGTTTAAATGGAAATTCGAGTGAAAGTAACAATAGGACACATAAAGTAACTATATGGTATGAAAAGTAACTATCTGACACTAAAAGTAACATAATGACATTAAAAAGTAACTATCTGACACTAATAGTAACAATAATTATTTGACACAAAAAGAAATATCGAGATACAAAAGTAATTGTCAGACAGTGAAAGTAACATCATGACACAAAAAGTAACGATATAGTACGAAAAGTAGCTATCTGACACCTAAAGTAACACCAAAATATAAAAAGCAACAATAAAGTAACTTAATGTATCATAGACATGTTCATCCATGGAAGAACATGGAGTGTATCAGACATAAACATAGGTAGAGAAGGAGGCATTGGTTGAAGATCCCTAATCTTCATGGCATTCTATATTGTCAACATACACTCCTTGTTAGTAAAAGTCGACGTGCCCAAATTACAGTTCTGGCTGCTAACACTGCAAATGAGTCACTCGGAAGCACCATCAGAAAATGGTCATATATAGAATAAACAAGGACAAATATATACACTAAACATAATCTTATCAATGTATGAATATACTACATTGTCTAGTGATAGTGTGTTGTATAAATTTCTAGTCAATAACAAGTGTATTCATGTTTTGGTATGGTGTGCGGTTATACAAAATGCAAGTATGTGATGCTACAAGTAACTAAGTTATAATAGAAAATAATTATTGGTCTCAAAAAGTATCTATTTGACATGTAAAGTAATATTTTGCATAAAAAGTTCCTGTTGCTTTCCCCCTCCTCTCGATCTAAATTTTTTGTGCTTTTTACTAGCCACCACATTAGTTGCTATTTCTATATCAAAACTAAAATGAATCTCTCTCCCTTCATAATCACCTACATGTGTCGTCGCCCACACTCTTTCTCCTCCCACTCGTGTTCACACATGTGTGAGGAAGTAGCCAGCATGTCTTGAGGAGTGAGTGTCATCAAGGGTTTCATGGAGGGTGGGATCGTGGCCGTGGTGGTCGGCTGTTCCACCCACCCTCTCGACCTCATCAAGGTCTGAATGTAGCTTCAAGGCAAATCAGGCACTTCAACCGTCGCAACCTCCAAGACGGCCTCCGCTGTGGTCGCTTCTCCCGCCACTCTCACCGCACCACGACTTGGCCCCATCGGCAGCGGGGCACAGATCCTCCGCCCCCATGGCACTCTTATCGGGCGTGTCCGCAACCGTCCTCCGGTAGGCCCTCTACTCGACCACACAGATGGGACTCTATGGAATTTGTTGCGCCGAACGGGGAGGATGGCTCCGTGAGTAACCGTGATGCCACCACCGTGCCTCTGCACCGTAAGGTGTCTGATCTTAGGCACGCTGGGCGCACTTGTCAGGAACCCGGCCGATGTGGCCATGGTGCGGATGCAGGCCGACGACCGCTTCCCGCCGGCCCAGTGCTGCCTTTCAAATCATAGCTGGTTGAAAGTTGTTAGATATATAAGGATGAATGGTAGAGGTAGAGATTGGGACAGAAGGCAGAGTCACAAGTCTCCCTAGCCACAGCGCGGCGGAGTTGTTCCCCTTAAACTCGAGCCGTCCATCAACGTTCCGAAACACCTCATCCTATCAGGCAAACAGTTGATCAGCGAAATCGGCCATAGTCATGAGCAAGAACGTCGCGACGATCCACCTCGGCACACGCGCGGGCTCCCCTGTCCTGATATGAGGCACCGACACCCCATTCGCAGGTAACACCGAATTGAGTTTCTTCCTCCACAGCTCCTCCGGATCTGACTCCCATTTTTCCCTCAAAACCTCCACAGACCTCCCGGACGCCTCCATGTGTTCCGCGAGCTCCGCGTCATCGGGGTACTTGAATAATAGGTCATCGTGGATCATAGTCTGCCTGGGGACTATACAAAATATGTGTACTAGCCGCTCGGCTTTGTGTCCCACGAGGTCACGGACGCGGGATCGGGAGGCGTTGGAGGGGGCGAAGATGGCGAGGTTTACATAAGAGTTGGAGTATGCGGAGTGGAAGACGCCGCAGAGGGATACAGCTCTGGGTGCGCCCCACATGTGGAGGGCGCGGTGGACGCCGACGAGGTGGGAGAGGAAGTCACTGTGCTTGTGCCAGCACTCGTTGGCGCCGACGGAGCGGAGGATGGCGAGGAGGGATGGGAGGGCTGGGTCGACGCATTCGGACTCATCACGGAGGAATGGGCAGGTGGAGTCTAGGAAGGAGTGGAGGTCGCGCTTAGGTTGTTGCGGGGACTGGGGTTTGGGACTTGGGAGCGGAAGAGGAGTAGGAAGGCATGATGGCGGGAAAAGAGGTTGGCCGGGCGCCTCTCCCTCACAGAGAACGGTGATAGATCGAGCAGAGATCTCAAGAGCGGAGATCCTTATCCTTAGATTTACATCTCATGCCTCCGTGTCTTCTGTCACGGGTAACATAAATAAGATACCCGCACAAGCATTCAATAAACACCCTATATATATACATATATATATATGTACATATATATATATATATGTACATATGTATATATATATGTACATATATATATGTATATAATATATATATATACATATATATAGATATACATATATATACATATATATTTATATATATATATATGGGCCCATCTTTATTGCCCGCGCGGGTAGCTACCCGCCCACCCTTCCGATCATTTTTTTTCAAAAAAAAATTTCAAAATTGTAGAGGACTATTTTGTCTAGCTCTCCAAAAATTTGAGCCAAAAATAATATCATTTGCCCCTCGAAAATCAAAAAACCCGTCCTTATATATATCTGTTGTATATTTTGTACATAATTACTTTTTTGGCCAGCAGAGTTACTTTTTTGACACCATAGTTACCTTTTTTACAGCAAAGTTACTTTCTTAGCTAGGAGAGTTACTTTTTTGGTTGCAGGGTAGCGAAAATCAATGCTACCCACGCGGGCAATGAATGAACACCCTATATATATATATATATATATATATATATATATATATATATATATATATATATATATATATATATGGCTAAATATTTGTTACCCGCGCGGGTAACATACACTCGCTACCTGGCACTATTCTATTCCGCCTCCGTCCCCTGCGCGACCGCCTCTTCCGACGATTCCAATCCCCTCTTCTACCAATTCCATCCCTCTCTTCCGACCAAAGACGAAATATCCGGCGATTCCAACTCCCTCTTCCGACGATTCCAACCCCCTCTTCCGCCGATTCCATCCCTCTCTTCCGGTGGCTTTTCCATCTCCAGTGAATCCGCTGTTAGACGGGCCCATATCGTCCATCTGCCGCAGCGACACTATTCTATTGTCCGCCTCCTTCCCCTGTGCGCGACCAAAGACGGAAGATCCTGCAAATCTCCGGCGATTCTTCTCTGATCTCCTCCGCCGCTGGTAAGCATCCGCCGTTAGACGGGCTCATACCATCCATCTGCCGCAGAGTATTTGGGTCTTTATTCGTTGATCCGGATTCTCCCTCTTATCCGCCCCTTTTTAATCCAGGAGCTCCAATTGACAGTGCGACAAGTGCCCCGATCTGAAAGCGGCGCCCGACCTAGAAGAATAGCGACATTGTTCATTTATCCGTTAACTGCAAGAAGGGGCGGGTTTTCCAGTTCTCAGTTTTTATAGAGGAGGACGACGAACGTGTTTCTGAACTCATCTGAGTCCTATTTGGCTGTCGTCCGAATATCAGGTGAACATATTGATAATCATCAGTTGAAATCGTTGCTATTCAAGTGTGTCTGTCCAACTTCGAAATTTGATTTGTAATGTGTATATTGATTTTCCAAGAGAATGCTGATTTGTAATGTGTATACTGATTTTTCTATTCAAGTGTCTTTACAACCTTGATATCTGTTTTATTCTGATTTGTACTTTAGAATACTAATCTATCTATACTGATTGACTTATAGTAGAAAATCCAAAAGAATGTATATTCATCGCTCTGACTATTGTATGCCCAATGTGTTTTCTTCTCTCTGACTTTTGTATTCACAATGTGTATACATTTCTCTGACCTTTGTGTTTAAAGTAAACCCAATTTTGTGTTTGCATTTTCCATTTTTGAAGCAGTTACTCATTTGGTATGCTGGGTTACTCTTCTGACTGACAGAGTTACTGTTTTGTTACTGATAGACGTTGTTATGATACAAATCTTCCTTCAGTTACTCATTTGTTATGATGAGTTACTCTTCGGCCTGATAGAGTTACTCTCTGCTGTTTCAGATTTACTCCTCTGTACTGCTGAGTTACTGATAGACGTTGCAATGGATCCCAGCCTTGATACAGATGCTGCCAATTCAAATGTTGGCCCTGATAACGATAATGCTAATTCTTATCCATCTGTTGGTGCTTCCACTCTGCCGCCAGCTACAGTTCCTAAAATTGGTCTCCATTTTGGAAGTTTAGATGAAGCTATTTCATTCTTCTAGTAATGCTGGCATGAATGGTTTTAATATCAGGAAAGATGACAACAGGTATGAACGGGGAACTAAGATTCTTGTTGCCAAAGATCTGGTTTGTGACAAGCAGGGTACAATGGGCCGTTCTAAGACGTCAAGAGGGCTGCTGAGCCCCGTTTGTGATGAAGTGGGTAAGTTACAGGAAAATCTGTCTAAGAAGCACAAGCGATCTGTGAAGAGGTGTGGTTGTGGAGCCATGATCTGATTCACACTAGACAAGTCCTCATCTACGTGGGTTGTGACTGCCTTTGTTGAGGAATACAACCACGATCTTGTTGATGATGCACATCTCCGTTACTTGAAGTGTAACTCATCTCTTAATGAAACTCAAAAAGATATGCTTTCTTCCATGAGCCAAGATAACATACCTGTATCGAGACAAATTGCATTGATGGCATCGGAGTCTGGTGGTTATGAAAATCTGACATTTACTAGAAGACAAGCTCATGGACACATCAGTAGCAAGAGGAAAGAGGCAGCTAAATACGATGTCGACATGGTCTTGGATCGGTTTGCCAAGTTTAAGGTACTCGATCAGAAATTCTTCTATACATACAAAATGATCCTGATTGTTGCTTGACTCATCTGTTTTGGGCTGATCCTGTTTCCGTTGAAGATTGTGGGTTGTTTGGTGATGCGATAGTTTTTGACACCACCTACCGCACCAACAAGTATTCAATGGTTTTTGGAATGTTTGGTGGTGTTGATCACCATCGTAAGACGGTCTTGTTTGCTTCAGCTCTTATGATTGATGAGAAGTACGAGTCATTTGTATGGGTTTTCAAGCAGTATCTACTTTGTTTTGGCAAAGAGCCAGTGTCCATCATAACCGATCAAGACCCGGCTATGAATGCTGCTATCCTTACTGTTTTTCCAAACTGCAAGCATTGGTTCTGCAGCTGGCACATCCTACAAAATCTTCCCTCTAAGCTTGGTGGTGTTCCTAACAAGGAGCAGATCATAAGCTCCTTGAATGATTGCGTGTGGAATGTGGATGATGTTGGCACCTTTGAAGAGAAGTGGCATTCTGTTGTTGAGGTTTATGGCCTGTCATCTATTAATTGGTTGTCTGACATGTATGCTATGCGTTCGGATTGGGTCCCGTGCTATATGCAGTCTTCCTTCTTCGCAGGCATGAGGACAACGCAAAGGAGCGAGAGCTTGAATGCGTTCATTAGAAGCCATGTGAACAGTAAGAAGACTTTATTTGAACTTGTATGCTCATTGGAGACTGCTTACTCTCATATGCGGGAGATTGAAAATTTCAAAGACTTTGAAGACGAGTATAGTAATCTCCCTTTGTCATCACTTTGGCCTCTGGAGGAGCAGATGAGAGGTATATACACAAAGTCAATTTTTAAGATCTTTCAGAGTGAGGTTCATCAAAGCATGATATATAATGTAAAGGAATCTTCAGAAGGTGTGTTTGAAGTGTATCGCGTTGGTGGCCTTGGATCTGCCCGCATTTTGAAGAAGAATCCATTGAGTGAGATTGTTTATTGCAACTGTTACATGTTGGAATTCAAAGGTATACCTTGCAGGCACATCCTGTCCTATTTGAAGAGTCGTGACTTTTGCATTCTTCCCGAGCCATACATATATAAGAGGTGGACCAAAGGCTACAGAGAACATCCTTTGATATTTGGCAAAGCTGCAGTTAGTCATCTATCCACTGGGAGGACTCTTAAGCTTGTATCTGCCTGCAATTCTATTGTGAACATAGCGTGTAGGAACAATGATGTAGATATTTGCCATGAAAAACTGCTTGCATTGCAAAAGGAGCTGTTAGATTTGGATGTCTCTGGTAGTTGTGCAGATGCAGGTGCTGGTGTAACTGCTTCAAATACAGCTTCTTCTTCAGCTGTCAAGGTTAATATCCCCAATGTTTGTAAAACTAAGGGGAGACCCAAATCCACAGATTTGAGGTTTAAATCTGGAGTTGAGATTGCACAGTCTAAAAGAGAGAGGCAGTGCAAGAATTGTTTAGAGTTTGGTGTTAACCATGACAGCAGGAATTGTCCTAAGAAGTAGTGCATTATATGATTGGGATTTGCTGCTACTATGTATACTGCTCGTGTTCTGGTGATCTTGCTGTTGCTATTGATGTATATGTGGTTCTATCTTTTTTATTGGAGTTTGTAGTGTGTTTGTGAGGCATGTTCAAATATGTAATGGGGTTGTTCTTTTTGTGTAGTTTTATGAAAGTGAGTTTGTAACTTTCTAAGTACTTCACTTGTGTTTGTAATATATCTTTGTGTTACCTTGTGCTCCAGCAATTGTATGTATACTTTGAATATGTTATAAAGAATGTTTTCTGATCAATTGTTATTCTTTTTGAATATTATGTGTTTGTCTTTGTGTACAATGGATACTATTACTGTTGTCACAGTTACTCTTATTGCTGTCATAGTTACTCGCAGTGGGTTGTCAGTTACTCTTATTGCTGTTAGAGTTACTCGCAGGGTTGTCCCAGTTACTCGCAGTGTTTTTCCAGTTACTCACAGGCTATTTTTTTCACAGTTACTCTATCTGCTATTTCAGTTACTCGTAGTGCTCGTTCAGTTACTCGCATTGTTTTCATAGTTACTCGTAGTGTGTCACAGTTACTCGCAGTGTTGGTGCAGTTACTCGTAGTCCTTTTCCAGTTACTCGCAGCCTTTTCCAGTTACTCGCAGTGGTTTTCCAGTTACTCGCAGGGTTTTTCAGTTACTCGCAGTGTTTTTCCAGTTACTCGCAGTGGTTTTCCAGTTACTCGCAGGGTTTTCCAGTTACTCGCAGTGTTTTTTCAGTTACTCGCAGGGGTTTTCAGTTACTCCCGTGTTTTTTTCAGTTACTCGCAGTGGTTTTTCAGTTACTCCCGTGCTTTGGTTCAGCAACATTCGAAAAGGTTTCTTCAGTTACTCGCGTGCTTTCTTCAGGTACTCGCAGGGGTCTTCAGTTACTCGTAGGGTTCTTCAGTTACTCGTAGGGGTTCCTCAGTTACTCGCAGGGGTTCTCCAGTTACTCGCAGGGGTTGTTAAGTAATAGTAGGAGAAAAATGAGTACATGAGTCTGTTGTACAAAAAGTAACTCTAGAACAGAGAGCACAGAGCTATAAATAATTGCAGTGATGTGTCATCAGAATAACCCAGAGTATGCTGGCATCTTTGCAACCCAACAGTAAAGAGCACTGCTGTCAATAATTGTAGCACCAACAACACAGACCATTACTCTCACTGCTGTCAATAATTGCAGCACCAACAACACAGACCATTACTCTCACTGCTGTCAATAATTACAGCACCAACAATACAGCGGGGGGCTTTTAGATCTGCAACATCTCCATCCTCCACGGCACTCTCTCCTTCCATCTCTTCTTCATCAGCAACTGCTACAGTTTCAAACACAGCGGGGGGGCTTTCAGATCTGCAACATCTCCATCCTCCACGGCACCATCTCCTTCCATCTCTTCTTCATCAGCAACTTCTACAGTTTCAAACACAGCGGGGGGCTTTCAGATCTGCAACATCTCCATCCTCAACGGCACCCTCTCCTTCCATCTCTTCTTCATCCACTACTGCTACAGTTTCAAACATAGCGGGTGGCTTTCAGATCTACATCATCTCCATCCTCGACGACACCCTCGAGGTCCACTTCTTCATCTGTGACTGCTACGGTTTACATAAGGTACAGTTTTACATTTCTTCAGATCCCCTTTTACATTTCTTCATAAGGTACAATTTTTCAGTAGCACCCCCTTTGACCATCTCCTCAGATCCCCTTTAACATTTCTTCACAGCCTACCATGGAGCCATTCATCCAGCCAATCAACTACACCCTTGATGACAAGACAGTGGAATCCATTCTACTTCCTATAGAATGGAACCATCTCCATTTTCAGATCAAACCAGGCAAAACCACCTTCCTAATCGGAAACCAGTCTTTCCAGATAACCCTTATGCAGAATAAAAACGGGTCACTTTCAACTGCTAAGGGCTGGAAAAAGATGATCGCACAGCTCAGTCTTCGCAAAGGTTGGATCATCTACCTCAAGCCAACTGATCACCAGACCATCACAGCATGGATCACAGATCAGTTCTTAGAAACACCAACTGAGCTTATCCCTCTCTTCAGAATGCCTGGCGACGAAGTATACTCTGGATCGGAGGACTCTGCAGATCAGCTCTTCGTTAGGGACATACACCAAGCAGCACTGGGATCAGCTGTAAATCCCATTCAGTTTGCAGAAGACACTGCTTCTTCATCTGTCCAGCGTTTCTTTCACAAGTAGCTATTTGATTTTTATGTTCAGTTAATGGACCTTCTTTACAGCCGATCTGGCTGTATTTTTCTGTATTTTAAGTTCAGTTGTTGGACCTTCTTTATATTCGATCTGGTTGTATAATATATAACTTTTTATGCTTTGAATGTTGTAATCTTGAATGTTTAGATGTAGTGTTTTGAATGGTGTAATCTTGAATGTTGTAATCTTGCTTGTGCTCTCCGTGAGCTTATGTAACTCATATGGTTGCCTAGTTACTCGCATAGGATTCAGTTACTCGTATGGTTGTCTAGTTATTCTATAGCTGTCGCATAGGATTCAGTTACTCACATGTTTTATCCTTTTTGTTGTTCAGTTACTCACAGTGTTGGTTCAGTTACTCGCAGCGTTTGTTCAGTTACTCGTAGGCTATTTGAGTTACTCACAGTATTGATACAGTTACTCGCAGCGTTGGTTCAGTTACTCACAGTGTTGTTCAGTTACTCGCAGTGTTGGTTCAGTTACTCGCAGGGTTGTTCAGTTACTCGCAACGTTTTCCAGTTACTCGCGAGTTTTGTTCAGTTACTCGCGAGTTTTGTTCAGTTACTCGCAACGTTTTCCAGTTACTCGCGAGTTTTTTTCAGTTACTCGCGAGCTTTCTTCAGTTACTCGCAGCGTTTTTCCAGTTACTCGTGAGCTTTCTTCAGTTACTCGCAGCGTTTTTCCAGTTACTCACGAGCTTTCTTCAGTTACTCGCAGGGTTGTTCAGTTACTCGCAGCGTTTTTCCAGTTACTCGTGAGCTTTCTTCAGTTACTCGCAGCATTTTTGCAGTTACTCGCGAGCTTTCTTCAGTTACTCGCAGGGTTGTTCAGTTACTCGTAGCGTTTTTCCAGTTACTCGCGAGCTTTGTTCAGTTACTCGCAGCGTTTTTCCAGTTACTCGCGAGCTTTCTTCAGTTACTCGCAGGGTTGTTCAGTTACTCGCAGCATTTTTCCAGTTACTCGCGAGCTTTGTTCAGTTACTCGCAGCATTTTTCCAGTTACTCGCGAGCTTTCTTCAGTTACTCGGAGTGGTTGTGACAGTTACTCGCAGCGTTTTTCCAGTTACTCGGAGAAGGTTGTTCAGTTACTTGCAGTGTTTGTTCAGTTACTCGCAGAGGGTTGTTTAGTTACTCGCAGAGGGTTGTTCAGTTACTGCAGAGGGTTGTTCAGTTACTCGCAGGCTATTTTGAGTTACTCGCAGTGTTTTTCCAGTTACTCAGAGCGGCTGTGACAGTTACTCGCAGGCTATTTGAGTTACTCGCAGTCCCTTTTCAGTTACTCGGAGTCCTTTTTCAGTTACTCGCAGCCCTTTTCCAGTTACTCGTAGTGTTCAAGCAGTCCTTTTTCAGTTACTCGAATAGTTTGTTAAGTTACTCAATCATTAATGTCGGGTGTTCAAGCATTACTCAAGCATTCTGTTACTTTCAGCTCAGTTACTCGTAGTAGTTTCAAGATGTACATAAGCATTCTAAGCATAAAGTTATCTAAAGCATTCAAGAACATTTAGCCAAAATATAAGGGCAAAATCAATATATGTTCAAGATGACATGTACAGCAAGATCAAATGTACATTAAGATCAGTTGTAAATTCAGAATTTTAACAGTTGTACATTCAATAGCAGCTGTACATTCAGATATATACAGCTTATACAACAGTGAGTAACTGAACAACAACTTATACAAAAGCAGCTATACACTTGTTGTTTCTTCATTCTTTTTTGTTTCTGGTTGTTTATCAGCTTCAGCTTCTCCTTCATTGTTATCAGCAGATATACCTTCTTTGATCTTTTCGATTTCAGCTTTTTCATCGTCTCTTGGAGGCTGCAGCTGCCCCCTTGCCATCATTCGTTGAAAAATATCAGCCCTTATTGATGGTATGTCTTTGCAGGTGAAGTCCATAGGTTTACAATTTACTAGGCACTCTAGGTACTTCATGACAAAGATCCCACAGTCAAGTGAGTCTTCTTCCTGCTGTGGGCAGATCGGGTAATCCCTTTTCCACTGCGACAATTGGCTTCCCTTTTCAGGTGCACCCCTAAAGAAGTCGTGCACTATACCCACCTGCATTAAAAAAACAAGACATTTATTCATCATCAATTAAAGATCAGTAATCCTTTCAATCCACTTATAATGGACTTAATTTTTATAGATCACTTACCCATCTATTGAATTCCTTTCTTGAGTTGCTACTCCAACTCATTGAATTATAGGACCGGTGTGCTCCATCCCTGAAACTTGCTTCGTACAAGTGCCAGTGGTTGTTGTTGTTTAGTATTGTGAACACCGAGTCCATTGCGTCCCAATCTTTCATTGGAACGTTGAATAGTGGAGATAGCATGTCTATCTGTTCCAAGGTGATGTCCTCAATATTAAATGATAGCTTTTGCTGCAAATGTAGAGTTTCAAAACTACATCTATAAGTTTCAGTTTGTGTTTATATATTGTAATTTCATGTAAATTTGTATACAAAGTTTATTTGTCTTACCGGAGCATAAGTGCTCATGCAATGCCACGTCAATCCCTTCTTCCTCCGCTTGCTTGTGCTCTCCTTGACCATCTGTACAAAGCAATCGAGAACCTGAATAAAACCAAAAGCTTTATCAGTTTAGCAATCCAAATTATCTATTTCAAAGAGTTAAACTACATTCTTGTTTCTTACAGGTGAATGTGTCATTTGATCCTTGTACAGGAGGGCGGCGAGGTCCTTCCCCGTGCACCAAGTGTCTTCACTGAATTTCCATTCTCGTTTTAACCTGCAAATTATTTTTATAGATGTTATACATACGAGTTGGATATAGAAACATTAATGTGTTATCATTTTACATTTGACAATAACCAATTCTCTTACATTTTTTCTATGTTGTCCATGAAGTGATGGACAATTTCTTTGGCTTCTTTTGTCTTGAAATGTTCAAAACCTATGAAGTTTGACATCTTGTGCTGTCAACAACAATAGAGAAATCCATGTTAGAATCAATCTTCATTTTTCCCAAGTTATTTAAGCATTTCTGTCAGTTACTTAAGCATTACTCTCGGTTACTCATTCATTATGTTCAGTTACTCAAGCATTATATTCAGTTACTCATTCATTATGTGCAGTTACTCAAGCATTATATTCAGTTACTCAAGCCTTACGTGCAGTTGCTCAAGCCTTACTTGCAGTTACTCAAGCATTAGGTTTAGTTACTCAAGCTTTAGGTTCAGTTACTCAAGCATTACTTGCAGTTATGATATACTTGAAAGGAGATGAAAATTACCTTTTCCTCCCTTCTTTTCTTCACATTTTTCTCTATGCTTCCTATCTTTGGCTCTTACATCGTCTTCTTCTTCAATCTTCTTCTGGGCTTCTTCTGCCCTTCTTCTTCTGCTATCTTCTCTGGCTGTTAGCTCCCTTCTTTTTGTTTCTTTTGGTCTGCCTCTTCTACAGACTTTGGTTCTTCAGAACTGTTGTCCTTTGTTTCTTTTTTCTCCTTTTCTTCTTGTTTCTTTTGGTCTGCATCTTCTGCAGAACTGTTGTCTTTTGTTTCTTTGTTCTCCTCTTCATCAACATTTTTCCCGTCCTCACTATGATCTTCGGATTCTACGTATTTTTTTCTGAGGGTTAGCCTTCTTCGTTTTGTCGGTGGGGTGACATCCTTTGTCAGTGCGTCTTTCGGTTCATCTACATTCACCGAGAAAAAACCCTCTACAAATTCCTGGAATCCACTTCCAGGTGACTGTGATTTGTTACCCTCATCTTCCCACTTTCTTTTTAGATTTTTGTTCTCTTCTTCTAACTTGGCTATTCTTTCTTCTAGCCTTTTATTCTCCAATTGCAGTTCTGTGAATTTATCAACACTTATTCTTGTGCAGATCTCCTTATGTATTTTGAGCTCCTCCTCCAACATTTTGATTCTTGTCTCCACGGTGGAGGTGTCAATAGTGTCTCCCTCTTTGATGATTGGTTTTGCTGGTGCCTGAGTGGTTGTTGGCGTACTTTTTTCTGGCATGTCATTCGATGATTTTGCAGCATGCCAATCATCTCCCTGGTCTACCACTATCATTTGACATACCTGTCCAACATATAAAAAAAATAATGTGTTACTCGCAGAGGGTTGTTCAGTTACTGCATGCTATTTTGAGTTACTCGCAGAGGGTTGTTCAGTTACCCGTAGAGGGTTGTCCAACATATAAAAAAAAATAATGTGTTACTGCAGAGGGTTGTCCAACATATAAAAAAAAATAATGTGTTACTGCAGGCTATTTTGAGTTACTCGCAGAGGGTTATTCAGTTACTCACAGGCTATTTTGAGTTACTCGCAGTGTTTTTTGAGTTACTCGCAGGCTATTTTGAGTTACTCGCAGTGTTTTTTGAGTTACTCGCAGGCTATTTTGAGTTACTCGCAGTGTTGTATATTAGATTTTGTAACAAAGATTAGATAATCTTACATCCTTAGGCTCCACTTTCACTAATTCCATCAATTTCTCGACCGGCGCAGCCCACTTCTTTATCCTTGGCTTGGAGTCAAGGAATGTTGGCTTTGCCATCTTTGTCATCTCATATGCCCAAACCTGCATGTAATATATAGAAAATATAATGCATATGTAACTGCACCCCCATAGTCAATATTGTATCAATGTAGTTGAATATGATTTTATTCACTTACGCATAGGCACATGACACAGCCTGTTGTGTACAGGGTGTTCTTAGCCCCTTTCTCTCCTTTCCTTCTTAGTTGGACATTCTCCTTTAGCATCTTCATATTCTTGAAGATACTCCCATGCACCAGCTTTGCCCAATTCATCTTCCCAGTGGCAGTTACATTATCTAGGTAGTGGATAATGTAGATTGGTGCACAATAGCTAGTGTCTGGGATTAGGAATGTTGCCAGCAGGTGCAACATCCACACACGACACATATTTGTATTGTCCGCTGGATTGTTGGTCTTGGCATATTCTTGCCAAAGTTTTGTCAAGTTGTCCTTATGCAGGACATCTTTTTCTCTCAATTTCTTTGATGTCTCACCTTCATTTCTATTTTTACAAGTCTCCTTCTCAAACTCTTGCCATATCGACTTTACTATGGCAGAATCTTTTCTTTGTGTTATTTCTATACCTTTGCTGGGGATACCTAGAATTATCCCCACGTCATCTACTGTCATCCTTCTTTCCTCTCCGTCGGCCAGCAGAAATATGTCTTCATCGACATATCTATCAATTAAATCCTCTAACAAGCCTATGTCAACCGTAAGATTTGGCATATTTACGAGGTTTGCAAAGGCTGTTGAGCTCAGCATCATAATTTGTTCCTTTGTATAAACCATGCTCTTGTTGGTATTGTTGTAGCTCTTTAAGGAGCACCTGTGGTACAGTCTATTTACTCCCACTGCAAACATATCAAAATTTATCGTTAGAGCTCATTGTTTATTTTGTAAAAGCTATTTAATAAACTGTAAGTAACTAAAAATTAAAACTATTACAAATCCATACAATCTTACCTTTCTCTTTAGCCTTTTCTGTCTCTTTCTGTTTCTGACTTGCAGTTGTACTCTCCTCACCCCCTTTGCTTTCTTCTCCTGCATACAAATAAAGTTATTCCAATAATGTAGTAGTTAGCTTAACAATATTGTTTTATCGCTTATTATCAGTTACTCAAACATTACTCTTGGTTACTCAAGCATTATGTAATAGTTACTCAAGCATAAATTTCAGTTACTCAAGCATTAATCTCAGTTACTCAAGCACTACTATAGGTCACTCAAGCAATATGTGATAGTTACTTGAGCATAAATTTCAGTTACTCAAGCATTACTCTCGGTTACTCAAGCATTACTCTCGGTTACTCAAGCATAATGTAATAGTTACTCAATCATAAATTTCAGTTGCTCAAGCATTAATCTCAGTTACTCAAGCATTAATCTCAGTTACTCAAGCACTACTATCGGTCACTCAAGCAATATGTGATAGTTACTCGAGCATAAATTTCAGTTACTCAAGCATTACTCTCGGTTACTCAAGTATTACTCTCGGTTACTCCAGCATAATGTAATAGTTACTCAATCATAAATTTCAGTTGCTCAAGCATTACTCTTGGTTACTCAAGCATTAATCTCAGTTACTCAAGCATTATGTGATAGTTAATCGAGCATAAATTTCAGTTACTCAAACACTAATATCGGTCACTCAAGCAATATGTGATAGTTACTCAAGCATTAATTTCAGTTACTGAAGCATTACTCTTGGTTACTCAAGCATTACTCTTGGTTACTCAACCATTATGTGATAGTTACTTGAGCATAAATCTCGGTTACTCACACATTATTCTCGGTTAGTCAAACATTCTGTAATAGTTACTCAAGCATTAATCTCGGTTACTCAACATTAATGTCTGTTATTCAAGCATTTTGTAATAGTTACTCAAGCATTAATTTCAGTTACTCAAACATTAGTATCAGTTACTCAAGCATTAATCTCAGTTACTCAAGCATTACTCTCGGTTATTCAAGAAGCATTATGTAATAATTACTCGAGCATTACCTTGTTATTCAAATTCTACCGCTTTGATGCGCGTACATTCTCTCTTCTCAGCTGCTATGTTGACTCCACGACCAGCAGTAGCAACATTACTGCGCTTTGCACTTTTTGATGGAGGTTTGATCCATGGGGGAGCTGTAACCCCTATTTTTTTGCCTTTATCCTGTGTCTTAGTTGTCTGAGGAGTCTCAGCAGCAAGCCCCTTCTTCATTCCCGCAGCTTCTTCTTTCCCCTCTTTTTCCGCTTCTACGTCCTTGGTAGCCTCTTTCTTATCCTCTTTCGGGGTTGTCAGAGTAGTGTGGTCGAGTATTTCCCTTTCCGCCGGCGATGCTGATTTATCCGCTTCTTCTGGTTCTTTGGCCATCTTCTCCTCGGCCTGATGGGGCTGCATTTCGATGTCATCATCTTCTTCAATCACTGGTCGTGGACGCCTTAGCCACGGCGGCCCTGTCGAGGTCTTCCTTGACGCTTGCTTTGTTCTCGTCATATTGGAAGAGGTAACTGTCGGAATTCAGATGCAGCGAGATGGAGGAGCAATTAGAGACGGAGGAGTTCGGGTCGCCGGTGATTTTTGCACGACAGGCAGAGCGACGAGTGAGGAGGAAGTGCGTGAGAATGGGAGGGCGACGATCTGGGGTTTTGCTTCGGCGGGGACGGCGCGACGAACTGGGGTTTGCTTCGGCGGGGACGGCTTCGCGAGTAGCTCTCTCCTGCGGGGACGGCGCGACGAACTGGTAGCCGGGCTCTTTTTCCCGTTTTTCTCCCTTCCGGAACTGCTGCCGGGTAGCCTAAATTAGTTACCCGCGCGGGCAACTAATACTAACTATATATATATATATATACTACTAGAAAAGCGCTCATAAAAGCACGTTCTGTTATGCACGTTTTATTAAGAGTGAATACCATTTGACTGGGTCGTGCTTGGGCGCTAATGTTTCCTCGTTTCTCGCGCCAACAAACTCCCCAGTGGCTTCTTTGGGACTCCACTCCCCTCATGTGAAAAACCACTTTTCCAGTTTTCTTCCTCTCCCCTCTCGCTCCGCAGAAACCCGACCCGTCTTCTCCATCTCGTCGCTACCTCACTGCCCTCATTTCGTCTCCCCCTCTTTCACTTTGTCGTCCAAATCAGTTCAAGGTCCATCGCAGTTGAGGTAATCCTCACCGGTAGGCTTTTGGATATCTAGACTGGATTTGAATTTTATTTTTCTTGGCCCTGTTCCATCGTGTTCTTTGCTTTCCCCAATCCTTCTCAGAAGATCCAATCCGATCGTTCCCTTTCTTGGATTTCCTTTTCATTTTGTTTTGTGCTAAACGAGATGAGGATGCAGGTGTCCGGTGGATGACAAAAGCAAGCTGATTTAAAAGGACAAAAAGATGCCCCTCTTGGCTCGTCTAAGTTCCTCTACTAGGTAAACTCATTAACTAATTCCTAATGATATTTATGTCAGTCGGTGTTTTCCTATATTTGGTCTACCACGAATCAAACTATAAATTTCAATCTCCGTTGATTTCAGCTGAGTTTCATATCCAGAAAAATGATTGATTCACATATAGACCACTTCGTTCCGCTCAAAATAGGTCGGATTTGGGTATGACAATCATTCTTCAGTAGTCTTAGTCCTCTACTCAATGTCTGTACATCCGTTGCATCCAATTTGTAAAAGGTATGCCGCATACCTGTTAAAATGTTATTATGCCTGTATTTTAAGCACACCACGACTACTTTAGGATATCATCTTGTAGTCATTTCCATTACTTATAACTGTTTCCTCTACCATCATGCTACTGTGCTTCATTTAAAGGGAAATTTGTTCCATACGCAATAAGAGATTCATCATTTATTACGCTTATAAATAGAAGAGGCAATCTCAATAGTAAAGTAGTTGGATGATATGAATGGGTTTGCACATCGTATGCTTGTAAGTTTCACCTAAGATTTCAATCCTTGATTGATAGATTGTTAAGCATTCGTAAAATTCTAAAGTCTTCCCTTCGAAAGACTGCAATATGCTCGTTTTGTACGAGTGGACACTAATAGTTGTGAGCTTCATATCTTTTCTTTAGCAAAATCTTTGTATTCATCCTCTTTTGTTTCTCAAGTTAAAATTTATTTCTCACATGAATATATAAGAAATGTTTAATTGTCAAATTGAATTTTTTTGTAGGAACATATTGATTGATGTCAAAATCAACAATTATATCTATTCTGTGTATATGTTTGGTGGACATGTCTCTAGCTTTATAACTGCAATTGCTCAAGATATACAAGTGATGTACCATTGACACAACTTTGTCAATCTTTTTTGTGCTTATATTTGCCGGATTTTGTTGATAATATTTTTTCATTTTACACTTCCTCAACTAATATGGTTACTTGGACAATGGAACATTGAGCCAACACCCAAGGTTTATTAGGGCATGCCAATGAAATCAAAATCCCTATGGAGACTTGTTTTCCAATATGACTTGATATTTAGATTGTTGTCTTCATATTAACCATGAACTTTTAAAATCTCTAGCTACCTCATAAAATCAAATGAATTTCTTTTTGTAGAGATATCTTCAATGTTCATAAAAGTTAGTGTTGTTTATGGACTGCTTCTATTTTTCGCCAATGCTATTCTACCAGTGAAACAAGCCCACAATCTACTGGTCATCATGCATATAGCTCCAAACCTTGGATTAAAATGAAAAGATATTCGCGTATCTGGGACACTTTATTGGACAAGATGGACCAAATAATACTTCAAAGTGTGTCACATTAGGTATGACCTCATAGGTAACTCAATAATGTTTTTCATAGGAATATAATCATTCATATATTTGAATGAGTTTATTTTTGTATTGATTCAAAATCTCTTTTCTAAATACAACTTTGGTTTTCAATGAGTTGTGCATGAACTTTGTTGAATAAACTGATATCTGTTCAACACTTTTGGTACACCATATAAATTTTTAGTGTGAATACGACACTAGTATCATGATTAGAATCACCACTTTACAGATCGTAACATTTTCAATTGTACTTAATACAAAAAATTGATTTTTTAAATGTGCTTCAATGGATAATATGGATATCTTTCATGGTTATTATTGTTCTAGAAAATTGTTTCACTCAAATTGATGTATACTTGTCTATCTTTGATGGATGAGTTTGTTGGTGGTAGGAAACAATTGATTTTCATTATATAACTAATAGAACATAAATTTTAATGGTATACATTTTTTTGTAAAATATATATATGTTTTCCAGTTGAAAGGGCAGCTTACATGACGTTACTGCTTATGTAGATCCTTGTTAGGGATTGTTGACTCTTGATTAGAGAACACAATTTATTCATTATTTGTTGTCATCTCTTATTGGTTTCCTTTTATTAGAGTTTTATTCTGACGTTTTAGTTTGGTATTATTTGAGTATGATGATTTATATGTTAATGTTGAGGAATTATTTAATAGTTTTAAGCTAAAAGTTTATTTCTTTTATTTCTTGTGTCATTAGTGAAAAGAAACCAGTTAGGACTTCTTGTGAATTACCTACATAAACCTACATTTCGTTGGGGATTATGTCTGGAAATTGAAGTGGATTAATCAATTTTATTCTACAAAATTGGGTTTGTGCTGGTTGGTATTAGAGCCTAAGATCCAAATGGTACATAGGACTAGATTATAAGTCTTATCTGGATTTGGAAACACCACTAGGAGAATAAATCTTTCTTATCCTCCATCAACAATTAATGCCAAATGCTATTTTTTAATAGATCTCCACTTACTAAAAGTCCCACAAAAATATGGTTCATGGGAATAGTATGTCTCAACCGTGTTCCTTATACATCTTCTCCCCAATGTTCTTCACCGAGTAGGACCTCCATCTTCTTTCTTCCATGCATGATCACCCTGAGATCCTCCTCTGCGGCGTCACTTTTTTATCATTTATCACCTCCACCGTCTATGCTACAAGGCGTAAAGGCCAAATTGTAGCACTATAAAAATGGAGTAATTGACAACAAAAACCAACAACCTAAGGACCAACACCCGTTCCCACCTCTTCCTTAGGTCCCTATCTGCATTTGGGAGACAACCCTTATGTCACCTAGGCCTTTGGTGAACCTTAGGCCCTTACCTTTCTCTTTGTAAGCGGTATAGAGAATCACTCTTCATTCCAATGGATTTGATTGGCTAATGGAGCATTGTTTGGCCTTGAGTTCTTGTCGTAGGTATTTTGGTGTTCCCTACCTTCCATATTTTGTCCCACAATTAACAAAGGCATGAGGGGACAACGGGAGACCGTATACTCTAATCTACAAGCCCCATTTAGTTTAGCACTGACTTTCTAGTGACTAACAACACTTGTAGATCTAGGATTTTGACTTCATCCTCATTTGTTTATCCCGCCATAGCCACACTGATGCCTTCTTCATTTTCATTATCTTGTTAGATTTAGTGCTTTTCTTATAGGGGATATGGGCATCACCCATTCAGTTCCCCATTCGTCTGATGATAACATCTCTAAACACTAAGGCCCCGTTTGGTTCGTCAGAAATAATTGACATAGGATGTGAAAAGGAAAGTAATGAGAAGGTACATGAATAGGATGGGTTGTTTGTTTTTCTATCCTATGTTTGGATGCAACCAAAAAAGATTAGCAACAAAGTCCAGTTCGTCATTAGTATTTTTCTTTTCCATTGGTTCAAAAAGGAATTAACAACTTTTCCAAGAAGTCTTCTTTCGTGCGTGATGGATAAAACACAACAGACGTTGGTGGGGATGGTTTCATGCATTCTCTACACAAAATGTTGCAAGTCTTTTGTGCAAAAAATGCAGATTTGATCAGAATAATGAGAAAATGAGGAGATGACAAAGATTTAGAGATGAAGATCAACCGCTTCAAACATTAATCTGTAGAATTTGAAGAGGGGGGAAGGACGAAGATTAACGCTACCATGACAGAAGGGACAATGTGAAATTCTAAGAGGAAATTGCATGATGGGGAGTAGAGAGATAAAGACTAGGAAATATGCAAAATTTTTGTAAGGAATTATACTAGAAAATGGAGAAGGGATTTGGAAGCTTGGACTCGGGTTCATTAGGTGATGCAGATGAGCAAAGACGGAGACAGGAGCTGCAGGCAAACCGGAAGTAGTTGCATTAACAAGCCAACAAGGGAAGAGAGGAGCACATGTGATTCCAGATCCAAGATCAAGCATCTTCATGACAAGGGAAGGAGAGAAGACAAAGACTGGGGTGGAGATGAAGGCCAGGGAGGAGGTAGAGGCTGAGGTGGATGTAGAGTCACAGGAGGAAGGCGACTGGAGTTGAGAGTCGGAACGGGTGTCGAGGGTCCCAATTTTTTTGTCCCACACAAATACTTGGGGGTCATGCAAAACATGAACTCCCAATTGGTTGGGATTCTACTACCGTCCAAATACCATCCCGATGTGGGCTTTTTTTATAACCAAGCGTGGTATTGTAGTTTTCGGTAGATAAAAATCCTATCCTATGTAATATCTTATAAACCAAACTAGGCCTAAGGATGACAAAAAAGACTACCTAGACAACCACCCCCAACAAGTGATCCTAGCAATAACAATCATGATGAGAAGGACCCAACTCAACACACCAAGTTTATAACAACATTTCTTTGACAAGTTTCACCCGCTAAGATCCAGAACGTGCACACCATCTTTATTACACATGTCATAAATGAATTATGCCAAATCTAGAATTGAATTATTCACAAAGGTACTATGTTACCCTACCAACACCATGCACATGTCATTCCCTTCTCGTATCCCTTTGTTTTCTCCTTCATAATAATATTCACCATCATACACAACAAAAGCCTATATTAAACCACACTTCAGTTCTTCTACCTCAACAGTGTGAGATCCCCCCACCCCGACACCCCCAAAACCTACTATCCTAACAATCTCTATAGTCATCAGACCACATAAGTGTAAAGATCGCACACCATTGCCATCCCTTTCCACATTCCTCTCAAATCATGAGTTCTTTGCTTGAATTTGACAATCTTCTAGCCGTTAGAGCACCACCTTCTTAGTGACAACAAATTTGTGCAACATCAGAGCCGGTGGGTCATCCTCGTTGTCATCTCTAACCAGTGCATGCCAAACCAGGTATTTCTATGGGTTTTTCTTTGTACATATGATTATTCAAGAAAATTTCCTATTTATAGACATTTAGTTGATTTGACTTTTATCTTCTATTAACCCTCCCCCCTACGCTCTTTTTCTTTCCGTTCAGTTTAGTACTCTTCCTCATGAGTCGCTGGATCATCCCGAAAAACCCCAACAAGAAAAAAACGTTGGTAGTAGCTTGTCTTATGAGTGAACCGATCCAGCCCTTGTTTGGCCCCGGCTAACTCCGTGCCAGCAGCCGCGGGTTGAGAACGTTTTATTCCATTGCTGTTGGCGCCGGCGAGCGGTGCACGACAAAGGCTGGGTTTTGACCACATTCTATTAAAGTACGGATGGCGAGTTTCTTCCTGGAAGCAAACAAAGAAAGAACACGGATTTCATCCAAGGTGCCAGCACAAAAAGATCTTTCTTTCTTTTAGCCGTTTAGCAAATTCAAATGAACCATTATCTGAAATTAAAGTAAACGGTAGAGTTGATCAATATATCTGAGTGATATTTACAGAAGAAACTTTACGAATCAAATACGAGGTATTTCTATGGGTTTTTCTTTGTACATATGATTATTCAAGAAAATTTCATAAAATTGATGGTCGCTCATTTTCATTATCTAGTTTAATGCTCATGATCTATATTATGCAGAGTCACTTTCAACAAAAACCAGTTAAAGAGGCGTATGGATATAAACAACACCTTATTATTTTCAAATCCAAGGGAAGAGGCCTTATATATATATATATACACATTAGATCAAGCATGTGAGGATATGCATATGAAGGTCAAGGATCCATATGCATTCATGGTATATTATTTTCAATAAAGCTTCAAGTGGATCTTTCTCAACAATTATTCTAAAGCTTGAGTAAAATAGTGGCTTTCACCTAGACCCAGGTATGTACATAAAGATGATGTTTTGAAGTCAAGTTTAATTCTTTATACGCTCCTTTTATGTAATACCTTTCATATGGATTCACATTATGTTCTCATATGTTTAGCAAGATCAGCCTCAACCTCCACATCCTGACCTCCATAAAATATCAAAATAGCCTCCTGATGGCCTCACCACAGCTACACAAGCACCAAAAAGCATTAAAACATGATCTCCTTCATATGGATATATGCAACGGGGCATTCATATTCATCACCTACTTACGTGCAACCAAAATTTAACAAAAAGTATACAAACACATATTTACGTACTAATTTATATAGATACATGACATGCAAGTCATCCATATTCATCACTTGTTGATGTGCAACCAAATTTGAAAGTGACTAATAACTCATGATAGCCATTTATCATTCCATAAGACAAAAATTCCATCACATTCATACCATGTATTGTCTCACAACTACAATGTCTCAAATAAACAAACACATTGTATCAAAATGAACCACATTCATGAAATGACACTGTCTCAGCAAGTACATTCATTAAACAATACTATTTCAACAACCAAGGGCCCACATGATCTTCAATCACCTAGAATCTCAACAGCCCTCACAAGCATTTAAACAACCATCACTTGAGCTACGATCACATAGAATCTCAACAGCCCTCACAAGCATTTAAACAACCATCACTTGAGCTACGATCACCTAGAATCTCAACAGCCCTCACAAGCATTTAAACAACCATCACTTGAGCTACGATCACCTACGATCAAAAGAGAGCAATAATTTTCAAAAACGTGAGTACATAGATATTGAATTGCAGCAGATTTAAACATACATACACACCAAATATAGAAGATTTAAACATAGATACACACCAACAACATCATATTTAAACAGAGACATTAATCCTAGTACCATCTTCTACATATAAACACACTACGCAAATAGATATATAGATAGATACACACCAACAACAACCTTACCTCTCCTCCCCAACTGAATTTACACCTCCCCACCACCCTTGCACCATCATCCAATACAACGGCAATAAACCCAAACCACCTATTATCTACTCCTTCCATCTTCTTCTTGTTCCTCCACCAACAACAGTAACCCAACAACAGTAACCCTTGCACCCTCGCCTTCAAACCAGCACCCCTACCTCCACACCAACACCCCCAACATTAGCAACATGTTGCTGCTAACTCCCATCACCCCACAACCGCCATATATCACCACTAACTAGCAATAACATTACTGCCCCTGTAGCCATCATAACCAACAACAGCAACCAACCAAGTCACCATAACCAGCACTGCCAGAACCCAATGCTAACCCAATCAGAACACCTACATGCACAACCAGTTGGAGACTCCAAACCAGCCAACACCACCACCAAACAACTATCATCCCGCCACAATTTAACATGCACATCAGCCTTGCTCCAGCATAGAACAAAATAGACTGCAGAAACATAAATCATGTTGTTTCATTTAGCAATTACAACAGATCAGCAATAGTAATTTTGCACAATGAAGGAACCATAACCATATTCGTCATATCTCCTAATTCAGAACCAGTAATAAACAAGTTATAATAGACCAGTAATAAACAAGATTTAAAACAGACATATACTACCAATCACCCAATCACCATATTATTAAAGGATGAACTCCACGGTAACAACTAATTAAAGGTGGATAAAAAAATCACCATATTATTAAAGGTGGTAACAACTAAAAAGTCTGACAAAAATACAAACAAGATTAAGCGGCATGTTGCTGGGAAGGAATCACATTATCAATCTATTCAAATAACTGAAGATGATAAAAATTGATAGCATGTTGCTAATCCCATTAACAATCTATTCAATAGGAGAGTACTTAAGGAGAAACCAAACATATATGGGCATCATCCTAATATTTCTTTGCAGCAGATTAGAAACAATAATATCATATATGTTTAGTGGCATGAGACATTTGCCGGATCCTGAGTTCCATTAACCAAGGAACTAAAATGTTTAAACTGAAAATACTGTCTTTCAAATGAAGATTGTATTATATCTTCGATTGAGGACCATGAGGTACTAAATTGGACTGCAGGTGGCAACGGGCTAATTGAGTTACCAGACTGAGAATAAGAAAATCGAATCATATATTTGTTTTTGAGCATCCTCTTCCTAGATAAAATTTTCGTCTAGTCACACAACAACCGCTCTATTTACAAAGAAAATGACTGAAACTGAGAGCAAACTCATAATCCAGGCATGTACACACACCAGATGCCCGACACACACACCAAAAAAAGAATAAAGGAGGAACAAATAAACTCCAAATCGACCTGCAATCATCATCAATGGGATGATAATAAAACCAACGGCCTAGTCGGCCTGTAAAGAAATTTGTAACCGTGTCAATTGTCAGTCAGTAAAAAATGCCAATCTTCCATTGCGTGGCCAAATGAAGCCATGGGCTGCTTTCAGATCCACATCGCTGGTGGCTTGAGAGCCACAGCGCATCGCGACGAGCTGGAGTACTTGCCGAACACGACCTTGAGCTTGCATTGAGAAGCCGCGTTGTGGCACTCGACGAGGAGCCTTGCGCAGTCGAGCAGCTGGTCCTAGTTGTACCCGGTGTGGTGTCGCAGGGCGACTGTCCAGGAGACAGGAATGAGCGCAAAAGGGGAGGGGGAGAACCAATGAACCACCAAGAGTCTGGAGAACGAAGAAGAGCGAGGAAGGAGAACACATGGGTTAGAAACATCACCTTCTCGAAGAAGGGGATGCGCCGTCACGGAGTCGCCACGAACCACCTCTACATTGTTATCGTCAGTCGTCGAATCACCAGCTCTACGAGCCCAAAACCCTGACCTCTTCAACCGCGAGTACGAGCATCTGGAGCTTTGTCAGGGATGGAGGAGATGGTGGGAAATGGAGACAACGACGAGGAGAAGATGTGGAGTTAAAACCCTAGCCGACAGAGAGAGGATTGGGCGTAGGAAGAAGGATCAGCCTAGATCCAGAGAGGAGACGGTCGAGAAGGAGAGGCGGAAGGGCAGCGATGATGCGGGGGAGGAGAGGAGACGATCGGGGAGAGGGATGGGAGAGTCGGGGAGTCAGCGGAGAGTCGAGGGGAGTCAGGGCAGAACCCTCTCCTCTGTGATTAAAAATCTCACGAGAACCGGCGTCTTTTAGGAAGTCAGCAGATTGCAAGTCGGGTGGAATACCGCATTTCAACCGTCGATTTTGATAAATCACGTATAGGTAAACCAAACGGTGTAGTTGCAAATACGGTAGTTGAAATACTTAAACGAAATACAATACCGCCCCGAAATACAGTACCCAAACGGCCACTAAGGGTTTGCTATAGATGCGCCAAGGATGGTGCATAAGGAGTTATTTATTAGAAATAAGATAAGATGACATATGAAGATTTAACATGTTTTACTACAACCACCTAGGCTATTTAGTATTGTTGTAATGTAGTAATATTTGAAGAAGATGATCATAAACTTCTACAAATCATGAATGTCATGTTTAAATTGTTGGATGATTATAATAACATAGTGCTAAAGTTAGTACATATATGAGAAAATGTAGTACTATTTGCATCTCATTAAATGACACAGGACATGAGAATGATTGAGAAAATGTAGTACTGTTTGCAAATGTTTCAAGACATGGTGAGTATGTGAGTTGTTTTTAGAGACCATTCTATCAACTATTTAACATAACAATGATCAATGATCTCCTAAATAAGCTAATATTGTGTCTAATTTCTAAAGCATATGGCTGGACAAAATTATTAAAAGTATATGGCTAAAATTGCTGGGAAATATAAGGGATGTAGTATATATATGATTAGAGATGATATCCTCAGTCTGTAATCCTTTTGACTCATTTTCATTTATTCAGCCAAGGAGTGGAAATTCTCTAGCACACCATACAGAAAAATACAATATGTACTTATTTGAAAAGGGAGATGGATTTAATTGTTTCAAGAAAAAGTCTCCAGATGTCTTATGTTACTGTAATAAAATTGTTGACCAGAATTGATGGGTAATTATTAGGGACATAGTTGTCTTTTACTTTTTCTTTTGGGTGGTTGGATACACATTTTCTTGTATATTGGAACGTAAAGAATGCAATAAAAATTGATTGTGATCAAATTGGTCAAAAGTACCTTTTATACAAACTTTATTATAATACATAATGTTACAAGTAAACATTTTACTTTTCTACTTGCTTGCAGATGTAGCTCCGTCCTAGTTTACATTATCTCTTGGTGTTGTGTTGAGTGATTATTAAAGAAATTGAGTCCCAAGTTTATTTACTAAAATTCTTTTCTTTGGTTGTGATTTGATATGCAGGCCTAAAATTGATATTATGTTCACAAAACTTATATGGTAACAAGGACACATTATGTTATGCCTATAAAAATCTTGATTTTGAGATGCAGCCAAAGATTCTCAAAAAATATAGTAAGGTTTGGTTGTTGGGCAATGCCCCTAAGGTAACCATTGGGACAACGATCAGTGCTTCCAGCAAATAAAGCAAGGATTGTATACTAAATCATGTTGAAGGCTCTTAAACAATTTCAAAGATGTCTTGACAGTTGAAGTCTGTTGTTTGTATCAAATGAAGATATACTATTTTATACTTTGTCACGATTAATTTTGGTGTTGGTTCCGTATCATGTTGTAATATGAGAAGTATACATAGCCCTAATAGATCATGGTTTGCAAACTTGATCAATGTTGTAGCACATTTGTTGTATGATAATTATATTTTGTCTAGGGGACAGAATGAATAGAATCCCCATTTTCTCAGCAAAATCAAGTGTACCATCTTCTGTCTGAATTGGCTTAGACATGGCTTAGACAGTCTTTTCTCCATTTCATACACAATTTTTCAGAAATAAATTTTTGTATTTTTGATTTGAGACATATCCACGCTTTTTAAAGTGGAAATATGTTCCCCCCGCCATATAAATGAGTAAATTGGATCAATTATTTTCCACCTTATTGTGCGTGGATAGTTAAGATGCACACAAAAAGGTGTGGCCAAGATTCAACACATAAAAGGGTGGAAAAACTTCCACAGTTAATTTTGCCACGCCTCTATTTAGCGTGGACTATATTTTTTCACACTTTTAAGCATGGATAAATTCCAAAATAAGCGTGGAGAAACACATGAGTTTTTTGTAGTATATATATATATATATATATATATATATATATATATATATATATATATATATATAGAGAGAGAGAGAGAGAGAGAGAGAGTATTCCAGCCTGACTCTCTCTATATATATATATATAATATGTATATATATATTTATATTTATACATATGTATATATTTACATATATATATGCATATACATATATATATGTATATATATATATATATATATATATATATATATATACAGAGAGAGAGAGAGAGAGTCAGGCTAGAATACACTCGAGTGTACAGATCGCACGAATACACTCAAGTGTATTTGCATATCAAGACTATTTTTTTGCAAAATGTAAACCATTGATCTTCATCGTCATACAATAACTAGGCTACATACAAATTTTAAACTCATTTGGATGAGTGTAAGTCACTCATCCAAGGGCAACAAAATCGACACACGAAACTAATTAAATATATAATTTTTACGGTCTTTATAATATGACCTATAAATGTCCAAATGTGCTTAAATTTTACGTGTGAGCTATTCACAACATGTTTAAGAAGATCAACAGATTACATTTTAAAAAAAAATATTGCATAATGAAAAACTACTTGAGTGTATTCTGCTTCGAATACACTCGAGTGTATTCTAACATATATATATATATATATATATATATATATATATATATATATATATATATATATATATATATATATGGATTATTTTCAATGCATGTGTGGGTATCTTTGCTACCCTTAGATGAAAACATGGTGGCATCAGTTGTAAATACAGTCATGGACCGAAACTCCGTCTATCCTCTTGGCTTCAACTTCTCCGCCCCAACACCGAAGAAAAATTCCTATCTGACTAAATCTCCGTCTACCGTGCTGCCACCGGCAGCCTCGTACGAGACCCTCCATTGGCAACTACTGGATTGTCTACTAGAACGACGTCAGAGTTGACATTGATGTTTACATTACTGGAACGTGTCGCGGTCGCACCAGGTTGTCCCAAGCGTCGTCGACGCACCCACAACCCTTTCTGGTGGCGGATCACATTGGTTCAGGCCATTTTCATCATTTTCATCTATTTTTAGAAGAAGCTCAATATCAATTTCGACTGGGTAGCATGAAGTCAGTGTTGGAAATGGCAAATCACAGGTTTTCTCGGTCGAGGGGGGGTGTCGCAGACAACCACACCTGAGGCTTGTCGGCAGTAGGTCGATTTCTGTTTGAGTATCAGATTCTTATTGTTGTCGACACTGCATGGATTTCAGGTTTCACACCCTTTATTATTGCAGCCACTGGATGTGGTTGTGGGCCTGCGGCGGCGGGATTTTGATGGGAAAATTGTGGATCGAGGTCTCTGTCAGCACCATCCGGATTGAATTTACTATTGTCAGGTCGATCGAGAGGGAATGGTTGGGGAGGAATAGAACTATATCCTCATGGGTAGTGTGCTAGCGGTGCATTGGTGGAGGAAGGGAAGCATTGAGATGGGGAAAGGACATTATGCGCCTTCCACTATAGCTGTTGCGGTCAGCACTGCTTTGGTATTCAAGGTGATGGAGGACAATCCAAGTTGCGTCTAGGTGAATGCTTTTGGCACAGTGACAAATGCATTCTCAAATTAGTCATCCGTCTGGCATATTGATTGGCTCTTTGACACCTTCAGACACCAGAGCGTGATATATAATCTGACATGCCAAGGTATTGTTCCAGCCATGGGGGATGACAATTACTGTTGGGACGGTGATGAAGATGATGACTTGGTGTGGCTAGGACTTCAGCTTTCCTCCACCCAAACTGCTCCTCGCATATCATACACAGAGATATCAAGGGCAGCAACATTTTCTTTGACGTGATTGGGATTCAGTTGTTTTAAAATGGTTATATAATTGGGGATCATTTGTGCATTTTTATATAATAAGTTCGTACACTTAATTTGGACTTGCAGCAGCCATTGCTCGTTGGTGTTGAAATTCTAGTGGCCGAGGAAGTCATCTAAGATATAAGTGAAGGGACGGAAGAGCGTGTCCACATTGGTACAAATCCTTGTAAAGTGACATTTGATCGATGATTCCATTCTTAGGCAGATGAACGAGTATGGTGACATGCTTTACCACCTTCAATGTAACTTTTTGTCTCTCGTTGAGCCACTCTAAATGCTAATGACATACTACAAACTTACATATAGGAAACTTATATATAGGTATGAAACTAACAATAAATTTGCATATAAAGTAACTATTTTGTTTAAAAAGTAACAATGCGATACAGAAGTAACTATATAGTTTGAAAAATAAGTATTTGATACCAAAAATAACACTTGATCTAAAAAAGGTAAATTTGATTTTTCTTCTCAAATAAGTTAGGAAGCCAGCCGCTCCATGTTCTCCTAATTGGAGGTGCCACTCACGGTGTTTAGAGTATTTTAGCCACATGTTGATTGTTCTTGTATTAAAAGAGATGGGATTTTTACAACCATGTTGATTACAAAATTTAAGACTAATGTCGTTGATGTTCACTACTAGTCCTTAAGTTGTGAAAATGAGTAAGACTCATTAACCTACTTTGTATGTCCATCATTGGGGACCTTTTTGGCAGTAGGCATGCATGACAATGAGTCAAGTTTCTATTAACCTGACCAATCTTTTCAAACCCCAACCTAATGCAATCCAAGCATACTTTTCATTGCCCTTCCCTCGACAAGAGAACTTGTAGTGTTTCTCTTGTGGAGGCAGCCCTTAAGAGATTGGGCATGTGCTTCCCATAGATAGATGCATGTTGGGATGTTGCATGATAATATGAAGATGAATAGGAGACGGAGGACCAGGACCTCTTTTGGGTCTTGGTTGGGTAGAACATCCATGTGGCATGGATCAGTGGGTGTGTTTTTCATATCATGACAATAGTTTCCAAGAGTGGTTGATAAAATATAACTATGTGGTATACACAGTAAACATGTGATATTATATGTAACTATCTGACACAAAATGAACACTTGGTCTAAAAAATGTAACTATTTAATACTAAAAGTAACATCTAATCATAGAAAGTACTTATTTTGAATGCAAAATGCATTTTGTATACTAAATGTATATCAACGGTTCAATGTAATGTTGTCTGCAAGAAATAAAATTTTAGCGTGATGTGATTATTTTTATAAAAAAAGTAACACTTGCTCCACATTCCTGGTGTCTTTTGATAAGTAGGAAAGTGAGGAGAGGTCTGACACTGGCTCTATAATTCATTAAATGTAACAATAGAATACTAAATGTAATTATATGACATGAAAAGTAACTATGTGACGTATAAAGTAACATTTGGTAACAAAAAAGTAACTATTTGTAACGGAAAGTAACATTTAACGATAAAAAATAATTATTTTTACTAAATTAGATTACATGATAAATCAGTACTTATGGTTAAATGTAGTGTTAACTACATGGAATGTAAATTCAGGACAAGTAGTTATAATGACACATAAAATCAAGTAACTGAAAGGTAAAAATTTATAAAATAAAAATAAATATAATACAAAAAATGAATAATTGAAGGTCAGTATAAAGTAACTATGCAGTACAGAATGTAACTATTTTTTCAAAAGAGTAACTATTTAGTATAGAAAATAACACTGAGTCATAAAAAGTAACTATTTAATACTAAAAGTAACTATCCAACATTAAAAGTAACATCATGACATAAAAAGTAACTATTTCATATTAAAAGTAACACGAGGATACAAAAAGTAACTATATGGTAAGAAAAGTAAATATTGGACACTAAAAGTAACACTGAGACACAAAAACTAACTACCTTACATTGAAAGTAATATCAAGACACAAAAAGTAACTATATGATATGAAAAATAACTATCTATCACTGAAAGTAACACCAAAACACAAATGGTAACAAAAAAGCAACAAAAAATAGCATCGATGATTTGGTGTAGTATGGGATCTTAATGGAACTGAAATATGTTAAGAGCATGTAGCTCAATGTTTAAATTTTTACTAAAGTAATGCCCATTGTAACATGTAAATTCACAACTTAGATGGTGTATGGCTGTATAGAATGTGACTATGTGGCATTAAAAGTAACTAATTGTATTGGAAAGAAGCTATTTTTCATAAGGAGTCATCACTTAAGGTTAATGCTACCATCTCCATTGACGTGGCGACTGGAGTTCATCAATCTCATATATTTGTATAATTTTTGGTGATTGATTTGTTACGTCTAGTGAGCATGTGTTCTTTTAAATGTCAAATGGTTGCCTTTTATAACTAATAGTTAAGTTATATATTGGATAACTACTTTTCATATTATTTAAAATCTGAGGATTAAACCCAACTCAGGAATGAGCTTATTAATCCTCACACTGATCTCATCAAGATCAACGACCTGCTATATATTTACTTTTAGTGCATAATCTTTACTTTTGGTGCTATATATTTACTATTTAATGTAATATATTTAACTTTTAATATGATACAGTTACTTTTGGTGAATAATAGTTATCTTTATTCCCAAAAGAACACCACTATCGTGAGTTAACTACTTACACAAATGCTCTCCACATGTATTTTAGGACCCAACTTGAGAAAGATATAAGAGTCACCGTTGTGTTCTCACTTTGTATTTATTCTTAACTTTTTATAAAGATATTTACATTTATATGTTAATTAGACTGTTTGATTTGTTACTTTTCGTATTTTAAAGTTACTCTTTTTCTCAAATAATTACTTTTTGTGCCGCATGATTACATTGTATACAATGTAATTACTTTTCAATGTTGTAGATACTACTGTCAAAGTATATGAAGTAGTTTGGAAAACGACAATTACAATAATTTTCTTTCTGTATACCCTTCGAAGCAAGAAGTTTGGTATTGATTAAGTTGCTCTTTCTTGCTATAAACATATCATAAACAAGTCTTTCAAATTACCGTAATCAGAAAGTACATCATGGTTTAACAAAATAAAGACACGACATGATGCCATGCAATCATTCAATACCACACTACACATAACTACATAAATAACCTCGTCTTGTAGTACCCTACTCCATTACAACAACTGATAGTGGAATTTCAACAAATACAACAGTGACACCTCAAGTTCTTCCAAACTCGTGTACCATCATTGGAAGCATTGGAGTGTTAGGATGTAGCTGATAAAAAGCCACATCCCTAGTGGAGGTCGTCCACAATTCCTCTGCCTACTCCATGAGTCATCCATCAATTAATGACTTACTAGCTTTCTTAAAATCTTGCTAATGGATGACTGGATCCCCACCGGCGTTAGAACCGGAAGAGTGACCATCAAAACCCAGGACCACGACTTATCATTGCAGCAGAATTGAGGTGCCCTATAACTCTTGTTTGACTCGGTCAATGGCCAGGTGATGGTATTCTGGAAAATTGATAATAATATGAGCGTCATATTGAGTTTGAGTGCCTCCGCAACTCCTTTGGCCGTGTTGGGCGCCGGACCGTCGGTATTGAAAGAGCAACAACCAAATGTGGAGGCCAGATTGCAGCTCCTGGGGAATTTAAGGACGGACAATGAGCCTCTCATCATGTATCTTGGCCCTATTGTACGCACAGATGGCGTCTTCCGCCGTGTTGAAGGTGTCAAGCCACAATCGGGCACTGCCGCAGACAGTGATGAGAGTGGGGTCTAGGTGTTAGTTTTGGGTTTATTTACAATACCTGCCACCGCTTTTGAGATGAATCGAAGATACACGCACCTTTGCATGCCCGGCCATATTGCCTCTATCCTCGACGGATATAACCAGAAACAAATCAAATGGCTCCACGGCGACAAAGACGAGGTCCTCATTCCACACCGCGGGCCAGTGGATCCAACACCGGTGCCACCGAATAGTGCCTGCCTGGCGGTTTTGAACTCCTGATTCCGGAGCTGAGTCTTGATGGTCAGTTCAATCGCACCTCTTGGCGGCAACAACTTGGCATCAACAAATCGGAGGTCCTGCGTGTGGATGACGGGGATCCTATAATTACTAAGTGTGCCACCGTGTAACCAACTAAAATACCCGCGTGAGCATTGAATAAATCCACATACACACACACACGCATATATATATATATATATATATATATATATATATATATATATATATATATATATATAAGTGATACTCCCTCATGAGTCCCTTCCACTACTTTCCAATCCCATCTTCATTATTATTGCTTTTATTTTATCTACTAAACCTCCGTAAGTCTCGGGCTTCCTTCTTATCTAATTCCTCGACATTTTATTTCTGGGATCGCTTACTTTCTAATCATCTAAAATTCCTGTGATCGCGTCTTTTCTTTCTCCTACCTTGATGTATTCGACCAATGTTGATGTATGTATATCATTTCTATTCAACTTTTGCTGATAGGCTGCAATCTTCTAGGAGTGTGATTCGGTGACTGGTTGTCTAGAACGGATCGGCCATTTACTTCTTGACAATTGTTTAGTATTGCAGAAACCATTCACATTTTGGGAAAATCATAAAGCTCCATGGAAGAAGATAGGTAATTTAAGTATTCATTGTCTTCACGACAACAACTATGTTTTACATCTTTTAGATTGTTTTTGTCTAGCAACCAGAATAAATAAGTATACGACATGTATATCCCTGTTTCATGGGTTCATCGTCCTTTCTTTGATTGATGTATATATGCAAGCAACTATTTTTCCAGCCGTATGTTTACTTACTTTTCAAACTGAATCACGAGAAAGGTAATATCTTTCTACTCTCACATATCTTTTATATGTTTTACATAAGGACCATGTATGTAGAAGAAATCTCTTCGGAGAGTAAGGCTGAAGCCATATTTGTATCTAGTTTAACTTTTTTGAGTGTGATATTCATATTAATGTGTACTATGAAATATATGCAGAGAAAATGAAATGCAAGATACTTTGACTGATGATCCACTTAACCAAATCAATAGTTGGACACCAGAAGTTGAAGATAACATGAGGCCAAATATTGGAATGGTCTTTGACTCTTTGGATGAAGGTGAAAAGTTCTACTACAATTATGCAAAATGATGTGGTTTTGGTGTTCGTAAAAGCAATACAAGGCACCATGGAAAGGATAAAGAACTTTATTGGAAAGCATATGTATGTTGCAGACAAGGCCATGCACCTACTAAAGATTCTGAACTCAAAGTTGAAGGTGAACCGAATATGGCAAATTTATCCGCCAACACTGAATGAAATAGAGGATTAACAAGGGAATGGTAAATGGGTTGTGCACTCTTTCAATGAAGAACATTCCCACATATTATCCACCCCTCAGAAGACTTCTTTCATAAGATCACATAGACATGTGACTTCTTCAATCAAATGTCAACATGAAAATTTTGAAGAAGCAAATATTCGAACTTCTTAGTTATTGACCATCCTTGATATAGAAAGTGCAGGATACCATAATATCGGGTGCACAGAATGTGATATTAGAAATTATGAAAGGGATAAAAGGCAAGAAATTAAAGATCTAAATGCACAAATATTGTTGAATCAATTCAAAGAAGAGAAGATGATCGATCCTTCTTTTTATTATGCATACAATGTGGACAATGAAAATAAGTTGACTCATGTTTTTTGGGTAGACAGACCTTCAAGAAAAGCATATTGTAGGTTTGGAGATGTTGTTATATTTGATACAACATATGATACAAATCAATATTCTCTTGTGTTTGAACCATTTACAGGAATTAACCAACATCGTCAATCCATTAATGTTGGTTGCGGATTGATCAAGGATGAAAAGTTCAATCATTTTTCGGTTTAGTTGAGAAGTTCTTGGAGTCAATGTCTGGTAAGCCACCATATCTTATTGTGACAGATCAAGATCCTGTAATGACAATAGCAATTCAAAGTACTTTTATGACCACACGACATAACTATTGTATTTGGCATATCCTTCACAAAGTTCTTGAAAAGTTAGGTTCTATATCTAAGAAGTCAACATTCATGGACAATTTCAAATCTTGTATTATGAATTCTAAAATTACTAAAGAATTTGAACATGGATGGAAAAAGATTATTCACAAAAATGGGTAGGAAGAGAACACTTGGCTTCATTCAATATACCATCTAAGGCACTCGTGGGTACCCATATATTCCAGGCATATATTTACGGTAGGCATGTTTGATATGTTATAATCATATTCATTTAAATTTCATCTTAGTTATTTACATATGGATGCAAGATTTATAGGAAACAAAAAGTAGCCAACGAATTGAAGGAATGAACTCATTTTATAGTGGATATGTGGGGAACAAAATTTCTCTAGAAAAATTTTATGGACCATATCAAGAGCACTTAGATGACAAAGACATAATGATAAAAAAAGTTGATCATGATACGAAATATTCCAATCCTAGACTGAGAACAGAGCTACAATTGGAGTAGCAAATGACTCATATTTATACATGAGTCAACTTTGATAAATTCCAAAATGAGTCAGTACATAGTTTTTATTATGTTGTTGAAGATCATGAAAAATCTTTCATAGTGTGGAAGTGTCAAAATTGCACAGTGGCTAACAGTGTCAAATATGATGTTGTTGAAAAAAGTTTGGTAAATGTTCATCCATGTTATTTGAATTTGAAGGAATCCCTTATCGACATATTCTTTGTATTTTGAGAAATAAGTTATTGATGGAGTTACTTGTGAACTACATTTTAGAAAGATGGACTGTAAATGTCATGAAGGAGACTATTTTTTACCATGAAGGTATTGCTCTAGAAAGAATAGACAATCCTAGAAATTCTCTCAAACAAAGTGAATTGGAGCCATTGCTCTCTAAAGCTTTGGAGAAATCATGTCAGAATGAGGAGGCATATAAAATATCAAAGACATATATAAGTTCACTAATGAGGAACTCAATACATTACGAGTAGAAGGATCTACTAAAACACAAAATGAAGATGGACCAAGTATAATTGAGGTTCACCCACCAGATCATTTTAAGACAAAAGGGAGTGGAAAATGTTAGGATTTGGTTCTTATCCAAATTGGATTAGAATAAAGTCCAACAATATTAGGAAAGGGAAAATTATGTCCAACATGGAACATTATTTCCTTCTCATATTCTATTGTCGTTGTCCTAGTCCTTCTAGAATATACGTAACTCTCTTACTTCCTTACAAGGGGATGTCTTGTACCTATAAATATAGGTAGACACCATATGTTATCGGTGTGCCAAATAGCGTCAAACATTGTGTGTGCCAATACAGAGGAAGGCATACAGACATCCAAGAAGGAAGAGAGCGGGAGTGGGGTACGAAATTCTATTGTGGGCACCAAATGGTGGGAGAGCGATAATCCTTGTAATATTTGTAGAGTTGCTTAATTGAATTTTGTGGTCTTCTTCGTCAACTTAGTTCTGTCATTGGTTGTTTGTTTGTCATTTTGGCATGTTGACTGGCAGGACGTCGTGACTTTTATCGTGCAAGATAGGGTTGTATCTTGTGTGGTGTTTTCTTGGGCTTGGAGGGCTTCCGCATGAATCCCATCAAGTGGTATCAGAGCAAAGGTTGCTACGAGACAATCAGCGAGCACCGGAGGCACGTGAAGCATGGTGGCATTGACTAGCAATGTGGGGGGTCATCATATTGAAAAATTTAATGGAAGAAGCAACTTTAGTACATGACAAAGCATGGTGAAGGACGTCTTAATCCAACAAGGGCTAATCAAAGCTCTTGAAGGGGAAAAATCGGACAAGATGTCTGATGGAGACTGGAGGATGGTGGAGTGCAAGGCAGTCAGTACAATCTATCTGAGTCTTTCCGTAGAGGTAAAGTATGTGGTGATCAATGAAGATTCATCGAAGAAATTACGGAAGGTCTTAGAAGAGTTGTATATGACGAAGTTGATGACGAACAGGTGGGTGCTGAAAAGGCAATTGTACAAATTGTGCATGGAAGAAGGCACAAGGTTCATCGACCATCTCAACGTCTTCAACAAGTTTGTCACACAACTGGTTAGCATGGAGAAGATCATCGAGAGCGATAAGGTCATTCTCTTAGCATCATCTCTACCAAATTCATGGGAACAATTGGTGATGAACATCCTTGTTGGGAAGACTACACTCGACTTCAACGAGGCGACTGCATATTTATTGGAGGTAGAGTTTTTGAAGAAGTCATATGAATCTTCCTCCTTGGGTGGTAATGTTTTGACTGTTACAAACGCCAGCTACAAAAGCAAACGTCACAGGAAGAAGAATCAAAAGGGCAAAGGCAGACATGTATGCTATATATGTGACGAAGAGGGCCACATATTAAAAGATTGTCCAACGCTGAAGCAGTTGAAGAGTGGAGCTTGCTCATTAGCAGAAGGATATTCAAAAGCACTTTCTATCATGAAATCAGGTACTAATCATGGGTGTATATTTGATTCAGGCTCTCACTACATTATATGTCCAGAGAGAGATGTATTTGATAAATGATCTCTCCATCGGGCACGTGAGACTGTTCAACTGGCATATGACAAACTCTACCAAATCGATAATTAGAACAGTTACGTTCAGGATGCATGATGGAGCCAATCGCACATTGTCGGGGGTCCGATATGTCCCCGATCTCAAGAGGAAACTAATATCTGAGAGGGCACTTGAATCAATCGGTTGCGAAATTTCAAAACATGGTGGAGTTGTGCAAGTCACATGCAAGGGGCAAGTGATCATGAAGGATACCTGGTCCAAAGGAGCATATCAATTGGTTGGGGAGGTTCTAACTAAAAGAGAAGTAGATGGCAGGAGTTCTACCGCTGGAGGCGTAGATGAAGCATTGACACGTGAGGTGAGCTCAAAATGTGTTATATGTCTTCAACTCTTAGGGGTAGTCATGTGTGAGGCTGCAAGACCGGCTACGAAATTTAATAGATGCATATGTGAAGTTGTTAGCTGTTGGAAGAAGGACAATGTGGCAAGACCGACCACCCAGTACCAGGAAGCAGGTGGAGCTCAGAGAAAGTATAAACCTATGGCATGGAGAGCCAAAGGAATGAAGGTTGTATAGTTATTCCAACTGCAGGTGGAGGCGGTGTAGTTTCCCAAACTGTACAAGTTGAGGAGCTCTCATATGAAGGGTTCAGGCAACCATGTCGGGACAACCACCCCGCACAGGCGTACAATGGTAGAGTGCTTTCGAGGGCGGAAGCAAATAGAAGAAGAACGGGAGCAAAATTCTTGAAGGAGCAGATACTTCAGCGGATAAGATCTAAGGTGGAGATTGTTAGGATTTGGTTCTTGTCCGAATTGGATTAGAATTAAGTCCAACAATATTAGGAAAGAGAAAATAATGTCCAACGTAGAGTCCAAGCATTATTTCCTTCTCATATTCTATTGTCGTTATCCTAGTCCTTATAGAATAGACGTAACTCTCGTACTTCCTTACAGGGGGGATGTCTTGTACCTATAAATAGAGGTAGACACAATGGATTATCGGTGTGCCAAATAGCGCCAAACATTGTGTGTTCCAATACAAAGGAAGACATACAAACATCCAAGAAGGAAGAGAGTGAGAGTGGGGTACGGAATTCTATTGTGGGCATGGGATTGTGGGAGAGCGACAATCCTTGTAATCTTTGTGGAGTTGATTGATAGAATTTTTTTATCTTCTTCGTCAACTCAGTTCTCTCAATTGTTGTTTGTTTGTCGTTTTGGCATGTCGACTGGGAGGCCATCGTGACTTTTATCGTGCAAGTTAGAGATGTATCTCGTGTGGTGTTTTCTTGGGCTTGGAGGGCTTCCGCGCGAATCCCATCAGAAAAAGGTTCAAAGGTGGAAAAGAAACATCAATGGAAAAGACACAAAGGACAAAGAGGTTGTGCAAATGATGCAATTTTTTAGCCAATCACGACATAATTAAGAAATTATCCGGTGAATCCAAAAAAGAGGTATGGACCATTAATGCATCATTAGTTATTTTTTCATTTAAATTGACTTTTTATATTTGTTGTTTATGTCTTATATAAATTTAAATGATCACGTTGAAATCGAAGCTTAAGCTTCAAGTACTATATTGTCGAAAGAATATACTTCAATTTGACTATGATATTTCCAAAAACACTCATGATTGACTTCATAAACTTTAGCATGACATATGGTTTAATTTGGATTTCTATTTTTCTTTGGGGATTGTTGTCAGTGTGCATTAGAACAACATTGTCTCTGAATTGACCAATATGCGCGGACAATTATTTACACATCTATATATATAAGCAGACTTGGTATTTGTTTATGATTGGAGTTGCTTTTTCATGACGTTGATCCACAACTAGATTCTTCTGACATGAAATATTATATAATATCCAAATATAAACACTTCACGTTAAGTTTTCTTTTTGGCATATAGAAATCCAACATATTTGTTGTTTAGGTGACGATCAAATGATTTCAAGTTGCAAGGCATCATCAAGAAAAGGAAACGTACTTCAAATCCTTAATATTTGACCCATATTCCTGAAACATGTGCTCAAGAACGGGAGTCAAAAGCTTAAAGCCTATTATCAATTACCGAATCACACTCGTAGAAGATTGCAGCCTATCAACAAAAGTTAAATAGAAAGATTATATATACACCAACCTTGGTCGAATGCATCAAGTTAAGAGAAAGAAAGGACGTGGTCACAGGAATTTAGATAATTAAAAAGTAAACGATCCCAGAAATAAATGTCAAGGAGGTTAGATAACAAGGTAGCCCGAGATTTATAGAGGTTTAATAGATACTATAAAAGCAGTAATGATGAATATGGGATTGAAAGTAGTGAAAACGACTCGTGAGGGAGTAACGGAATTGACGGAAACGTATGTATGCGTCAAGTTGAGATACGGAGTCAGATCAGTCACAGACACACACATATATATGAGTTCATATTCAATACTCGTACGGGTAAATATCCACTTTTATTTTGGTTATTTTTTTTTGAAGTTTCTTACTTTTTACATGTAAATGGTTATTTATCTAACAAACCGTTACTTTTCATACATAGATGGTTACATTTGCAATAACAGATTCAAAAATACAAATATGTATATATTTGTTGTGCATTTTTTCCAGATTTATTTTTTAGTTGTATAGTTTTTTTAATCATCACAATTACTTTTTTTGTCCAGCGAATTATTTTTCTGATCATATAGTTACTTTTTTGGCTGACGGATAGCAAAAATTCAGACTACCCGCCGGATATTGAATGAACGTCATATATATATATATATATATATATATATATATATATATATATATATATATATATATATATATATATATATATATATATATATGCCTTTTTTTAATACCCGTGCGGGTAGCCTGGATTTCGCTACCCGGCAGCTAAAAAAGTAACTGTTCTAACCAGAAAAGTGATTTTGCTATCAAAAAAAGTAACTATGTTAAACAAAAAGTAACTATACGACTAAAAAAGTAATCACGTGCAAAATACATAGCAGACATACATGTAACTGTGTTTTGAAATCTATTGTTACAAACATAACTATCTATGCATGAAACTCAATAGTTTATAAGGTAAAGTAACCCTCTACATGTCAAAAGTAATCAACTAGAAAAAAAGTAATCGAAATGGGGGGCGGGTAGTTACCCGTGTGGGTATTAAAGATGGACTCATATATATATATATATATATATATATATATATATATATATATATATATATATATATATATATATATATATATATATATATATATATATATATATATATATATATATATATATATATATATATATATATATATATATATATATATATATATATATATATATATATATATATATATATATATATATATATGGCTATTCACTCGCTGCCCGCGCGGGTAGATAAGTGAAGTTACCCGGTTGCCGAATTAACACATGTTGTTAAGTGTTGATATGGAAGCGGTGACACTGTTGGTAATTATGTAAAGAGCTAGTCACTTTACGTGCATGGAGTAGCAGTGGCATATTAGTTATTATATTAAATAATTGAACGTGCATGGAGCAGCAATCTAAGCCTTATCCAACAATACAAATAGCAACTGCAACCTTGTTAGTGCTGGATATGTACTATCTAGCATGCACATTGGATAAAAATGGGTGCCTTATAAGACAATTGTTATTTGTATTTAAAAATCGTGTCTACATATTTTGTGTTCAAGAGGCCACTCTGTAAGGAGAGATAACACATTGTAAATAGCAAAGAGAAACTGTAACATGTACGGAAAAAACATGATACAAAAGAGCGCATTATAACTAGAACTGACATTTTATAATCTAAAAAAACAGCAAGTAAACGAGTGATATTCTGGCGTCGTACAAGACTTGTAATAATAAGTAAAAAAAGATATCATTATGTAATAGGAAGGAACTATTTGTAATCAGAATAGAGATTTCGTAACAAGGAAAAAATTGTAAACAAAATAGATCATTTGTAATGGAAAGGAAATATATGTAATCAAGAATGACATTTTATAATATAATGAAATGATACTTCCATATTGTATTACGTAGAGTCATATGTAGTTACAAATTTCTCATTTCCAATATAGATTCTATGTTCTCATTACAATATATCAATTATCCTTACCCCTAACAAGGTTGACAAAAAAAGTTAGGTCGGGACGAGTGATGGTCAAGTATTGGAGTGATCCAGTAAGGCTACGATATAAGGTAGGATCATAGAAAGTGGTAGGATTTGTAGCTGGAGGGGTTGTGACAGCCATTGGTGTAGCAACGGATTTTGCATATATCATATTGTTACGTTGGAGGATGTCTGCAGCATACAGGGATTGTGAAAGGAAGAAAGAGTCCAGTTGTAGCGTGTTGGACTTCTATACCGAGGAAGAAGTGTAGATCACCAAGGTCTTTAAGTTAAAACTCGATTAGAAGATATGCGTAGCAGGAAGTTTTGAAGGTGCATGGGAGAGTTTCCAGTAACAATGATGTCATCGACGTATAGCAATATGAAGATGCAGTAGGAGCCAAAATGCTAGATGAAGAGGGAGGGGTCAGTCGAGCTGCAACGAAAGCCAGTTGCAAGGAAGGAGAAATGAGCTAAGCCGGTTGTACCATGCCCGTGGGGCCTGCCGGAGGCGGTAGAGGGCCTTATGTAGTCGCCAAACATAATGGGGATGTGCAAGATATCATTATGTAATAGGAAGGAATTGTTTGTAATCAGAACAGAGAATTCGTAATGGGAAGGAAAAATTGTAAACAAAATAGATCATTTGTAATGGAAAGGAAACATATGTAATCAAGAATGAAAAACTATATATATATACATACATACATCAAGATGATTATATATCTTCAATACATATACATACATACATACATACATACATACATACATATATATACATATATATACATACATACATATATATATATATATACAAACATACATATATATATATATATATATGTATATATGTATATATATATATATATATACACACATACATACATATATACATATATATATGTATATATATATATATATACATACATACATACATATATACATATATATAAATATATAGAGTCAGGCTAGAATACACTCGAGTGTACGGATCGCACGAATACACTCAAGTGTGTTTGTATATCAAGACTACTTTTGCAAAATGTAAACCATTGATCTTCACCGTCATACTATAACTAGGTCTGTGACGTCCCAGGATTTTCTAAGACTTAATATGATGTGTGACGTCCAAATTGAAACCCTCACCTCAGCGAGAATCTCAATTTAAACATCCCACACTAGGCTAAGAAGAAGAAAATCAGAGGAAGTCATAAAGAAACAATCAGTAGCACATGTACATGAACAATAATAAAACCATACACACATGTTCACCATTCAACATATAATTACAACATGAATTGTTACATCATTTGATATTACATATTGAGCAGCAAACTATACATATACATGTACTACAACTAAACAACAGGATCTTAAGACAACAGGTCCACCTGTACATCAGCTCGCTACACAACTCTCAACATTCTGGATCTTCAAGAGCATAACCACAACCTAAACAAAAGATTACATGCGGTACACGTCAGCACAATATTTCATGAATATTGTACTGAGTACGCCTACGTGTCTTTTTATATACCTCTCATCATATCTTGGCAATAAGATAAAACTAATATACTTGGCAGTAATAGAAGAATATAAGAAAAGCATATACTTGCACGAGGATATTCATTAACAAAAGAGAACACATATTTTAAGCTTATTTTCCATTATATACCAAGGCCTTTATGATCACTACCAACGAGTTAGATCATTTGTACAAGGTGACCACTACCAAAGAGTTAGGTCAGACCACTACCAAAGAGTTAGGTCATATGTACAATGTGACCACTACCAAAGAGTTAGGTCACTTCCAAGCACACTACCAAAGAGTTAGTGCTTTCATATAATGGAACATATATATTATGTTTGATGTGTTCATAGCAATAAGTATGGAAAATCATGCAACATATCATACCAGAACAATCATTTCAATCAATACCATATGCCAAGTATTTTACTACTCATATAACACAAGCATATTGTATAATAAGCCAAGCAAGAGGTAATGGCGTACCTTCCAAAGAGAAACCTAATCACATGTATCCAAGAGTCAACTACATCCTTGGTCAACCCTGATCAAGACAAGGCCATAACTATCATCAGGTTCTCATCATCTTGCATCTCATCTTTACCCTAATTACATTCATTAGGGTTTCACTTAGTTTATTAGGATATGTGCATTATTACTTATATTCTAGTCTTATGATTGTCTCACTGATGTCATATTCCAGATTATGATTCATTATCCGAACATTATCTTCCATAGATATTTGTACACATTAATTAACCCTAGGTTACATCATTAACCTAGATTAGGGTTTTAAACCATGTATTAAAGGTCAACTTCATATAACATGAATTATATGCATCATCGTGATCTCATCATTAAATCTTAGGTTCCAAATATAGATATGAGCTTACTCTGTAAATTTCATCATTTATTGATCATTAATGTATTTTCTACATTTTCTTTAGGGTTATTAGCCCTAATTAGACATATGGAGTAAATTACAAGATTTTGTGTATCAACATCATGATTATATACATCAGGTGCATTATAAACATTATTATGGAGTTACTGACATTTTTCCATAATTTTATGTCATCATTAGCTATTTATTATCCACTAAACAAGTAGTACACATATTTCATGATATCACTGAGATTTAAGCATCAAAAGCCTGATATTATAGTTCCATGTTGTTCTACGCATTTTTCTGAACAGTTTGGTACCTTATTTGTATTTTTCTGAGCATCGAGTTAATTTCTACGAATTATTGAAGATCTGAGAATTTCTGAGCATTTTCTTACCTTTTGGCCAATGGCACATTGCCACGTGTCCTTGGGTGCGCAACTCCAGCCCTTTGCTTGGGTTCGGTCGATCTTTGTTGGTTCACTGTGAGCCAGCTTTGGTCTGCTGGTTCGGCCGGTTCTGGGCTGGGTTTGGTTCTGGACCGTCCTCTCCTTCTTTCTCACGCGCTCGTGTTGAGTACACAGCGGGACTCTGTTTCCGTGATGCAGCCGCCTCAGCTGGACTCCGGCAAGGATTCAACAGACCTCAGATCATCTCTGTCCTCTTCTAACGCCATCATCAGATTCGTTAGTGATCTACCTATCTCTGCGGCTACTGGACTCCTCGACTTCGGCTGTGGATCTCCTCCTCTGCAAAGAAACCGCCGCCTAGCTTTGGTTGCGGCGGAGCAAAGAGGCGTTTTGCCTCTGCTCCTCCTCATAAAGGTTTGAACCTTCTAAAGGATTCACATGACCTCTGTATACTCCTTGAGCCCCTCCAATCCCGATGAGAAGCCCTCTCCCTATGCCTGCGAGCTCCGCCTTCTCCTGTGGCTAACCTGGCTTTGTCAGTCCATGGAGGTCAACGCTGGGGGCGAGCTAGGTGGATCTCTGGTTTCGTCTAACTACAGAGGGTGGTTTCCCCTCACCGTGGTCCTCCTAAAAGAGTCCTCAGCTCTATCTAGCACTTCCGGTCACCACTTGCATTTTGCAGTGGAGAAGCTGCGAGGAAGGGAAGCTCGTTCTCTCTACTGGAGCGGTCTCACAACTCTTTTAAGAGGTCTCCTCGCTCTTCTACTCCAGTCAAGAATGGATACCCACTCGGTTCCCCTCCTCACGCCACGACTATGATGTGGGGGTGCTTGAAATCGGGCATCATGGACTGCTCCATGATCTCCGTTCTAGCCGGAGGTGGGAGATGAGGATCTGGCCATCCAAGGTGCATCCAACGGCTAGGAAGGGATCCATGCAAAGTAGGATCCGTGGAACTTCCTTCTCAACACCCACGACCACTGGATCTGAGATCTAAGGGTATAAAGCCTCCACGCAGCCCACCCACAATAAAAAGGGCTGCGTGACACCATCTTTAATCAAAACTTAGGCTAATCAAACACCAATAATGCACATGATTTCATAATATTCACACCTAAATAATTTCTTCTAGGAACATCCAATTGCCACCAAATTTTAACCATAACTTCCTTACCTCTCGAGATACCTTCTATTCAAATTTGGTGACAAAACTCAACTACTGGACCATTCAGTTAAATTCCTCAAAAAGGCATAAAGTTAAGGATGATATTAACATCAATCAACAAACCTATTTTGTCAAGGGCTTGGAACCCTCAATCTAACTCATACTTATGCTTTCACTTAAGTCATTGGACATTTTAGGATTCGAAAAGTCCACTCCATCACAAGGTCACATACCAATTTTGAGCCAATTTGGATGAGTGTAAGTCACTCATCCAAGGGCAACAAAATCGACGCGTGAAACTAATTTGAAATGCATAATTTTGCGGTCTTCATAACATGAGCTATACATATCCAAATGTGCTCAAATTTTGCGTATGAGTTGTTCACGGGATGTTTAAGAAGATCAACAGATTAGATTTTCAAAAAAAATATTGCATCATGAAAAACTACTTGAGTGTATTCCGCTCCGGATACACTCGAGTGTATTCTAGCCTGACTCTTTATATATATATTTATATATATATATACACATACATATATACATATATATATATATATATTACTTGAAGAACAATTCCAAATCATGGACTATATCTAAGGCTTACTATAAATAAGTAAATCTTAGACATGTATCTAGGTAAACAAGCTTTATAATTATGTGTTTACATGTATTATGAATATTAGGGTTTAGTATTTAGGTAAATTCACACCGCACAATTTAGGTAATGATTAGGTATAATTAACTAGATCTAAGCCAACATACTCAACATTTGTAAAATTCATGTAATAATCAACATAATCAACTCATTTAATAATATAGTCAACATTTATGTAGGGTAAAATTTAACATTTATCACATTTCAACTTATTCAACATTAGCAACATATTCAACATACTCAACTTGGCAACTAGAGTAATTGAGCATCTAGGAATGAGCAATTAAGCTCTCTAGGAATGGTGTTCATGATCAAGCTAACCTAAACTGCAGTATGGGTTGCCAACAAAGACAAGGGAGGGAAGATGCTCACCTCACCAGAACTAGTCGATGACAGTGGTAGGTAGAGGAAGTTGAGGAAGAACACTGGAGGAGGAGCAATAGTGGTAGCATAGTAGTAGTGGTAGCATGACACAACAGTGGTAATAGCAACACAACACAACATTGATATCCGAGCAACAAAGGAACATTGGCAGATGTGGAGCAGATGAGGAGTAGGTGGAGCAGATGTAGAGGAGGAGCAATTCAGCCTTAGAGGAGGAGGCAGAGGAGGAGGAACAACAATAGCAATGTCATAAGAGGCAACGATAGAGGTGGCAGCAATAGGGGGGTGGTAGAGGAGTCATCATCCCTAGAGAGGAAGCTAGGTATCGGGATGGTGATGATATAGAGAATGAGGGAAGGAATTTTTGCCAATGTTATTAAGTAGAACTTAGTTTTTGATTGTTATAAAAACAATGACTAAACTTTAGTCATATGTTATCCCATAAAAACCCACGTCATGGTTCAATCTCTATTGTCACTTATCCATCAATAAACCGCCACCATATGCACTTATCATTATAAAAAAAGCATCACCTCATTAAGATTTGTGTTGTTGGTTGTCTAGAAAAACCGATGGCATAGTTCATTCACTGTCGTCAGTTATCCACCAATAAACCAACACTATATTTACTTATCACTATTAAAAACACCTACCTCTCTAAGACATATGTTGTCAGTTCACTACTACAGAACCTACCTTTAGTGTCGGTTATTTAAAGCCTTTAGTGTCAGTTTCTAAGCGACACCTATGTGGGCGACACTAAAAGTCCACCCATCAGGCGTCGGTTCCAAAACTGACACCCAAACTCTTCGTGCGCCACCGAAAACGCACCATCATGGGACTATAAGCGTCGGTTATTAGTTAAAAACCGACGCCCAAACCCTTCGCGCCACAGAAAGGGCGCCATCTTGGGAACTATCAGTGTCGGTTATAAGTAAAAAACCGACACCATATATCTTCACCCCACGGCCGTGCTGTCCAACACGGTCGTGGTGTTAAGGACATAGACGTCGGTTTATTGTAGGAACACCGACACTATATCATTATGTGTCAGTTATTTACAAATAACTGACGCCTATTGGTTTTTTTTGTCTGTGAGTCTGCAGACCTGCTGTGGCTGGTCGCAGGATGAGAAACATGTTCAGTTCAGTTATGAACTGCAGGTTTTACGACATCCATTGATATCAGCCGACAACAGGCCGCAAACCTACAAAATTAACAATAAAAAAGTAGCACATGCATTTAGCAATGCAACCTACAGTTCCATTTTATTTTCACACATTTATAAACATTCACACATGCTAGCAATTTGTAGTTCCATTCATTCACATTCACACATGTAGAAACATTCATATAGCAATCAACACTTTCATTCATTTTCACTCAGACACATGTAGAAACATCCAGACATGTAGAAACATTCACACATATATTATAATTCAGAAATTCATTTACAAAGTATCATTGTTTAGTCATTATTCGCTATCAGGATCCCAATTATATTTTAAAACCCCCACTAATTGTATGGTTGTTTCCCATTCTTCTCTTATTTCATTTAATTCTCCCATTGTATAGGGAGCATTAACATTTGGTAAGTCCTTTCCTGTAATGGGCTCAGCTTTAAACACCTGTAAAGAGAATGATGTATATATATAATTAATGAGCTATAAATAAGATTGATATATTTCGATCATATTATCTAATGAGACTATATAATACCTGAGCAATACAATCGATGTCTATTGCGGCATATTTGACAAGCATGTGCATATATCACATGATATAGTATCCACATGCCCATCCGTTGTCTTGTGTAGCACACTATAAATTCAAACATACAAAATATTAAAAAATACAACTAATTAAGCATTGTTTACATAAATAATATATACATATATTGCAGTCGGGAACTTACTTGCACGTTCTTCCAAATTATTGGCTGGTTCTTTTTCGTGGGGACCTTTCCTCCAGCCTTTTTGTACTCCTCAAAACCCCTACATGTTAATGTAACACAGAACATTGCAATTAAATAGTAATGTAATAACATATGTTAACGGATATGAAAAATGAAATATTTCTCACCGAAATATTGCCATTTTCATTATGTGTCCAAATCTTGTATTCAATTTACCCCCCTTAGGATCTAGATAATACACAGTGAACGTCTCGGGGGCAATAACCAATAACTCCCAATGCCTACCCCTAGAGGAAAAAAAGTTAAAAATTAATAACTCAAAATCCACAATAAAATGTAATTTTCTTAAGTCCAAATTGTAATAAGCAAAGTAAACTTACTCTACATTGAATGGAGCCATTATCACCGTCTTCTTTTTTACAGCAAAATTTGAAAAAGACTCACAGCAGTATTGTTGAACTGATGTAGGGTCTTTAGCTACTAGACTAATCAAGGATGGAATCAAAAACCCTACATGTTCGAATCCAAAATCTGTACATATGTTGTCTAAGTAGCTGCAAAATATGTATTAATTACGCATGCATTAATAAATAAGAAACCAGATCACCAGATCATACACAAGGTATATGGATGTATAAAGAATATCTCACCTTATCCATAGCTCTATCACAGATGTATTTAGCCAATCATATCGAAACAACTCCAATATATCTTGTATAAATAGTTTTGTTTCGTATGACTGACCTGTAGAATCTGAATCAGAAGAAACAGTTATAGGGGAGTTTATATCATGTTCCACTAACCATATTGCCATACCCCTACAGTTAGGACCTAACGGGACAGGTAGGTCCTGTGGAACCCAACTAGGTAATGCAGGAGGTGGAAGTGGAGGCCTAGATATTGTGGGTGTCTTCTTTTTAACCTGTATATATATAATTTCATATCAACTGCCAGCATATATACACACTAACAATTGAACGTAATGTAAATTTACCATACCTTATCAGTAAAGAAGACATCCGCTTTTAGCCACAATATCACTCCGCCTACTGCCTCACCAAGCGTTTCACAATCTGGGTGGGCATATGGCAGTGGAAGTTCCAGAAATTGGGGGAATATATGTATCGGGCTCACCCGAATCCAACCAGCTGGTACTGGAGACCCGTGACACGTTTCCCCTGGTAGGGATGGGTAAGCCGACACCTCTGCCATGACATATTCTTTACTTTTTAGACGGCATGGCTTCAACCCCTACAAATTTTTGTGTAAAGAATGTTATATACATATATACATATCATCTTTTTTTGAAACGACTACAATTTCATATATACGTATCATCTTGAATTAAAAAACTAGTTACTATGTCATAAAAATACTTACAGTGGATGTGCTAGGTGGTGATTCTACAGGATTACTCCCAACCTCTCCAGTAGGAGTAGGAGTAGAGTCTGCAGTAGGTATTGTCTGGTAAGTGGCAGTCTGAGATGCCTGCCACTTTTTCATTGCTTCTTCGAGTTTCCTGTCAAATAGCTTATCCACCTATACATGGATAAAAGAAACGTCAAATTCTAATTTTTGAATTCTCTTTTACAGTAACATTATAAAGAAAGAATATGTTACCTCTTCTTGTGAAAGTCCTGCTTTTGGGACATGTTTGCGCTGGGATGACCCAAAAAAAGATTTGATGCCCACACCAGCGCCTGCAGCCCTAACACATCCAGGATGCTCTGGGTTACCCAGAGCAACTGTCAATTCATCCTTTGTTCCCTCAGAGATGAACTTTCCTTGTTTCCTCAGCTCGTGCAGCTCCCGCTAATCGCCAAAACAAAAATTTGTACTTAAGTAAACAACACAAATAATCAATATTCGAATGATTGCTGTAAGAGTTATATTTTACCATTTTTGCAGCCGCCTCAGCAGTTGCGGCCTTAGTTATTTCTCCCTTCTTATTTTGCCTCCCAGCTATCCAGACATCATGGCGAGGCAGAGGTGTGCTACCTATGGTAGAGGACTCCTGAGTAGCAGCAGACTGAGTAGCAGTAGCCTCAGCCTGTAGTCTTTGGCGAACGCCTGCATACCCCTTTGGACCCATTCTGTGGTCATGTACATTCAGTGCACGCCTTGATCTTTGTGCCTCACTAAGGGCCTAGTTAGTATGCAAATTAATGATTTAGTTAGTAACACTAAATGTTAATCTTGAATAAGTGAATACAACATATATTAATTAATGAGATTGAGATTGATGCCTAATACCTTGAATTCATCAGTTTGTCTTGAAGCGACAAACGCGTCCCATTCTTCTTTGTCCAGGAAGTTCCACTATTCAGTGGCTGTCTTCTTCCTCTTGTCGGCTTCTTTTATGTATTCTCTGGTGAGATTTGTCCTATAGTTCCTTAGGACTCTCCCACAACGTTGCATCACACATTTACGATGCAGCTTTTCATCCAATTCAAATATACTCTGCAAAATAGAATTGCTATTAACTAGTATCCAAAAATTTAGTAATCTACAAAATAGAATTACAAATTAATAATAACTCACACATAAATCCCTCCATATTAAATTTTTCTTCTCCTTAGAAACTTTATGCCAAGAATCTAAGAGACAACTGCAATGGCTACGAGTAACAAACCCAAGATATGAAATAAATGAATTGCGATTCACACCACATGCATTTCCTGCATTATCAAAATCCACAACAAGTTTGGGTCCATTGCCCTTTTGCGCAATTAACTTCTTCATCATAGTGATTCCCCTTCTCTTGTCAACTTTTTGGTGTTGTTGATCAAGTGCCTCAAGTGCTTCAGATGGTACCTGTGCATCATCAACCTAAAATTTGACAAAATGATTCACATTTACAAGATATAACTATAAATGGACATATAGATATAAATATATGATATATTTTTAAAACTTACATTGTGAGGCGGCGCATTGATGTCCTCACCCTCACGGTAGTCATCAACATGGTCATCAGGAGAATGGTCAGCCATCTGCAAATTCACATTCAAATTGTAAAGTTCGCATTGTAAAGTAGTAATTCAAAGTGTAAAGCTCACATTGTAAAGTTCACATTATTACAACAAAGTATATATCACAACAAAATTGTAAAGCTCTATGATCAAAGAGAAAACAAGTATATATTACAACAAGATTACGGTCTAGGGTTAAAAAATACATGTGATGTCATTCTTATATATAATAAATGTACATGTACCACCTATCCCATCCTTGAACACCTAATCTCACTAGTAAATGTATAATGTGTATTGGGTTTTCAAGAAAATTTCGGCAACATTTCCCCACTGTTCTCCAAGTACATATGTACTTAGAGAACAAATGGGGAAATACTACCGAAATTTTCTTGAAAACCCAATACACATTATACACTTACATCCTAAGCGAGATTAGGTGTTCAAGAACAGTCCCAAACCGGGGACTATCCAAGATTTACTCCTAATGAGTAAATCTTGGACGGATTTCTAGGCCAACAAATAATGTGTTGTCATTCTTATACCTAAAATCCTAGTTCTTCAAGTTAGGGTGATTAATGATGTCTTTAAAAGCATGATTGGCAATTTAGGGAAAAGTTCATCATTTACATTCCAAGCATGTCACATGTGTGCATTACAGTTCATCATTAAGCAAGAAGGGTGATTAGGATTCTCACCAAGAACGGGCTTTGATTTTCTATACAATTTTATTAAAAAAATGCACATGTATGCATATATATACTATACTTTTTGGAACCTTTATACATATCTGAACACCCTAAATAACCATACTAAACACCCAAATACTTTATAACACAACTATAAAACAATGATTATAGCTAAACTATTAAACAATAGACTTGTCACACATAAAACACCCTATACAACTATAAAACAAAAAAGTATTAATATATGCATGATACAATAACTATTTTGCATCACATTACAGTAGACTTATCATTGATACCTTACTAACTTATTGCTACATTTACATATCATCACTTGATCAAAAATTACAACAGTACATTTAACCAAAGTATGCATTCTAAAATCTAGCTATGTCATGATTAGTTACATGTAATTTACTTGGATATACAGCAGTACCCGATTACTATGTCTTACATACAAAGTATGCATATTAAACTAACTAAGGCTTATCATAGAACATGATTAGAATATTAAGTAGATGATTAAATCATAACAAAATCAGTACATAAATAACCAACAACAACCACGGTCATGTGGGCTGGCACGGCCGTGGCTGTGTTGGCCAACCACACGGTTGTGTTGGGTAGCACGGCCGTGTGGTCAGCCAACACAGCCACGGCCGTGCCAGCCCACACGGTCGTGGTTGTTGTTGGTAAGGAGTGGGAGAAGGAAGAAGAAGAAGAAGAAGAAAGGAGGCCTACTGTTGGTAGCAGCGTGGAGAAGGAGAGGCGCCGACGTCGAGCAGAGAAGGAGAGGGCACCGGCAGAGCAGAGAAGGAGAGGGCGGCGGTGAGGAGAAGCGGCGAGAAACTACAGCAGCAGGCGGCGAGCAGCGCCGGCGAGGAACTGCAGCAGCAGGCGGTGGCGAGAAACTGCAGTAGCAGGCGGCGAGCAGCACCGATGAGGAGCGTCGGCGGAAGGGAGAGCAGCAGGCGAGGAGCGGCACCTGGCGGAAGAGATATCGTCGGAGGACCAAACCCTGAGCACGAGAATGAATGAAACAGAGAAAGGGGAAGAGTCGGGCTGATCTTTTGCGCGATTTAAGTTAACATTAGGTGTCGGTTTTTTAAAAACCGACACTGAATGTTTTTATTGTCGGTTTACAACAAAACACTGACACTAAAGGGAGGTGAAAATTTTCGCGGTTAATAGCGCGAAAACACAACGGTGTCGGTTATTGTCACAAAACCGATGACTAAAATTGTACAAAATTCTGTCTCACAGAAAAGCTTTAGTTGTCGGTTCCTCCATTAAAAACCGACGTTGTATGTCAATTTTTGGAGGCAATTTTTTTCGCTGGAAATTTTATTTTTGGCGGTTACTTTTAGGTGTCGGTTTTTTAATAAGTAACTGACATTTAATAAAAGCGGTACCCGTGTCTGGTCGCCCTTCATAGATTGGATGTCGGTTTATGTTATCAACCGACACTGTAGAGTTTAGGTGTCGGTTTATGTTTACAACCGACACCTTGAAAAGTGACTTTATAAGCCATTTCTGTAGTAGTGATTGTCAAGCAAAATAGGCAACATTATTCATTCTTTGTCGTCATATCTACCAATAAATGGATGTCATACGTATTTATCTTTATTAAAAAATGTCAACCTCACTAATACTTGTGTCATCGGTTGTCTAGGAAAATTGACGACATAGTTCATTCTTCTAGTCGGTTTACCAAGCAAAAACCAATGGCATATGCACTGATCCATGTTCAAAAACACCATCCTTAATAAGACATATGTCGTTAGTATCTAGAAACAAAATTGATGACATAATTTAATTTGGGGGGACATATTTTTCACGGGGCACGTGCCATGAATCTTTTATCTTTGGTTCTTTAAGAAGAAACTACCAGAGCATATTTCTTTGAGGTAATTGTTTTTGCGGCGGGCGTGACTTACAACTTCAATTTTATGGAGTACATAGACGACATCGGCTATTTTTATGGGAAAATTTAATTCATATGAAGGGTTTTGTCATCAATTTTTATGTAAACGATACAAAAGGCTGATGTCAAAATTTTCTCCTAAAAAAAGAATGTCGTGAGCTTTTTATGACATTGGTTCTTCACAAAAAAACTTCCACTATAACAAAATTTGTAACCTTGTTTTTTTATCGGCAAGACTTGACCAGTAGTGAAATTTGTATTTTACCAACCGACGATATAGGCCTATAGTGTCGGTTTTCATTTCAAATTGAAGTTAAGAAAAATAACACTACATGTCAAAAGTGTACTAGTGTAAGCAACTCATTAGTAATGAAAACATTACACAATAACACATACTATGCTAATATAAATGATCATTTGATATCTTCAACATGTCATAACAATGTTAGTAATTTATAGAATTAGCATGTTGTTTGTTATCTATTGTTGATAGCATATATATTACTATAAAAAAATAAACAATTAATCTCATGAGTTGTATCTATCTTTGTAATAGTTCCTTCATTGCAGAGTTGCACTCAATTTTTATGATTGCAGGTCCTTTGATGCTAGCTTTCACCCATATCTTTATAATAAAATTTGTACATTATAGATTCTCAATTTTTTTATTACAGGTTTGTTGATGTAATTTTTCAAACCCAGTGTCTAAAACTGTTCAAGGCCAATCTCAAACCTGTCACCTAAGTTAGAGTACCATCGATCCAAGCCACTAAGACAATGTCACCTTCGTTTTGATTAACAGGATTCAGATGGATTATCCATCATCCTGCATTATGCCCATCCAAATTTTCAAAAAGCATTTTAAAGATTTTGTGAGTCAAAAAATTATGTTTTCTTTTGTTGGATTAGAGATGGGGCTGGAGGTTATGACCGGAAGAAATGTACACGAGATGTGTGTGATGCGAGAGGGATATTAGCGTCTGGTGTATTTTGACTGGTGGAGGACAAACTACATGAGTTGTTTAATAACTAGAAATGCAAGATTCCATCACTTTTCCAGATATAAAAAAAATAAACTTACATTTTTAGATATGGGATGTAGAGATACAATACAACATGCTATTTACAAAAAAAACATGCTCATAATATACATGTAGATACATTTTTTTAGGGAGCACAACCCCCGCTTACCTCCATGGTTCCTCCACTTGGGATCCACCCACACAATATTTTGATTAGGGACTGTTAATGATCCATCCAGTACATTGTTGCATCAATTTTTTGAAATGTACAACATTTTCAGTCACTAGTTATCTGATATATTTCATGTGATGGTTTTTGAAAACATGATAACAGTGTATTTGTTTGCTGACACTGTGTGTATTTTATAATTATACTGGGCATATTCCATGGATTGTACAAGTTTGAGAGTACTAGATTGTTATACAGATTATAAACAACTAAACATGGTACTATATTACCTTGTTTAACTAAAAACAAAACAACAAAGAGATAAGATTATGTTGTAACTGAAATAGACAGGAAGAAAATGAAATTGTTTCAACTAATGTCGTACTAGATGCAATGCCAAGAAAGAAGGAAATTATCGAAAAGAGAGCAATCTTTCCTTCCAGATGTCGGCAACGTCGCAACATGAATTTTTCTCAATATCATAATAGAGTGACCATCTCCTCCACTCACTCTCATCTTGATTGCCCCACGCTTCCAAATCTAGTAACATTAAAAGGATTACATGATTGTAGAACTGAATGACTGTAGAATCTGTTGCCAATACGTTCTTATTAGAACATATAATGCCCAATTTATATTTACAATAATAAAGATAAAAAAATACGACTATTCATTCATAATAAGTCGAGCGACAATCTGTTAGTTTAAATAGTAAAAGCAGCAATTCAATTTAACCGTCGTGTACTTTTTTATTCAAATACAAATATATCAATTTGTAACTAAAACACTATTAACAATTACATCTAAACTTTGTTTACTCTTACACATTTGCCTTACTGGGGTAAAGACTAGTTTATTATAGAAGTAAAAAGAACTTACGCCCAATACCTCGTATACTCTTTCCTGTATAATATAGATTAGAATATAAATATTACTTCTAAATCTAAATATTACCTAAATTGGACATTGAAAGCACATTGATCGCATTATAACACATACCAGTAGCTATCATCTTTCCTATTCGAGACATAGTCAACTCTTAACGTTAATTATGGTTGGATTGTTAATGTTTAAGTTTTGCTAAGCATTATGTGCTTAAAGAAAACAAGAGAAAAGTAAGGAATCAACGATATAACTGAATTCTCATTATCAACAATGTCAATGAAGAATATACTTCACATTTATAGAACTAATGAGAAAAAAATAACTAACAATCGTTAAATAGGAAGATGTACGTAAACATGGATTCAAATTGGATCAGACGAAAACAAAAAAATTGGGAATATGATGATGGCCGGAAATTCCTTACTATATCTATACTACTATAAAAAGAGAGAGTTTTTTCATCTTTTTATAAAATATTCATTCTAAACCCCAGTGGCCATTCAGAAGTTAGCATTTTGAGTTGGCATTCTCTCCTTTACTCAATCTCTTCTCACTTTTTTTCTCACTTTTTTTTTCTATTTTAATTGCTTTTGATTCACCAATTTACTTCTCTTTTATTAAACTACACCTCCATGATTTCCTCCAACTAACTACTGTGGCCTCCCTCCAGCGGACCACCATCTCCCTTTCACCCCATTTCTCTCCCTCTTTGACAAACGAGATGAGAGGTGGGGTGCAACCTTTTTTTCCTTTTTTATTGTTGTTTCTTTTATTTTGTTTTACTTCTAGGCCATACTATAAGCCACTCTCATTGTCATTTCTCCACTCAAGTTTGCATAACTCCCACAATCTTCAATTTTCTCCCACTCTCCTCATTAAAATCAAAATGCTAACCAATTTAACTTCTCATGTGTATTTAATTTAAACGAATCATTAATTGTCTCTGTCTCTCTTTCAATGTTTCCTCTCACATTCTTGATTCAAATTCATTAAAGGAAAATGTTTATTTACGGTCAAGGAAAATGTCCAGTCCTCATTTATAAATTGTCATTCATATTTACCCACTATCTTAGAAACTACAATTTAAATTTAAAATAAGTCAAAGAACCTCCACGGTGCACCATTTCCTTATTGACCGTTCAACCAAATAATTCCACACAGGTTCTCTATTCTTATCTCGCTCTCCATTCCATGACCGTCGTAACCATGTTTCTCACGCCCATCCACCTTAACTATCGACAACAACATCACCATTTACTACCAGACTCTCTATCTCTCTCCTAAACAACCTTCCACTAATCACATTCTAATCATTTAGTAAATATCTGACCAATCAAGATCATTAATATTCTCAATTATACTCTCTTTTCTTCTTGGCATCCGCATCCATTGATCCATATCTTTCTCTATGATAATTATCATTAAAAATTGAAAATGTGCATATAAGTTTCTATAGGATGTAATACACGCTCGAGGACATTTTTTCAAACAAAATTACCAAAAATGGTAGATCAAAAAGGTAAATGTCAAGTTATTCTAAAATTAAGACTCCTTAGATTTTACATATTCAACTGTTATCAATCAAAAATTATCAAGACAAAATGATTATTTCTAAATCTATATATAGACACATTGTATAGTCTTAACAACAATAGTTGGTTTATACATTTTTTAATTTATATAAAAAAGTTTGAATTAATTTGATTGGCTACGTGCATGTGCACGTGTAAATTTACTAGTAAATTTATAAATTGTTAGTATCAGACTTTGGAGTTTGATGTGAAATTGACATCAATGATACCTTGTTGTTCATTTAAAAAAGACGTATAAGAAACTTACTTGGCTGCTACAGTAGGCTTCTACCGTAGTACCCTATGCCTACTACGGTTTGCTTAAATGTCAGGGCGGCGTAAAGATCAAGGGCACCCACCAAGACTAAAAAAAAAAAGACTAGAAATCGAGTACTTCCACTTTATCTACCTATTATCATCGGGCTGCCATTCAACATCCGCGAGGAGTGCGGCATCAAAGGAGATTCCGCAATTGTTGGGTGAGGCACGTGCCTCAGGGTGCCCAGTAGTGGCTCCACCACTGGCGGAAGGTTTCAAGATGGACGTATGTTTCCATCTAGTGATGTGTTGCGTACGTGTGTCTGGCCTCTCTCTTCAAAATGTATGACTTGTGTCGTTATTGCGTTGGGCTCCATGAGTCAATGTGCATTTACGGATTTCCGTTTCTACTTTTTTTTCATGGCTGCTTGTTGATGTCTTTTTCTTCTTAAAATCTTACTCTACATAAATATCAAGATTGGTGCCTTCTATCTTTTATAAATATAAGGGTATTTTATCCTACCTTCTTCCTCATGTAATAATAATAAAAGATACATCTTTTCTTATAATCACAGGTCCAACAACCTTATCTAAAATATCAAGTGAAAAAAAGGTCATTAGAAAGAAAAACACAACCCGCACAGTCGAGTCACTCAACCGAGATCCATCTATACAAAAAACTTTTGCGAAGTATCTGTCTAATTTGTAGTCACGTAAGGCGCATCCCTCCTATCCAGGACCATCATATCTCTCGTTGACATTGGTAAAATGAGAGGGTTAGTAGTTATCAAGCTATCCTCCAAACTGACTCCATCACAACAAACAGATCTGGCAACTAATTTCACTTTTTTGTGAACAGAAGTACCAAGAACGACAAACTCCCCTATCGTCGCTACCATTGGGCATAAGCCACCTGACTGCATGGCACTTCCATGAAAACAACTAAATTTTCCGTGAACTATTATTTTATTAGTTGCTCCTCCCTTTTGACCAATCTTAGTCCACATGAATATGTTGCTATCGGATTTGATTAATGTATTTTAGTTAATTGGATAAAAGATTAATTGTTTGATTTAAAATATACATAGTGAACTTCAAATTCATTAAACCTCTTTAATTATATCCTAGGAAACTTTTGGAAAAGATTTATCATCTTTAACTTTATATACGATACTTCTATGCTAACATAGTTGACCATAACTTTATAACACTTTCAACTAACGCTAATAGTCAAGAGTTATTTGGTTAATCAAATAAATAAATGGAATTAACTTTTAACCGATTGACTGTAACTGAATCAACCGACACAATTTTGATTATGTCAAGGGTTAAAACATTAAACTACAAGTTAACTGATTATCCAAATTGAAGTAACCATTAACAAAAAAATTAGCCGCATGCTCGCCTCTAGTTGCTATTTTGTCTTTTTTCCACAATATTGTGCGGCCTAGATTTTACCAAAATCACTTCTAGAAAAACATTTAAAAGAATTAGGAATAACACTCTTCCCGTTAATATTTATCATTGGTACTCTCATAAAATTATTTCTCAAAGTAGTCCACATTCATGTAAAAATGGAACACTACATAGTGGTTTTTTTATTTTCTGTTGGCTTCAATCGTGACTTGCAAAGTGTCACACTAAATGATATTTTCTTTGATGAAACTGACAACCAATGGTTGACATTCCCAATTTTGAAGATTTGTCAAACGAGCCTTCAATGAAAGCACCACATAGAAAATTCAAGGGCTCTATAGAGGATTGATTGCCCATTTCCCCTCTTTATGTTTATATTCCTTCTCCCCTATTATCACTCTACTCCTTATCTTCCTCTGTCTCTTCTTTATCCATTACTTCTCTTTTTTTCTTCCTTGTTATTTCCTTTGCCTCTGTGACTCAATCCTTCTCATATATGCACTTATTTCGTTCTTCTTCACATATATTTCTCAATTTCATGTTCTCATTTCCCTGTACCAGATATTTTCTCCTTTTCTTCTTCTTCCTCCTCTCCTCCAACTGCCTCTTCTAGTCTCGTGTTCTCCCTGTCTCCTCTTCTTTCTTATTTAGTTCTTCATCCTCCTCATTCGCTCTCACTACCTAACTTTTCTCTCTCCTCAATGATTCTATTTTCTCTCTCATAAGTGGGTACTTACTTGATTTAATGTCCATTTCATAATTTAAGGAGTGTGATACTCCAATTTGGTCACCTCAATGATCAATTTCACAGTATGTGTCTTTAATTCTCTTTTGAACTAAGTATCATTCCTTAACATACCACCTTTTTGCAAGATAATTTTAACCTCATAAATGTGTTCAAAATTTTCAACAATATATCTCATGTTGTAGTTCTTTAAATTTTGATCTAATGATACAAAAATGACCTCAATCGGAGCTATAAATCACAAGATATTGTCTCTTGAATATCTATTTTTAATGTTGGGTTTTATTTGATTTTGAGCCTAATTGGGCCCAACTAGCGGCGTGCGACCTAGTTGTCACCACCCTTATTGAATGAACCCTAATCACCTCTTTAGTGATCGTTAGATCAAGAAAATATGACCTGACAACTCGTGAATCATTCCCTACCTTGGTTTGTACTACGATAGTAGGGTTGCTTTTAGAACAACCAATCAACTACATTCTTGACCCCTTTTGAGAAATTGAAACGTTGATTCTTTTCATCTTGACTTGGTCATTGTTTTCCCCCTATTTTCCCCTTTGGTACCACCCTCTACCTTCCTCTCTTGATCCTTCCATCCTATGGCAACAGCCATGGCGTCCGCCGCCCTTGGAGGTTTGGGGATTTGGCCCCTACTCCATCGCAGCATAGTCAAATCCCAGATCAGTGTTTGATTCTTCATGTCTAGGTCAGATGTCTAGGTCTCATGGATCTAGGATCCCTTTGTTTCTTGGTTGGTCATCCTCCGGTGAGAATCTTGGCGCAGCTCTATCTTCACAGCTTGAGACTAGAACGATGCCCAAATGTTGTCCGATCTAGTCAAGTCAGCGAGACCTGGATCGGAGGTCTAAAAATCACAGGCACTCCCATTGGACAGGTGCTTACCAGGGAGGCCACCACACGCCATGGTGGCCAAACGCTCCCTTACACATCTAGGATGCCTAAGTGTGGCTCAAGCCATTCAATGAAGGTGTGGTAGACGAGATGATCCAGTCATGTGTTGTTTTCCACTACAACACACCTTTGTAGGACAGGTCGGTGGTGACGCATGACTGTTGCTATATGGGGGCATAGGCGAGCCATTGGGGTTAGTTGTCTGATTGCCAGCCAACGGTCTAGATGCACCGTCAAATGACATTGTAACACCCATATCAATATTTCTATAGTTTTATACTTTTTTTTGTTAAAATCATATCTTCCACACCCTTGACCTAAATATATCGAACTTACATACTAAATTTGTTAGATCAAAGAGAACTACACAATGAGAATGCTTTCAGACCCTAAGTCTTCTTCTGCTTCTCCTGATTTGCTCCAAATACGAACTTGACCTTGTTTGACCATGATAAATGCTTAACTATGATAACTATTGGAACTTTAATGCATCTCTATCCTCCTAAATAGAAAATCAATCACCTGTATGTGTTTTTGGACATAATCAAACCCCTCGTCACCTTTCTTTCTCAATGGCTGACTCTAATGTACATCAATGGCTTGTTTAGAACTTTTAATGTAAGATCATGATAAATTTTAAAATCTTACTCCCATTTGTCCCCTCACCTCAGTATAATATTGGATTTAGTTGTTTCTATCACTATTAAGCATAAGATCATCCCATCTTTCCTCTTTTTCTAGGTTTGTTTTAGATGGGCACTAAATGCATGAATGTGACCCTTTATTATGATGCATAATCATACCCTTGAATCAAATGAGTGTTTAACCTAATTTCTGCATCAAACCCTATTATATCGATGATATCAGTAATCTTATGATGTGTGGTAACTTTAATGACTATGATCCACCCACTTTTTCTATTATGGTATTTGAAACCCTACTATGCCTAATGTGACCTATGTGATTTGAATTGTAGTTCTTGTAATTTAATGCTTATGTGGATCCTCTTTTTATGCCCTCCCCTCTCTAATTAGGGTTATTTTTATATCCTTGATCCCTTTATGTGGATATCCAACTTAGGTCATATGATGAATCCTAATGATATAAGTCATTTATGTTGGATATGTTATGTGTGTTAATGACAAGTTTTGACCTTGATGCCTTGACCTTGGTAACATCCACCAAAACTTTATATAATCTACTTACATCACTTATTGGCTGACCTAAACCATAATAATGATTGATCCTAATGTCTTGAGGAATCATGACCTTGGTTTTGGAATCTGAGTCTAGATAGGTTCTCCACCTACCCAATGAGCTTGAGTACATGAGGACCTACTGGGTTTCCTTGTACCACATTGCACTTGAACAACGCCTTGGGGACACCGTATCTCTCTTGTCTTTTCTGATCTTAGAATATGTTCTTGATATGTGTGACCATCTCAATCACATCCATGTTCTCATGATGCCTCTGAAATGCAAAGTTCATGGAGCATAGAATCAAACATTTGACATCCACAACATCTTCAGTATGATTCTTGTGAGCATTCCTATCATCCCTTGGTGCATTTGGAAGGTGTTCATCTAGTTATGGTGTCTCCACGACATAGTGCTTGTGTTCCTATGTGAGAATAATTCTCAACATCATGAAGCAGTCCTAGAAGTTATTCCCATTTAGATTGTCCTTCTCAATGACCGATCGTAGAGAAAAATGATTGTTGTTAGTTGCCATTTGATTCTACAAAAGAATTTTTAATTTTGTCAAAAACTCATTTTTGATTTGATTAAAATTTGATGATATTGATAAGGTGTTTAATTAACCATCACTTTCAATATTTTGATAAAATTGACAACCCTCCAAAATATCAATTTGCAAAATTGCAGCGAACAATTTTTTGTTGAGCCAAGATCCAAAATAATTTGATTATCACCCGACCAACTCTAGCATAAATAATCAACCATTAAGGTAGGCAATATTTTCCAATTGCATCATATGAAATTATTGATAGATAATATGAGCAACTCCTTGTCATAATTATTTGTATACCTCGGTGCCTAAATGCTCTAAAATCACTTATTAATCCTGACCTAAGAGTCGACATGATAATAATACACCCCTCTAGGGAGGAACCTATATTATTACCATCACACTTCCATGAGATAGATGGTGCACCAGGCTAGGGCGTAACCTACGCTTGGTTGATCAAGCATTTCATGAGTACCGCTGATGAAAATCATCTTAGAGTTAATATGTTTGATTGAGGGATATATATATATATATATATACATATACATATATTGTATCTGATCACCACATATATAGTACATATCATATACATGTTATATCCCACAATTTAAACATGCAATATAAAACAAAAAGAAATGGTTGTGGCCATGTCTACTATATTCCTTAGACCCAAAAGGAATTACTACCATCTAGGTCAATCATCACATCATATGTATGAACCTGTTGTTGGTGTAGATTTGTGCTTGCCAATCTGGGTTGATTGGTTCAACCCTTGAATAGGTTAGCTCACCTCTTTTTCAGTCAGTTGGTTTCCCATCCAACCAATGTTTGGACACCTACAGACAGTTGGTTGGGCCCACCAGCCAGTCAGTCTACTCCCGCAGTCTATCCTCCTCAGTCATCCAATCGGTCGGCTCGCTTAACGTTGAACATCATCTCCATCATTGCAAGAAAGGAAACTATCCTATTGCTACCAAACTTACTATATTGTAAAAAAAACCTTGAGTTACATTCGAGGGGTGCAAAGGTAGGAAAGAATTAACTTTACATTTGGGAATAAAGAGGTACAGGCTCGGTATGCAAATCGAGATAAAACATGAATAAAACCAAACCATCCAACCACACACAAATATTTGGGTTATTGGCTCTAACCAAGCTACACATCCACCATCCAAATAATTTTTAGGGTGACACATGTATATATATATATATATATATATATATATATATATATATATATATATATATATATATAGGGCAACGATCCAGTGAGAAACATATCTGGTGAGAGCATGAGAGGCATTTCAATAACTCTCCACATAGATCAATTTTTTATAATCCAACCATATAGATTACAAGTATACCTCAATATCTACCTTCCTATAAAATTTTATAACCATCCAATTTGTAGATCATTCACAACAACCAACTATTTTTCGACGCTCTATATTGAATTTCAGGCTGACCGTTGGATGTAAAAAGTGTATATTGTACATATGGACATGTAAACAATGTCTGATTGCAATGATTTTTTGCGACAAGGTAAATGAAATGATGCTTTTTCCATCTATACGGTTGGATTTTAAAAAATAGTTACTAATTTGTAGTTATTCAAATTCCTCTCATGCTCTCACCGTAGGATGTTTCTCACTGGATCGCTACCCTAATATATATATATATATATATATATATATATATATATATATATATATATATATATATATATATATATTAGTTTGGGATTATGTGGTCTTTGATTAGATACACATATGAGAAAGTTTAAATATTCACATCATATGTAATAAATAAACAATAAAACCAAACATCTGGTCATATCAATCATCCCAAAAACATCATAAATTGACGAGGCTTTGATACTGTAAGGAACTGAATTCCTTGTATTTGAAATTTCACCCTCTTTATAAAGATATCGAAATTTTCTTCTCTGATTTGTCCTTATTGTTAATTTTGAGGAAGTTGATGGACTTGGAATAAATAAGTTACAAACTTAAGGAGTTAGTGCACAATTACCTCAATTAATGTATTGTTAAGAGTTAAGTTGCTAAATGTCCATAAAAATGAAATAATTGCTAAAATAAAATTAGAAATAAAAGTTAATACAAATACCAGTGTTAAATGAGTACCATCATTACTCCCTTTTATCTTTCTCCTCGTAAATGGAAAATAAAGCTTGAAATTGGGAGTAATGACTCCATTGAAGGCCTTGGAATGAATGAGGAGAGTTAACTCATATTTTCATCCAAATTATTAAGAGAAAAACCAATTTCAAATAAACTTAAAGTCATATACACTAAGTAACACATTAAAGACCAAATATGATGATTAATGGCCAAAAGATGAAGAAACACGAGATTTAAGGACATAGGAATATTCTATATTTAATTTTGGACTAATGGTTCAACTTTGGGGTCATTGACCACTGTTTTACCCCTCAAATTGCTTTTAAAAGATTACATTAAAGTTTAATCAAAGAGATTAATCGAATACATTAATTGGAGCAATCAAACCTATAGTCTATTTTATTTTCTCACTGTGACACCCCTTACACCCAGGGATGCGATGGGATGGCTGAGAATCCATCATCCACATCACGCTTCGATCAGACTGCTTCGGACCCATCCTCTAGCTCCATCCATGCACTTGTAATGCATGGACAATGCTGGCATTTTCCTCGGACCAGTTCTAGCTCATCACTCCACCAAATAAAATGATTCCTTCGACATTGAATTTGCGGCATGTTTCCATTCTACCTTAGCCCTTGCTCGCCTGAAATTATCCCCAAATGATGAAACATCAACAGGCCCTCCTCAAACCCTCTCACCTCCGACTCACAGAGACCATAGGATGCCAACGCACCTATAAATATCGACCCCTACTACTCCTCCAAGGCACAAGAAACCATTCTCTACCTCTAATTTGGCTGAAGGCACTATCTATGACCTCCGACTGCCTGAGTTGTCCCCAACCCTTGCGGCGCTTTACCTTGGAGCTAGGTGATACTATAATAGAAATCGACATGACCGGTGAGTTCACCATTCAATTTCCTTCGTTTCGAGTACTCGCACTCTTCATTTGGGCTCGATTTGCAGAAACGCCCAATTGGGAAGCTCCAGCTCCATCGTCATGGTGAGGAGCAGCGTGGAGAAGAAGCTTACTGACCTATTGATGAATTTACCCCCACACGTCCTCTTCGTTCTATTTTTTTTTCCAGGGGCAGTTAGGTCTTTCAGATGTTTGCCAAGTCGCCTTGACAGGAGCCACACGGCCCACCCTTTCTCTTGCAACTAAACCCACGTGGATTTTCTCTAATTGTTGATTGGCTGATCTTGTTTAATTCATAGAAAATCAATAGATTATCAGAAAAATATAAATAAATACTCATTGGTTTTTGAACCTTTATTTTAATTCTTTTTTCGATGTTTGCCTTGAATACCACTTTAGTTATATAAAATGTTCTAAAATTGATAATAATTGCATTTGAACCTCAAATTAATAAAATAAATATGTTTTCTTAGTTAGAAAAACATCACAAATCGATTAGACTCATTTTCAAACCCAAAATCGAGGTTTTGTTTTGGAATTAGAAAATTAGGGTTTCAACCCTAGAAATTATATCAAGACCCTAATCTTTGTGGTAAATACTCGAATCTAGGGTTTAAGGATCTTGGACAAGTATAATTGAAGATAATACATATTTAGAAATACTCAAGTGAGGTATGTGCATTCTAACCCTATAAGTTGGGCTTATTTATCCACACCTAGTTTACCAATGAGGCATGAGCCTATTTTAACTATTCTTGGAAATTCTTCTATAAATGTTTAAGGGTCTGGGACCCCACTTGTAATTGTTGAAAACCATCTTTATATCTACCATTGATTTAACTTATCATGATGATGAAAATGACTAATTAACTAATATAGTGTACATGATTACAAACCACCCAATGTAATTGGGTATGAACCCAGGGGAATGTGTTTATTCTTCCCAAATTATAAAATATTAGGGTTTTGGGAATGTGTTTCACTCCCTAACCTAGAGGTTGAGGTCTGGTAGGTGCCTCAGCCCTATGTTAGCTTAATTTAGTTGAATTTAATCATGCATGCAAATTTTCTATTATTCTACTTGGCATAATTTCTTTTCTTGTTATACTTGCCTCATACTCTTGACATCTGTTAGTTAGTGAAAACCTTTAAATTTTCATACTTAAACTTTTGAAATGTCCTTAACCATATAATTGACGCATAACTTTTATCTACTTTTTCTGGGTGAACCCAACCACCCATAACTAGGAAGAGATGTAGGACCTGCTCGTGGGGCAGCTGATGCTGTGTGAGAATAAGAAGGACATGGCTAGGTTACTACTGCTACATCCTTAGTATTTCAGTTTTTATTCCAAAAATAAAGCTAAGTAATAGAATAGGTCTTTTTATTACATTTCCTCTGCTTCTATTGACATTTAATTGTATTTGGTCCATGCTTATTTAAATGTAATTATCATACTATCATCCTTCATCTCCAAAATTTACATAAAGATGGATGTGTGTATATTTCATTAGATTTTAGTAGAGAGGTGATCTCTCCTCTTTACAGCATGGTATCAGAGCATGTAGGGTAGCTACTAGGGTATGACGTTGAAAGTGATGGTGTCTAGAAAGGGTCAGAGCTTGGGGGCTGGCAATATTTTCCTCTGTGCCACTAGCTTGGTTTATGGGGACTCCTGAGCTCATATGACCTGGCTTGGCCTGATTTGATACCAGATGTCCGAAATAACATGCCTATAGGCAATAGTAGCCTCATCTCTTTATATCCAAAAATCCGTAGAAATCTCACACTATAGACCTTGTATTTCAAGAGAGGAAACCTATTTGGAGACTACTCTGACGACTCCAACCCTAAAACCCCTGCCATCCCACCTCCACCAACGATGACCCCTAAACAAGAGTTGGCAATGTTGCATCAACTCCTCTCATTGACCTTGGTGGGACAACTCTCTATTGCAACGGCTTCACCTAGAAAGCCCAAGGAGTTCAACTTGACGGACTTCGTCAAAATGCAGCCACCTACTTTCAAGGGAGAGAATGAGGTGGATATGGTGGACAAGGCTGATGACTGGGTGTTGGCCCTAGAACACACCATTGACGGAATGGTGTGCCCTCCTCATCAGAAGGTGCACTTTGCGGCCTATGTCTTAGAAGGCCCAACTCGTATCTGGTGGAATGTCATCTCAAGAACCTAAGACACCAAGGAGATGGCCTGGGAGGACTTTGTGATGTTGTTTAGGGAGAAATATGTCTGCCCAACATACCTTAAGAAGAAGGAGGCTGAATTCTATAGTCTTCGCCAAGGGAACCTGAATGTTTCTAAATACATTCAATGTTTCCTTCTGCTGGAGCGCTATGTTGTTGATCTGGGAATGGAACACAGATCGACTCTTTTCTTGGAGGGACTCAACTACAATGTGGGTCGTAATCTGGTCCCATAATTGCCACTCACCTTTCAGCAAATGGTGGATAAGGCTCTAGCTGTATAGTCCTATCATGGCTTCCAAGCCTCTAGATCCAAGAGCAACAAGAGGAAGAATCAAGGTGGATATCAAGGGAGGGATCGATGCAACCGATGCTCTCACTCTCACCCACCTGTGAAGTGCCCTATGGGAAATGCTTAACCTCAGAGGGAGAATCATCCCCCACCTATCTTCCATGAGTGTGTCCAGCTTGGTCATATTCGACCAAAGTGTTTCAATCTTTAGTGAGGACAAGACCCGACCCAGCAACCACCTCAACGTCAGAATCTTCCTCTGTGGAACAACAACAACAACCCCAAGAATAACCAGTAAGGGCGCCGACCACCAGTGGAGACGTGGAATGGAAGAGTGTTTGCCCTAGATGTTGAAGAATCTGGTGAAGGCAACAAAGTGATCAAAGGTACTTTACACCTTAATATGCATCCAGTTAAAGATCTTTTTTATTCTAGATCGTCAAATACCTACATATCTACACATTTTGCTGTTATGCTAGAAATAGAGTCTGAATACATGGACCATGTGTTAGATGTTAAAAATCCTAGTGGTAGAATATGTTCAACCTATCTTAAACTTCTGACCATGGACCTATGTATCTTAGGGAAGATGTTTCTATCGGATTTTATTTTGTTGGACATGACGGCCTTTGACATTATCTTGGGGATGGATTGGCTGAAGAGATATGAAGCAGTTCTATTCTGTGAGGAATCGAAGGCTAGCTTGTTACACCCTGAAGAAGGAATGATGTGTATCAAGGGTCGAAAATGAGATGAATGACAATTTATTATCTCATCCATCAAAGCCAAAAAACTCGTCTCTCAAGGATGTAGGGCATACTTATCATCTATAGTTCTTGATGCCACCCCTCCTACCCTTGACCATATAGAAGTGGTGAAGGATTTCCCTGACACATTCCCTGAAGAGTTACCTGGGTTGCCTCCAACTCGCGACATGGAATTCTACATCGAGCTTACACCCGAGACTTCACCAATTTCAAAACCACCTTATCATTTAGCACCAACTGAACTGGCCAAGCTGAAGAAGCAACTTCAAGAACTTCAAGATATGGGTTTCATTCGCCCAAGTGTCTCACCTTGGGGAGCCCCTATCTTGTTCGTGAAGAAGAAGGATGGCTCAATGCGGATGTGCATGGACTACAACATGCTCAACCAAGTCATTGTGAAGAATTGTTATCCACTACCACACATTGAAAATCTCTTTGACTAGCTCAAGTCTACCACTATCTTTTCAAAGATGGACTTGCGAAGAGGTTATTACCAGATGTGAGTAAAGGATGAAGATATATCAAAGACAGCTGTTACACCCCGATCTCACAATTTCCTCAAATCATGAGATTAGGGCATAAGATATGACTTATATGTAACACAAAGAACACCCTTAACTTTTTGCTTTTCTTTAAAACTCTTGTTTCCCCACATTGAACCACATAACATCTTAACAAAGGAATCTGAACATTTCTTTTACTAATCAGACTTTAATAGTAAAGGTACATGTATAAACATTCATGATGTCTCTCACACCTTATGCACATAAAACTTGCTAATTAGCCTACATATCAAAGAGGAACAATATTACACATCGTAATTACAACTCTCTCTCTTATCTCTTACTGAGGACCTAGAGTGACAAGGACCGACTGACTCAACTAATCTTGTACTTAACTCTTGTAGCAGATCTACACTGATGCTCTGACCATCATCAAGTCCACGCGGTTAACCCTAAAATGTTTGAGTAGAGGGGTGAGCCTACTCGCTCAGTGAATGAGTACTTCAAGGAAACAGTATAAGGCACTAATGTGATTACAGATATAACTTTGAGTAAACGTTATGAAATTTAACAACAATAAATACTACACTGAACAATTCTAAAACAATATAATTGAAATAACAAAGAATGTAAATATTGCATCCAAAGAATAACTACTAGAAGACTATGCTCTAGTCTTCCTTAACTCTTTCATTTATAAGGAACTCTGTGAACCTATATGATCATATTTTAGCTTATGCCCTGATCTATGTAGTGTACTCTGCATAGAGACTCGCAGTGCACTACGACCACACCGTACAAGACTTAGCGACACACTCGGGAAATGCTAAGTCTGACGCCAGCCCTATTCTGCTACAGGACCACAGGCTCTCCGGCCTACAGGCTCTCCGGCCTCAATGCACTACTCCGAGTGCTCTAGACTCCTCCTCTAACCTGAGTACACAGGCGGAGAGTCTCACTGGGTTACCACCGTGACTCCGCACAGATTAATGTTGAATAACCCCTATTTTCTCCAGTGCCACCGTGACTCCGCACGGATTATTGTTGAACACTGCCTCTCTTTCCTCGTGCCACCATGACTCCGCACGGTTGATGTTGGACACGAGTTTCACCCCTAAGGCGCAGACCTCCCAAAGGGGTTCTACGGTGTTCAGGGCACCTAAGTCTAACATGAACATTATAGGTACATTTTAAACAGAAATCATAATTCATTTAACATTTCTCACAAGGCTCACACGGCCTGCCATATCATATCATAAGAAGCATCATAACTCATGTATTCAACATATATCATGTCTCAGTAACATCCCTTTCTAGGGCATGTCATATCTCATCACCTGCAATTTACGAGATATGTATTGAAAATAAGAAGCCCTGCAGTATGCAGATATCAACTCAGAGAGAACAACCATATAAAGTTAAATGCACTAGAAACATACAATTCAACAATTAATCATCACCACGTCTCATATCGAAACCTTTCATATCACCTTAACATGATTCATTGAACACCCTATCCTTAGGGTTTAATTTACCTTATTCATTCATCACATGCCATCACCCTACTCTTAGGGTTTCATTTGCCTCATCACTTGTCACATGGCTCTCATAAGGATTTCATAGGATATAAGCATTCACTAATAAAGATTGTTTCCAACAAATCATATACAATCAATATAGATGTGAAACCATGGAAATTTAACTAAATTTAGGTTTTCCATACCATTCATTGAGATATCAGGTATCAAGAATAGAATTCAATTAAGATAACCCATGAGGTACATCCTAACCACTTATAGGATTACTAGTCCCTTTTCAATAAGGTTGAAACTCTAGTGATGTCTCAATTAGGTTAAACCCTAATCACATCATTTGATATAAATCTGAAAAGCACTCTCACTAGGAAGTGTTGTATACTTTTCTGATATGAATCTACCATTTAGGAATCATTCAAATAGAGAAGGAATCCATATCATATCAATTTGAAACAATCTTAAATCAAACGGACATTTTAGGTTTTAGAATCACATACTAAGCAATTAGGGGTTTGGATGCTATAATCAAATTCGTGCATTACACTGTTTGAAGGAAGAACCCACTCACCCCAAGGTGTGAAAACACCTCAAAACTGCAGCTCAACTCAGGGGATCTCGAACTCATATCAAATCCCTAGCAAATCTCCCAATTCTTCTTCCATTCAACTAGGAAACCTTGAAAATGAGGGATTATGAAGAAAGGGTGAGAAAAGAGGGAATTTCGACATCATCTTGGATAAAATCAGAGCATGGACGGAATCTTGACATGAGAGAGAAGATTCACCATAAAAGTCTATGCAAAGGATCCAAACTTACTTGATTTCACCATTCCTTGGACCGCAAAACCCTAGGTCAGCAATTCCTCCTCTTTCTCCACTCAAGCCCTAACTCTCCCTCTCTCTCTAGATTTTCATTTCTCTGGGATGGATGACGAAGAATGAGAGCTGTGTGTGTGTGTGGTCGATCATATAAGTCAATTTGAGCTGCTTGGGTAAATTGCATATTGACCCAACACTCAACTTTAATTATATTGGCTGAATATTCAGTTTCACAATAGCTTCTGTAATTCGCCTACTGAATAGCTAACAGAAGCTCCAAAGATTCTGGAAATTTTATATGTTATACCTAATGAAGGTCCAGACCTCTAACAATTTGAGATCATTTCTAGTTACCAATAATTAATTAAAAATCGAACAGTGCACTGCTATATTGCAGTCTGCAATATATTCGGCCGAGTTTGTCCTGCAGAGAACTCGACCAACACCCTTACTGTAGAAATCAAAAAGTCATCCAAAAATTACTACAATTTAACAGAGTGTCTAAAATTGTGTTTTTCAAGCACAGTTAAAATTTGAGATCAATTGGATATACCAATAAAAATATAAAATTCAATTACCACACTGCTATATAAATCTGGAAATGTGATCGGTCGAGTTTGAAACTCGGCCGATAAACAGGTCAGAGCATTCTTCAAAAATTCTGATATTTTCCAATCTTGTTCAAATTTTATATATCCAAATCATATCAAAATTTGAAGTAAATCAAAGTTACACATAAAATACTAAAAATCATTTAGTGAGACATTCTACTTATCAAATTCTGTATTCATGCATCATCAAAACTCTATTTTATGGCCGATTAGGGTTTATGTTTCTCAAACCCTAATTCTCAAGACAAAAGAACATTTAGAATTCTTATCATAGTTAAAACATCCTAATTGTGTTATCGTCATTAATTAGATTTCATGAATGATTATTCCAATTAATCTTTGCAATTGTCTAGGTAAACTCTAGTTTACCAATTAAGCTCAGATGGGGTCGTAACAACAGCCTTCAGAACTAGATATGGGCATTATGAGTTCCTAGTCATGCCTTTTGGTCTGACAAATGCCCCTACTGCATTTATGGACCTGATGAACCGAGTATTTTGTTCCTATCTCGATCGGTTCATCGTAGTGTTCATAGATGATGTCATTATATATTTTGAATCAGAAGAATAGCACCGTGAACACTTGAGACTGGCACTCAGTACACTACGAGAGAATCAATTGTATGCAAAGTTCTCAAAGTGTGAGTTCTGGATCAAAGAAGTCATGTTCTTGGGTCATGTTATCTCTGTTGGGCACATTGTTGTTGACCCTGCCAAAGTGAAAGTTTGGAATAAGTGGAAAGCTCCGAGGAACCCCTCTGAAATCTATAGTTTCCTCAGACTAGAAGGTTACTATCAAAAATTCATCAAGAATTTCTCAGAATTGGCCCTTCCTATAACAAAGCTAACGATAAAAGAAGTCAAGTTTTTCTGGTCTCTAGAGTGTGAAGATAGCTTTTAGAAGTTGAAGCAAAGCCTGACATCTGCACTTGTACTTGCACTACCTATTGAAGGAAAACCATATGTCATATTCACTGATGCCTCCAAGCAAGGTCTAGGGTGTGTGCTGATGCAAGAAGGAAAAGTGATTGCCTATGCCTCCCACTAGTTGAAGCCAAATGAAGAAAATTGGCCTATACATGATTTAGATCTAGCAGCCATTATTCATGCTCTAAAAATATGGCGACACTATATCTATGGAGTCAAGTTCAAGATCTTCTCTGATCACAATAGTTTAAAGTACATGTTGACACAAAAGGACTTGAATCTGAGACAACATAGGTAGATGGAGTACCTTAAGGACTACGACTTTACTATCACCTATCATCCTGGTAAAGTTAACATAGTTGCTAATGCCCTAAGTCTGAAGAGAACTGGTACTTGTGCTTCTATAACCTCTTCTATGTGGAGAAACATGGAGTATGTTTCGTGCTGGAAACCACAACATGTGGAAGTTCCAAATGATGAAGCTGCCAACAAACTATGTGTTCACATGGCTAGCTTATCTGTCACCCCAGCATGGATTTCAGATATTATTGTTGCTAGTTGGAAAGTCCCGAGTTAGATGAAATGAAAACCTTAACCTTGAAGCCACAGTCTGATTTCTCTATTGGAGTGGATGGTGCTCTCCGCTTTTGACAAAGAATGTGGATTCCTGATATTGGTGACTTACGATAGAAGGTTCTGAGCGAGAGCTCATGGTTCAAAGTACACTATTCATCCTGGCACAACCAAAATGTACAAGGACCAACAACGAAGTTTCTGGTGGAAGAATATGAAGAAGGATATACACCTATATGTGTCTAGATGTTTGACTTGTCAACAAGTGAAGATAGAACATCAACGACTTGGTGGTCTTCTCCATCTTCTTGAAATTCCAAAATGGAAATGGGAGAAGATAACTATGGATTTTGTCACTAGTTTTCCCAAGACCAGAAGGGGTTGTGATGTTGTGTGGGTAGTCATCGACCGCTTGACAAAGTCAGCCCACTTTTTACCCTTCAAATCCAACTATAAGGTCGAAGACATGGCACAACTATATGTGGAATGGATAGTCCATCTACATGGTGTACCCAAGGCGATAATGTCTAATCATGACCCAAAGTTAACCTCTCATTTATGGAGTCAAATACAAGAGGAAATGGGGACCGACCTACACTTCAGTACTGCGTACCACTCGCAAACTGATGGCCAGAATGAAAGAACGGTACAAATTATAGAAGGTCTACTACATGCATGTGTTATGGATTGGGGAGGTGCATGGGACAAATATCTACCATTGGCTGAGTTTGCATATAATAATATCTACCAATCTAGCATTGGGATGCCTCCATATGAATCCTTATATGGTAGACCTTGTCGTTCTCCATTTCATTGGGATGACGTGGGAGAACGCACTCTGGTGAAAACTGATAACATGCAAATGATGATAGAGAAGGTCCAATTGATTAAGAAGCATATGAAAGTCGTACAAGACCAACATAAAATGTATGCTGACAAGAATAGGTCTGATGTAAGCTTCTTAGTGGGAGACCATGTGTTCCTAAAGGTCAAGCCTATATGCTCTATTGTGAGATCTAAAGTCAAAGGCAAGTTGAGTCCATGTTATGTGGGACCTTTTGAGATCTTGGCTAAGATAGGAGATTGTGCATACCGTCTAGCTCTTCCTCCTACTTATGACGAGATCCATAATGTCTTCCATGTCTCTGTGCTGAGAAAGTACGTGAAAGACCCTTCTCATGTGCTCACTATAGAACTGTAGAGATTCATGAGAATTTGACCTACGAGGAGTTACCAGTGAAGATTCTTGACACTAGAGTGAAATAACTAAAGAACAAAGAGATTGAACTAGTGAAGGTCTTTTGGAAGTATCATGTGTTAGAAGAGTCAACTTGGGAACTTAGATACGAGATGATGCACACCCACCCTTCTTTTTTTATTTGAGATTTCGGGGACAAAATCCTTTTTAACGGGTGGAGTGTTGTAATGAACTAAATTCCTTGTATTTGAAATTTCACCCTCTTTATAAAGATATCTCACTTTTCTTCTCTGATTTGTCCTTATTGTTATTTTTGAGGAAGTTGAGGGCCTTGGAATAAATAAGTTACAAACTTAAGGAGTTAGTGCACAATTACCTCAATTAATGTATTGTTGAGAGTTAAGTTGCTACATGTCCATAAAAACGAAATAATTTCTAAAATAAAATTAGAAATAAAAGTTAATACAAATACAAGTGTTAAATGAGTACCATCATTACTCCCTTTTACCTTTCTCCTCATAATTGGAAAATAAATCTTGAAATTGGGAGTAATGACTCCATCGAAGGTCTTGGAATGAATGAGGAGAGTTAACTCATATTTTCGTCCAAATTATTAAGAGAAAAACCAATTTCAAATAAACTTAAAGTCATATACACTAAGTAACACATTAAAGACCAAATATGATGATTAATTGCCAAAAAATGAAGAAACATGAGATTTAAGGTCATAGGAATATTCTATATTTAATTTTAGACCAATGGTTCAAATTTGGGGTCATTTGACCACTGTTTGACCCCTCAAATCACTTTTAAAAGATTACATTAAAGTTTAATCAAAGAGATTAATCAAATACATTAATTGGAGCAATCTAACCTATAGTATGTTTTTTTTCTCGTTGTCACACCACTCACACCCAGGCATGTGATTGGATGGTTGAGAATCCATCATCCGCATCATGCTTCGATCAGACGGCTCCAGACCCATCCTCTAGCTCTGGCCACGCGCCTGTAACACACATTCAGTGCTGGCATTTTCCTCGGACCAATTCTCGCTCATCCTTCCACCAAATAAAATGATTCCTTCAACATTGAATTTGCGGCGCGTTTCTATTCTACCTGAGCCCTGGCTCACCTAAAATTACCGCTAAATGATGAAACGTCAACATGCCCTCCTCGAGCCCTCTCACCTCCAACTTGTAGAGACCAGAGGTTGCCAACGCACCTATAAATATCGACCCCTACTACTCCTCCAAGGCACAAGAAACCATTCTCTACCTCTAATTTGGTCGAAGGAACTCTCTACGACCTCCGACTGCATGAGTTGTCCCCAACCCTTGTGGTGCTTTTCCTCGGATCTTGGCGATGCCAGCATAGAAATTGACCTGACTGTTGATTTTGCCATTCAATTTCCTTCATTTCAAGTACTCGTACTCTTCGTTTTGGCTCAATTTGCAAAAACACCCAATTGGGCAGCTCCAGCTCCATCGCCATGGCGAGGAGCAGTGTGGAGAAGAAGCTCGTTGACCTATTGAAGAATTTACCCCCCGCGTCCTCTTTGTTCGATTTTTTTGCCAGGGGCAGTTAGATATTTCAGATGTTCACCAACTCGCCTTGACTGGAGCCACGTGGCCCGCCCTTTCTCTTACAACTAAACCCACGTGGCTTTTCTCTATTTGTTGATTAGATGATCTTGTTTAATTCATAGAAAATCAATAGATTATCAGAAAAATATAAATAAATACTCGTTGGTTATTGAACCTTTATTTTTTTTTCGATGTTTGCCTTGAATACCACTTTTGTTATATAAAATGTTCTAAAATTGATAATAAATGCATTTGAACCTCAAATTAATAAAATAAATGTGTTTTCTTAGAAAAACATCACAAATCGATTAGACTCATTTTCAAACCCAAAATCGAGGTTTTGTTTTGGAATTAGAAAATTAGGATTTCAACCATAGAAATTATATCAAGACCCTAATCTTTGTGATAAATACTTGAATCTAGGGTTTAAGGATCTTGGACAAGTGTAATTGAAGATAATACAAATTTACAAATACTCAAGTGAGGTATGTGCATTCTAACCCTATAAGTTGTGCTTATTTATCCACACCTAGTTTACCAATGAGGCATGAGCCTAATTTAACTATTGTTGGAAATTTTTATAAATGTTTAAGGGTTTTGGACCCCACTTGCAATTATTGAAAACCATCTTTATATCTTCCATTGATTTAACTTAGTGTGATGATGAAAATGATTAATTAACTAATATAGTGTACATGAGTACAAACCACCCAATGTAATTGGACATGAGCCCAGGGGAATGTGCTTATTCTTTCCAAATTATAAAATATTAGGGTTTTAGGAATTTTTTTCACTCCCAACCCAGAGGTTGAGGTCCGGTACGTGCCTCAGCCCTATGTTAGTTTAATTTAGTCAAATTTAATCATGCATGCAAATTTGCTATTATTCTACTTGGAAGAATTTCTTTTCTTGTTATACTTGCCTCATACTCTTGACATCTGTTAGTTAGTGAAAACATTTAATTTTCCATACTTAAACTTTTAAAATGTCCTTACCCATATAATTGACGCATAAGTTTTATCTACTTTTGATGGGTGAACACAACCACCCAGAACCAGGAACAGAGGTAGGACCTTCTCGTGGTGCAACTGACCCTGTGTGAGAATAAGAAGGAGATGGCTAGGTTACTACTTCTAGATCCTTAGTATTTCAATTTTTATTCCAAAAATAAATCTATGTAATAGAATAAGTCTTTTTATTACATTTCCGCTGCTACTATTGCATTTAATTGTATTTCATCCATGCTTGTTTAAATGGAATTATCATACTATCATCCTTCATCTCCAAAATTTTATACAAAGATGGATGTGTGTATTTTTTGTTAGATTTTAGTAGAGAGGTGATCTCTCCTATTTATAGATACCAATGTTGGGAAGTACAGACACAGAGAAAGGTAGTGGAAATAAAAAAAATTGTGTATCTGTATTCCCAATAACAGCAAGATTGCGTCAACTACTATGAAATAGGAAGGATGGTTTAACGAGTTTATACCTGATTCTGGAGCAAGTCCAACGACTACAACTTGTTGCAATGAAACTATCTTCTAGCTGCTTTTGGATGGTGTTTGTGAATCTCCTAGTCTTCACCACAAACAACAGACTCAAACAAAGTCTACAACAGCTTCTAGTCTCGCCATAGACTGTAGGTTAACATTGTCCTCCTAGCGGCAGACAACAACATCTTCCTCTCTAGAGAAGTCCACATGGACCAACTAGAACTCCTGTCTTTCTAGTAGAACAGACATGTAGGAGTTGTCCATCACATTGATGTGCTACTCACCAACTTTCTCTCCAACAATTTTTTCCCTTATTATCCTTCCCTTTAGCGGATAGGACTTGCTCAAGCTCTCTATTGGTTACAAAAACTAGAAAGGACAACAACTGTCGGAGGAAATTGAGTTGTGTTCTGGGAAGCCCCCAGTACCCCTCTATTTATACGGGGTTAGGGTCTGGGTTCTGCTGTGTGGGAGTGGAAGGGACTAGAAGATCTTGAATTTTCATAATTTGTGAACCCTAAAATAGTTGGTTCATAAGTGAGATGATTGGTTTGTAGTGTGAAATGGTCATTTTTCCTATTTCTAAACCACACATGAATTTGTCAAGATCGTTTCCAATTAATGCAAACATGAATTCTTATACCAATCACATTGAACAAGTGAAACAAGCAATCTTTCTCATGAAGGAAAAACTACTAGAACCTTCAATCAGCACAGTCAAGCCAATTGGTTCACTACGTGAACTGGTCATCTCTCTCTACTCTAGCTGATCGGTTCACCCGAAGATCTGATTGGTTGGTGCGCTATTTCATGCATAACTTTAGCCAATTCAGCTCCAATCAACTTGACACTCCAAACAACCAGCTCAATGGGTGAGCTGATCGGTTGGCAGCCAATTTGTTGCGTAATTGAATATCTAAACACTTTAGTAACCAATTCAATCATCATTCAGATTAAACTCCTCTTCTAGATGAGTTCCTATGTATATCACCCTATAGGTACCGTATCACATTTTTAGTGAATGTCAATAACTAAGTTATGAAATCACAAGCAGAGAGTGGTGCCAAGTTGCACATCAGTGCTACCCAAGTGAATGGAAAGTTGGAGAACAACTTCAAACTACAATCTATGTAAGGTATTGCAGTGATTGTATAATTCCTTTGTCTCCAATATCCAGAATGAACTCGAGGCATGGAATTGAAATCCTCTCAACATTCAGTCCATGTTTCTTGAACCAGGAGAAGGTTGTCTAAGATATATGTGACCTCAATATCATATATTGATTCACATCTGCATAAGCATGTGTTTTTCATTCTTGCTTATCAAGTGGCCAGGATATCAAACTCTAGTAGGAGGGACAAATCCCATCTACATCACTCATAGTCAGTCCCCATGTGTCATAGCTACCCAATCATCACCCTTATCACAACCCTTATTTTAGGATTACATTTGATGATGTCAAAGTGTACCAAACAACATGTGATGAGTAGAGTGTCACAAAACTATTTATTACCCAAATACTAACTCTAAAAGACTACAAAGTCAATGGCATTAGGACATAGGCTTCTATTCCTATCCTAGTATTAATGAAGCACGAATGTGGAAGCGTATCTCTTAGCATACAAGATAAAGGCACCAATAAAATATCAACATCCAAAAAGATATATTAAGCAACATTCTTTATTTAAAGATTCTCATTTACAATTTCAGGTATAAATTTACACAATCTGCTCATATATACTAGGGATCTCAAAACAAGTACACCTAACATACCTCTTCATGCCCATCATCTATTAGCCATCTCTGAACCTATAAAAATACATGAAACAAGGTGGGTCAAGCATATGAGGTGCTAAGTATCGGGCTAAAAGATACATATACATAAGCTTTGTATAATTTGAAAAGATTTACAATCGTAACAAATAAGAATAAACAAGTTAAGTTCTTAGCAAAATGAGAGATCATGTTTTATGTCATGTTACTCCAATTATACTAACAACATCATGGATTCGTAAGTCCTTTGACTACTTCCCATTAGAAGAGTCCATACGGATACTCAAGATTAGCTAACTCTTTTATACGTGAGGGACCTCAAGGCCATCGCCAAGAGTTAACCCTATTTCAACATTGTATAATGGAGTTCTAATTTATGTTTGCAAGCTATAAAATAATTATGAGGTAAACATGGAGTACAATACTAGCATACGACATGGCAATATTTGAGCAAGTAAACAAGCATACATACATTTCAGTTTGTAAGCAAGAAAGTCATAGTCATATAACTATTTAAAGCTCATAAATGATTCAGAGATTCATAACTTACTTATAATTGACAATCTAGCCACAAGCAACACCTGATTAAGCATAAGATTACACGCAAGCATTAGATTCTCATCATCTAAATAGGTTCATTTGAGGATTTTGGTCCAAGCTAGGTTCAAGTTTCTTATTGATAAATTAGATGATATTTTACTTATCTAGAGGTCATCAAGGAGGTATGGTTCAACTTTCAAATCATTTCGTGGTTCCATATGGACATTTCAAGATTTGTGCCACTTATGTGCATAACTCAATCTTAAGGCTCACAATAGGGCATATAAGGTTAAGGATCATTAATACAAGGGGTCCAAGCATATAAATCGATTTAGATTAGAAAGATATAGGCACAATAATCATATTCAAGAATAGGTGGGTGTCCCCTAGAATCTAGGCATCACAATCCCAACCTTGGATATCAACATATCCACATGCACTCATCACCCCCACAGTGTCATCAAGGTTCAAGTTATGAATTGGGAAGGATATACACATCCATGATATCATGAAAGATATATGAAAACCATACTTGATAGAGTGGAACAAGGGAAAAGGATCCACATAAGAATAAAGGTACAAGACCCATAATTCAATTCACATATGTCACAATAGGCAAACTAGCATTTACAACACCATAAGAGAGCAAGAGGGTGGATCATAGGCATTAGTGTCCCTAAACCCCCCAATATTATTGATCTATAAGAACTCAGATAGTTGGGTTCATAAGTTTGATCACACTCATCATTGGCTCAATATGTAACCAAGCATTCACATAATTGGGGCACATTGATGTATTTAAGGCCATATAGAGCAAGCATAGACAAAAGGGATTTAGGGAAGGCCCCTTCTATCATGGATGCACACTGGTCCCTGATTTCAGAGTTGATTAGGCATTTGGTGTAAAAACGAAATAAGATTAGTCTAAAAGTACTATGTTCATCATTACATTCCCAAACTAGTCATAATCATGAATGAAGGTGAAATAAGTGCACGAAGAGTGTTTTGGTCTCTCATATAGATCAAAATTACATAAAAGGTACTTATTTTGTGATTATGGTTGTAAAGGTGCACTCTTGTTTCAAGATTCATCATAGTATTGCTTTCAATGTGTCAAGATAGTCAAAGATTACAAGTTAGAAGGGGTTCAGGGTCTGAAAGTATGCTCATGTTGTAGATCTTTTTGAGAGGATCTATTTGGTATATAATTTAACTATTTGGCTTTACGAGTTGGAAGATATGCATTTTACAAGAATGTGCATGAAATTATAGGAAAAAGATCAACCATTACATTGATATTGGATGGAGGATGATAGATGTCGATTTGCAATCTAGCAGTTTGGGGTGCCCAGCTTGTGCCTACGTTAGGTCAGTGATTGGCCTATGAGGATATAGACAGACATCCTGAGTAGGTCCATCAGCACCGAGCAATAGAGAACGACATTGGGATCAAGCAATGACAAGATTCTATGAAAAGAATCAGCCTGAGGAAGTAAACAATCCACGAATTGAGTCAGGTCAGATGAAATAGTGTCATTTTGATATGTCATTTCATGATTCTATTTGTTAAATGTGAGAAAGTAGTTGTTATTAAGATTCCTTTGACTAGTCCTATAAGGACACAAGGAACATGAGGACTTACATTTTGCTCAGTAATCTTTTAAATGATTTACAATTTATTGTATATGTGTTAAAGAGGATAAGGTATATAAGTAATGCCTAGAGAAAATCTAGGGATACTAAGTCATATGTTCTTGATAATATGAAAAGTAAGGAATATGATAGTAAAAAAAGTGCATACTATCTAATCTTAGTACTTGTATACCCTGGCCAGGTATTCAACTATTGAAGATAAGGTAGGTATGGAACTCTTAAATTGTTATCTTTCTGATTACTCTGATCAAGTAGTCATTTTGAGACAATCTAGTGATCATAATGAAACTTGAAATATGGCATGGATAATTTTATCACATCCCAAGTGCAATAAATCAGAATCTGAGATGATCTCATATCAATCTGTGTGTATGAGTAGGGGTGAGCAGAATTTGGTTAATAACTGATTAACCAAACGGTTAATTCCGAGTGGTTAATTTTATTGGGTCAATTTGGTTAATTTGGTTAATTTATTTCGGTTAATCAGTTAAATGGTTAATTTGACGGTTAAAGATATTTTTGGTTTGGTTAACCGAATTAACCGAATAGTCAGAATTTATTCATAAATAATATCCTACACATGCATATATACATATATAGTTGTACTTTTATTTCAAAATACTTCCCCATATATATAGTATCAAGTTTTTACGAGCCATATATAATTAAATTTACAAAAATACTAATATAATATAACAATTGTCCCAAATTCTATGAGTATTTAAAATAATATTATTACACGAGTGTTATTTGGTTAACCAAATTAACCGACCGAAATAACCATTAACCGATTGGACAATGACCGAATTGACCGACTCAATTTGGTTAGGTTAATGGTTAAAGTCTCATACCACAAATTAACCGTTTAATCGAACCGAATTAACTGTAACCGACCGAATTAACCGAATTCTCACCCCTATGTATGAGGAAGTAAAAAAGTATAATCCTCATGATAAGATAAAGAGAACAAGGGAGACGATCCCTGTAAAGTTTGTGTGAATAGTAAAGATCTTTTCCCATAATGTGGAAATGGGAAATGTGATAAAACCATGAAATGTTCATGAACATGATAGGAAATAACAAAGAAAGGGATGATGATATGTAATCTTCCATATATTTCCTATGCGGATGGTGAGGAATCTAAGATGAAACAAGTGTAAATGACTCATGAACAATGAAAGTTCATGTAATAATTTTAGGAGATGATGATGTCTCCTCCTTGATGAACAACCCTGGGTAATGATGGAGTGATGAAAAGAATATGTTTCTTTGTGTTCTTTCCTTTTAGGAACATGGCAATCAAGGGAGTCTAAGGACACTTGATGTGCATGAGTTAGAAATGATATTTTAATGGATACTTAGAAAAGTATCAAGTTCGTCTTGGACTTTGGTTCCATGATAAAGATATGTGTAATATATTATGTCCCAAGATAAAAGAAAGATCCTTTTATATGTTTGACTATGTTATTAACAATAGAGAAATGGAAATAATTAGAATGTAATGTGTTTTCGACACATGTGAAGGATACCAAGGTAAGGAATTCTGGTAATCTAAGATGTGCCTGGCGGTATGGGAAAGTGAGAATACTACTTTTGATAAGATGAATAAGGTTTGGTTACCTAGAAAAGGCCAACCTTGAGATAGATATAGTATGGATATCATATGTTAGGGGTTTATGCTCTGCATAAACATAACATTGAAGGATGAATTAATTGAAGGAACAATTGTAGAATCGTTTTGAGAGGAATCTTATCAAAGCTAGAAATAATTCATTAATGTATCCCTATCTAGATCTATTGAGGCAGTCTATTCATAACATCTAGAGGTATCTCTAAGATAAGTTCTTCTTTAGTCAGTGACTTTTCCATATGACAATAGAATGAATAATTAGGAAGATAGTTGATACAAGTCATAATAAAGTTTGTTGTTGTGATAATAGATTAGAGTGGCACTAAAGATGTATGATAAGACTTGTAGTCCCAAGTGGGTGACAAAACGTAACCCTGATCTCTTCATGAAAATGAAATGCTAAACTAAGTGAGGAGTATGGAAGACTCCCTAGAATCTTGTCACATAAAAGATGTGAGTCAATAAGGATTGACACCTGAATTATTCAAAGTATGAATAGTAATTCTCCAACTTAGAAAATGTTACTTGACACAGGGTTGACTCCGCAGTCAGTAATGGATAGGACAGCTGAGTATGTGACATGTGTGACTGATCTTATGATGATCTTTTATGAAAGGACTTTGTGTTGGTCAAAGTTCTATGTCATCTCCATAACATCAAGATGTTATGTGGAGACTTGATGATATGATACATGAATGACAATTGTCTTCCTTCGTCCAGGATTTTGGGGACGAAATCCTTGTTAGGGGTTTATAAATGTAATACCCCTGACCTGGGTTATGTATTAACCCTAGGAGTTTGCTTAATTAAGTTAGTGACAAACTGATTCTAATCTTTTGAAAAGTGATTAAGGCTTCTTGTGAAGGTTATTGTCAGGTTTGAGCTTATTTGCAAACTATTTGTGCATTATTTGATAGTTTGAGTGAAATGTGCAATTTACCCAAGATGAGGGGTTATATATATATTGTAATATGTCACATGTTGAATATCATAAGATAGAGTATGATGCCAATTGGTGGCTTGTGGCAAGCCTAAATCCCAAGTTATAACCTATTTGAACAGTGCTAGTACTTTGTGCACCAATTTTGGTACAATTTGTAATTTACCTAACAAGATTGGGTTGAAATGAAAATTACCACTTCTAGAGTGTCCCTACTCCCTCTAAGTAACTTTTAGAGGAAAGAGAAAGAAGGAGACACTATATTGAATCACCTTTCAGTGATGATACTCTTGGTGATGGAAAGACCAAGGAAAGAGTTGAAGGAGAAGCCTTATATGTGATGTATCAGGTTGTAGGATTGACATAGGATTCCTATCGGCCAAGGAGCCATGATAGAGGTCTCCTATCAGTTTGTTGAGCCTTTTAAAAGGACATGACGGGCAGAGCACCTCAAGGAGGTGGTCCATGATGGATTGGCTTTAGGTAAGGCTTTGGTCATCTTCAACCTTGGTGGAAGTAGGATATTGGGTTATGAATATTCCTTTCTTTCCTTCTTCACCAAGTGCTTAACTATGGTGATTTCTTGTCTATGGAGGAGTTGTGAATGAGCCCTGGACCTTGGAGAAGTTCTTCTTCAACCTTAGAAAATGTAAAGCTTTGGATCTTGGAGCTTTGAAGTTGTTCACAAGGCGGGTTATATAACTTGAGCCCAATCATGTTATTATTTACCACTTAACTTGTTACACTAGATGATTACTTTCAATTATGAGTTTTTATTAAGTACTCGATGATTCTATGAGTTCTAAGAACTTCCTAGACCTGTTATTCATAAACTAGAATAGATAGAACGAAGGTCTAGAGCTTGAAGAAGATGGTATCACTTTATAAAGTGATATTGGGTTCAAGCATATACAAACAAGTAGCTCATACCCGATATGGTGATATACATGTATCACTTGCACGATATGATTGTGAGATTATATCTCCTTGCATGATATGGATATGAAGTTCATACCTTGGAACATGATATGGTGTTAACCATAATACCTATTGCACGATATAGACTCCATGCACAATATAGAAACAAGGGCATACTTGTAAATCGATATGAAACCTTAGTTTGGGTAACCCGATATGAATGAGAATAGAAAGTGCTCCTTGCACGATATGATCATGTAATACACCTATTGTACATGATATCATGAAGCACACATCTGGTGCATGATATGGTTGATGAAGTATACACTTATGCATAATATAGGACATAGAATCAAATACATGGTATAACCTGATATGGTTGAAATACCTTAACCCGATATGAAGCAGAGATGGGGGTTAACCTGATATGGAGCTAGATGTTAGCTCATGCATGATATGAGCCATGTTTTATGGACAATATGGGAGATACCTACTTACACGATACAAGTCTAGAATTACACCTCTTACATGATATAGAAGAAGTAAGCACTCTAAGCAACATAGAGTTGGAAACCCAAGGTGATGGGTAAACCAATATAAGTGGCGAATTATACCACATGTATGATATGATTGATATCCCTTGGATGATAGGGATAGCATCTACGTCTATATTGTGAACGATATGAGGTCCAACTCATGCCTCATGCACGATATGGCCCATTCTACCCAATATGGTGGAGAACACTAGATGATGGATTGAAATCTGATATCCCTATCCTTTGAGTTATGGATGGTGATAAGTGAATTCAATTAGACACCTAGTTTTCCATGTAACTATATGATAGGGTTGGTCCCTAAAGGTATAAAGAGGTTATGAACCTAAGGGTCTACCAAACATGGTAACCTGATATGTTACCCAACATGGAGACCCAATATGATAATCCTAAATGGGAAATCGATATGGTATCTTGTATATATAACACTCAAATGATACATGATGAGGCATATGCTCTATGTCCAATATAGTGCACATATTTTACATGATATGGTATCAAGAACATAGCTTATAACCGATATGGGGTCAAGCACATAGCTCATACCCGATATGAAGTTATCATGAAATGTTAAGAACTAAGTAATAGTCAATTTGATATGGGTACATGATATGATGATTAGGGGATGCACCCTAAAACATGACATGGTGATGTGACTATTTCACATGCTTGATTTGGATACACAACATGAAGTAAAGAATGTAGCTTAAAGCATGATATGTTAATGTACACACATCTTGATACCCAATAGGGTAGAGACACTTCAATCATATGTAATTGATTCAGTAACATATGTTGCATGCTGAATTAATTGCAACATAAAAGATGATGTGAATTGTTAATTATGAACTAATATTCCTCAAAGAGGAGGATTGAACAAAAAGCATGATGTACTCAATATCCTAGTAAGGATGAGAGATAAACTCATACCTTGTGTTGATAATCATTTAATGATAAATGATGAGAACATATAAGTATGATTGCATACTTATGATATCAATATATGCTCCTAGAGGTGTGGAGCAATGAATTAGGGTTTGAATTGGTAATATGAACTTGAAACCCTATTCGGCTATAAGGAGAAACCCTTAACCTAACAATGGTAAGGTTGTACTTCTCTTATTGAATAAGCCTTGTAAAGCATGATAAATACTTATATAATAAGTATAATGTTTATAAGGTCTGATGACCTAAAAGATAATTGTTTCCTAGTGAGAGGTGACAAGATGTTTAATGGCCTTGTGACCCATATGAATAGTTGTTGCCCAATGAGAGGTGACAAGTTGTTTAATGGCCTTGTGAGCCATATGAATAGTTGTTGCCCAATGAGAGGTGACAAGATGTTTAATGGCATTGTGAGACATGTGAATAATTGTTGCCTAGTGAGAGGTGACAAGATGCTTAATCAAACCATGTGAGCTATATGAAATACTTAGACAACAAGTGAAATGAATACTTGGTTTGAGGACCTAAAGGTAATAGTTACCTGCTACAAAGGTAGCAATGTCATGTGGTGATCTAAGGGTTTGAATACCCAAATCCAATAATCATGATAATGATGATGTGAAGGGATGATAATTCCTAGTAATGTGACAAGGGACTGAGATCCCAAGTGTTATGCAACTAAATGTGTTCTAAAGATTAGAAATGTACTTGATAGATGTATTAAACCTTTCTTTGTAACATTTGTTGTGGTTAATGATCATAATTTGTTTGATGCTAAAAGAATGTTGTAATGCACGTAATATATCACTAGAAACCATGAAACATTGCCCTGACCATAGATCCATCAGCGTCAGGATTTGCTGAATGGTGAAATGGGTTCCCCATAGCATAACTCGGAGTGCATATTTTTTAATATGTGGGGGCATAAGTATAAACGGATGGCCATGTGTGAGCCGATCCCCTTATGAACTCTAAATAAATGTCTTAATGGAGCATGGTGAACTTGCATGTGGCTCAGAGTATGTCTATATGCCATAACTCAGTAATTTCATAACTGGGGATGGTTGTTAGTAGATGTTTCCCCTAAGAGGGTGCAGTTGATGTTGTAGCTCTGAGTATAGATGCATGTATACCCTGGAATGCTCTTTTGCAAATTGACACGAGATGTCACTACCAGTAGTCTCTTACTGACCGAGACAGCTGAGGTCATGGCAACCGGCTCTCCCATTGACCTTGTATGGTACCTACTTGTGAGAAGTTTGTGGTCGGTTGGAGATGAACGAGGTATACTTCATCTCCTCAGGGCATAAGTGTGATTTTAAAATATGTTCAGTCGTGTAGCATATTTGCTTAAGGATCGAATACGAAAAACATTGTTTGATGCATAATTCAGTTATTCATCTTAGTTGATAGGTGTTATTTATGTTTCTTTATATTCCTTGTAAAGTAGATAGATGGTTTATTACTCTACCATGGGTAGATGCATCATTTTCCTTAAGAAAAGAGATTACTTTGTTCTATTCATACAATGATTAATCCTGCTTGTTAATATAAAAGAACATCTACTCAGTTTTATAAATACTTATCTGTGATAATAATATGGTCGGTGGAGAGTTATATCTCTTGTTGGGACAATTGTCTCACCCTGTGGGATCCATAATTTCTATAGAGGAGGAACAACAGCTTAGGCTACAGTGACAACTCAGGTTGAGTTTACTGTCTATCATGTCTTGTAGATAGAAGTCCTATGTGTCGTCTCTGTACTCTCAGGTCCTTGGAGTCGGTTCGTAATGATTTCATGAACGATGTGATATTTTGGCTTATGAGCATCGAGGTTTTAAGTTTCTCCAGTATGTGTTTTAATAGAACAACTATTGTATGTTGTCCTCGAGATGAGATGAAACAATGTTGTACAATGTAAATCATGATATGTATAATTTTTGGATCTTTCAGTAAGAGTTATCTAGAAGAGGATCTCTTTGCAAAATGGTTTTAAATTTTTGTGATTTTTGCTTATCTGTTGTTTATGGTAATTCCACATCATTAGTAATGATTTGGTTGTCAGTTTGATGACAATCGTTACAAGGCCAAGGTCATGGTGACGGCTCCCAAACTATAGGGTGGAAGACGCCCAACGAGGGGGCAGTTTAGGACATGAAAGGACTAGGAAATAGAAGGAAAAGAGAGGTGTGAAGAAAATAGAAGAAAACATTGTTCAAACTGAGAAAAAGGTGTCAAGATGAGGGTGTGGTACGTGGAGTTGGCGCAACCTCTGTCGGGGTTGTATGGAGGAAGAAGAACGTGTAGTGGTCATTGGATCTAGGGGTCTGATCCAACGACTTGAATTCAAAGGCCTAAATTGATCCAACAAGGCATGGACTGATTGGAGTGATCAAGGTGTCAGTGGATTACTAATATGTAAAAGTAAGTGGGGCACCACCCAAATGAGTCATGCACCATTTGGACCCAACAAGGGTCAAAATTAAATCAATGAGATAAATCATTTGTAATCTGACCCAAACTTCAATAGTCCATAACTTGGGTTCTGGAGGTCAGATTAAGGCAATTTTTTTGTCGTTGGAAAGATAATTGAATCTTCAATAACATAGAATATACTACTAATATATAGGAACACAAATAGTTGGGTTCATAAGTTTGATCACACTCATTATTTGTTCAAGATGTAATCAACCATTCACATACTTGGGGCACATTGATGTATTTAAGGCCATATAGAGCAAGCATAGACAAAAGTGATTTAGGGAAGGACCCTCATATCATGGATGCACATTGGACCCTGATTTCAGATTTGATTAGGCATTTAGTGTCAAAAGGAAAAAAAATTAGTCTAAAGGTACTATGTTCATCATTATATTCCCAAACTAATCATAATCATGCATGAAGCTGAAACAAGTGCAATAAGGGTGCTTTGGGTTCTCATTTAGATCAAAATTATGTAAAAGGTACTAATTTGGTGATTATGGTTGTAAAGGTGCACTCTTGTTTCAAGATTCTTCATAGTATTGCATTCAATGAGGTCAACATATTAAAAATTATATTTTAAAGAAAAAATGAGAGTTCGAAGGGTATTTAGGGGTCTCAAAGTATTCTCATGTTGTATATATTTTTTTGAGGATCAATTTGGTATATAATTTTACTATATTTGGCCTTAGGAGTTGGAAGATATGCATTTTACAGAAATGTCCATGAAACTATAAGGAAAAGATCAAGCGTTACATTGATCTTTGATGGAAGATGATATCCATCTATTTGCGATCAAGTGGTCTAGGGCACCCATCTTGCACATGTGTTGGGTTGGTGATTGGCCACTGGGCCGTGGTGGTTGGAGGAGAGCGGGAGAGGGAAGAAGTGAATGGTGGCCGCACACGATTGGGTCGATGACCGCCACTTCCAGCCTTGTGTTTGCTGCTCACCCGATCAATCTGGGCCATCGTCTCTAGGGAAACCCAAGATCTAATGGCCTCCTTGTCATCACCGTTGTGAGCTTGGCCACCACTGTCACTCCCCAACAGTTTGCTGACGTATGAGCCCAAGCATGGCTTGATCGTGCAACACCATGGAAGTAGGTTGGGTGGGAACACCACCTCTACGCACAACTATTGGTGATCACACCAGCCACCAAAACTAGTTGATCGACCCGGTGTGGTATGGCGGAAATCAAGGTCATGGTGGCGGCACCCAAAATGTAGGGTGGGAGCCACCCAACAAAGGGGACAGTTTAGGGCATGAACCGATCGGGGAAGAGAAGGAAAGGAGAGGGGTGAAGAAAATAGAAGAAAAACCATGTTCAAAATGACAAAAAGGCATCAAGATGGGGGTATGGTGGGTTGAGTCGGCACAACCTCCGCTAGGTCTGTACGGAGGAAGAAGAACATGTGGTGGTTTTTGGATCTAAGGGGTCCGATCCAAGGACTCGAATCTAAAGGCACAAATTGATCTGACAAGGCATGGATTGATTGGAGCAATCAAGGTGTCAATGGATTGCTGACATGTCAAAGTAAGTGGGGCACAACCCCATATGGGTCGCTCACCATTTGGTCTCAATAAGGGTTAAAATTGAATTCATGAGTTTAATCATTTGTAATCTAACCTAAACTTCAATTGCCCATAACTTGGGCTCTGGACGTCCAATTGAGGCTATTTTAGCATAGTTGGAAAGATAATTGAAATTTCTATAACATAGAATATATAGAGATCCAAAAGTTATTAGTAGTAAGGTTCAATTTGTATTGCAAGATGGTGACATGTTAAGGAATGATACTTAGTTTAAACGGTACAAATTAAAGTCACACATGGTGAAATTGATTGTTGTAGTGGCCAAATTGGGATATCACAACTCTCTAATCACAAATTTAACATCAGATGAGAAATAGACCACTTGATGCGAGAGAAATAAAACAAGTTCAGAGAGAGAAAAGTTAGGTTGTCACATGTAGTGACTTCATGTCTATGAACCATAATCACCACCTTCAATACGAGAGATGACCATGACCATCAATGATGGTTTCCATGTGTCACTCCCAAGTTGGGTCTATCTGATACACTGTTCCATAACATGTACTGTGTGTTTGGTTTGATATGCCATATCATGACTAATGAGATTTTGTCATCAACCAACCCACACTCTAGTCTTATGTGTTACTGGTGTCTATCTGCCTTCCACAATAACAACCGACTAGGGACATAATAAGAATGTGCATACTCATAGCATTTGTATGATCTCATTGTTCAAGTCGTGTACTTGAAGTCATACATGACTGAGTATTGTCATTCTATAGACATTCATAATGTTTCCTCATTATCTGATAACTGAGTGAAACCATAATGAATTGGAAGTTTGTCTTTATGATTATTAATCAAATCCTTTATGTTATATGACATGTCAATCATCATATGATTGGCTCTCTGGGCATACCTTTCCAACATAATCATCTTTGTCAATTTGGAAGATTGCATCAGTGTAACCCTTTAAACCCAATTCTTCCTCACCACCATAAACACGAAACTGATAATTAGTTCTTATCAAGTACTTAAGAATGTTTTCTACATAATCCCAGTGACCTTCATTGGGATATGAATAATACTTTCTCATCATGCTTAAAACATATGAGACATCGAGGTAGGTACATCACATTGCATACATGATAGATCCAAATGTGGATGCATATGGAATCTTACTCATGTGTTCCCTTTCTTCATAAGAATTAGGACATTGGACTCTATGGAGACTAAAACCATGAGACATTGGTATGTTTCCTCTCTTTGAGTCTGACATGCTGAATCTTTCAACACTTTGTCAATGTATGTACTCTGTCTTAGGCCAAGAAGCCTCCTAGATCTATTTCTATAGATCCTGGTTCCTAAGATATAGTATGCTTCTCCTAAGTCCTTTATAGAGAAGGTTCCTCCCAACCAGGTTTTTAATGTTTGTAGTGTAGGAATGTCATTCCTCATCAAAAGTACGCCATCTACATACAATATGAGGAACCAAGTTATGCCCCCACTTATCTTCTTGTAAACACATGGTTCATCTTCATTTGACTAAAGCTGGAAATATTTGACTACTTTCTCAAATTGAAGAGTATAGCTCTGAGATTATTGCTTCAATCTATAGATTGACCTTTTATCTTATAAACCTTATTCCTTCAGTTGGAAGTATAAAATCTTTGGGTTGTGCCATGTAAACATCCTCAAGAAGTAAGGAAAGCATTTTTAACATCCATTTGACAAATCTCATAGTCATAATAAGCTTCAACGAAAACAATGATCATGATGGGTTTAACCATGGAAATTGGTAAAAAGGTATCATCATAGTCTACACCCTTAATTTGTTTGAAAACTTTCATAACCAATCAAACTTTATAGGTTTGTACTTTACAATCCATGTCAGTCTTCCTTTTGAAGACCCATTAGTTTTACTCCTTTAGGTGGATCCACCAAGGTCCATACCTTGTTAGTGTACATGGAGTCCATATCAAATCTCATGTCCTCAAGTCATTTCTTAAAATTAGGTCCCTCAATAGATTCTAGATAGGTTGTTTACTCATTGTCATTTATGACCAACTCATCTCCTTGTTGAGTCATGAGATATCCAAACATATCTGGCTCAAGGTGTGTCCTTCTCGATTTATGAGGTTTATGTGTTACAAGAGGAACTTGAGATTCTACAACTGCCTGTGATTCTTCATGTTCCATTTGTGCCTCTGTAAGTTCAATTTTTTCTTATTGGTCTTGAACTTCTTGATTTATACTTTCATCCCACTCATTTCTTTGGAACTAAATTCATTTTCAAGGAATACAACATCCCTGGCATAAACACTTTGTTGTCAAATGTTATACAAATGCAGTATCCCTTAGTTTCCTTAGGATATCCAACAAAATTATATTTATCCAATTTAGATACAATATTTTTAGGAAATTGTTTCCTAACATAAGATTCATATCCTAAAATCTTCATTAAAGACACATTGGGACCTTTCCCAGTCCATATCTCATATCGTATCTTTTTAACCAATTTAGAAGGTTTGCGATTAAGTGTAAATGTTGCAGTTTATTAAGCATATCCTCAGAAGGAAGTCAAAAGATCATAAAAACTCATCATTGATCGTATTGTATCCAATATGGTGTGATTCCTTTTTTCTAATACACCATTATGTTGTGGTGCTCCAGATGGAGTCCGTTGTGATACAATACCATAGTCTCAGATAAGGTCCTCAAACTCTTCCCTTAAGTATTCTCCATCTCAATCAGATCAAAGTGCTTTAGTACTTTTACCAAGTTAGTTTGGCACTTCATTAATAAAATCCTTGAGCTCTTCCATGGACTTGTTGTTGGTATGTATGCCCTGAGAGCCAATCATGGGATGATTGGTGGGATATATTAAGATTGATTTGATAAACATCAACGGAAAGCTTCCAATTCTTTCTGGTTCAGTCATATGAGATAGTGATAGAACAAATTGAATGTCTAGAGAATGACAGTACTCAGTGACGTGTGCCTTCAGGTTGAGGACCTGAACGATGAGATCATACAGATGCTAAGAGTTTGTACATTCTTGTTATGTCCCTAGTCAGATGTCATTGTGGAAGGTAGATAGACAATAATGACACACAATACTAGATTGTGGTGTTGGTTGATAACAGAATCTCATTAGTCATGATATAGAGATATCAAACCAAACACATAGGTACTTGTTAGAGAACAAGTGTACCAGACAGACCCACTATGAGTTTGACACATGGAACCAAGACATGGTAGTCACAGTCAATACTCACAGTGATGGTGGTGAGTGTGATTCTTTGACCTGAAATCACTACACTCAACACATGTCGTTGGGCACACTTTGACATCATCAAATGCAGTCCTGAACCATGGGTTGTTATAAAGGTGATGATTGGGTGGCTTTGACACATGGGGCTTTTGAGGGGTGAGTGATAGATATGGGATTTGTCCCTCCCGAGGGAGTTTGATATCCATGGCCACTTGATGAGTAGGATTGAGAAATGCGTGCATGCATGTGTGAATCAGTATGTGATATTGATGTCATACATATCTCTTCCAATCTACTCTGAGATCAAGAAAATGAATGAATGTTGACAGGATGACTGTTCCATGCCTCGAGTTCATTCGGGATATCAGTGACAAAGGAATTATACATTCACTGTAACACCATTCGCAGATTGTAGGATTGAAAGTTGTTCTCCAACTTTCTATTTCACTTGGGTAGCACTGATATGTGACTAGGCACCGCTCTTTGCTTGTGAAGTCATAAGTGTTATGGACTTTCACTGCCAACGTGAAATGGACCTACAGGGTCACACACATAGGATTTAACCTGGAAGAGGAGTTTTGTCCACAAACAATGTTTAGATTGATTACTAAAGGAGTTTAGTAGTTCAATTAAACACTCAATTAATTGATAGCTCAATGTCATAATGTTCAAGGTGTTGGACACATTGATTGGAGTATCAGATTGATTGAAACTGCAATTGACTGATTCTGCACAATCTGCACTCCCAACCGATCGGCTCATGTGATGAACCGACCGGCTCAGCTTGGTGAACCGATCAGCTCAGGTGGTGAGTTGATCAGCTCATGGATAGGGTGAAATGATTGCTTCAAGTGTTGAAACGATCAGTTCAACTGATGCAACTGAGCAAGTTGGGAAAGTAGGATTGATGAGAAATTTCTTTTCGTTTCACTTGCCCAATTTGATTGGAACAAGGATTGGTATTTAATACCAATTAGAAACAAAAGAAGAAAAGTCAATCGGGAGCTGATCAAGACCACGAACCGACCGATTCAGAAGTGAACTAACCATTTCATGGGTCCCAACTGATCGGTTGAGGTGTCAACCGACCAGCTCAGGTCCCCAACCAACCATTTTAGAAATGAAACTATCGGTTCAGGTTGCGCAGTTGGTTTTTTTTGTGGAAAATCTCGAACCCTTCTACTCTTGCTTTAGTCCCGCATTGCCTGGGATAGAGAACCCTGTCCCATGACCCTCCTATATATATAGGGGTATTGGGGGCTTCTCAAAGAACAACTCAGTGCAACTAGTTGCTCTGTAAAGTTGTCGTTCTCTCTGGTGTTGGTAACCGAGAGAGCCCGAGCAAGTGCAACCCGATAAGGGAGGTACAACAAGGGAAAGACAACTGTAGAAAGCGATTGGTGGCAGGAGAGTGTGTCAGTGACTAGTACGCTGACAGGAGGGTGCGACTCCTTCCAATTCCTTGTGGGACAAGGAGATTGGAGTTCCATGTGGTCCGTGTGGACGACTTCAAAGACGGGAGATTTCTACCGCTCGGAGGACAGTTGTCAATCCTGACAGTCCCGGTGAGACCAGGAGTCATCAGTCCCAGTGCGACCAGGAGCTGCACAGACACCATCCAAGATTGGAGGTGAAGACCGCGCAAGCCGTGAGGTATTGTTGCCGAGCAATCCTCAGGATAAGGTATGATTCCACAAACCATCCTTTCCTATTGTATAGACGTTGACGCGTTTCCTTGTTCTGGGTTTGGGGAGGAGAAAATTTTTGTTTCTGCTGCCTTCTCTGCCTCCCTAATAACCCAACAGTGGTATCAAAGCCATGTCAACTTCTCTATACTTTAGGGATTATTGATATGATTGATTTTGGTTTGTCGCCTTTATTTATTGTATACGATGCGAATAAAATTGGCTTTATGCATGTCGAATCCTAAATCCACAAATCCCAATTTACATATATGATATGTATTATGAATGCACTCGATACGTGTCTCCCTTAAACGAGTTTCGTGGTGGATGTATAGCGTGGTTATGGCCAATAAACCCTATCCGTGTATGGTTGTATGTGGTTGCTTGCATCTCGATCTGTGCACCGATCTTCCTTCTCCTATTCCTGATGTAACTCGAAATAATTTGAGATTTCATTCCTACATTTGCTCCCCTCGAATGTAACTCGAGGTTTCTCTTTTTACAATATAAAATAGGATAGAATTTTATTTCCTGTTATGTCAAAGAACGGAGGACATCCTGACGACAGCTGAGATGATCGGTTCAAGGCGTGAACCGATCGGTTGACGTTCGAGACGATCGGTTCAAGGAGTGAGCCGATCGGTTGATGACCACTTCGAGGAGCGAGACCACTGGGTGGCGGCCATGATGAGATGCACGATGACCAGGCGAACTGATCAGTTGGAGGAGCCAACCGATCGGCTGGTGGCACCCATCCGATCGGCCTCATGGCGAGCGGATCAGTCATGAGATGAGTTGATCAAACCCAGAAAGGAAAAGCATAGAGTTCATCTTATACAGGTTGCATGTGATGTAGACCTAGATGATCGTGATTCATCTTGGCTCGAGGAATCACATTAGGATGGCCATAATCATCGCTTTTATCGTTTCACATGTATCTGTGGGATATAGCATGTATATGATACGTATTATATATTGTGGTGATTGGATATGTATATGTATATAAAACCAAATCCCTCATTAAATACTAAGTTTTAGATGCCTTCCAAATGCGACACACGTGAAAAGCTTGATCGACCAAGTGTGGGCATGCCCAAGCGTGGTGCACCGTCTATCTCGTAGAAGCGTGAAGGATGGATATGTGGGTCTGCCCAAGCAGGGTGTATATTCATCGTGGTGGCTTTGGGTCGGACTTAACAAGGTGACCTAGATAGGATCTATCACCTTGAGGCATGGAGATGATCATGGCAAGGAGTTGGATATGACATCTTATCAAGAGTTGCATATGATGCAATTGGCAAGAGTTGCCTACCCGAGAGATCTAAGTTGTGGGTGACAGCCCAAGCTAGTCCATGACTTAGAGGATTTCAAGATCTTACCCACTAGAAGGTTGTACGCTACAATCTTCCAAATTGATGGTGAGGGCTATCAATTTGAACTAAAATAGTGAGAGCGATAATTAATTAAAGGCCTAATTATATCGTCATCTTTTCAAATCAATCAAATAAGTCAAAAATGAGTTTTTAGACTAAAATTGCATATTTCCTTTTGTAGTACAAATGACAACAAACAACAATCACTTTTCTTTGCGATCGGTCCTTGAAAAGGACAGGCTAAATGGGATAAACTTCCACGACTGGTATAGGACATTGAGAATTGTTCTCACTCAATAGTGAAAGTTCCATGTCCTGGATACTCCAATTCCAGAGGAACCTACTCCTAATGCACCAAAGACAGAAAGGGATGCTTACAAGAAGCATTCTGATGATGACATTGATGCAAAGTGCTTGATGTTGTGCTCTATGAACCACGAGTTGCAGAGACAACATGAGAACATGGGTGTCATTGAGATGATTCAGCATCTCAGGAACATGTATTAAGATCAAGCACGACAAGAGAGATACGATGTCTCAAGGGAACTGTTCAAGTGTGTCATGACAGAAGGAGATCCAGTTGGTCCTCACACACTCAAGATGATTGGTTATGTGGAGAACCTGACAAGACTGGGATTTCCACTGAGCCAAGAGTTGGCTACTGACCTGATACTGCAATTGTTGCTAGAATCCTACAGTCAGTTTGTGATGAACTACAACATGAACAACTTTGATAGGCCACTGTCAAAGTTGTTGGGCATGTTGAGGACAGCCGAGACACAGATGAAGAAGGACAAGCCTAAGTCTGTGATGGTGATCACGAACAAGAAAGACAAGTCCAAGCACAAGGGTAAGGGAAAAGCTAAGAAAGATTCTGATGCTAGCCAGGAGCCCAAGTCGACTTCAGATCTCAAGGCCAAGGGAGGCGTGACCAAGAAAGGAAATTGCCACCATTGTCAAAATCCAGGACATTGGAAAAGGAATTATCCTCTCTATCTCAAAGAACAAAAGAAGGAGGAGGTAACATACATATCTACTTAAAGGTGTCATGAAAGTAAACTTATAACACTTTTGAGGTATATGATACCAAGATGTAAAGTGTAAAGCACTCAATAAATGGGGAAAGAGTTGCCACCATAGATAGGAGTACTTTAGCTTATTTTCAGCCTAAAAGGCATGTAATACAGTTATGAACTACTATTTCATATTTGCCAATAGATAGAAACACTTTATTTTTGCATATTGTATGACAATGAAGGCAATTAATAAAGAGATGTTTCAATATGATATTTGTGGAAATGCCTTATTTATCTTGTGGTATTTGATATGCATAAGATAAAATGATACCTAAAAGTTATAGATAACTCAAACAATCAAATTAGCATCAATCATGAGAAATTCATTTCTAGTTTCCATGTGATGGATAAATCTAGACTCTTTTGGTTAGAAAACCAGTAAGAGACATGAATATCTTGGACATGATTAATCAATCTTCACTAATGTCAGTAGGAGAATGATTGTCCTATTAGGTATAATACATGTGATGTATTTACATACCTATTGGAACAAATGCTAATACTTCAAATGGTGTTTAGAGAAATACCAATATGAATATCTTGAAGTGTTCAAGATTATCATAGATGAAGTACAAATTTTGTAAAGTGTTAATTCTTTATGAGATCAATGAATGAAATACTTGGACCAAATGTTTGAGATCCTTATGAGTGATTATGATAGTGTATCATAGTGAACTCATGATTAAGGCATGGTGATGTCTAAATCAAGAAGGAATCATACTCTAAGGAGTTAGAGAATGATTATCAAATAATGGAATTATTCTTAATAAAAGAATACCCCTCACTACTAAAAGAAATTAAGAATCACAAGGGTTGTGAATTCTTATATCCTTACACCTCAATTATCTATGTGATGAGTTGTTCATGTGATGAGTCAACTATCTAGATGAATATGAGGAACTGAATTTTGAGTTATGGTTTATGACCATTACATTTTAATGACATCCATGTGAACCATAAGGTATGACCTTGATGGTAGCACCCATTGGATGAAATCCATAAGTGCAAATGAATCTTAAGTATTAAGACACATGGATAACATTTTCAGAAGGATGATGCTTGTTGATTGCAACTTAATGACTAAGACATTTGGCATATGGATACTAAAACTGCATTCCTATGAGGAATAAAACAAGGATGTGTACATGACACAACCTATAAGGTTTATGAATCCACTAATGCAAATGAAGTCTATAAGTTACAATGGACTAATCAATGTGATTGATTGAGTACAAGCAACTCAGAGTTGGATCTTTACTTTGATGATATAGTCAAAGGGTTTGACGGATATGTCAAAGATAAAGAAGGGATCTGTGATTTAGTGGGAGAATGTTCACATTCCACATGTTGATGTGAAATGGAAATGTTCTAGAATGGAAATCCAAAAGTGGAAATTATCTTAAAGGAAGATAGAGATGTTTCCTATGTAATAGGAATAGAGATCTATAGAGATAGTTCTCGAAAACCTCTTGACCTGAAAAGAGAAAGCATACATTGGAAATCTGTACTGAAGGGTTCAGTATGCACAGATTCAATGGGTGAAAACTTGTCCATGTTACATGGAGTTAGTATCCCAAGGCTAAGTGTCCAATTCTTATGAAGAATGGGAACACTAAGAATAGATGTGGATCTATCATGTATGTAATCATCCCATTATCTTGCATGGAAAGAACAAAATGCATTCATCATCTTGTGTGTATGACATAGCAATATGATGTGCTCATCCTGATAACTCGTATGTGAGACATGATGAGTGGATGTCTGTCTACTTCCAGTAAGGGTTACTGGAATACCATGAGAACTTGATAAGTACTTGAGAAGTACTAGTTATATGGAGATAAGGAAGAGTTCAATGTAAAGAATTACATTGATGCAAACTTCCGAAAGGACTGAAAATTAATCGCAAAATATATATAAGATATATAAAAGTGAAAGTTTGTTGATAATTGAAAGTGTTCCAATAAAACCATTTAAAAGGGAAATGTCGAGTATCTATGTGTTGGATAACAGCAGTGGATACTATATGGATCTGGAAGTTCATGAGATGAACTTATAGATATTCTGTTCATTGATGACAAGTATGGAATCCTTGATCATGCAATGTGGCTAAAGGTTAGCAAAGGAATACTAGATCGCATATTACGGAAACTCCATCTCATACGTGTGACGTACAGTGAAGAGATGAGAGATATGCAATTTATACTGACTTTGGCAAGGTGTTTCCATTACTCACTATGATCACACTAGAGCATAGTAACATGTGGAACATGTTTGAAGATCACTATGAATATGATTCAAGGGCGATTGGCTCGTAGTGCAAGTGGGAGTCTGTTAATATGTATGCCCTGAGAGCCAATCATGGGATGATTGGTGGGATACATTAAGATTTATTTGATAAACATCAATGACAAGCTTCCAATTCTTTCTAGTTCAGTCATATGAGATAGTGATAGAACAAATTGAACGTCTAGAGAATGACAATACTCAATGACGTGTGCCTTCAGGTTGAGGACCTGAACGATGAGATCATACAGATGCTAAGAGTTTGTACATTCTTGTTATGTCCCTAATCAGATGTCATTTTGGAAGGTAGATAGACAGAAATGACACACAAGACTAGATTGTGGTGTTGGTTGATGAGAGAATCTCATTAGTCATGATATAGAGATATCAAACCAAACACATAGGTACTTGTTAGAGAACAAGTGTACCAGACAGACCCACCGTGAGTTTGACACATGGAACCATGACATGGTAGTCATAGTCAGTACTCACAGTGATGGTGGTGAGTGTGATTATTTGACCTGAAATCACTACACTCAACACATGTCGTTGGGCACACTTTGACATCATCAAACGCAGTCCTGAAACATGGGTTGTTATAAAGGCGATGATTGGGTGGCTTTGACGCATGGGGCTTTTGAGGGGTGAGTGATAGATATGGGATTTGTCCCTCCCGAGGGAGTTTGATATCTATGGCCACTTGATGAGTAGGATTGAGAAAGGCGTGCATGCATGTGTGAATCAATATGTGATATTGATGTCATACATATCTCTTCCAATATACTCTGAGATCAAGAAAGTGAATGAATGTTGACAGGATGACTGTTCCATGCCTCGAGTTCATTCGGGATATCAGTGACAAAGGAATTATACATTCACTATAACACCATTCAAGGTTTTTAGGATTGAAAGTTGTTCTCCAAATTTCTATTTCACTTGGGTAGCACTGATGTGTGACTAGGCACCGCTCTTTGCTTATGAAGTCATAAGTGTTATGGGCTTTCACTGCCAACAAGAAATGAACCTGCAGGGTCACACACATAGGATTTAACCTGGAAGAGGAGTTTTGTCCACAAACACTGTTTAGATTGATTACTAAAGGAGTTTAGTAGTTCAATTAAACACTCAATTAATTGATAGCTCAATGTCATAATGTTCAAGGTGTTGGACACATTGACTGGAGTATCATATTGATTGAAACTACAATTAACTGATTCTGCACAATCTGCACTCCCAACCGATCGGCTCATGTGATGAACCAATCAGCTCAGCTTGGTGAACCGATCAGCTCAGGTGGTGAGTCGATCGGCTCATGGACAAGGTGAAACGATTGCTTCAAGTGTTGAAATGATCGGTTCAACTGATGCAACCGAGCAAGTTGGGAAAGTAGGATTGATGAGAAATTTCCTTTCATTTCACTTGCCCAATTTGATTGGAACAAGAAGTTGTATTTGATATCAATTAGAAATAAAAGAAGCAAAGTCAATCGGGAACTGATCAGGACCACAAACCGACCGGTTCAGAAGTGAACCGACCGTTTCATGGGTCCCAACCAATCAGTTGAAGTTTCAACCGACCGGCTCAGGTCCCCAACCGACCATTTCAGAATCAAGCGATCGGTTCAGGTTGCGCAGTTGGTTGTTTTTGTGGAAAATCTCGAACCCTTCTACTCCTGCTTTAGTCCCACATTGCCCGGGATAGAGAACCCTATCCCATGACCCTCCTATATATAGGGGTATTGGAGGCTTCTCAAAGAACAACTCAGTGCACCTAGTTGCTCTATAAAGTTGTCGTTCTCTCTGGTGTTGGTAACCGAGAGAGCCCGAGCAAGTGCTACCCGATAAGGGAGGCACAACAAGGGAAAGACAACTGCAGAAAGCGATTGGTGGCAGGAGAGTGTGTCAGTGACTAGTACGCTGATAGGAGGGTGAGACTCCTTCCAATTCCTTATGGGACAAGGAGATTGGAGTTCCAGGTGGTCCGTGTGGACTACTTCAGAGGTGGGAGATTTCTTCCGCTCGGAGGACAGCTGTCAATCCCGACAGTCCCGGTGAGACCATGAGTCGTCGGTCCCAGTGCGACCCCAAGCTGCACAGACACTGTCCAAGACCGGAGGTGAAGACCGTGCACGCCGCGAGGTATTGTCGCCGAGCAAGCCTCGGGACAAGGTATGATTCTACAAACCATCCTTTCCTATTGTATAGACGTTGACGCGTTTCCTTGTTCTGGGTTTGGGGAGGAGAAAATTTTTGTTTCCGCTACCTTCTCTGCCTCCCTAAAAACCCAACACTTGTCTTGTATTTTATTAAATACACATAGCCATATCTATGAGGTCATTAGTGAACATGATGAAGTACTAGTAATTACTTTTAGCATTATAAAAGGCCCACATACATCAGTATGTATGAGTACCAATAGGTCATTTTCTATCTCACTATTACCAGCAAAAGATTCTTTGTTCATCTTTCCCAATAAACAAGACTCACATGTCTTTATTGATCCAAAATCAAAAGAGTCTAGATAGCCATCTTTATGGAGTCTATAACTACATTTCATGTTTATATGTCATAAATGACAATGCCAAAAGTATGTTTTGTTTAAATCATCATGTTTTATCCTTTTGGTATTTATGTTATGTATGTTTGTCTTAAGATGTAATAAGTACATACCATGTGACATAGGGTCATTGTAATAAAAGATCTCATATTTAGAAATAGAGCATCGACCATTCTTTGTATGTAATTTTGAATCCACTCTCGTCTAAACAAGAAATGAAAATGATGTTCCTATTAATGGTAGGTACATAATAGAAGTTCTGTAACTCTATTACCAACCCACTGGGAGAGACAAATCACTACAAAAAATGGTCTTTAACTACAAGACAAAGATGTAGCTAAAACCCCATATTTTGTAGCTAAAAGCTTTAGCCATTTTTTTTTCTTTATATATACAAATTGTAGTATATGCTCGTATAGATAAAGGATTTAATTATATTTTTCAAATATGTATTTAAATAATCCATTCGCTACAAATACATATGTATTCAAAAATGTAGTTAGATATTGTCTTTACATATTTAAATGTGGGTGTAATCGTAACTAAATGTATAACTACAATTGCATATGTAGTTAGTATGTAATAAAAATATGAAGTTACTACATTTCATGTGTAGTTAATGTATAGGGAAAAGAAACAATTACTACACATATATATATATGTAGTTAGATTATATATTTATCTACATCTAATGTGTCGTTTATTTCACAAACATATATGTTAGATTATTATGCATATATTATACATATAGTTTGTCAATACACAAGAAAAATGTGTACAAGTTACACCTGTTATGCCAGCAACCATACTTTTATTTATATTTTAACAACAAATGTTCATAGGGAGGATATATGTCTTGCCCCTATTACATAATATTTTGAAAAAAGCTTTACACAATCAAATCATTAAGTATACAAGGGAAACAAGTGTATTCCTCCATCCAAGTGGATTGTGATCTAAAGTGAATCAATATTGGCTTCATATTGCTTTTATCACTGTCACCAATCTCCTTTCTGGACAAGTGTTTATGTACGTCACTTCACCTTTTCTCTTGCATGCCCTTCACTTAGGAGGAAAAAACCTCCATAGTAGCATTGGTTCCACACTCTCACCCCTGATAACACCCAACTTGAGAAAAACAAGAGGTGATGGAGATGACGACATTTCTACTTGACCCTCCCCCAGTTGCTGCAGCTCGATCTCCTACCATCAGCTAGTGCTCTACCTCCTACTGTTGGTCACTACTATACCTCTTTCGCCAAACACTGTCACTCCTGCCGTCAACCACTACTCTTCTTCCCTCTGACGATCTTCGCTCACCCTGATCATGGGATTGTCCTTCTTTTTTGCTGCTCCGTAGCTGACAAAAGCCTTCTACACTGACCATGTTGGAATAGTTTTGTCCTCTGACAACCACCACTCAGCCTGATGGTGGGACTAAGATTAAGAAGACCTTGTTGATCATAAGTGGTAATGCATTCATTTGTTTTTACTATCCACAACTTAAGCAATCCATCAACATCTGAGAAATAAAGCATAAACATATTTAGATATACCATTAGAATGTTGTCTTAAGATGTTGAGAATAACAACATTGCTATTCACTAATATTGACGTGGGATATGTTGGTCAATAAGCAAATTATGAGAGAAATTGTACCACAAGATGTAATTTGTTCTCCACAAGAAAGTAAAGAAGCCCTCAGTACACTTGAAGTATGCCATTCAAAAGATTTCAAACATGTACCATCTGAAACAACCCATAAATTTATTGTTTTATCACCAGAAGATGTTAAGAAACATTGATCTACTGGAGAAAATTCTACAGTCTAGATTCCCCTTTTGTGGCCTTTAAGTAATACTAAAAATACCATATCTGGGAGCCTCCAGATGGAAGCTGTCTGATCCTATATTAAAAAGGAATAAGAAGATGACTTATTGATGTTAGTTAATCATGATCATGTAGAAAATTAGTACATGAGATCCACCACAAATAAGACCATCATTTGGTGAGACCGCTAGAGTATTGATATCTTTGTCATGGGAAGCAACAAGAGCCCTAGGCTTCAAATTAGATTCTAGTGAAATATTTCTAAAATGCCATCACAACCCTAAAATTTAATGGTACGATCACTACAAATTAGTCAAAAATAATAAGTGAAGAACATTTTTGTAATAATAAATTTATTAAAATAGACCAGAATTCAATCTGTGACAAATTAGTATTCTATCAGATATCAGACCTTGTCAAGTAAAATTATAAATAAATTATTTCATTTATTATTAGAATATACTGACGACAGATTTGAGCATATAGTGTGATAGAATTCTTGGGTAAAGATTTAGAAGTTCCGGGTAGTCTGGGGGTATAACGTTCACATAATTCTTTTTTCAATAACATATGGTACTAGGTTTAAAAGAAAAGCATTGTTGGCCAGTGCCAACATGCACTACAAAGTCTTATGCATTCATGAGATTGAGCTTCCCATGTCCTAACTTCGATGCATAAAAAGCTAGCAATGTAGCATGCTAGGAAGCAAGGATACTTCTATATAGCCCAAGTATCCGTGTTAGACATGTTTTGGACACAGACGCTTCGCAGACACAACCCAAAATAATTTGGACATGACCAAGAGGTGTCATATCTATTTTTATCTTTTTTGCAGCTTGTATTTAGCTGGACACTACCCGACCACTCCCTAGACACATCAACCTAACTTTTTCTGCTTTGGTAACTATTTCAGTGTATAAAATCTAAATATGCAGCTTCTCCCTCGGCACATCAGCCTAGCAGTTGTTGCAGTTGAAACCTATTTCTTTCATTGAGTAAAGTTTGGGCATGCAACTACTTTTTAATTATGTCCTATCATTCATAATTTACATTACAAAGTTGAGATATAATAACAAAACTGCAAACAATTTTTTTTGAAAGAATCCACATGTAAAATCCAAAGTGAACTAGGTATTATAAATCACATTGTGTCTACTACATTGACTAAATGAGTAATAGATACTCATGTATTCAGTCTGAATATCTATTGTGTTTACTATAAAAACTGCAACAATGTGTTGATGTGTGCTTGATATTGTTTATACTACACAAAAACACATTCATGTTCATATACAATTATGAATACAAATGTAAATATTTTTTTAGATATTTTTCTAAATAATTCCAATACACAGTACATGAATTATACACATATATGTATATACTTTTATTAAAAAAAAATCCCATCCAATGTCGCATCTATGTCTTATATTTTAGAAAATTGGCGTGTCCTGTGTCAGTGTCAGTATCTAAAAATGTGTCTGTGCTTCCTTGGTAGCATGTGAACAAGAAAAATTGAATTGTTTTCCAAACAATGTAATTGAAAAGAAGTCTAATTTCTTATAGTTGTGTCCTTGCTACCGGTCAATATCAATGTCCTCCATGTACTTGTCACACAAGTGTCAAGAAAAAGTACAATATCTTTATGTCCGGTTAGTACATAGGAGCTAGACATGGATGGAAATTCATATACATGAACCTATAAAGCAAGAAAAGGAACAAGTAACTAACTTATGAGAAATTGGACTTTCATTTATTTATCAGACTTGAGACAAAAAGACATCATTGTTCAAGTTTAGAAAGTAGTTTCTAAATATATTGGTCAATGAAACTCCTTGTAGGAGTTCATAGGTAAGAACGTAGAGTATAAAATAAATCTAAAATTTAAATGTAACCCCTGCTTTAAATTTGTGGCCACAACAAGGGACTATTCCTCCTCACCCAAAAACTTCAAATCTACAATCTTTTCATTGTAGCCAACTAGTCTTCTCTAAAGATTCAATTAAAATGCCCCATCTGAGGTATGTGTTGGGGATTAAAAGAGAAACTACTTATTAGCAGTCACACATAGTAATCCATGATTGGAGGGCAAGATAGCAGCTGCACTAATCTATCTCCTTGTAGTATCCTCATATGAAGTTATGGTAGTATAAGATGTTTGATGCTCATATAAGCATGTAGCACTGCTAAAACATATGCCACTAATTAGAATAAATAGTTCATATAGCTTGACGAACCAAAAAATGGTGCAGCTTATCATACCCGGTAGTACTCCATATTCTCACAACCCCTCTCTCTCCGACTGTTAAGAAATATATTGTGGATGGTTCAGTTTTCTTATCAGCAGAAGGAGATGCATATCACCTATACTAAACAAGAATAAAGCATAAGTGTTGTTATTTATGTAACACTCCAGGCCTAAATCAAAGATTCAATAGATTATGTTGTTGTTGATAAAGATGCAACACTTAAGGTAGAATCCTAACCAATGTTGTTACTGAATTAGTACCCTATTGTATACAGGAAAAGACATAGTATGCAAAGTGTGTTCGTGATACTCCATTGTATGAATAGTACTACCACCGAATGTGACGGGGGACTATATCTCTGGTGTTCATGCGTGATGTGTTTCATACAAGGAGTCAAGCACTTTCACCTTTATAAGAAAAAAGAATATGGTCACTTTGAATCTACTTATTAAACATAATCCAAGACAAATTTAGTCTAAATATATACTATTTTCTGAAGAAAACTTTAATTAACAAGAATGCACTAGCAGATAGAATGATCTTGTTTAATCTTTACAAGTCATCTACCATGTTTGAAAAGTGACTATACAAGTGTCACTATGCATAAACAGTTATTGTTGGAAAAAATCATTGCATATCAGAGATAAGAAAAGGGAAAACGACCTCTGTAAATAGGCTTAGGATGATATGTCATCATCCCATGATCATGAAATGGGTAGTGACAATAAGAATTAATAATAGAGATCATCATATGAAAGAGAAACATATATTGCTCCAAAAACCATAATAGTCTTCAAGAATATTACATGGACAAGCTTGAAGTACCATATTACTAAACATTCAATGCCATATTCTGATAAACAATGAACATGATGTGATAGTTGATTTGTTCCATTCACTAGGATCATCTTAAAATATCAAATTGCAAAATGTTTCTCACCCCCCAACGTACACTTTAGGGTTGTCTCATCTATGTAACTATTGGATTTCATTACTTTTGAGCTAATATATCTTTTTTTTAAAGCGAAGAATTTCAAGTTTCCCCTGTGGGACAAAGAGAACTAGGCTTCGTGTTTTCCTTCCATGTGAAGCAGACCTCTACTGCATCTCATAACCTCATCAAGTAACAAAGGGCTTCTCCATTGAAGATGCAGCCTAGATAGATATTGTATCTGAATCAACAAAGGCAATAGAAAGATAGCACATGGATCTATGTGTTCTTTCTCAAATAAAATATATGATTGGTACCTTGGAAAGGGAAGGTAAACTGACAATGATGTAGTTGTTCCTGTAGTATTAGGTACTAGAATAAATGTTGCTTCTGTTGAGAGCATTGATGAAAACCCAAAGTGGCTCATCTTGTCATCCATTGATGAAAATGACTCTGACTTGGACTATTAAAACTTGGTGAATAGATATTTGAAAATTTGATATCAGGAACAAATATAGGACAAACTAACCAAGGAGTACTCTGAAGGTTACCACTGAAATTCATGTGTCTATAATAATTAGTTTTGGATATATAAATTTATTATCACCTATCTACTCTGCAAATAATTAATGTAAAATATATTGTCAATATATATGGTTGCCTCAAATTTAGAAATTTGGATCTAACTTAATATTAATTAAATAGATGCTTTTATTGAAATAAAATTATTATACATACTTTCAATGACTCTAACATGAGAAGACAAACATTGTAAGAAACTCACTTTCATAATGGAATGAATAAGTGTATACAAGAGGTTTATAAATATAATAATAAAAAAAGAATTCGATAAATATGTCCTACACAATTGTACTTTAACTTATTATACACGTTTACATTGAGTAAATAATTACAGCACAAGATATTTAGAAGTTTCTTTACTGTAATCATAACAGTCAATATTTATGTGATCAAGTTGTTGAAAAAGGGAGAAATATATGGTAAACCATATGCATAAATACATGTAAGGGAAATGATGCTTTTATTATTTTCTATCATTTGTTTAAGAATGCTTAATTATTCTCCTTGTATAATATATGTTGCATATTTTCCTTAGTAAACAATAATAGATAAGTTTCCTGCTACCCAAGCCTATTCCTATATATATAAACCCCTCCCCATGCTTCACACATATATAAATCACTTGACCAATAGGACATGACTCCTAACCTTCTCTCTTATTGTCCTATTCAAGTCCCTTGTATGAGTTGTTAAAGACTTGTAATTTCATGGCAATCTTTTCTCAACCACCAATGTCACAGACCTTGGAACCATGACTTGGGTCTAAGATTTAGATTTTAACAAGTTGAAAAACACCCCGAGGAATGTTTCATCCCCCATGGGTCATAATAAGAAGTTGCCCACTTGTTATTGTTCTCTTGGTCCTATGGATAAATATACTTTACACACTATTCTTTCTAGAATTTATTTCATGAAAGATTCAATGTTGATTCTAATCCTGTGATCATTTTAATTTGTTGGATATTCTTATTGGATTCTTACCTATATCTTGATCATCGTAATCCTTATGGAATATGAATTTTCAAATTGTGGACTTTTGTGATCTTCTGAAGCATCTTATTGTAGAAATGATTATATATATTAGTTTATGGGTCTTCTGACCCTACACTATAATTGTATTGTAATTTCAGATTGACTAAACTTATTCTTGTCTTTATTTTTCGTACACGTACAAATAGACTAATTTTATTTATTGTGGTAGTACATCTATACTTCCATAATAATTGGACATGTGTATTCTGTCTCGAGCGTGTGTATTCTGCTCATATATTTATAGGGGCACACATATTTATCCCAAGGTGTGTGTCCCCCCCAAATATTTTTGAGTTGAGGTTTTATGAGTCTCAGTCCTACATCAATAGAAGTAGTCCAATTGTTTTACATGCACTGATTATTATATGTTAATTTTGTTATATGGGAATACTTTTTCTATTAATAGTGTGATTTTTAAGAAATGCCTCATCTATGACTTTCTTATCACCATTTTAAAATTTATATTCTTTTGATACCCACTTGGGTGATTTTTCCTCTTCTATGGAAAGCCTGGTTATATTTGATATCTTTTATTTCTTAATGTTTCTCAATCCCTGATCCAGCATTTATGTTGATGCATCTATTTATCTCCTTTTATGGGGTATGCTTTCAACCCTAGGTGTATATCAAGGAGGAGAAAACCAAACTTGACCAGGACAACTTGGAGAGTAGTTGATCCTTATTTAGGAGATAGATTCGAGGTGGTTAGATGACCCTCTACCAATCCTTCATTTAGTTTTCATAAGTATCACCCTACACAGTGAAGGATAGTGATCATATCAAGCATTGTAATAGTTATATATTTTATATTTCACTGCTACATTTGGTATCTTGAAACATACATTTGTATAAATGGGATTATCATCCCTTTTTAAAGAAAAAATATGGTGTATTTAGCATATGGGATGTTTCCTTTTTATTTTATTTAGTAGGAAATGGATCCCCTCTTGGGTCTTGGTCCTTACAAAGTGTAAACAACATTTGGCATGTTACTAGGATACTCTAGATTGGTTGAATAATGTTGCAGTCCTACAGGATATGGAGGAGAAAATCTAGGGCATTATGGTAGGTTTGGGCATGTTCTATCAAACTCTATGTGTCTTGAAATTTTATCATGATTGTTAAGGAGTGCCTTACGCTGAAGGAGCCATTAAGATATTTGTATTCTTATAGGGATTTTGAGCCCTCATATAAATTTCCCGTCACCTTCTAATTGGACTTCCTTATTCACTCTTAGACCCATATAAGCTGACTTAGATGTAAGTACTCTAGTTTTCTCATCAAGTTATACCCACGAATCTAGATCTGCACTAGTCTCTATACGGGGGACAAGTTGGACTTGTTCTAAGGAGGATTGAGAGAAATGGTCCAACATGAAGTCGATCCCATTCACCATCTACATGAATCATGGAGTTTGTTGTGAGGTCCTCTAGTTGATTGGGGATGCAAAGGGACATGTCAAAGTCTTGTAAAGCTAACCCTAATATGTACTTATCATGTCAGGCCTTGGTTGAGCTCCTTGACTGCACCACCTTGTGGCTAATGTCTCTAATGCTGCCCAAGTTTTTCTTGATGAAGAACCAAACTGGTGAACATTTTTTTTGCCATCATAATGCACACCAAGAGGAGTGAAGGATTGTTCAGGAAGCACCATATGTTCTTTAGCATAAGTGCTTAATTTTAGTCGTGTGCATCTTTCATGTTGAGTCCACTATTCTCTTTAGAAGATGGTATTCTTTTTCCACAAGACAAAGGATGGTTTCCTTATTTTGTTCCTGCCACACCAGATGAACTTTCACGTGTCTGTTGATGTTATCACACTAACTGGGAGAGAGAAAAATAGTTTGCATAGAACAAGATGGAATAGATTGCAATGTTGATTTGGCTAGGTGATTCACTCATCCATAGAGAGTTTTCATGAGGCCCAACTATTCATCTATTTAGAAGAGAAGTTTAATTATTGAATGTGTATCTTTGCTGAGCTAACAGTAGAGTACATGGACTTTAAGATATCATCCCAGGTCATCAGTCTAAGGAATATTGATTTCACTATAGAAAGATGACTTCACAGTATTGGGGGTGTTTGAGAGAAGACACAATGTAACTTTTCTTTAGAAATTATTCATCCTGAGTCAAAGGAGAATTCTTCTAGTACTTGTAACATGGCGGAAGCCTGCTTGGTGGAAGATTCAACCATCAACATGACATGATCAAAAAGAATATGTGAGATAAAGAAGTCCCCCCCTTGCTAGCACCATACTTTTGCACCATCCTTCATCGAATTCCTTGGTAATTGATTGACTTAATAGCTCCATACATTGCACAAAGATATTGGAGAGTATGGGGTCCCCAATGTTGGTATGTATGCCCATAGATCCAATCATATGATGATTGTAATGGTATAATATGTAATGATTTGATTAATAAATAAAGGTAAGATTCAAGTTTATTTTATTTAATTCACTTATGAGACAATGACGTAACACTAAATGTATAGACAATGATGTTTACTCAATGACGTATGTTTTCAAGTACAAGACTTGAACAATGAGGTCATGTGAATATTAAGAGTATACATACATTCCCATTATGTCCCTAATCGGTTGTTATTCTGGAAGGTTGATAGACAATAGTAACACATAAGATCAGAGTGTGAGTTGGATGAGGACATAATCTCATTAGTCATGATATAGAAACATCAAACCAAGCATATAGATATGATTGGAGAATAGTGTATCAAACAAACCTACTATGAGACTGACACATGGAAGCCATTACCATGGTAGTGATATTCATCTCTCATAGTGATTATGGTTCTTAGACCTAAAGTCACTACACTCATCACATGTCGTTTGGTATGTTTTAGCATCATCTAATGTAATCTTGAAATAAGGGTTATTGTAAAGGTGATGATTGGGTGACTGTGACACATGGGGATAGACTGTAAGTGATGTAGATGGGATTTATCCCTCCTATAGGAGCATGATATCATGATATCCTAGGCCTCTTGACTAGAGATACTGAGAAATGCATGTACATACACATGTGAGTCAATATGTGATATTGAGCTTACATATATATCAGATAGTCTACTCTAGTTCAAGGACAATATTGAATGTTGAAGAGGAAGACTAATCCATGCCTCGAGTTCAATCTAGATATCAGTGTCAAAGGAACTATACAAACACAATGACACCATACACAGATTATAGGTTGAAGCTGTTCTCCAACTTTCCATTTACTTGGATAACATTGATGTGTGACTAGGCACCGCTCATTGCTTGTGATGCCATAAGTTGTTATGAACATTCACTACCAACATAATATAGGACCTATAAGTCTTGACCTAGAAGAGGAGTTTAATCTTGAATGATGATTGAATTGATTACTAAAGTGTTTAGGTAGTCAATTCAAACAACAGATCAACTGATTGGACTGCCAACCGACCGAATCACCTAGTGAGAGGATAGTTTGGAGTGTCAGGTTGATTGGAATTAAACTGGCTTAAGTTCTACATGAAAAAGGTGCCAACCAATTGACGCACTGTGTGAACCGATCGACTCAGGTAGAGCAAGACGACCAGTTCACTTGGTGAATCAATCATCTTGGTTGGTCCAGAGGAAGGTTCTAGTAACTTTATAAATTCATGAGAAAGTTTGATCATTTTGACTGCTCAATCCTATTGATGCATGGAATTGACATTTAACATTAATTGGAAATTAATTGTCAAATTTGTGTGCGGTTGGGTAACTACAAAATGATCGTCATGCTGAGCAAAATCATCAGCTTGCATGCCAGACAACCATCTTGACTGTCGGCCGACATGTTTGGTGCTCACAGGTTGTGAAAGTTCAAGATCTTCTAGTCCCTTCCAATCCCCCATAGATTGGGAACCCAGACCCTAACCCCTCATATAAATAGAGGGGTACTTAGGGATTCTCAGAACACAACTCAATTTCCTTTGACAATTGTTGTCCTTTCTAGTTGTGGTAACAAATAGATATCTCGAGCAAGTCCTAACTGCTAAAGGGAGGGATAGCAAGGGAGAAATATTTGTGGGAGAGCAAGTTGGTGACCAGTATACCAAAGGGAGGGACAACTCCTTCCTGACCGTTCTAGTAGGACGACATGAGTTTAGGCAGTCAGTCTGGACTTCTATAAAGGCATGGAGGCTTTTGTCTACCACTAGGAGGACAACATCAAACTACAGTCTGGGGTACAAACCAGAAGGCACAACAATCAGACAAATTTATATGCAACTAGAAGAATGTTACACATCAACAACGACAAGGAGATATCACTGGATCTACTCAAGGATTAGGTATATCCATGATACCATCCTTCCCATCTTATAATTATTGACGAGATCCACTGGTTCATGGGTAATATGGAAGTTAATTTTTTTTTCACTACCTATTCTGTAGCAATATTTTCCTACAGTGGTATCAAAGCCACGTCCACTACTATATTTTGGTAATATCGTTATGATAGGATTTTGGTTTTATCATTTAATTATTACATGTGATGCAAATAATTTCTTACCCAATCAAATACCAAAGTAAAATATATGATATATATATGATGTATATATATATATATATGCAACTTACAGGTGCCCTAAAAGCGAGTTTTGATGGTGGATGTGTAGCACGGTTAGGGCCAATGACCCTTGTTATCTGTGCATGGTTGTGTGGTTGGTTAATTATGTTTTATCTTAGTCTTAATACCAAGCCTCTATCTTATCTTGGTAATATAAAGTTAATTCTTTCCTATCATGCTCCCCTTGAATGTAACTTGAGGTTCCTCCATAATCATGTAATAATATGATAGTTTACTTTCTTGTTATGATGAATAAGAAAGACATTCTAATGATGTCAGACGACCATCTCTAAGGTGAGCCGACTGACTGGAGGAATGAGGAGGACAAGAAGGATGAGAGGAACTGACCGGCTGGTTGACCTAATCGATCGACTAGAGAAGCTAGTAGATGGTGGATAGAAGAACCAGATGACTGGTGAGACGACCAAATGACCGACCAAGAGGCGAGCTGATTGATTCAAAAGTTGAATCGATCAACCCAGATTGATAAATACATATCTTCATCAGCAACAAGTTTCTTCATGTGATGTGGACCCTAGGTTGTTGTAATTCTTTGAGGCTCCATGGAATTGCATTAGGCTGACCATAACCATCTTTTTTTGTTTATTTAATTTTTGTTGTTGTGGGATATAGCATGTATATGAAATGTAATATATATGTGGTGATTGGATAAAGTGTATGTATTTGTATATACAAACTCCCTCAAATATATAATATTAAGTCTTACATCCTTTCCAAAAGTGGCACACATGAAAAGCCTGATCGACCAAGCATGGGTTACGCCCTAGCATAGTATGCCATCTATCTCATGGAAGTGTGATGATAATATGGTAGGTTCTGCCCTAGCGGGGTGCATTATTATCATGTCGACTTTTAGATTAGGCTTAACTGGTGATTCTTAGAATGTCTAGGCCCAGAGGTATGCAAATGATTAGGGCAAGGAGTTGCACATATCATCTATCAAGAATTGCATATGATGCAGTTGGAAAAGTTTCCTAACTTGATAATTGACTATGTATTGTGGTGTAGGTCGGGCCATAGTTGAATTATCTTGGATCTAGGCCCACTAGAATATTGCATGCTACAATATTCCAAATTAATACATGAGGGATATCAATTTGAATAAAATAGTGGGAGTGGTAATTAATTAAATACATAATTGTTATCGTCAAATCAAATAAAAGTTTTTGACAACTACAAATTTTCTCTTGTAAAATCAAATAACAAACAAATCTGTATTGCGATTAGCCCTTAGGAAGGACAAACTTAACGATACAAATTTCCATGACTAGTTTTGGACTTTAAGAAGGGTTCTCAATAGAGAGTCCAAGCTCTACGTCATTGACAAACCAGTGCCAGTAATACTTGCTCATGATGCACCCAGGGCAAAGGTGGATGCTTACTAGAAGTTTTCCAATGATGCCTTGGAGATAAAAACCTTATGCTTAGCTTCATGAACTATGAGTTGCATGAGCAGTGCGAGGACATGGGTGTTCTTGAGATGGTAACACATCTTAAGAAAGTGAACCTAGGCCTTACAAAGAAAGAAAGGGATGATATCATAAAGGCGCTACATCAGTCTAAGATGATAGAGGGAATCTCAGTAGAAGAACATGTTTTCAATATGATTAGACATGTGTATCATCTTAAAGAATTGAAATTCAGTTTGAGCCAAGAGTTGGCCACGAGTATGATTGTAAAGACATTGCCAGAATCATATAGCCACTTTATTGCGTGTTATCACATGAATAATATGGCCAGACCGATGACATATTTTCTTGGTATGTTGATACATGCTGAAGCAAGAATATATAAGGATAAATCCATGATGATGATCAATGGAGAAGTGTCCAAGGATAAAAGTAGGGCCGTAAAGAGTTCTGAGGCCAAGCCCAAATTCAAATCTTCAATACTCAAGATGATGAGAAAGAAAAGTATAAGAGGAACTTATCCTTTGTACTTGAAAGCATTCAGGAAGAAGAAGATGGGAATGGTGATCTCTGATGTAGCCCTATTTTAGGGCTCCATCTTGTGCCTTTTTGTACTTTTATCACATCTAAACAAGTTAGATTGTAAGTTAATTTCCCCAATCTGTGTTTTACTGTCAAATGCACTTATGGACGTTCTTTGCATTATTTTCAGGTACTTGGACCATACTTTGGATGGACGAGAGAGAAGGAAGGATGCCTAGGGTTCCTCTACTCATGGAGGGGTCTAAAGAAAGCTCCAAACGCTCCCTCAACCTACCCCAATGGCCAAGATTCGACATCAAGCAAAGAAGTCTTTTGATAATGAAGTTTGAGGCTATTTTATCCCTTGAAGGCCCCATCACGGCCATGGTGCCAAGGAACGGTCGTGCTGGTAATTGCACAAAGTTATAGATTGAATCGACAAATCTTGAAGTTTCAGCAACTTAGCCACCACGGTCGTACTACCCAGCACGGCTGTGCCACGAAGCCCCAAAAATGGTCGTGCTACCCAGCACGACCGTGCTAGATGAAGAATAGAATGGGCATGCTCTAGGGAACGACCTCCTCGCAACTCCACCACCACGATCGTGCTGCCCAACACAACCGTTCTACCTAGCCCCCACCATGATCGTGTTGCCCAGCACGACCGTGCTACCAGCCTTCATTTCACCCATCCAACCTATGATTTCACACTTCACCAGAACGGTCGTTCTCCTCTAGCACGGCCGTTCTCACCTCCACCCACCACGGCTGTGCTGCCACCTAAAACCTAACTATTTTTACACTGATTTTCCAACAATACCCCTACTACCCTAGTTCTTCCAACACCACCTATATATACATGGGTGGCGGCCACATCACTAGGTTAGCTTCCCTAGCTTCTCCTAGCCTCGATTACTCCTCTCCTTGAGCATTTAGTGCATTTCCCTTGAATTTATGCTCTCTGCCCACCATTTCCATCTCCATTTCACCTTGGAAGCCTAGTTTTCTAGGTATTCCTCCATAATCCCCCATATCTTCATGCTCATCTGCACCCTTGGAGGAGAGAGGACGTCCCCAGTAGCAAGGAGGTGAAGAAGAAGGCTACTTCCCCGATCTCCATGGAGTTTTTTTCCCCTTCTTCCCCTTTATTTTGCTATTTCTTTGACTATGTGTAGCTAAGCCCCTAATGGTGGGTTTTTTGGGGTTAAAATGTGACTCTGATGCCATGTTGGGGGAAAATAACTTGTAATGAACATAATTTCTATCTATGATGATTTCTGCTTGCTTCTATCTTATTTCCTATTTTATTGCATGTGGTTTGTTCTTTTAACATGAATTGCTTACTTTGAGATGTTTGATGACACTTAGCTTCTAGGAGGAATTGGTGTATGTGGCAATCTTAGGAATGGCTCCTAGGTCTGATTAGTGGATCCCTATATAACCCCCTTTGTTTCTACATACACATCCCTCCTCCTACAAGTGAGTGTGAGATCTAAGTGGCTAGTGCAAGTGTGATTAGTGCAATTGCCTAGGGCTTTCCAAAGGCTAGATGGCTAGTGGCATGAGGTGAAAAACCCTCATCTCCACTCCCATTTCTACCATTGGCTCTCAATTGACCTAATACCACTTACCCTAGAGACCTAGACTTGACAAGCCCTACTAGAATTACACCTAACCCTAGTTACCCAACTAGTAGTAAAGGGTATATTCTACTAGCACTTGCTTTGTTGTTTGTTTTGGTAATCTAGATAGAGTTGTGATTGTTTCTTACTATGTTGAGATCCCCCAACTAATATCAAACCACATCCCCAAATTGCTCACCTACCCTAATCATCTTGTTAAAACCCATCTTGCTCTGCTTGCTTGTTCATGCTAGTCTAGTTTAGTTGCTTCTACTTAATTTAGTTAATTTCTTAGTCTTGCTCCTTAGTGTTAACATTAGACTCTTTCTCTCTCTAGTGGTTAGTTTAGTTATTAATTGCTTCTTGCCTTGCTAGAGTAGTGTGGTCCATATTTTCTCTTGCTTAGTTAGTTGGTTAACTTAGTTTGCTAAACTTTCTTGTTTGAGATAACTTAGTTTTAATTTCTCCTTTCTTGCTTGTCCAATTAGAGTAATCAACAAACAAACCCTTTTAAAACCCTTCAACCCTAATCTCTATACTAGGAACATAGCAAACACTACCCTAGCTCTAGTGCCCCCTCTATCCCTGAGGACCGACCCCTTTTCTTACCAATCACCTATGCTACAACAATACCCCATGTTCTTGCGGGTGACCTATTTAGTTTTGTGATCGACTTGGTTTGGGCCAATATAAATTTTGAAAGTTCCCACACATGTGTTCGAATCTCGTGGGGCACATCTAGTTGAATCAAATTGGCTAGTGTGTAGCACCTCCAGCCAGACGCAGCAAGCTCCACTTCAGGTATATACATTATTAAAATAAATCTATCTACTTACTCATCATGGGTGTTAGATACTGGACGTGGATCTCACATTTATTTGAATATGAAAGATCTAGAACGAAGTAAATCTTTGGGAAAAGGTGAGGTGGAAGTGTGAGTTGCTAATGGCACAAGAGTTGTAGCCAACACAGTTGGAACCTATAGTTTATCTCACTACTACAGAAATAGCATTCAGTGTCACTTTTCTGGGCGTCGGTTATTAAGGAAAACCGACGCCTATAATATTAAACGTTGGTTATTTATGCAAACCGACATCTATATTCGAAGACCTGCCAGACACGGGTACCACTTTGTATTCAACGTCGGCTGGTTATAACAGACCGACGCCTAAAATCGCCCACAAAATCCAATTTTCGAGCAAAAACATTTTAGGTCACCTACAACGTCGGTTTTTTAACTATTCACCGACGCCTATTGAAAATGAAAATTTGCGTGAAAAGTCCCACTTTTAGTGTCGGTTATCCTTCGATAACTGACGCTGATAATGGTTCCCGCCAAATAATTTAAGGTAAAGGTTGTCTAGTTGGGCGTCGGTGTTTTACTAATAACCGATGCTAAAGCATAATAGGTGTCGGTTTTGTAGATAACTGACATCGTTGACCAACTTAATAGACCCGATTACACCCGACTCTTCCCCCTTTCTTCCTGTTTCATCGCGACTTCTCTTCTGTGCTGCTGCTCGCCACCGTTCTCCCAAAATCGCCCGTCATCGGTTGCTGCTGCTCGCCGCCGCTGCTCTGGTGCTCTTCTGCTCACTGGCGCCGCTGCCCACCGTTGCTGTTCTTCTCCTGCTGCTTCTCCGGTCGGCGCCTGCTGCTTCTCCGACCGTCAGTTGCTTCTGCCCGCCGCCCGCCCCTCTGCCTGCTCGCTGCCACTGTTGCCGCCGCTCGCCGCCGCTCTTCTCCATGCTAGCTCTAGGTAGGCTAGCCTCTTTGCTTCCTTCTCCCTAGATCCTTACCAACAGTAAGCACGGACATGGCTGTGTTGGCCTACCACGGCCGTGCTGTCCAGCACGGCCGTGGTAGGCCAACACAGCCACGACCGTGCTTACTGTTGGTAAGGATATGAACAAATTTTTATGTAATGCTTTATGTAAATCCTAGGATATGAAAAAAAATTTTGCTTGCATATATTTGTGCTTCTAATCCTAATGTTTGACTTAATTCAGTAAATTTTGATGCATGTTGAAATAAGATTTAAACTTGTCAATTCTAGCATCCTAATTTGATTTGATTAAACCTAACATTGATGAAACACTAACATCAATTGTGATGAAACCCTAACATTAATTGTGATGAAACTCTAACATGTACATATCTATTATTGTGTTTGTTGGCCTAGAAACCCGTCCAAGATTTACTCATTAGGAGTAAATCTTGGATAGTCCCCAGTTTGGGACTGTTCTTGAACACCTAATCTCACTTAGGATGTAAGTGTATAATGTGTATTGGGTTTTCGAGAAAATTTCAGTAGCATTTCCCCGCTGTTCTCTAAGTACATATGTACTTAGATAATAGCAGGGAAATGCTGCCGAAATTTTCTCGAAAACCCAATACACATTATACACTTACTAGTGAGATTAGGTGTTCAAGGATGGGATTGGTGGTACACATTTATTATATATAAGAATGACATCACATGTGTTTGTTGGCCTTGAAACCCGTCCAAGATTTTCTCATTAGGAGGAAATCTTGGATAGTCCCCGGTTTGGGACTGTTCTTGAACACCTAATCTCACTTAGGATGTAAGTGTATAATGTGTATTGGGTTTTTGAGAAAATTTCAGTAGCATTTCCCCGTTTGTTCTCTAAGTACATATGTACTTAGAGAACAGCAAGGAAATGCTGCCGAAATTTTCTTGAAAACCCAATACACATTATACACTTACTAGTGAGATTAGGTGTTCAAGGATGGGATAGGTGGTACACATTTATTATATATAAGAATGACATCACATGTGTTTGTTGGCCTAGAAAGTGAACAATCATTGTTCTTTATATTACTTGTACATTGGTATAAATTAGAATGTACAATCACTAAATTATATACTATTTGTATGGAGTCCAACTTCATTGTAGATAATAGGAGTAAATCTTGGATAGGATGTAAGTGTATACCCTAATCTTGTCCTAATATATACTTGTTTTCTCTTTGATCATAGAATGGATAAATCATGGATGTCCATTCGCAATCGTTGCACCCCAGAGTTTATATCTGGTCTTGATCAGTTTATTAGATTTGTCGAGGAACATAGGAAAAAACCTACAGATAGGTTCTACTGTCCATGTAGGCATTGCGGTAACAATTTGAAAGTCAACACTGGTGAGGAAATCAAAAGTCATGTCATGTGCAACGGGATTGTACAAGGCTATACAGAATGGCACTGTCATGGAGAGATTTCAAACTCAAAACCAGTAGATGTCGATAGCAGTGCTTGGGTGGAAGAAGAAATTGCCTCCGATGACGTAGATGTGAACGAACCAGTTCCAGTAGACATCATTGATGCGGTGCTGGATAGTTGTAGGGTAGAGCACACCGATCCACCTTCTATCTTTAGAAACATTGTGCATGATGCTGAGATACCGTTATACACAGGCTGTGCTAAGTTTACGAAGGTTAGCGCTTTGTTGAGATTGTATAAGTTGAAAACTAACAATAGATGGAGCGACAAAAGCTTCACTGAATTGTTGACTTTGTTGAAAGAAATGCTTCCTGAAGGAAACGAGCTGCCAATCTCAACATACTGGGTAAAGAAAATGTTGTGCCCAATGGAAATGGAGGCCAAGAAGATACACGCATGCCCGAATGATTGTGTATTATTTCAAAAGGACTATGTAGATTTGAAAGATTGTCCAAAATGTGGTGCGTCACGGTATAAATTGATGACTTCGGGGGAGTCCAAAACTGGTTCTCCTGCCAAGGTGTTGTGGTATCTACCTATAATATCACGGTTTCAACGCTTGTTTGCAAATCCAAAAGATGTGAAGAATTTGAGGTGGCATGCAGATGTTAAGAAAAATAATGATGGGATCCTACGACATGCGTCTGATTCCCCACAGTGGAAGAAGATTGATCTATTGTACCCCAAATTTGGTGAAGAAGATAGGAATCTAAGACTTGGGCTTTGTACAGATGGGATGAATCCGTACGGGACATTGAGCAGCCAACATAGCACTTGGCCAGTCATGCTTGTTATATACAATCTTCCTCCCTGGCTGTGTATGAAAAATAAATACGTTATGCTGTCGTTGTTGATATCGGGCCCTAAACAACCTGGAAATGATATCGATGTTTATCTTGAACCTCTGATTGATGACTTAAAGAAACTTTGGGCTGAAGGTGTGATGACCTATGATGCTTCAGGAAGAGAGACATTTCGTTTGCACGCTATGTTGTTTTGAACTATTAATGACTTTCCAGCATATGGGAATTTGTCTGGATATAGTGTCAAAGGAGCTAAAGCATGTCCTATATGTGAAGAAAACACTGATTCAATAAGACTAAAACATGGCGGCAAGACTGTATATCTTGGTCATCGAAGGTTTCTTTCAAAATTCCATCTGTATCATAGGAAGCGCAAAGCATTCAATGGATGGAATGATGAACAGAGTGCACCTAAACCTATACCAGGGGATGTTGTTTATGAAAGAGTAAAAGACATTTTCAATGAATTTGGTAAGAAATCACAATGTAGTATGGCCACACGGAGTGACAATTATTCATTCAAGAAGAAGTCAATATTTTGGGATCTTCCTTATTGGAGTTCTTTGACATTCATGCATTGTATCGATGTAATGCACATTGAGAAAAATGTCTGTGATAGCATCATTGGTACTCTGTTAAATATACTAGGTAAGACTAAAGATGGGATAAAATCCAGATTGGACCTACGTGAAATGGGAATAAGGTCAGAATTAATAGAATTACGTGAAATGGGTAATAAAAGAACATACTTACCTCCCGCTTGTTACACATTGTCTAGAAAGGAGAAGAAAGCTTTTTGTGAATGCTTGGTAAATGTTAAGGTGTCACATGGTTACTCATCTAACATCCGTAGATTGGTATCAATGAAAGATTTGAAGTTGATAGGTCTTAAATCTCATGATTGTCACACTCTAATGCAACAAATATTGCCCGTGACAATTTGATCTATATTGCCGAAGCATGTAAGGTTTGCAATCACCAGACTTTGTTTCTTTTTCAACAGTCTATGCAGCAAAGTTATTGACCCTGATACTCTCGATAATTTGCAAAGAGAAGTAGTTGTTACCCTATGTCAGCTTGAGATGTATTTCCCTCCTTCGTTCTTTGATATCATGGTACATCTTGTTGTCCACTTGACTAGGGAAGTTAAAATGTTGGGACCAGTTTTCTTGCATTGGATGTATCCCTTTGAACGATACATGAGTGTTTTTAAAGGTGATGTTCGAAACCGTTATCGGCCTGAAGGGAGTATTATTGAAGGTTATGTGGAGAGAGAGGTTATGGATTTTTCCAATGACTTTCTGAGTGGTAATAACACTCCTGTTAATGACAAGAATATTGAGGAGGGCAAAGGAATTTTGGGATCACGGGTGAAAGTAATCAGCCATGAGCAGTTGGAACAAGCTCACTTGTATATTTTACACAACATGGATGAAGTGAGTGTTTATATCGAGGAACATACCAATTTCATCAAGAGACAACATCCTCGAGCAAGTTCAATGTGGGTTGCTAGAGAGCATAATAAGACTTTTACTAAGTGGTTTGAAGATAAAGTCTTACATCAACTATCTCAAACACCAAATGATATTACAGAAACTATCAAATGCCTCACCTTTAAACCAAAACCGAATGTTATGTCTTATGAAGAGTTTGACATTAATGGGTTCACATATTACACAACGCGCCAAGATGATAAGAGTGTCGTCCAAAACAGTGGGGTCACTCTTCAAGCGTCGACTATGTATTTTGCAAGTGCAAAGGATAAGAGTCCACGTGAAGCTAAAATGTCATATTACGGTTTCATTGAAGACATATGAGAGTTTGACTACATAGATTTCAGAATTCCACTCTTTAAATGTAATTGGGTTGATAATACCAAAGGATTTATAGTGGATGAATTGGGTTTCACTTTGGTGAACTTTGAAAAGATTGGCGAGAAGGGTGAACCATTCATATTGGCATCACAGGAGAAACAAATATTCTATATCGATGATCCTGCAAATGATAAATGGTCGGTTGTTCTTCATGGTAAAAGACAGTTCATTGAAGATCCTATAGATGAAGAAGAGTACTATGATAAGTATGATGACTCCAGTCCATTCTCAGTTGGGTTGCCAACTCCACAAAATATTGAAGCTAATGATGACCTATATGTGCGCGGAGATCACAATGAAGGATTGTTAATTGATAAAAGATCACAATTCTAGAGACATGTATGTTTATATTTTTTTACAAATGCTAGTTAATACAAATGCTAAATGTTTGCCTTTTTCTGGTTAATACAAATGCTAAATGTTTGCCTTTTTCTAGTTAATACAAATGCTAAATGTTTGCCTTTTTTTGGTTAATACAAATGCTAAATGTTTGCCTTTTTCTAGTTAATACAAATGCTAAATGTTTGCCTTTTTCTAGTTAATACAAATGCTAAATGTTTGCCTTTTTAATGAAATTTTCAAATGGCTGACCATGGTGAGCATGGCGAGGATACCAATGTAAGTTCTAAAAACATATCCTGTATTTCTATAAAATTCATTATCTTCTAGTTATGTCATATATCCCATATTTCTATATTGCGCTAATTCAGTGGGTTTATTTTTGTCAAATTTTAGGTTGATGATGCACATGTACCCACTGAAGCACTGGAGCAACTTGATGCGCAACACCAAACACTTAACAAGAAAAGGGGCATCACTCTGTTGAAGAAGTTAATAGCGCTGAGTGGTAGTGGATCCAAATTGGTTGTGGAGTTTGATAATGGAGGAAATGCAATTGGAGTGAACCGCAATAATTTTGTAAACTATCTTGGGTGTGTCACTCGAAGCCATTGTGGTGTTAAGTATGATAATTGGCATAAAGTTCCTTAGGGGAAGAAAGACTTGATATGGAAGGATTTATGCGTGAGTTATTATTATTTGCAATTCTATTTTGTAGATTATAAATTATATTATTTGCAATTCTATTTTTGGATACTAGTTAATAAGAATTCTATTTTACAGAATATGTTTGTATTGGATGAGAAGATGCATCGTAAAAGTGTGATGCAACGTGCTGGAAAGATGCTTAGGAACTATAGGACAAATCTGAACAGAGAATACATAAAAGATGGTGATAAGAAGAAGAAGTCAGCCCTTGAGCAGTGGAACTTCTTGGACAAAGAAGATTGATACAATTTTGTTGCCTCAAGAAAATCTGAAGAATTCAAGGTATTAGGCGTCACTCCCAATTTAATTAATATATGTTGTATACACCTATTCAAGATTAACATTTAGTGCTACTAACCAAATCATTAATGTGCATACTAACTAGGCCCTCAGTGATACGCAAAAAGCAAGGCGTGCACTGAATGTGCATGACCACACTATGGATCCAAAGGGCTATGCAAGCATTCGCCAAAGACTACAGGCGGAGTCTGCAGCTACTCAGGAGTCTGCTCCTACTCACGAGTCTGCCACACCCATGCCTCGCCATGATATCTGGATAGCTGGGAGGCAAAACAAGAAGGGTGAAATAAAGAATCCCGTAACTATTGAGGTGGCTGCAAAAATGGTAAAATACAACTCTTAGAGCAATCGTTTGAATATTGATTATTTGTGGTGTTAACTTACCAATTTCTGTTGATGGTGATTAGCGGGAGTTACACGAGCAGAGGAAACAAGGCACGTTCATCCCTCAGGGCACAAGGGATGAATGGACAGTTCCTCTGGGTAACCCAGAGCATCCTGGATGTGTTAGGGGTGTAGGCGCTAGTGTGGGCATCAAAGCATTCTTTGGGTCTTCCCAGCGCAAACCCAGAGCGGGACTTTCACAAGAAGAGGTAACCTATTCTTTTTTTAGAATGTTACTACAAAAGGGAATTCAATAATAAGAAGCTAATGTTTCTTTTATCCATGTATAGGAGAATAAGAGAGTCGAGGATATAGTTGCCAAGAAGGTCAACGATATAGTTGCTGAGAAGGTCAAGGAAGAAATAGTGCGGTGGCAGGCATCTCAAGCTTTCAATCATCCTATGGCGACCCACTCTTCTCCTGATGCACAGAATATGAGTAATCCTGGAGACCCATCGCCTAGCACGTCTGCTGTAAGTATTGTTTATGATATTGTAGCTAGTCTTTTCAAGATGATATGTTTTCAAGATGATATGTAAATATGTATAATATTCTTTATGTAAATTTGTAGGCATTGAAGCCATGCCGCTTAAGAATGCAAGACTATGTTGTTGCAGAGGCGCATGCTTACCCGTCCCTTCCTGGGGCAATGTTTCACATGACTCCAATGCCACAGGGCTACGTTCGTGTGAGCCCGATACGTGTGTTACCCGATTGGAGGGAAGCTACTTTGCCATATCCCCACCCGGATATTGATACACTTGTTGAGGCAGAAGGCGGGGTGATATTGTGGCCCAAAGCAGATGTCATCTACACTACTGAAATTGTAAGACAAATTTACATTACTTTAGATTGTTAATGTGTATATATGAGGTCAACTGATCTGAAATTATATATACAGGTTAAAAAGAAGACACCCGGAGCACCTAGGCCTCCACCTCCATTTCCTGCATTACCAAGTTGGGTTCCAACTGACCTAAAATACCCGTTAGGTCCTGCTTGTAGGGGAATGGCATGTTGTCTACGGGCACATAATATACATTGCCCTATAATTGTTTCTTTAGAAGCAGATTATGCAGGTCAATCATACGATAGCTCTTTATTTATACAAGATATTATTGAGTTGTTTATGTATGATTGGCTGAATACATCAATGATAGAGACATGGATAAGGTGAGATCTTGTTTATACATCCATATACCTTGTGTAATATTTGGTGATCTGGATTCTTATATATTAATACATACGTAATCCATGTTTTGCAGCTACTTAGTCAAAGATCAATGCAAACAATTTGCATTTGATCATGTGGGTTTTTTTATTCCATCATTGATTAGTATGGTAGCTAAAGACCCTGATAGTGTTCAACAATACTGTATAGATGCTTTTAGAATTTTCGGTCAGCAAAAGAAGACGATAATAATAGCTCCATTCAATGTCAAGTAAGTTTACTTTATTTATAATTTGGACTTAAGAAAATTCCATTTTTATTGTGCATTTTGAGTTATTAATTTTTAACTTTTTTACCTCTAGCGGTAGACATTGGGAGTTACTAGTTATTGTCCCCGGGACGTTCACTGTTTATTATCTAGATCCTGCGGGAAGTACATTGAACACTAAAATTGGACACATTGAGAATGCCATTATTCTGGTGAGAAATATTTCAATTTTTATATCCGTTAACATTTGTTATTACATTACTATTTAATTATGAAATTTACTGTGTTACATTAACATGTAGGGGTTTAGATGCATTCAAAAATGCTGGAGGAAATGTCCCAAGGAGAAAGAACCAGCCAATAATTTGGGAGAACGTAAAAGTAAGTTCCCGACTCCAATGTATATATTATTTATGTGAACTGTGCTTAGTTATATGTTTTAACATTTTGTATGTTTCAATTTATGGTGCGCTACACAAGACAACGGCTGGGCATGCGCATACTATGTGATGCAATTTATGCAGATGATTATCCGACATGCAGCATTGGATATTAATACCATACATGAGGTATTATATATAGTCTCATTAGTTAGTATGAAATATATCAATCTTATTTTTATATTATTACTTATATATATACATCATTCTCTTTGCATGTGTTTAAAACTGACCACACTATAGGTAAATGCTTAAAAAATGTACATGCTCCATATACGATGGAAGCATTAAATGAAATAAGAGAAGAATGGGCAAAAGTCATACAAGCAGTGGCAATTGTAAGATATAATTGGGATGCTGATAGAGATGTTGAATGATATTTTGTAAATGAATATTTCTGAATGTTTATACATGTCTGAATGTTTCTACATGTATTTGAATGTTTCCACATGTGTGAATGTGAGAATTGAATTGATGTCTGAATGTATCTACTTGTGTGGAAAAATATTTATTGATTTTGCAGGTTTGTGGCCTGTTTGTAGGCTGATATCAATGGATGTCATAAACATACAGTTCAGAAAACTAAACTATAGGTTCTCATCCTGCTGACTAGCCACAGCAGGCTTGCAAACTAATAAGAAAAAAAATTAAAGTATAGGTGTCGGTTATGTATAGAACATCGTCATCAAAGGCCTACAACGTCGGTTATTTGATAAAAACCGACACCTAATAGAACAAACAACCCGACCGTGCAGGAAAGCACGGCCGTGGTGGAAAAGGCGTCACTTATTAGTATAAAACCGACGCCTATAGTACTAAACATGGTCGTGCAGCGAAGCATGGCCGTGCTTCGCCGTGTCGTCTGGGTGTATGGCGTCGGTTGTTAAGTTGTTAACTGATGCAGAAAGTGTCCTAGGTGGTGCTCTTTTTTGTGGCGCGAACCTTATAGACGTCGGCCAACTATATATAACCGATGCCTATATGTCATATAGGCATCGGTTAGAAAATCGACGCCGAAGAGTTCAACCTTTAGCGGCGCCCACATAGGCGTCGCTTGAAAACCGTCGCCAAAGGGGGTTAAACAACTGACGCCAAAGGTTGTTTCTGTAGTAGTGTCTCATCCCATAGGGCTTGTAATAGTGTTAACAAAATTCTATTATGTACATGCTATAAATTGAACATCAGTTCTATATCTTGTATGGACAAGGATGCATTTGAATTCCATATTAAAAATGGTCGATGTTCTATTTTCAAAGATGGGGTCTTTTATGGAAGTTCCCTAATGTCTTATGGTCTTTACTAGTTGGATCTAAAGACTGATGTCTATAATGTGAATACCAAAGACTAAAACTCAACAACTCATACTAAACATACCTTTGACATTGTCCTCTTGGGGACATAAATGAGAATCACATATCTACACTCCATAAAGATGGTTATCTAGACTCTTTTGATCTGGAATCAATTGTGACATGTGAATCTTGCTTGTTGGGAAAGATGGTAAAGACCCCTTTCACTGGTAAGAATGAGAGGGCCAATGATCTACTAGGACTCATACATACTGATGTATGTGGACCTTTTAGAACAAATGCTATAGGTGGGTATCAATACTTCATAACCTTTAGTATGGCTATGTTTATTAAATGAAACATAAGTCAGAAACTCTTGACATGTTCAAAGAGTTTATGAATGAAGTACAAAACCTACTTCAAAAAATGTATTGAGGCACTTCATTTTGATCGAGGTGGAGAATACTTAAACCAAGAGTTTGAGATCATTTTTAGAGGCCATGGGATCATATCCTAGTGGATTCCTCCTAGAACACCTCAAGACAATGGTGTATTAGAAAGAATGAATCACACAATATTGGATATGGTGCGATGGATGATGAGTTTAGTTGAGCTTTTGAGTATCTTCTAAGGGTATGCTCTAAAAAACACCACTTTTACACTAAACCGGGTACCATATAAGTCAGTTCAAAAGACACCATATGAGATATGGTAAGGGAAGCATCCCAATATGTCTTTTGTGAGGATTTGAGGATGCAAAGCTTATGTTAAGAGAATGTTTTCTAAAAATTTTGTCCCTAAATCTAATCAATGTTATTTTTTGGATATCCTAAAGAGACAAGAGGATATTACTTTTATTTCCTATCTAAAAACAAAGTGTTTGTTGTCAGGGATGTTGGATTCCATGAGATGTATTTCATTTTTAAACCAACAAGAAAACATTGAAACAATAGATGAATAAGAGGAACAAATAGAATCACAAGGTGTTGTGAAATCTCAAATTCCTCAAGTTAGACAAGTAACTCATAGATCTAATTGGACACACCTTGAGCCTGAGAGTTTTGGATATCTGTGACTTAGGATGGGGGTGAGTTTGTTATAGATGATGAGACAACATCCTATGTAGAAGTTACTAAGGGACCAGAGTCTAAGAAATGGCTTGAGGCCATGATATCTAAGATGGAATCTATGTATACCAACAAAGTATGGACTTTGGTAGATCCACCAAAAGGAGTAAAACCCATAGGGTGTAAGTGGGTCTTCAAGAAGAAGACTGTCATGGATGGAAAAGTTCAAATCTATAAGGGAAGATTGGTTGCAAAGGGTTTTAGACAAGTTCAAGGCATCGACTATATCGAAACCTTTTCTCTAGTGGCCATGGTTAAGTCCATTAGGATCATGGTTTCTATTGAAGGTTATCATGACTATGAGATTTGGTAGATGGATGTTAAAACTATATTCCTTAATAGGAATCTTCTTGAGGATGTGTATATGACACAGCCTGAAGGTTTCATAAATCAAAAGGATGCAAATAATGTCTCTAAGCTACGAAGGTCAATCTATGGATTGAAGCAAGCATACCGGATATGGAATCTTTATTTTGATGAGACATTCAAAGAGTTTGGATTTGTTCAAAATGAAGATGAACCTTGTATGTATAAGAAGGTTAGAGGGAGCACAGTGACATTCCTCATATTGTATGTAGATGACATATTATTAATGGGGAATGACATCCCTACTTTACAAAAGGTAAAGACATGGATGGGAAATACATTTTTCATGCAAGACTTGGGAGAAGCATCCTACATCTTGGGGGTAAAGATCTATAGAGATAGATCCAAGAGGATTCTTAGACTAAGTCAAAGCACATACATTGACAAAGTGTTGAAGCGGTTCAACATTCAGAACTCCATCTATAAAATTCAAAGTATGAATTCTTATGAAGAAAGGGATTGCATGAGTTTGATTCCATATGCCTCAGCATTTGGATCAATCATGTATATAATGTTGTGTACCCGTCTGTACGTCTCGTATGCCTTGAGCATGGCAAGAAGATATCAGCCAGATCCAGGTGATGCTCACTAGAAAGTTGTGAAGAACATCTTTAAGTACTTGAGAAGGACTAAGGATCAATTCTTGGTCTACAATGGAGAGGAAGAGTTGGTGGTAAAACGTTAAACCAATGCAAGATTCCAGACTGACAAAGATGATTACAAATTGCATCAAGATTCATGTTTTGTTTAAAAAATGGAGTTGTAAGCTGGAAGAGTTCCAAGAAAGAGACAGTGGTTGAAAATGAAGGTCGAGTATATTGTTGCATCAAATGCAGTAAAGGAGGTTGAATGGATATCATTGCATCGATTCAAGGAATTGATGTTTAGCATTAACTAGAAACAAATTGCCAAATTTGTGTGTGATTGAGAAGTTGCAAAAATAACCATCTCATTACGCGAAACGATCTGCTCGTTTGCCATATGACCGTCTTGGCTTCTAGATGACCGCTATGGTTCTCACAGGTTGCAAAAATTCAAGATCTTCTGGTCCCTTCCACTCCCATATAGATTGGGAATCTAGACCCTAACCCCTCCTATAAATATTGGGGTACTGGGGGCTTCCCAGAACACAAATCAATTGCTTCTAGAAATTGTTGTATTCTATGGTTGTGGTCACCAATAGAGAGCTTGAGAAAGTCCTACTGGCTCAAGGGAGGGATGGCAAGGGAGAAATAATTGTGGGAGAGCAAGTTGGTGACTAGTACACCAACGGGAGGGACAACTCCTTCATGTTCGTTCTAGTAGGATTACATGATTTCTAGGCGGTATGTGTGGACTTTCATAGAGGCATGAAGGCTTTTTTCTATCACTAGGAGGACAACGTCAACCTATAATTCGTGGTGTTGACCAAAAGGCGCAACAGTTAGACAAGTCTTAGTATAACTACAAGATAGTTGCACATCTACAATGACAAGGAGATGTTTCTAGACTTGATCCAGGACCTAGTATATCCTCAAAACCATCCTTCCCATCTTATAGTTATTGACGCAATACGTTGGTTCATGGAGAATATAGTAGTTAAAAAATTTTGTTCCCACTGCCTATTCTATAGCCATATTTCCCAACACCCATGACACACTCCTTGAGTAGCTTTGAAGTGACGTAGAGGTGACCCTTCCCATAGTATCGAGGTTGAACCGCTTGAGATGACATCCATAATTAGTGAGATGGTGATAATTAGAAGTACCACCTTTTTCAGGGTGTCATGAATAAATGACCAATGCATTCTGTGAAATACTTTAGATAGGTCCATCTTAATGCTAACCTAGTGATTTCTAGATGTCTTGCTATTAATAGAGTGGATCACTTCATGAACTAGAATGATATTGTGATTGATATGATGACCAAGGATGAATCTAGATTGGGTGTCAGTAATCCATGAATTGAGATAAGGTTTGAGCCTTTCAATGATGACCTTGGAGATTAACTTGAAGAAAGGATTGTTTAGTGAGATTAGGTGGAACTCGCTACATCTATTTGGTTGGAGAACCTTTTGTATGAGCACCATATGAGACTAGAAAGCTTGGGGTCTATCACCCTAGTGTTGAAGGCCTTCTAAATAGTATGGACCACTGAGTCACCAACATGTAACCAGTAGGATTATAGGAATTTAGTGAGTACATTGTCTGGCCTGGCAGCTTTGAAAGGGGCCATTTTTAGTACAACATCATATATTTCTACTAGGCCAGGCATACATGTGATGAAATTACATATTTGAGGGGTGATACTAGAGAATTTTCTAGTGTACTTATGAAAGAAGTCATTATTTCATTCCTTGAGGAATTATATTTAGAAAGACCCCATCTTGCTTAGGCAATGCCAAGATTTGATATTGGAAATGTGTTGTTGAGTGTGTGTTTCAAAGCATACTTTCTCATTGCCACTTCATGCACATTGGGGAACATTGTGCTAGCTCAACGACATATGTCAAAGTGTTGGATAGTTTATTTCAATGGTTGTCTTTGTTTAAGAATGCATACAAATTTGTTAAGAGTTTTGATGCATGTTAATGCATGGGCAAGACTTCTAGGAGACATGAAATGCTCCTAAGCATGTTTCAGGAAGTTAAGGTATTTGACCTTTGGGGAATATATTTCATGAGACATTTGTGTCTTATGATTCCAATCTTATATTCTTCATTCCATTGATTATGTCTCAAAATGGGTGGAATAAATTCCTATATGCACCAAGATGCACATATGGTATGTCATTTTGTAAAAGACAACATTTTCTTTAGGTTTGGAGTATCTAAGGTGGTCATCAGTGATGGCAGCTCCCATTATTCAAATAGGGAATTTGGAGCTCTACTGAGAGAATATGGAGTAATTCATAGAATAGGCACTCCATATCACCCTCAAACTCAAGGCCAAGTAGATGTCTCAAATATGGAAATGAAAATGACACTAGAAAAGATTATCTCTAGTAGTAGAAAGAACTACATCATTCAATATAGTGATACTCTTTAGGCTTATGGGAGGACTTTAAAAACACCTATTGGCACAACCCCTTGTAGATTGGTCTATGTACTAGCATGTAATTTGCACATTTAATAGGAGCATAGAGCCAAATGGGTTTTAAAGAAGTTAAACTTTGAATTATCTATAGTTGGGGAGAAGAGTAAGATAGAGATGAATCAATTAGACAAGATTAGGCTTGTTGCTTATGATAAATCTAGGATCTACAAGGATTGAACTAAGAAGATCCATGATCACCGCATTTTGTGTATAAATTTCTACTAATGCAACAGGTTTTGTTCTTCAATTCTAGACTAAATTACACCTAGGAAAGTTGAGATCTTGGTGGATTGGACCATAGGTGGTGGCCATGGCATTCCACCATGGAGAAATTAAAACAAGTGATGGAACAAAGGTGTTTAAGACTAGTGGACAACATCTTAAACACTTGGGGAAGAAGTGGTCTATGAGCAAGTTGAGTTGAAGCTTGTGGATCTTCCTTGATGAGACTTACTTTTTTGAGTATACGACATTTAACAAGGGATCTTATAGGAGGAAACCCATAGTAGATCCCTTCGTCTATCTGGTACTAGTTAGTTCATTTTTTCTTTTCATATTTCATACATGAGTTACATTTTGATGCAAGTAAAAAAGATGCTCTTGTGTAGTATGCAGGATATTACTACTTCAATACTACTGAAATCACTATCGGTACCCCCAACCTCTTTCCCAAGAAGAAACAAGAACTTCCATGAGAAAGTTTGGTACCACCAACAGGTGAGTCAGTGGCATTGAACCCTTATCATTTAGAGGCATCAAGTTGTAGTACATGTCCTTCAAACTGACACCACCTTCTATTGCACCGGCCTTTTCCATAAAAAATCACAAAGCTACAAAAAAGTTTCATCATTACTACCAAGTGTCAACTCGATAGAATTAAGTCATAAAGCTCAAGTTCAGAAAAGTAATGACACATCTCAGTTCCGCCAACCTCTTAGTCGATGGTATCGACATTTTCAAGTAAGATTTTGATGCTACATGAAATTTTAAATCAGTAACAATGAGACATGTCTACGTGGCATCAACATATGACTCGAGAGAAAAGACAAAGGATGTTGGTGGCACCAAACGGAAGGTCAAAGATGCCCAAAAATTAACCTAGTACCACCGACATATGTATCGATAATACTGACTCAAGAAGACATTGATTCCAAGGTAGAAGAGGAAGAAGAAGTAGAGAAGGACTAACAAGAGGAGGCATCCACTCCTTTTGTACCACATCCCTCACAAACATGCAGCTTTGAGCTCCTCGGCTTAGCACCTCCACCAGAAGATTCCTTCTTTGTAGAGGGCATGTATGGGATGTTGGTTTCATTCAGTAGGGGCAGCAACAGTAGTAAGTCACCCTGGAATAGATCTAGGGTATTAAGGAGAAGCTACCCATCAGTACCAGGTGATCTATGAGAATGAGCGTCCTCTCCTAGTCAACCAAGAGAGCATCAAAATGGGGCTACAATGCATTGAGTATGATCAATAGCCTCTTTATAATCATTATTGGAGTCAAGTGAATCTTGCTAACTACCCAAAGCCACGATACATGCCTGCCCAACCTCAACAGTTCATCTACTACACATTGGATCCATAGATTTCTCCAGGATCATTTCCTTCACCCCCATTTTGATCTTCTAGAACCCCTCGTTCCACCTCTTTGTTTGATTTTTGACTATGAGGGCATGATTGAATTCAAGCTTAGGAGGTGACTGAATGGGTTTCTCTTAAATCATATTTTATCTATCTTATTTAGTTTGTATATTTATATTCTATTTTATTTTCATCATGTTAGTAGGATCCACATGTATCTAGTGTAATTTTGGAATTTAATTAATCATGATTGCATCTTTTCTATAAAAAGAGTATGCTCAATGCTTCTAAAATGAAATAAAAAAATTGTTCGAATACTTGAATCTATATTAATGCCCTATCTTTTAAGATAATTTGCTAAGTCTAAGACGACAATAGTTGGTCGAATTGTTTGGTTTAGTCATCTTGAAGACATATTGAATGGATGAAAAACTTAACTCAACCTAAGGCTTGTGTTATGATAAGTATGTTCAATCCTAAGACAACCAAATAATAACATGATCTCTAATGTTATTGCATCCTATTGCAGAATTTGAACTATCTAAGGTTACCCTATTATAGAATTTGATAGGGGAGGGACATATCACAAATTGGAAAGACATTGTATCATATCCATGTGATTGCATCCACCTTCCATTCATTTCATTCACCACCGGTGGATGATCAAGTTTAATCCAAGTTATTATCTTCTAGATTGCATTGCATGGCATGTTAGGCAACATTTCAAGTAGTTCAACTTTAGTTGCATTAGAAAAGACACTAAAAATGTGCATATCATCTTCTTTGAGCAATTTGGTTCCACAAAAGTTAACTTCACGTAGATTACATTCATCGATGCTTTTTACATAAGGTGTATTTTGTACCCACTTCAGTTTTCAGTAGTAATAAAGATAGAATGGAGTGTACATCATTACTACTTCTCCAAAGAAAAGAATATATAGTGAAAAATCTCAAGCATGAATCACTTATATTGCTAAAATATGGTGCATAAAGAAAAAGAAAAAAACATTAATAAAGAAATAAAAAAAAGGAGAGACAGGATTTCTAAACTCAATTCTCATATTCTCTCTATGCGATAAATAAAGAGAATGTTGATAAGTTCTACAAGTACACCCCTTTTCTTTCATACACATTATTAGCATGAGGCATAGTAGTTGTTAGAAGGTAGTCATTTAATTTTATCCATGTTGTAGGTGCATCATATTTTATTTTGTGCATAAATAATTTGGATTATTCTTGTAGTTCCTGTCTCATAGCCATTCACCTTTTCCACCCATTTCTTTGCTTGGTAGGCCACATAAATGATTATTCCCCTCATACATGTTTATATGTGGAATAACTTCTAACATAGTTTATGCAGGTAGATCAGAGCAATGTAGATAGCGAGATCACGTGGTGCATCAAGCACATGTTCTACTGACGAATTCCATTGATAGTGCTTTCATTGATCTTATTATTGACGTCTTTAATTAAATTACTAACTGCTTTAGTATAGTAACTTATTTAGTGGTTGGAAAGGGTCAGTTTGGGATTGATAGGTGAGGGTAATTAAGAAAATTAGTTCACAGGTATATGTATTCTTGCCGGCTATTTTAAACAAATACAAGAGTATTGTTGTTAGAAGACGAACACCATTCAAGATTAGGGGATTTTAATGTAGTGATTTGAGTCACTTTTAAAAGGCTATTTTCTCAGTTTTTTAAGAAAGAATGTTCTCTATTATATATATTTTTTCTTTGTATTCAATTTATTATCTTGTGAATCTCTTATACATCAACTATCTCATATTTATATCAAAATATATGCAATTATTATCTGCTCAGTATTATCTTATTATTCTTCTTATTTCAGGAAATTTGAGCATTAATTTGACAACTCAGTGATACTAACATCCACATCAGTGGTAGTGACACTTCATGCCCAACAACAACTAAAGACATCAACATCAATGCTACTCAGAGACACCTCCGTGCTACTAAGAAATGTATCGATGACACTGAGGTACACACTAGTTGATACCAATTCATGGTCCAGAGAGCATTAGAGATGGTGATCAATTATCTCAATTCTATCGACAACCCTATCGGTGGTACAAACTTTAGCATCTAGAGTCAAATGAAAATCAACTTGGTGTTATCGACAAATATTGATAGTACCAACAAAGATAGAGGAGATGCAAAAGGCCATCCAACTCGATGCCACTAACATCCCATTAGTAGTACCAACGCAACACGGTCATTGTAGATCTAAAATCAAGCCAGAACCAATGGTCACGATATAAGATAGGTTTAGGCCTCAGTTATTACCTAAGGAGGGTGGCCAAAACCCTGGTATCACACATGTTTTGGAAGCAGAGTCAAGAGGAGATGAAGGAGATAGATGCAAATTGGACGATCTAGGCATTTTTGGAGAACAGATTTGTTGTTGGGAAGCTGCACATCAGGTTGTTTATTGGAGGGGATTGCCAAGACGAGTTCTCTGGGAGCTTTACATTAGTTTTCTAATGTTTAGCTTCTCTTTATTTTTTTTCTTCTTGTTGTTATTTGATGAAAATCATGTTTGGCAAAACCCCTTTCTTCCTTAGGATCTAACAGTAGCCCAACATGAAATTGATTTGAAATTAATGAGTTTATAATATATTTTGATTGTATAGAAGGTAAATCTATGATATCCTTAAAGATTTTCTTATGCTGGATCATCATAATCAAAGTAACATATTGTTAATTTCCTTGGGAGAGGGATCAGGAGTTGGAAGTATTATAGATTTACATATCTTATGTTGTGTTTGGGACAAGGCCTACAGTTATGAAAGAATAATGCCAAGAAATTTATTATTTGTTTGGACTAAGTTACTAAACTACAACATGAGTGTGGTTTGTCTTAGTCTAGGCAGTGCATTATGCTGTGGGAGTGGGTACTATTGGCTACATGTCTTTAGTTTAGAATAAGAATGAATAATTATAAATAAAAAGGGTTTTAAATGCAATGTGTGTTGTAGTGAAACCACAAGCCCCAAGGAATTCATTAAATCTTTCTTACAACAATCTCAATTTAGCTTTTTAATTTTGTTCATAGTTAATAACAAACAATCACCATTTTCTTAGGCCTAGCAGATTAAGTTTCAATCAGTAGTAGTTTGACACTCAAACCATATTGGCCTTTATTAAACAACACATACACTTGTTTATCATCCACATGTCATACACATGTTTCAACTCTGTATGGGAGGCTACCAGGCCTATGTTGATACACCTCGCCCCCCACATCATCATCCACATCCTGCTCATCCATGATGGGATCTTCCTCATGAAAACATCCTACTCATCCTACATGAAAAGGTCCTATGTATCATGTCTAATGTTAACATCTCCTAACCTAGCCCTTACCCATCTTACCATCCATCATACTCCTCTAATGATTATGCCACCTATACCTATGATCTATTTTACCTCCATTCTCAGTACCCACACTCTGATGCCCATGTTCCTCTTACCCTTTTTGTTGATGTTGATCATGCCCACTCTTCTCCATACATTCTTGCACCTCATACTTATCTAGATACAATACCCTCCTTCCATCTATACATGGCCTTTTAGCTAGTATCCCTGACATTCTTATTGGCTATGATTGGATCACCATGCCACCTACCATTAGGTTTAGGCCATTGTAGTTGGAGGTTACATGAGCTAGCCTCATTTTCATGAGAGGTTGCATTCTAGGTGCTCTTATTTTAGGACCGTAGGGATGATTGCTTCCATTACTGACCTGAAAGACACCAAATTCTCCTTTAGGTGCTTCAACTGTGATATAGGTAGAAGGAGCAAGTACAGAAAACCCTTCTGTATAAGGTTAGACATGTCGAATAGAGATAGAGTAGACTTGGCTGGATATAGAAAGAAAAAGCATCGCATCTTCTCCTAAACCCCCCCAATCCCATCTCTCTCCAGACCGGACATGGTAGTTTCCCATCATGGGGCTTTTGGTATATAGATTGAGCCATTTCCAAGGATCCCATTCACTTAGAACTCAGTTGACTGCTTCATACCGACAAGGCAGAGCATCCTCGGTTCATCCTTCCCACACATGGGGCTTCGGCTCCCCTACAACACTTTGTGGAATTGACCTATAGGTTGATTCATTCCTCTCCCTGAAGGTTGAGAAATTTAGTTCATCTCGCCCCATTGCTAATGCGTTGCATTGTTTTCCACGAAGGCTCACTTTGTTCTGAAAGTGACTGCATTAAACTTTGGTCTTCTCCTGGATTCCCCTCTCTATAACATAACGTGAAAGCACTTCTCTTTGCCCCTGTCAAAGGACAAGAAGGGGGAAGCAGGAGCTTTCTCATCCATGCTTGTCAATTTCCCTCCCATTCTAGACATTTTGAAAGAAAGATTAGAGAAATAGACTATATATAATATATAACAGACTGCGCTCTGAAAAAGGGAGCCCACTTGAAAGAAAGGGCAGCTCGGCTTGGATGTATGCACTCTTGTATTTCAACCCCATGTGACTTTGATTTCAAGAGGGTGTGTACTTATCTTACAGACTCTATGAGTTTCAAGTGAATGAAATGGTCTGGGGCATGGAGAATGCCCTTTCTCGCCTCCTCTTCCGATGGAAATTGCTTTGCACCTGACTATGAGGGACTTCTTTACCCCTGGAGTTCACGTCGTAAAGTTTGGCCGCCCATCACAGAATTTCCCAGTGCGCAGAAGGTTTTAGTGTTTGCTTTCTCATGGAGTCAAAGAAGCGGTCTTTTTGTGTGACTCCTATGGGAAGAAGAATATGTTAAGTGTTCTATTGGTTTCGCTTTAGATTCTAAAGGCTGCCCTCTCTCGGCTGGATGTTGGTCATGCCTACTACAAGGACCCTATATCCCATCATCTTCTTTCTCCTGGGGGGTCTCGGGGTTCCTATGTCATCGTGTTTCCCAGTCCTTATCTTTTAGTGCTTCAATTCAGTTTTGATACCAAAAAGTGGATAAGATGGTTGTGCTCTAGGTCACTCAAGAAAGGGACGGCAGTGGTCTGCCGGCAAGCTCGTTCTGATCGTCAGACACAATACATTAGAATCCTGAAGCACCACCATGAACGCTATTGCGCTAGACTACGGTGCAGTAAGGCCCGAAAAAAGGGCGCTGGTTCAATTTCTTTCATTTCTTGCTCTCCCTCCGCAGTGGGAAAAGAGTCTATATATCTGTCAGAATTTGGTAGATTTCCCCCAATGCAATCCACAAATAGATTTTCCACGAATCTCATTGGTAGATAAGTCTGACGACTCAGCAGTAGTACAGAATTGACTTTCTCGTCCGGTGGATTTGATCTATATTCTGAGAGAAATATATACCAAAAGGTTCAAAGAAGGAACATAAAGGAGAGTGGAGGAATGGGAATGGCTCGACCATATGGGAGAGGAACAACCCTTCCGTACAACCCCTCCACCTCCGTGAAGTGGCTGGATGCATAAGGGAAATGCACATTTGTGATACCTTTTTCGGGATGCATAGGGGAGTTCCACCTATAAGCATAGAATAATGTGGGTACCACTGACTATGGGGAGCATTCTCTGCCCTTTTGATGACTCCATCTAAAAGACAATAATAGGGAAGGAAAGGGTTGCTCGCTTCGTATAGGGAAGAAAGTCATGGGGCTTCGAATCCCCTACAACGCTTCACAGAATAAACCTATAGGTCGACTCATTCCTATCCCTGAAGGTTGAGCCACTTAGTTCCTCTCACTCCATCGCTAACACGTTGCGTTTTTACCCTAGAGGCTCACTTCATTCTGAAAGTGACTGCACCAATTTTTGGTCTTCTCCCCCAATTCCCCTCTCTATAACATAACGTGAAAGAACTTATCTTTGCCCGTGTCAAAGGACAAGAAGGGGGAAGCGGGAGCTTCCTCATCCACACTCGTCAAGTTCCCTCCCATTCTGGACATTTTGAAAGAAAGATCAAGGAAATCGACTATATATACAATTGGAATTTTAAGACCGATGTTATTGAGATATATGTGGATGATTTTTTTGGATATGATGTTGATGAGGATGGTGAGTATAATGATGACTCAAGCCACCACTCTAAAGACACTATTGGTGACTCAATTGTTCATATTGAGGAAGATCATGAGGTTTCTCCTTATAGACCTCTAACTCTTCACAATGAGAGTGAAGATAAAGTCTGTGATCTTTCCATGGATAACTAGATCTAGTTTTTAAAGTATCTTATGAGTAGTATTAGTGAGAGTAACAAATGCTATATAGGAGGCATGTATTTTAGGATATTCATTTTATCTTCTTTTTTCATGTTGTATGTTGGTTGATTTATTAATATCTATCCATGCATGCTATAATATATCTTTTTATCACTTACACTCAAACCATGTTAAAGTGTAATGCTTCTTTTTATACAATGGTTTGTATAATTTGATTATGAATTGTAGAAATGAATCTTTGTGTGTTTGAATGATTCTACTATGTCTTTATTAATTAGATGAGACCTTTATCCAATTCTCTTCTACCCCTTACCCCACCTACATATTATGTTCATGACAAAGTGGGGAAAATACCCAACCATATTCAAATGTATCTCATTTTGCATATATTTGTGAATGATTGGAAATAAATGGAACTTCCATTGATGTTTTGTTAACTTTTTAAGAGCTAAAAAATAGGATCTATAAGCATGAATTGATAAGTATATTTTAAATCAATCGATTAACCATTTCAAGGTTCACAACTAAAATATTTAATACTTATTCATTCAATATTTTTAGGAATCATTTGTCATCTTGAAAAGGGGAGAATATTGACCTTACTTTCATACAATATCAATTTATGTATTATGACTTCACCATGCCATTAATATACATCTCACACTTATATGATCATGTCATTTTTATAGATAATACCAACTAATTATATTCAAAAACCTAGATCGGTGAAGTTCAAGCCATACAACTTAAAGTTCAAAGAATTGCGTAGTATGTAGTAGATTTTTTTTAATCATATTCAATGATTGCATAACTTGTATTTATTCTAAAAACTTTAATAGAAATAATTAGCACAAATTTATATTGCACTCAACCTTAGTTGAAAATTCTCAAATTAGTGGTTTCCATCGTGGAGGCTATCTTAACAAAAATCTGCTTCTAACACTATTTGAATATCCAACTATTTGAGATTATGTGAGTTTGTACTGACCAGCATTTTGAATGATTAACAAAAGGATGGAACCCACTATATCCATTGACCAAGATTGGTGATACAAAACCTATTTGACTCCTAAAGGTTTCTTGTCCACTAGTTCCATCGAAAGATATATGACACCCTAAAATCTATTAGGGGCAAGATAAAAGCTACTTCTTCTAAAGAGTATTATTTTATTTTAAAGGGAGATAAAAAGTTAAAATACACATGTTATTCTTCCACTCTCTCTTCAACAAAAAGATAGAGTTCAAAGTAATTGAGTGTACTGGCTAGTAGGCACATCAACTACAAACAAGATCATTTGGGCTTCAACCCTAAGTTACCATATGCTCATATGTTGCAGTTGAGTATATGTGCCTCCAAAGACCAAGAGGGGGATCTTCTTGAGCTTGATCTTTTATCTACACTCATTAGAGTCAATGTGTTTGGATATCTAGCACTACTTGTCATTTGTAAAGATCAACACTCTCTTATTAAAATCTCTCTCTTTCTGAGTTGTTGACATGAAGAACCTTACTTGGTGAAGGAAGGTAAAGCTAAAGGGATAATACCCTTATCTAAAGATATGTAAGTCCTTTGTTTAGGTTGTTGCCTCCTTTTCTTGGGAAAAAGGAAACTAGCTATCCTTCATCTCAAAGGAAGGTCAAATGGTGTAATTTCTTATCAATGCAATGTAATCTAGTTAACAACATTAAAAAGTGGAGAGCTTGATCCCTGTATGTAGTGGATATATGTCCTTGAGAGACAGAACCACTATAAGTATTTGGCTTCATTTGTGGTTGTTGAATCTCTCTCCCTTCCACTAAAATACCTATAATTATCTATCTTGAGATATAGTTTATAGGTCCAATGAATTTGATTTCAGTTCTAATAGCTCTATTAAACCCCACCCTCTTGATCCCATTGATCCAAAAGTAAGGAGTTAGTAATGCACCCACTTCTTTCTCATGTGTTTCTAGTTAGAAATTGAAAAATGAATCATTTTCTTTGGAATGAGACTCCCAAAATCTATAAGTGACATAGTGTAAGGGTCTTAACATCTCTCACCATTCTAAATGAGATCCCTTAACCATGTTTAAATTTTCCTTTCTTCTCTCTATTTTGTCCATACTTGGTGGAGTTCTTTTCTTGAATTCTAACATCTCACACTGTTTTAACACATTTTTGTATGTTTTTTTCAAGACAAATATGCCAACTTAAACTAACCTTCTTGGGTTATTTCATAGAGAATATTTGGAATAGGATTAAGATCTACCAAAACCAATTAATGTTAAATGAGATTCTCGACACCTAACACAAAGACAAAACACATGTAACTAGATAGTATAATTAATCACAGCGGAGGAGCCATCGACTGAGGTCATTTCCTTATGTAACCATGTGGACAATAAGGATTGGCATAATATAAAACCATGTGGCCTCACCTACAAAAATTCTCCTACTAAGAAATATTCTTGCTATGGAATTACAAGAGCGACTTATTTAGTAAATGATTTGAATAAAAAGTTTAGACTAACTCGGGGAGGAAAGATTAATTTACAAAGATAGAAATTATTGTGCAACATAACAAGTGTGACTTAATGGTCAAAATAAAAAGCAAATAGGATTCAACGATGATGACTAATATATGGAGAGAGAGAGTTCTAAAAACATGGAAAACAAGGTTATAAAGTGTATAATTAGGAAAGAGGGAGGAAATAAATCACACAATCAGATTAAAATAGAATAATTGTGTGTTACTCTTTCATTGTTTGGTTGTCCCAATAAGGAGGTAGTTAGAATATCTATGTACCATTCTAGTAGTTTGATTAAAAGAAAAAAAAAACATCTCTTATTAATGAAAAATATTTGTAAATATTTCTTCATAAAAGAGCAAGAACAAATTAGTTTGTCAATCCATCTAGATGACAAAGTTTATAGATCTAAAAAGAAATGCATAAGATCAAGATACAATTACAAGATCTAAAAAAATTTAAACTATGGATTCCAACAAGATCCTATTTTTTTACCTGTTGTTGTTAATCTACATTGTTAATACATAATATTTGTTTAAACAATTACAAATATCACATATAGAAATCCCTAATGACATTTCTTCATAGAGGCTTGGGCTGCAAATTGGGCTTCCTGTCATTTTTGGATGGTAAAATCAACAAATGTAAAGATAAAATCAGAAAAAGTAGAAGATGGCAGCATCACATTTCTACTTATGATATGTTACATGATCTATAAGAGGGAGATTGAGTCATCAACTAGCACCCCAAGGATATAAATGCAATTAGAAAGAAAAAAATGATGGTTTGCATCACATGGGGGTCATGCTAATGAACTTTTTGTGTACTCACTTCAAATGCTCTCTAGTCTTCCTTGATGGTTTGCATCAAATATCATGTCTCCCTTGATATAAGAGGAGAAAAAACCTTGGCATCCCTTGCTGACCAAATCATTTCTTTTAACACAACAAACCTTCTCTTTCACCTTTTTTCTTTCATTTCATAAATTCCATGTTGGTGCAAGCAACTCCTTTCTTTAATTCGTTGTTGGTGTAAGTAAGAAGTGAGTCATAATTACTATTGGATTTGGTTAGATGACAACTTAGAAGGGGTTTTCATAAGGCCTATTGAAGGCATGGATGAAAATCTTATAATGAATTTTGGTAATTTCTATTAAAGGCATGCATGAAATTTATGATGTATTGAGTGATGCAGACAGATTCAAGATGATCTGGGTTCCAAATCATATGATTTTGTCTTTAAATTTGTGGATTTTTCCATACAAACAAGATTGGAGGTCCTATTTGTAGCCCCTGCCTCTACGAAGGCATTTATGTAGCCTTTGGCATGTAACCTATTTATAAAAATATCTATTTATATATAATAAGTTTAATGGTCTATGGAATGAAAAGAAGATATAGTTATTGTTATGTATTTTTTATATCAGTCCAACTAATAACTCTTTCACACAAAAGAAGCTCAATTTAGTTTGAACCAAAGAATATGTCTTCATATCTTCAGCATATAAGGTATTAACATATAGAGAAGCTCACTTGAAATTTATAATTTCATGTTCTCTTACTCACTTTACAAAGTTCAATAGAAAGAGTGGTCTTTGTCAGAGACTCATAAGTTAGATCAAATGGAGGAACACATCTTTTTTCTTTTAAATGTTAGTGAAATAAGTTATGATATTTAACTTTGTAACCATTGGTATAGAAAATAACCTTTTATGTGAAAAACCATGCATGTTGTCTATGATATAAGGAAGATGACAACTACGAAAATGATTATTTGGTTGCATTGATAAGATGAAACCGCTTCATGAATATTGATGCAGAAGTGTTATAACACATTTTGAGATGGTTAGATATTGCCTAGGTTATCACTAACTTCATTGAAGTCTATGTGTTTACTAATTGTAATCCTAACAAAACCATTTTTTATTTAGATATAGACTTTTGATGTAATTTTTTCTCTTAATTCTACCTCAGAGCTCTGAATCCACCACTAGGTATCTATAGATCAAAATTCACTCACAAGGATTAATCTAGGACTTAAGATCATGTTTAAAGATTTTTCTTATCAATGAATGACAAAAAACTTAAACAACTCATGTGACACCAACTTCATGGTAAGAAGGATCATGCAAGTTATTATAAAAAAAACTAAAATTGTGATAAAGAAAGAGATAGGAGTTAGAGTCTTGGTACGTGTAACACATGATGGATGGGTCAATTAGGGCATCTTTCTTTGAAATAATAGTTTTCATTCATTCACTCTTTGTTTCTATTTTTATATGTTAATATCTAAAAATATATGTGCAATAGGGATGCTAATATTATGTATGAAATCTTATAAAATAAAGTGGGTATGAGTATGGAACTCCCGTTTGGATAAATTGGATGGTCAAGAATTCGGAACGAGAAATGGAATCGGTCTTACCAGAAGGAGTGACAATATCCTTTTCTTTGCCCTTGTTGGCATACAAACATTATAACCGAATATGATTCATCGCAAGCCAATATGCAGCACTTCATCTCGATGCAAGGCATCTCGACATTTCTAGGGGAGTCAAGTGATAGGTGAATGGAAGATAATAAAGTATAAATCTTAACATAAACTGAAGATGAAATTTCCCAGCTTGCACCATCCTATAATAAATCATCTTTCGCTGATGTTTGTGTTCACGCATTATCCGCGTAAAGCACATTTAATACTTATCTTTCTATAAAAAGGTTCAACTAAATTCATCAGCAGGACAACATCAGAAAAAATACAGAACCTCAAAGTACCGATCTCGCATCCACAAGATCCCTCAACCTATCTAAGGAAAGAAGTAGAAACCATGACGAGAAAAAGAAAAACAAACATGCAAGTGTTTATCTCGATGGAAAGACATCAAGCCGAAAAGACGAACCTCCTCCCATCATTAAACACAACTATTCCCATGAAATGTCCACCAGCCGCTTATCATCCCTCAACCAACACCCCACGTTGAAGCACATTCAAGACATGCTCGACATTGATGCACGCTTGTGTGTGATGGACCATAGCTAGGTGGCCCCTCCATGACAGGTGCGTACAAAGCATATTGCACATTAAACTACATCAGGAGATTACAGGGAGAACAATTGTGCTTAGAGATCAAAAAAATATTGATAACTTCAAAAGGATAACACTGAGCTTGCAAATAATTTAAGATGTATAGAACTCCATCGATATTCGATTGTCACAGAAAATTGCCTAATCACATTCTAATTAGGGTGTAAACGGGTGTTTTTGTGTATGTATACAAGCAAAAATGAATTTTGAAATTTGAACTACTTGTTAATAACGTATATCACGAGTACGCACACCAATTGTTCAAATAATTCCCAATAGTTGAATGCGTGGATGTCATCCAATTTTCCACACTGTGAAGTGTTGGGGAGCTATTTCACCTTGCGGGCAGTATGGCCGTGTGTCTAGATTATGAGTCTGAATTCCCTATTTTGGAAATCATGTTCCAGAAGTGTTACATCTAATATCCATGTCATCACTACTTCTCATTAATATTTTTAAGGGTGGGTTTTTGTGATCAAAGTATGGCTAGAATTTACTGGAATAAGATCTAGAATAATAAGTCGGTGAATTGGAACCTCTAGAATATGCCCAAGTGAAACACATGTTTTAGTTATGATTTTAGTTAAACTTGGCACTGCGGAGTATAAGAGTGGTTTGGCTCCGCTCGTTTCAAATCCAGCTAGTTATGTACAAAAAGTTGCTTAGTTTGATGTCTAATTTGTTCTTCTACATTTAATGTATCGTAGTTATATTTTGCATAACATAAGTATTAAAGGTCATGCCTGTTAAAACCTTTTGTAAACTCTCGCTTCCGGTCGCCAGCCTCATTATCTGCCATACTTTATGTTCTTGAGAGACCACTAAGCTGAACTTCAGCAGATGCTTGTGTATGGCTAATATGAGTCCAAATGACCGGGGCCGGACCAAGCCGAATATCCAAAGTAGCTATTGCAGATAAGCCAAATAACTTTTTATAAGGAAATTAAAAATACTAAGATTGATAATGATTCGGTTTTAAATAGACTTCAGGGCTGTCAATAAATAATGATAAATTCATTTATATTTTATCTGTATCATTTAGGGAAGGATAAAAATAAATAATTATCCTATCCTTTACCCATCTACCATCTATCCTCTAACCCACTACCTTAGTGGGTAAGGGTAAGAGCAAGTCATTACTCATACCCTTTAACCCGCTATCCATCAATATTTATATATAATATATTAAATGTATGGTCATTGTGTTGTTTGAGTCTATAGAATATTTAATATTACATTGTCATCATTTTATACAATACATGATATTTTTATCTACTTCTTATGTAGTTAACTTAGTTGGGTATGCAACACCATTTTGAAAGTGTAAGACACATGTATAAAAATAGACTATGTTTTATTAAATGCTTGTGTGGTGTAAGACAAATATGTATACAAATAACAAGATTTAATATTAGTTATATCATTTGATGCATATGTGTGGTGGTGTTATCTACTTTTTTTTATGTAACAATATTTTTTAGAGTGTATAAGATATGCATATTTTTAAAATTAAATATTTGTGACGTATTTTCATTTAATATCATTTTAATGTAGCAATCTTTATCTTTTGTGGACAATTTATTTGTTCACACACCGATGTTAGGGTAGTATCATTTTTATATGCATTCAATACAGCACAAACCAATTACATAATGTTGTAGAAGATTACTTAGAATCGTTTAAAAAAATTTAAAGTCATTATGGAGCATCTGGATATTTCACTCAATAAAAATATAATAACCAAGTCATTATTATTATTAAATATTAGCACAAATTTGAAGAAGACATAAATTTCCCCTTTCACCCTTACCCTCTCCATTTACCCTATGGGTAAGAGGGTAAGGATAAGGAGAGAGTAAGAATATTGGTGGAGTAGGGAATTACCGATACCCTACCCGCCACATTTGATGGTAAGAGTAACAGCAAGACCTTACCTTCTCTATATCCTCCCATTAACAACCATACCCATGTGATTCTAAACATATTCGTGGGAACTTTACTTGTACAATATTATATCTGGTCATGTCGCGTTCGTATATTCCCCTCTTTTTCCCATCCTCAACTTCCCCCTCCACGAGAAGGTACACTACAACCCAACCTTATGCTCCGTTTGGTAAAGCGATGTGATTGGTCGGACAACGACTGGACAAGGTCGTGCGGGTTGCAATCGCTCGTAATCGTTGTTACAAAACACAAGATCACCCACCGCTTTTAATTTGTATTATTTTTAGCATTGATTAACGTTTACAGGTGACTTTTTTCCACCAGATAAAAATCTTGCGGTGGTCCATCTCACCGCACCAAAGCGGTGGCACACCAATCACATTGCCAAACGGTGCATTAGTTACGCCACAAGCGATATTTCATAGATCTAAACTTTGTATTGCGGCGTTATAAGAAATTGTAGCAAGAGATTAGTTTACTATGGAAATAAAGTGTATTTAAACAAAACTCAGCTCAGATTTGATCAATATTTGTATTGTGACAATGTATTACTAGTAAAATTATTTATATTCGTTGAAGACGTTTGGCCATGGTTGTAGGGGTGGCGCCTTTGTCATCGGTGTAGAGAAACCAATACTATTATTTATAGGGAAAAAATCAATACAACACACATTTTCAAACAAATGTATCATTATAGCATCCTTTGAAAAAATATTTCTCCAAAATAAAACACGTTGGGTGGAACTCACCACTTAAAGTAACGTTTTGTAAATCCATAGTAAAAAAACAACACACAAATTGATGTATTTTTTGTTTTAATAAATAAATAAATAACAAAATATATAACAATTGAGGGTCTTATTTTAAATTGAAAGCACCACTTAATGTGACATTTTTGCTGTTTTCATTTTTCTTAATATTTTTATTAAAAAAATAAGCATCAATGTATGTGACACATTTAACCACGGAAGTCAAATACATAAACATCATATAAAGGGTCGGGTTCATGGTCAAAGTGTACTATTTCGAAAATAACTTTTAAGGGTGAACTATAGTGCTAGTTTTTGTTAAATAAATATGCTGTATTGATTTGCGTACCTTATATTTATATTTACTTTTACATTTTGATGACAATATATGGATGAACCGTGGACAATGGTAGCTTTTAACCACAATCAAAACTCTTGCATTCCATCAACTTTTCATATTGGTTTTGATGCTCGACGGCAGTCAAGGTCACCTTAATATTCTCTTTATTATATTTGCGTCCGTGTCTGGACGTGTGAAGCATCCAAACGAATTTTGCACTCTTTTCTTTCTTTTTTCGACCATAGGGCTTCCCTCCTTCTCCTTATCTCATCGTGCATTATTGATAGATTGCACTATACTTGTTTGCACCTCAATTAATTTTGTCTCTAGTCAGTTGATAGTTGTACATAAGAGAGCTGGGATTTGCTTTACTTCTACGACCCAACATTGACTTTCATTTATGGAATGCGGATGTATGGATAGCCTTCTTCCATATTCATGATAACTCACTACAATGACTTGGTCTTTCATTTCTCTTATTTGCTCGTCATTTATTTCTGTTCGTATTCTTACTGACAAGTGTTAGCAGATTGAATGTTTTGAAAGGTGACAAGAGTGCGACGCAGCGACGAACTCCCCGAGTAATGAGGATTAGCGATTTGTTGGCCAGTAGCTGTTCTCTGCCGGTTTGTGGAAATGAGTGAATGTACACATACACGTGCAACAATATACTTGTATGATTTATGTCATTTATACTGGGACGGCAGACCGGGCTTATTACTAAAACTGGACAAACATTTGTTCTTCTTGAAACATGATTACCGTTGAACTCAAACACCTTATTTTGCCACGTCGCACCTTGTTTTGTTGGTCATACTATGATACCGAGGCAGTATGTTTTCTCCTGAAACAACCGGGTCATCCAATTTACCATCAGTTGCAGATCTAGAAACTTAAACTAGGGGGAAGCTGAATTAGATTAATCATTATTTCCTTTTTAAAATAACCTTCTGAACAATGTTGTGGTGGAGACTTGAACCCTCAAACATTTTGTACAATATAGCAACTAATATCACTTAGGCAACCTATCAGACTGATGTGATGTTAAGTTATATCTATACAAATCCACCAATAACAGTACCAGCTAGGCTAACCTGTGGGCTACAGCCCAGCCTCCCCGATACGTCCCTATTTACCATCCATGTCGTGATGGGTTTCAAATAGTTGGAATGAGCAGGGACCTGATAAGTGACATTAAAAAAAAATCAGATATCTTTCTCAAAACCCCCCTCTTCTTTCTGAAATTTAAAAAATTGGCCTCTACTTTGAAAAATCCAAATTACCCAACCCCAACCCCAAACCCTACAGCCGGTTGTACCCATCCTTTGCCAAGCCTTTTTTTTTGTGATTCTTATTTCAAGATTAATGTAACGCAGCTTGTACTTTGTCTATTTATTTCAAAATTTGATTTATCTACATTTTTCTCTTATTCTCGCATTATAGAATAATATTAGCTACAAGTATGTTCGAACTGTTTGGTGTACACATAATTGTCAAGCTGAGATCATATCGAAACATTTTTTTTACAAAATGTTAAACCAGTAAATAAATGGTATGGTACAACATGTAACATAGAACCAAGTTTGATATTCAATATGAAATCGACATGGATTTGTCAACCTTTAAACCTATAAGTTAGGCATGTCAAAAAAGAATTTGTACTCATCTGTCTTGGAACTCTCCCAAAACAAAATCAGCCTATATTGTAAGAATTTGGAACCATTCTAATTTTCATGAGTCAATATCAATTTCATATTCAACAATCTGGTTGAAATATGACCTATGTTCGATTTCTGGTTCTTGATTTAACCAATTTGTTTCAGGGTGGACATAGTGATCGAAATTCGAACCCGTGTTGGTCTTAGTCGTGGTTGTTTGAAATTTTGATTAGCCTTTTTTGATTGAAAAGGAAACATGTTTATAATTTTGCACCCTTTACATAATACTTTAGTAAATAACATAAAATATGTATGAGTCCTCTCTAATATATAGTTCAATAAGAATTACATCAGTTTGAATTTTTTTTGCAAGATTATAAACTCAACGGATTTTTATTAAGTAGCATAGAATGAAATTCAATTATTACTTTTAAATAACTTGAAAATATTATCTAACATATATTAAAGCGATGTATACATGATTTTTTATTAATTTATAATCCATGATATTAGGATTGTTACAATCTCTAACGTGGTTTAGTTTCGGATAAGAATTGGCTAACTAGAATTTTTGACAACTAAACCAAGGATTGATACTTGCTGCAATTTTGATCACCATGTTCGGTTTGGAACAAAGCCGTTAAATTTAGAACCCAAATTCAAAAATAGCTGATATTTTGACCAATCCATTCATATGGAACTGGTACAAATTCATGAAATTTTGAACGATGTCAGTTCAAATTCTCACAATTTAGGTCATTCTGAAGAAATCTTTGTTGGGAAATCTTTTTGGATTAGCTCGTGAAATACTTTTAACTAGCATAACTTCTAAGTGTTTTGTTTGAAGAATGTTAATCGGTTTCAAGTTAATATAAGCTAATCTAATTCCACTCATGTTAGGTATCGTGTAAACATGTTCCATTATCAGTTTGAAATTTCGTTAAATATTCACACCAAAATGGTCCCAATGGACTGTTGCAATGACTAAGATACTTCTCAAACTTGAACATACTTGCACCCAATATTTTCTTTAATGCTAAAATTAACTGAGGAATATAAACAATTACAATAAAAAAATAGTTAACCAAGTAAATACAAGTAGCGGCGTTGCATCTGGATATAAATTACAAGGAAAAAACTAACTATCCTATCACGGGACAAATGCATCCTGGTGTAGTAGGTAGTAGGAGCTTTGTTAGAATTTGTCAAATTAAAGGATTTTATGAGATTTCCTTAAAATAGAGGCGGGTTTAGGAAAAAAATTGATAAATAATATTTAATTCTGCCAAGACATCAAAGAAACATGGACAACGTCCAAGAGATAGCATCGAGCTTGCATGTGGATTCTAGATCAAGAACACTTTGTTGTTTGAAGTATGCGTGGTATCACATTCTAATTAGAATATTTTGTCATGTCTCTTTCAGAAAAGTTCAAAAAGCTCCCTAACAAATCCCCCAACTACTTAGACTCTTGATCCTTCCTTCAGAACTGACAGCTTTTTTTCTCTCTTATCAACTTCACAAAACAGCCATCTGATAGTATCTGATTGTTATTTTACATTTGCAATCTTTTTCAATTTCCTCTACTATGTTACAATAATGGATAACGGAACAAATCTGAGCAAGTACATGTCGGTTCATTGTTTAAAGAGGTTCTCTAGGTAGACCCAAAAAAAATTAAAAATTTTATTTTCAGCCTCTCCAGGGACTTTCTCATGAAAATTCTCAAATTAGTGGTTTCCATCGTGGAGGCTATCTTGACAAAAATCTACTTCTAACACTATTTGAATATCAATTATTTGAGATTATGTGAGTTTGTACTGACCCGCATACTGAATGATTAACAAAAGGATGGAACCCACTATATCCATTGACCAAGATTGATGATACAAAACCTATTTGACTAACCTAAAGGTTTCTTGTCCACTAGTTCCATCGAAAGATATATGACACCCTAAAATCTATTAGGGGCAAGATAAAAGCTACTTCTTCTAAAGAGTATTATTTTATTTTAAAGGGAGATAAAAAGTTAAAATACACATGTTATTCTTCCACTCTCTCTTCAACAAAAAGATAGAGTTCAAAGTAATTGAGTGTATAGAATAGTAGGCACATCAACTACAAACAAGATCATTTGGGCTTCAACCCTAAGTTACCATATGCTCATATGTTGCAGTTGAGTATATGTGCCTCCAAAGACCAAGAGGGGGATCTTCTTGAGCTTGATATTTTATCTACACTCATTAGAGTCAATGTGTTTGGATATCTAGCACTACTTGTCATTTGTAAAGATCAACACTCTCTTAATAAAATCTCTCTCTTTCTGAGTTGTTGACATGAAGAACCTTACTTGGTGAAGGAAGGTAAAGCTAAAGGGATAATACCCTTGTCTGAAGATATGTAAGTCCTTTGTTTAGCTTGTTGCCTCCTTTTCTTGGGAAAAAGGAAACTAGCTATCCTTCATCTCAAAGGAAGGTCAAATGGTGTAATTTCTTATCAATGCAATGTAATCTAGTTAACAACATTATAAAGTGGAGAGCTTGATCCCTGTATGTAGTGGATATATGTCCTTGAGATTCAGAACCACTATAAGTATTTGGCTTCATTTGTGGTTGTTGAATCTCTCTCCCTTCCACTAAAATACCTATAATTATCTATCTTGAGATATAGTTTATAGGTCCAATGAATTTGATTTCAGTTCTAATATCTCTATTAAACCTCACCCTCTTGATCCCATTGATCCAAAAGTAAGGAGTTAATAATGCACCCACTTCTTTCTCATGTGTTTCTAGTTAGAAATTGAAAAATGAATCCTTTTCTTAGGAAAGAGACTCCCAAAATCTATTAGTGACATAGTGTAAGGGTCTTAACATCTCTCACCATTCTAAATGAGACCCCTTAACCAAGTTTGTATTTTCCTTTCTTCTCTCTATTTTGTCCATACTTGGTGGAGTTCTTTTCTTGAATTCTAACATCTCACACTGATTTAACACATTTTTGTATGTTTTTTTCAAGACAAATATGCCAACTTAAACTAACCTTCTTGGGTTATTTCATAAAGAGAATATTTGGAATAGGATTAAGATCTACCAAAACCAATTAATGTTAAATGAGATTCTCGACACCTAACACAAAGACAAAACACATATAACTAGATAGTATAATTAATCACAGCGGAGGAGCCATCGACTGAGGTCATTTCCTTATGTAACCATGTGGACAATAAGGATTGGCATAATATAAAACCATGTGGCCTCACCTACAAAAATTCTCCTACTAAGCAATATTCTTGCTATGGCATTACAAGAGCGACTTATTCAGTAAATGATTTGAATAAAAAGTTTAGATTAACTCGGGGAGGAAAGATTAATTTACAAAGAGAGAAATTATTGTGCAACATAACAAGTGTGACTTAATGGTCAAAATAAAAAGAAAATAGGAATTCAAAGATGATGACTAATATATGGAGAGAGAGAGAGTTCTAAAAACATGGAAAACAAGGTTATAAAGTGTATAATTAGGAAAGAGGGAGGAAATAAATCACACAATCAGATTAAAATAGAATAATTGTGTGTTACCCTTTCATTGTTTGGTTGTCCCAATAAGAAGGTAGTTAGAATATCTATGTACCGTTCTAGTAGTTTGATTAAAAGAAAAAAAAATTAAAATACGTCTCTTATTAATGAAAACTATTTTTAAATATGTCTTCATAAAAGAGCAAGAACAAATTAGTTTGTCAATCCATCTGGATGGCAAAGTTTATAGATCTAAAAAGAAATGTATAAGATCAAGATACAATTACAAGATCTAAAAAAAATTAAACTATGGATTCCAACAAGATTTTTACCTTTTGTTGTTAATCTACATTGTTAATACATAATATGTGTTTAAACAATTACAAATATCACATATAGAAATCCATAATGACATATCTTCGTAGAGGCTTGGGTTGCAAATTGGGCTTCCTGTCATTTTTGGATGGTAAAATCAACAAATGCAAAGATAAAATCAGAAAAAGTAGAAGATGGCATCATCACATTTCTACTTATGATATGTTACATGATCTATAAGAGGGAGATTGAGTCATCAACTAGCACCCCAAGGATATAAATGCAATTGGAAAGAAAAAGTGATGGTTTGCATCACATGGGGTGTCATGCTAATGTACTTTTTGTGTACTCACTTCAAATGTTCTCTAGTCTTCCTTGATGGTTTGCATCAAATATCATGTCTCCCTTGATATAAGAGGAGAAAAAACATTGACATCCCTTGCTGACCAAATCCTTTTTTTAACACAACAAACCTCCTCATTCACTTTGTTTCTTTCATTTCATAAATTCCATGTTGGTGCAAGCAACTCCTTTCTTTAATCCGTTGTTGGTGTAAGTAAGAAGTGAGTCATAATTACTATTGAATTTGGTTAGATGACAACTTAGAAGGGGTTTTCATAAGGCCTATTGAAGGCATGGATGAAAATCTTAGAATGAATTTTGGTAATTTCTATCAAAGGCATGGATGAAATTTATGATGTATTGAGTGATGCAGACAGATTCAAGATGATTTGGGTTCAAAATCATATGATTTTGTCTTTAAATTTGTGGATTTTTCCATACAAACAAGATTGGAGGTCCTATTTGTAGCCCCTGCCTCTACGAAGGCATTTATGTAGCCTTTGGCATGTACCCTATTTATAAAAATATCTGATTATATATAATAAGTTTAATGGTCTATGGAATGAAAAGAAGATAGAGTTATTGTTATGTATTTTTTATATCAGTCCAACTAATAACTCTTTCACACAAAAGAAGCCCAATTTAGTTTGAACCAAAGAAGACGTCTTCATATCTTCAGCATATAAGGTATTAACATGTAGAGAGGCTCACTTGAAAGTTAAATTTCATGTTCTCTTACTCGCTTTACAATGTTCAATAGAAAGAGTGGTCTTTTCAGAGACTCATAAGTTAGTTCAAATGGAGGAACACATCTTTTTTCTTTTAATTGTTAGTGAAACAAGTTATGATATTTAACCTTGTAACCATTGGTATAGAAAATAACCTTTTATGTGAAAAACCATGCATGTTGTCTATGATATAAGGAAGATGACAACTACGAAAATGATTGTTTGGTTGCATTGATAAGATGAAACCACTTTAAGAATGTTGATGCAGAAGTGTTATAACACATTTTGAGATGGTTAGATATTTCCTAGGTTATCACTAACTTCATTGAAGTCTATGTGTTTACTAATTGTAATCCTAACAAAACCATTTTTTATTTAGATATAGACTTTTGATGTAATTTTTTCTGTTAATTCTACCTCAGAGCTCTGAATCAACAACTAGGTATCTATAGATCAAAATTCACTCACAAGGATTAAACTAGGACTTAAGATCATGTTTAAAGATTTTTCTTATCGATGAATGACAAAAAACATATACAACTCATGTGACACCAACTTCATGGTAAGAAGGATCATGCAAGTTATTATAAAAAAAAACTAAAATTGTGATAAAGAAAGAGATAGGAGTTAGAGTCTTGGTACGTGTAATACATGATGGATGGGTCAATTAGGGCATCTTTCTTTGAAATAATAGTTTTCATTCATTCGCTCTTTGTTTCTATTTTTATATGTTAATATCTAAAAATATATGTGCAATAGGGACGCTAATATTATGTATGAAATCTTATAAAATAAAGTGGGTATGAATATGGAACTCGAGTTTGGATAAATTGGATGGTCAAGAATTCGGAAGGAGAAATGGAATCGGTCTTACCGGAAGGAGTGACAATATCCTTTTCTTCGCCCTTGTTGGCATACAAACGTTATAACCGAATATGATTCATCGCAAGCTAATATGCAGCACTTCATCTCGATGCAAGGCATCTCGACATTTCTATGGGAGTCAAGTGATAGGTGAATGGAAGACAATAACGTATAAATCTTAACATAAACTGAAGACAAAATTTCCCAGCATGCACCATCCTATAATAAATCATCTTTCGCTGATGTTTATGTTCACGCATTATCCGCGTAAAGCACATTCAATACTTATCTTTCTATAAAAAGGTTCAACTAAATTCATCAGCAGGACAACATCAGAAAAAATACAAAACCTCAAAGTACCGATCTCGCGTCCACAAGATCCCTCAACCTATCTAAGGAAAGAAGCAGAAACCATGACGAGAAAAAGAAAAAAACATGCAAGTGTTTATCACGATGGAAAGACATCAAGCCAAAAGGACGAACCTCCTCCCATCATTAAACACAACTATTCCCATGAAACGTCCACCAGCCACTTATCATCCCTCAACCAACACCCCACGCTGAAGCACATTCAAGACCTGCTCGACATTGATGCACGCTTGTGTGTGATGGACCATAGCTAGGTGGCCCCTCCATGACAGGTGCGTACAAAGCATATTGCACATTAAACTACATCAGGAGATTACAGGGAGAAAATTGTGCTTAGAGATCAAAAAAATATTGATAACTTCAAAAGGATAACACTGAGCTTGCAAATAATTTAAGATGTATAGAACTCCATCAATATTCAATTGGCATAAAAAATTGCCTAATCACATTCTAATTAGGGTGTAAACGGGTGTTTTTGTGTATGTATATAAGCAAAAATGAATTTTGAAATTTGAACTACTTGTTAATAACATATATCACGAGTACGCACACCAATTGTTCAAATAATTCCCAATAGTTGAATGCGTGGATGTCATCCAATTTTCCACACTGTGAAGTGTTGGGGAGCTATTTCACCTTGCGGGCAGTATGGCCGTGTGTCTAGATTATGAGTCTGAATTCCCTATTTCGGAAATCATGTTCCAGAAGTGTTACATCTAATATCCATGTCATCACTACTTCTCATTAATATTTTTAAGGGTGGGTTTTTGTGATCAAAGTATGGCTAGAATTTATTGGAATAAGATCTAGAATAATAATACGGTGAATTGGAACCTCTAGAATATGCCCAAGCGAAACACAGGTTTTAGTTCTGATTTTAGTCAAACTTGGCACTGCGAAGTATAAGAGTGGTTTGGCTCCGCTCGTTTCAAATCCAGCTAGTTATGTACAAAAAGTTGCTTAGTTTGATGTCTAATTTGTTCTTCTACATTTAATGTATCGTAGTTATATTTTGCATAACATCAGTATTAAAGGTCACGCCTGTTAAAACCTTTTGTAAACTCCTGCTTCCGGTCACCACCTCACTATCTGCCATACTTTATGTTCTTGAGAGACCACTAAGCTGAACTTCAGTAGATGCTTGCGTATGGCTAATATGAGTCCAAATGACGGGGGCCGGACCAAGCCGAATATCCAAAGTAGCTATTGCAGATAAGCGAAACAACTTTTTATAAGTAAATTAAAAATACTAAGATTGATAATGATCCGATTTCAAATAGACTGCAGGGCTGTCAATGGATACTGATAAATTTTTTTATATTTTATCTATATCATGTAGGGCAAGGCTAAAAGTAAATAATTATCCTATCCTTTACCCATCTACCATCTATCCTCTAACCCACTTCCTTAGTGGGTAAGGGTAAGAGCAAGTCATTACTCATACCCTTTAACCCGCTATCCGTCAATATTTATATATAATACATTAAATGTATGGTCATTGTGTTGTTTGAGTCTATAGAATATTTAATATTACGTTGTCATCATTTTATACAATACATGATATTTTTATCTACTTCTTATGTAGTTAACATAGTTGGGTATGCTACACAATTTTGAAAGTGTAAGACACATGTATAAAAATAGTCTATGTTCTATTAAATGCTTGTGTGGTGTAAGACAAATATGTATACAAATAACAAGATTTAATTTTAGTTATATCATTTGATGCATATGTATATTTTTAAAATTAAATATTTGTGACGTATTGTCATTTAATATCATTTTAAAGTAGCAATCGTTATCTTTTGTAGACAATTTATTTGTTCACACACCAATGTTAGGGTAGTATCATTTTTATATGCATTCAATACAGCACAAACCAATTACATAATGTTGTAGAAGATTACTTAGAATCGTTTTAAAAAATTTAAAGTCATTATGGAGCATCTGGATATTTCACTCAATAAAAATGTAATAACCAAGTCATTATTATTATTAAATATTAGCACAAATTTGAAGAAGACATATAAATTTCCCCTTTCACCCTTACCCTCTCCATTTACCCTATGGGTAAGAGGGTAAGGATAAGGAGAGAGTAAGAATATTGGTGGAGTGGGGAATTATCGATACCCTACTCGCCACATTTGATGGTAAGAGTAACAGCAAGACCTTACCCTTTCTATATCCTCCCATTAACAACCATACCCATGTGATTCTAGACATATTCGTGGGAACTTTGCATGTACAATATTATATTTGGTCATGTCGCGTTCGTATATTCCCCTCTTTTTCCCGTCCTCAGCTTCCCCCTCCACGAGAAGGTACACTACAACCCAACCTTATGCTTCGTTTGGTAAAGCAGTGTGATTGGTCGGGCAGCGACTGGACAAGGTCGTGCAGGTTGCAATCGCTCGTAATCGTTGTTACAAAATACAAGATCACCCACCGCTTTTAATTTGATTTTTTTAGCATTGATTAACGTTTACATGTAACTTTTTTCCACCAGATAAAAATCTTGCGGTGGTCCATCTCACCGCACCAAAGCGGTGGCACACCAATCACATTGCCAAACGGTGCATTAGTTGCGCCGCGAGCGATATTTCATAGATCTAAAGTTTGTATTGCGGCGTTATATGAAACTGTAGCAAGAGATTAGTTTACTATGGAAATAAAGTGTATTTAAACAAAAGTCAGCTCAGATTTGATCAATATTTGTATTGTGACAATGTATTACTAGTACAATTATTTATATTTGTTGAAGACGTTTGGCCATGGTTGTAGGGGTGGCGCCTTTGTCATCGGTGTAGAGAAACCAATACTAATAATGGGGAAAAAATCAATACAACACACATTTTCAAACAAATGTATCATTATATCATCCTTTGAAAAAATATTTCTCCAAAATAAAACACGTTGGGTGGAACTTACCACTTAAAGTAACGTTTTGTAAATCCACAGTAAAAAAACAACACACAAATTGATGTATTTTTTGTTTTAATAAATAAATAGATAACAAAATATATAACAACTGAGGGGCTCATTTTAAATTGAAAGCACCGCTTAATGTGACATTTTGCTGTTTTCATTTTTCTTAATATTTTTTATTAAAAAAATAAGCATCAATGTATGTGACACATTTAACCACGGAAGTCAAGTACATAAACATCATATAAAGGGTCGGGTTCAAGGTCAAAGTGTACTATTTCAAAAATAACTTTTAAGGGTGAACTATAGTGCTAGTTTTTTTAAAATAAATATGCTGTATTGATTTGCGTACCTTATATTTATATTTACTTTTACATTTTGATGACAATATATGGATGAACCGTGGACAATGGTAGCTTTTAACCACAATCAAAACTCTTGCATTCCATCAACTTTTCATATTGGTTTTGATGCTCGACGGCAGTCAAGGTCACCTTAATATTCTCTTTATTATATTTGTGTCCGTGTCTGGACGTGTGAAGCATCCAAACGAATTTTGCACTCTTTTCTTTCTTTTTTCGACCATAGGGCTTCCCTCCTCCTTATCTCATCGTGCATTATTGATAGATTGCACTATACTTGTTTGCACCTCAATTAATTTTGTCTCTAGTCAGTTGGTAGTTGTACATAAGAGAGCTGGGATTTGCTTTACTTCTACGACCCAACATTGACTTTCATTTATGGAATGCGGATGTATGGATAGCCTTCTTCCATATTCATGATAACTCACTACAATGACTTGGTCTTTCATTTCTCTTATTTGCTCGTCATTTATTTCTGTTCGTATTCTTACTGACAAGTGTTAGCAGATTGAATGTTTTGAAAGGTGACAAGAGTGCGACGCAGCGACGAACTCCCCGAGTAATGAGGATTAGCGATTTGTTGACTAGTAGCTGTTCTCTGTCGGTTTTATCCTTTCTTCATTCATGCTTTGGCATCAATATGCCAAGCACTTCAGATAATGGTTTGGCCAAGTTTCTTAACATTTGATAAACTGGCTATACGATTCACACAATGGTTTGTAGAATCATATGTTTCGTCAACTCTTGACCTATAAGAAATCATAGTTAATCTATATGCACAATCATATTGAGCATATGAGATTATACTTGGTCTCTATCTATTTGATTATACTCAAACATTGCTTTGAAGTCATTATACCTTTCACGCTTTACATGATTCTTAAGATGTATAACCATCTCACGAATGTCCATGCTTCAATCTATTTATGCAACTCATAGTTCATATATCTCAACATAAGGTTTTTGATGTCTTAGGCATCATTGGCATACTTCAAGTAAGCATCCAATTTTAGCCTTAGGCGCATTTGGAGTGGTTCTATTGGCTCTAGTCTTTCAAGGACTTTAGAGTTTACACTCACTATTGAAAACACTTCTCAAAGGTCCCAAACCAGATTTAAAGTTTATCCCATTTATGAATTGATCACAATGATAATGTATTTGTGTTTTTCATTTGGATTCTACAAAAGAATTTTGAAACATTTCAAAACCTTTTTTTATTTGTTTGATTTGATAAAGTTGATGATATTAATTAGGTCTTTAATCAATTATTGCTCCCACTATTTTGATCAAATTGATATCCCTCACCATCAATTCGGAAGATTGTAGCATACAACCTTCTAGTGAGCCAATATCCAAAACAATTGATTTGTTACCCGGCCAACGCCAGCGTCCATAATCAATTATTAAGATAGGTAACACTTATCAATTTCATCTTATGCAATTATTGAATAGATAATATGCACAACTCTTTGCCATAGTCATCTTCATGCCTCTAAGTGCCTGATCCGATCAAGGTCACCTGGTTAAGTCTAACCCAAATGCCAACGTAATGAATATGCACCCTGCTAGGGCAGACCCACATATCCACCATCACACTTCCACAAGATAGATAGTGTACCACACTAGGGCATGCCCACACTTAGTCGATCAAGTTTTTCATGTGTGTTGGTTTCGGAAGGCATCTAAAACTTAATATTTATATTAAGGGGTTTGGTATTTATATACATACACATATCCAATCACCACATATATAGTATGTATCATATACATGCTATATCCCACTAGAAAACATGTGAAGTAATAAAGCAATGATTATGGCCATCCTATTTGTAATTCCTTGAGCTATAAGGAATTAGAGTCATCTAGGTCTACATCACATGCGACAACCTGTAATTGATGAAATCTGTGTTTGGGTCATTCCGGGTTGATCATCTCATCCTGTGACTAATCAGATCACCTCCTGGCTGGTCGGTTGGTTGTCACCAACCGATTGTTCGACTCCTCTAGACGGTCGATTTTTCAGGTCGTCATGCTCCTCATAAAGCCACCAATCACTCATCTGGCACTATCAGTCGGTCGTCTCGGTCAATTAACTGCTCGTCTGGGCTCCCTCCATTCTTTGACATAATAGGAAATAAAACTATCCTACTTCTACATATTTCTTTAGGAAACCTGAAGTTACATTCGGGGGGAGCAAAGGTAGAAGAGAAGGCTCAAGTTGTCTCCAGTTACATCTGGAATAGAAGAAAGGACTCGGTACGCAGACCGAGATGCAAACAACCACAACCAACCAAGAACACACATAGGGGTTTATAGGCCATAACCACTCTACACATCCACCATCAAAATCATTTTAGTATGACGCATATCGATCACATATATATACCATATCATATATGTATATAGGGATTTGTGGTGTTTAATTGGAGATGCACATTAGCCAGTTAAAGTATTCGCATCGCATGCAATAAATAAATGGTGAAAAACTAAAATCTGATTATATTGATTAATCCTAAAACATAGTATGTTGATGTGGCTCTGATACCATTATTGGGTTTTGTGCGACAGAACAGGCAGCGGAAACAAAAAAAAATTATCTAACCACAAACCTATAACCACCAAATCGCATCAACAACTATGCAATAGGAAAGATGGTTTAGAAAAATATACATGGTCCTGATGTTGGCTCAGCGACAATACCTTACAACTAGTGCGGCCTTCAACCACATATTCTTCAACGATGTCTGTGAAGCTCCCTGTCTTGACCCAGACTGCAATTGACAGTCGTCCTCCTGAGTGACAGAAATCTCTCACCTCTATAGATAGTCCACACAGACTATCGAGAACTCTAGTCATCGTGATGGAAAGACTAAAAGGAGTCATCCCCTTCTGCCGGTGTACTAGGTATCGACACACTCTCCCACCACCAGTCGCTTTTCTACAGTTGACTTTCCCTCGTTGTTCCTCCCTGGACAGGTAGAACTTACTTGGGTTCTCTCGGTTACCACACCCAGAGTGGACAACGACTTTGCAGAGCAACTAATGTTTAGAGTTATGTGTGTTCTGAGAAGCCCCATGTACCCCTCTATTTATAATAGAGGGTAGGATTAGGGTTCCCAGTCTGTGTGGGAGTAGAAGGGTCTGGATTTTCCACAAACTAATTGAACTATGACAGGTGTACCAATCATTTCACAACTAAACCGATCATTTGGGCAGGTGAGCCGATCGGTTCATAATTGAACCTATCGTTTGGGCTGTGATAACACCAAATTTTGTGATATTTTAGACTGTTTTTCTGTTATCAAAACTTCCCTTTTCTACTATTTTCCTCTCTTTTATATGCACTTTCGCAATAATTGGCCAAGCAATGCTCTTAATCCAATTTTCCTATCTTTTGCAGAGTTTTCCTCATTTTTGGGCAATAAGGCCGCTCCGGCCCATGAATAAGTCCAAATCTGTCTCGGCCTCCCTGACGACCGATACAACCCCTGCCCGACAGGGCTGGGCAATACAAGAACGCTCGACAAAGAGAGCGGCCGCGCGAGAAGAAGCTGACGGACGACACTCCTTCTACCCGACAGGGAGCCCGGCTCGCCCCGACAACCCAGCTTGTCGGGTGACACAGCCACCCACCGGCAGGCGTGCCGCCCATCACGACCGATAGCCGACACCATCTACGTCGAGTGACACCTCTGTATCGGCCCGTCCAACGACTGGCGCATAAGGGAGCCACGTGGCGCTTCGAGCACCATGTCTTCTCCCAAACCAGCTGACTATAAATAGCAGCTACAGGGAGCCGAAAAGACAGTTTGGGCAGTCCACTGTTCGGAATTCGGAGTGGTATAATTCGGACAGTTGGGAGTTGAGCCATCTTCCGAGGAGACTGCGAGAGCATACGTGTCGTGCCCCAGTGCTTGTCTCGGACGACACTAGGTGAGCTTCTCCTCATCCTGAGAGGGAGGGGACAGTTCACTTAGGACCGTCTCGGGCGACACTGCGGGCCGATATCGGCCGACGTAGATGAGCGACGCAAGTGCCCGACAATAACAATGCGTAGCTCTTAGCCTGACACGATATCAACCCGATACGCTTAGCTTTTCGAGCGTGTTGCCCGAGAGGGTGTGCCGCCCGACATGAGCGTATCGGTAGGGTCCTTGAATGATACAGTCGACAGCCGGTGCGTGCCGCCCGAGAGGGTGTGCCGCCTGACACCTCTGTATCGGGCTAGGCCTCTGACCGATATTGGGCAGGAGAGCTACTGCATCCTGTCGTCCTTCTACATCAAGGATGCGATACCTATCTTTACTTTCTGTCATTTAATTCATTACTTACACATTGTAATTAAGACCTTTTATTTGTTTATGGAAATAGAAGATGCTTAATTACTTGTTGCTCTATGCTTGGTGCACAATGTTGGATGATTGCTATGTATGATATCCGAACTCTAGCTTGTATGTTTGGATCGCGTTTCGCTTAGGGAACGAATCGTGTTTTCCCGTCGCAACAACTTCGAGAGTTGTGTTGTGGCTCTAGTGTTTGGTCTGATTCTGGAGTACGAGAGTGCCTGGAACGGAGTTGCTTTAGTAACCTTTCCACTCTAATTTTAGTCCAGTGACCTCGAGAGGGGCGCTGATGCCTTGTTAGAGGTACCCGCTTCGAGAGGAGGGGTACAGGACTGGTTCATCGCTGCTTGTTTTACCGCAGTTTTATCCTTCGTACCTTGCTTTAGCTCGAGCAGTACCTTTCTGTTTCCGTTGCATGAAAACCCCTAAAAACTGCTAAATGACTAAAATCTTAAATCTCTCTTGTAACTCCACTTGGAGATAGTTTTCTTTGTTTTATTTGTGACATCTGATTGCTTCCCTTTTGGGGAATTTATCTCTCTTTATACCTGTCGGAGTGTAGCGTGTCGATTCCGTGTTCTCAACACTACCCCCTTGTCCCTGTGTTCGACCCCGTATTTCTACTTCGACCCCGTAAACAAAGTTGCGGGGGCCAAGAAGGATTCGGGTTTATAAATGTAAAAGCTCGACTACCTCAAATCCGCCTCCAATTTTAGGACGCGCGATTTAGGTCGGTCAACTTTTTGGCACCGTTGTCGGGGACAAGAAAAAAGAGGTACTGTAGACGAACCTGAATCCACTAACTACACTCTTGTGCCTCAAGCTTAGCAATGAGTTTGACAACACTCTTTTTTTTCTTTTTTTTTTCTTTACTAATACTCTCTGTTTGAAATTAATAAATCTTTCTTCTAAACGTGATTCCTTGTGCCACTAATAGGTACTTGGAAGAACGGTGATCTGTTCCACTGAGCATCAACTCCAACCGTCATGCCACCTCGCATTGAGCCACCCCATTCTGAAGGCGAATGCCAAGGGAGGAGGCCTGATTCGCCCCCTCCTGAAGAAAACGACAGGTATAACGGTGACCATCAACAAGAAGGTCCAGACTCAGGGGAGTATGAAGAGGGCCATCACCGAAACAGACGCCGTCACCGTCAGAGGCAAAGAAGAAACCAGATCGATCAGGAACAACGCCAGGGAGAGAGTGACAGTGACGACTCAGAAGAGGAGGAAAAGACGCTTAGGGAGTTGGCATCCTCAAAAGCCAACAACTCCAGGTGTCCTGTCGTCACTCCGCGGTTCAATGCGGCCAACTTTGAGCTTAAGCCTTCTGTCATTTCTATGATCCAAAATAAGAGTTTTAGAGGGAGATCTAAGAATGACAATCCCTATCATCACCTGGATGCTTTTAAGAATATATGTGACACAATTAAGATGAGAGGAGTTCCCCAGGAGGTGATATACTATAAGGGCTTCATCTTCTCCCTAGAAGACAAGGCCCTGTCCTGGTATCTTGGGTTACCCCACCGGTCTTTGAATGGATGGGGAGCTTTGGCCGATGCGTTCGTAAACAAGTTCTACCCCACCGAAAGAACAGTCAGGAATCGGCAGAAGATAACATCCTTCATGCAAAAGACAAATGAAAGCCTCCATGACGCCTGGGAGCGGTTCCAGGAGTATCTGAGTGATTGCCCCCATCACAATTACAAGAAGGGCTTCCTCATCACCACCTTCTATAATGGCTTGACTCCTGAAGACAGGGTGTCGCTGAACGCGGCCGCGGGAAGTGACTTCCTGGGGAAGAAGGCGAAGAAGTCCGAAAAGATTATTAAGAATATGGCCGAGTTGATGGCAGGTGCTGAGTTCGATCGGTCCAATAGAGGACAGATAAAGAAGGTAGGAGAAGGGTCCAGCCTTGAATCTAAGGCGCTGGAGGCAATCACCTCGCAGATCCAGAGGATTGCTACGGATGTAAAATAGTTGCGGGAAGCTGGTGGTAAGGGGAAGAAGCAGGTAGAAAAAGTAATGAAATGTGTAACATGCGGAGAAGGCGGCCATGGGGTAGATAACTGCATCTACACCTGGCCAGAAGCATCAATTGATACCGAGTCTGAGGTAGAAGAGACTGAAAATGTCTCTTTTGTAAACCTCAGAAGACCGGACCACCCTGGTTTCAGCTATGGGAACAAGGATGCAGCTGAGAATTCTCATCAGCTGCACAACTCCACTAAGCCACCCCAAGCCTTCGAAAACAGAGGAGGAACCAGTCAGTATTCTAGAAATGCCCCCTTCCAGCAGAACAAGGGTAATTTCCAAGGTCAAGGCATGTTACGACCCCACCTCCCGATAACCCCCAATTAAGGGAGACCAAGAGGTTGAAGCCGCACCCATTAATCCCGGATCAAAGGTTCGACATATAACCATAAACAATTATTAAATTCTAACAGACTATACTGAAAATGGTAGTAAAAATTTTCTTTGCATACCTTGAAAAGTTGGGAACAAACTAACTTCTAAACTCAGAAGAACTATTCTATCTAATTCCTCCTTGTTCTTTAATTCTTGAATTCACAAGGTGTCTCTTTACTGTTTGTTCTTTTTATTGTACCTAAAACGCCGACAAACAAAACGTCGGTCAGCCGAAGCTGGTATGTGGAGGAAACCGATAATGTTCAACTATGGTAACAATATAATCATTCAATTAATCATTTAACAATCAAGATTACGTTTTAAGCCATACAACTCAATACATACATATTCTCGAACTCTGGGCTGTCCCTGCAGTGGACATGAATTTCACCTCTCTTTTAGGTAATAGAGTCGCATGGCACTATCCGAAGATAGCCCAATATCTAACTCATTATGACTTGATGGTCCTACCTCCATGGTAGCCATGTACTAAGTCAACCATAGACCTGATGGACCTACCCAATAGGTAGCCATGTACTAGGTCATCCATAGACCTGATGGACCTACCCAATAGGTAGCCATGTACTAGGTCTTTCTAACCTGATGGTCCTGCCCATAGGCAGCCATGTACTAGGTTAGCTATTATGCCACAGAGAGAACCAGGATCTGAGTTTGCAGGCATATACTCTTTGTGATAGTCATAGCCACATTATAGTTTGCACGAACTAAATAAACATCCAACAGTTTATTTAAAGCAATCGATAAAACATTCGGGAACCACCGTGAAACTAGAACGGTTATTCTTAAGCGTAACCACATACCTGATCCATAGTAACTTGATGTCCATGCATTTAATATTCAACATAATTAACAAGCAATCAACAATATCCTGAAAATAATGCATAACATCCAAGTGTCATTATTTATTCAAACATCCTTAAGATCAACTTTGATTTCTCCTTATGATTTCTAGGCCAACTTTAGCGTGTTATTAGGGTTTTAGCCTTCATTATGCATTTATCACTTTTAATGCTCTTTTAGTTCACAAACCCTAATTTCTGCATCATGTGCACAATTGCATGTCAATTAAGTCTAATATATTTCTTTTATACTATAATTATTACCTTTATCCTTTTAGGTCATATCTAAAACATTAAGGCTAATTATCATCTTCAGTTTCTTTCAAATTGACAGATCGTATTTCATTGTAGTTCAATTCACATATATGAACCTTATTTATCACTATTTCCACTTTATACACTAGGGAACACTAATTATCCAAATAATTCACATTAAAGATCTTTGGTACTCAAATTGGATTTATAACCACATAACATTGTCTTATTCATGGATTTGCACAATTAAATCATTAAAAAGGAATGTCTTCCTAAATTAGGGTTTCTAAGCCCATTGATGCAAACTTAGATATATGAAACCCTAATTTAAGCCAATTGTGTGCAATTATCATCATTTTATTATCAACTTGTTAATATTCATTCTAAACATTCAGAGAACATCACTATATTTAACTATCATCAAATTTAAGGGTTTTTCATTAATTAAATCATTAAAGATGATAGCTTTATCATATGTACATAATCTTCAAATTAAACTAATTATGTACAAAGATCATCCTTTTAGATTCAAACCATCCTTTTTATCATTAACAGGCTAATACCAACTTTAATCATCTATTAACCCTACTAATCACTTTAATCATACCAAAATAAGGTTCTTTAAACAATTAACACATTAAAGTTGATATCTTCCATTATTTTTCGAATTGCATAAGGAATCAGGCATCAATCATAATTTATTTGGATTCCTCACGTTTTTCTGATCAACTTTCATATAAAACATTTTCTAATCGGAGCTACGGTTATTTATCTATGAATTTCGCAAAGTAAGCATACCTTTGGCCAATAGAGAGGTGCCACGTAGGCAACCAACTCATGCACATGCGCGCGCCCTTCTTTAGATTAGAATCAAAAGACGGTTCTGCCCTTTACTTGAGTTGGTGATCCTCAGCCCACGGAGGGGCATTTCGGTCAAAGGCCTCTGTGGCCTTCTTCTTCCTCGCGAGAACCCTAGGGCTGCCGCCTGCAGCAGCTCGGGGTGTCTTCTCCACCTCCTGCCGGTCGTAGTCTCGCTGCCAACCGCCGCCCTGGCTTCGTTGTGCCCTTGCGCACGCGTGGAACCTCCCAGTCGAGGTCAGGGCAAACGGGTAGAGGCATGCGCTGACTCTCTCTCTCGGCCGACCTTACGGACGTGGTGCAGGTGGCTGGGCGACGTGACCGCGCGTCTGGGCAACCATCCACTGCCACTCTGACCCGGAAAGAATTCCCCAACTCTGCGAACCACCCTCCATCACCCATTGTTGCTTTCGGGATCACGTTGTCCCCCCCCCCCACTTTTGTGGTCAGGAAGGAGGCCGAGTTGGAAGGGGCCGTGTACTATCTCTGAGCCCTCTTGTTGCGGCATCTCTATGCCTGGGCTTTATATTGGTCGAGGGTAGAAAGGAAGAGGCGAGGGTTTAGAGTTCCCATTGCCTTGGGGGAAAAGGAAGGATTCTTTCCAAAGAGGTATCCTTGTTTCAAAAGAAAAACCAAGTTTCGAAAATATACTTGTACTCCTATCTTGGGAACCTACTCTCCTTAACAAGCAATGAGGGAAAATGTTCGCATCATATATAACTTTCCTTTGCCAATCCATACAAAATATTAAATGGTCCGAACATGTCCCTTTAACATATTCCTTACACATTTATCTTCTTTTTCTCTCTCATTCACCTTTTATTTCCTTATTGGGATTCCTTTTATCCCAAGAAACCAAGTGAATTCGAATTCCACTCTATGATGAGTAAACACTTATTCTTCTTAGAGAATTGCACATTGTTTTTAGCATTATCTCAATTTCTTTTATTATTAGATTTCTATTTATCATTATTCTCTTATTTTGTCTTTTTGGTATTTTATCTTTCTTTCCTCTTTATTGGGACTCCTTGGATCCCAAGACACTCCATCATTTCGAAATTCATTTTATTGGATTAATCATTATCCTTCTTAATGCACCTTTATGCATTATTTCACATTATCTTGTTTATTTCCTATTTAAATATTCCTTTATGAGGATTTCTTTTTATTTCTCTTTTATTTTACTCATTAGCATTCCTTTTAATATTAGAAACCTCATGGATACGAAATCTCCCCAAGAAATCTCATTTATGTCTCTTTTCATTCATTTTCCACATTATATCATTATTTCTCAATTTCTTTCTTCATAAAGAAATACATAATTAATCTTTTCTTTTTCTTATTTCTTTTCTTTGCAACTTTAGACTCCTTGGAACCCAAGGAATCCAAGAGGCACGAAATCCTTTTTGGATTTGCCTTCTAGAGGTTTCCATTATTTCTTTTCTCAAATATCCATTTACTAATTGAATTTCCTTTGTTATTTTCCTTTTTATTGGGCCCAATAGCCAATAAAGCCCACAAATCAAATAACAAGGCTATTTTAAACGAAATCCAATTATTCAAAACAAATCACATCATTATTTGTTCAATTATCCTTAATATGAGAAATTTCATTTCTCATTAATTGAACCCAAAATTTGGGGTTATAACAAGGCAAGTACCAGGGATCAGCTAAAGAACAAGGACAGAACCAGGCTTTGAACCAAGCAGATGTGGTGGGACAGTTGTTTGATTTTGCGAAAAAGCAGGACACTATCAACAACCAATTGGCGCAGAGTGCGCTGGCAAATTCGGGTGTGTTGAACTCATTGTAGGTCCAGCTGGCGGATATGCAGACGCATCAATGCCAGATTGACCAACAATTAGCTCAAATGGCCGAACTGATGAAGAACTCCTCAGGAAAGATACCGTCAAACACCGAACCTGCAAAGAGACCGGGACTGTGACGGATACAGGGCTGAGATCGAGTTGCCAAGAAAGGATGAAGCTGGCAGATAAAGAGCTAGAGCCGTCAAGCTGGAGACGATAACTGCAGCGCTTCTCGGGAGGCAACCCGAGCTTTACTTTATTTCTTAGAATAGGAGTGCAATTTACTTTCCTACAGAACAAACGTTACGAACATTTGGTATGTAATAAGGCCCGAGGTGGTGCATGCACCACATGCACTGACTATTATGTTTTGTGGGCCATCGCCTTAGTTTTCTTAATCGGGATGGGTAATACCATCTGAGGCTGGGAGCTTATTCCTAGGCCAATGATGTTTTACTCCTCAGTCGCAGCCTAACCAGTTTTGTTTTCACGATTCGTGGGAGGCAACCCAACCGGCGCTTTGAGTGCACCCTTATCATGAGGTGAGGGCTTCGTGGAGCGCAACGGTCGTGCCGACAGTTGGGCTTACCGACTTACACGTTGGACTGACGGTCGAAGCGCGCCCGAGTTTTACTATTTAGTCGCTATATAAGGGAAGCGAGTTTTACCGTGTCGGGTTCCTTACCTTACTGTTTTTACCTCCCGTGTTGAGCGAGAGAGCTTGTGCTTCTGCTTCCGTGTCGCACGAGATTACGATTCTCTTGTGTCGCCTGATAGTTCAGACACAACGAGGTACAGCCCGACAGAACCTTATCGCCCGATAGACCGTGTCGACCGACACGCTTCTTTTTGTTGCATGAAGTTTATCGGTCTCAAGTTTCCTTCGTTGAGCAGTGGTGTCGCCCGATATGGGTGTCGTGCGGGGTATTTTTGATTTGCGTCATGTCGGGCGATAGCCGTGTCGCCCGATGTTGCATCGCATCGCCTGTTTTTATTATCGGACGACACACTACTTTTCTTTAAAAAGAACATATCGGGTACCTCATCTTATCGCCCTTGTATCGCCCGTCACGCCTATCTTTATCACGCGATTGAATCTTTCGACGTATCGGGCGTTACCAATTTCTTGTATCGGGCACAGGGCTTCGCTGCTGAACCCAGTGTGTCGCCCGATACAGGAGTGTCGGGCAGTTTTTGTACAGGATAATACAGGGTCACACATCTATTCTTTATTATATTTCTTCCAAGGGCTAACATAATTAATCAAGAAATCTCTTTTGTTGACTTACAGAGATGGCCCGCATTAAGATGACTGCTGTCCCAGTCGACGAGCAAGGCAGGAGGGTCTACCCTGAGACTGCTACCGAAGGGCAGACTGCCAGACCCAAGCGCCCTAACCTAGGACAGGCTGGGACATCGGGGACTAGGAAGAAGGCAAGGGCTGGAAAAGCTGCGACTCCAGTGCCAGCACCAACACCACTTGCAGCAGCACCAACACCAGCAGCAGAACTCCCAGAATCCTTTTCGGAGAGTTTCGAGCCAAGAGATGATGAGCATGCTCGCCGCTATGCTGAGCTGATACCCAAGATGTACAAGCCAAGTAGGTCCTGCCATAGAGCCTCGTTTGATGAGCTTGGGATCGTGAAGAGGCTGAATAGCGTCCTTGCGGCGGCAGGACTAAAGAAGATTTGCTTCAGCCGGACTTTTCGTACACCAATCTGACCATGGAGTTCATGTCCTCTCTCCGCCGGGCGAGGAATTCGGCAACGGAGAAAGAAAAATTCGGCGAGCCAGACAGACTAGAGGCCCGGCTATACAATTCGAAGCACGCCATCTCCGAGAAAATCTTAAATGAGATCTTCTCCTCCAGCGAGGAAGAGAAGAATCGGATGGACAACGGTGAGAGGATCACCGAGGAAGACGGGTTCAATCCCGTGGAGTTTTGGGGCAGGCTTACCGGCGAGTCTTCGTTCGAGCCGGGAGCAAAGGTCGTGGCAGTGCACTCCTGCTTCTGGAGGATCGTGCACAAGCTGGTAGCATGCTTGCTGTTCAGCAAAAACGAATCCAGCAGCATCTACACGGAGGAGCTCCACGTCATGTGGCACATTATGGAGGGCCGAGTGATCAACCTCGGTAGGTTCTTGCTGAACAGGTTGCATCCAATGAAGGAGGCCATTAAGGAATACTGCATGGGCGGCATTATCAACCTCATCGCAGCAGGACTGGGTTAACCGTTCGAGCCGCGCAGCCATACTAGAACGCAAGGCGATGAGGTATTTGACACCAAATATCTGATGAGGACCAACATCATCAGGAAGGAGAGGGGAAGTTTCTTCTACAAGTTTTCAAGGACAGACATACTCCTTCCCCTTCCTCGCTGCGCCAACTATGACAAGGAGAAGTTGGTCTTCACCACCGCCGAGATCGAAGCTATAGCTAATAATACGACTACCGCCACCACAATCAGGGCCACAGAGAGGCCAGCCCCAGAACTGCCAGCGACAACTACTCATCAAGCTGTCATCGCTCCGACCATACCAGCCACCGTACCAACAACGACAGTGGTGGCTGAGAAAGAGTCGCTGATTGTCGAGGTCACCGGGACGGAAACTTCGGGATCTGCCGCGGAAGAGACGGCCGCAGTTCCCATCCGTGTTTCTACAACTGCAGAGGCGGCAGAAGAGCTTCAGCGGGGCAACGACAACGTGATGTTCGACGAGATCATGAGGGAACTCGAAAGAACATCATCCCTACCGCCGAAGTCCCTGCCTGCAGCAGTGGAGGAGATCGCCGACAGTGCAGAGGTGGGGCAAAGTCCGCCCTCACCACGGCCATCCCCAATCAGAAGAGAAGGCAAAGCGGCAGCACCTGAAAAAGCGCCGACTCCCCGCCTGGCGACATCTAGTTTGTGAACGATTTTCATAAATTCTACCTCTCCGGGTGGACCTTCACGCGGGCTAGATGTTGCGAGGACGGAAGGGAGATCCACCGGACCCCCTCCGTCACTTGGAAAGATGCTCAGAAACAAACTCGACGATCTGCGGGAGGTAACAAACATCAACTCTGCTACTTGTACTTCCCTGACCCGCAAACTTGCATCTTTTCAAGACAAGCAGGACAACCACGAGGTCAGGCTGAACAGCCAAGAGAGCAAGCTGCTGGCTTTAGCGAGCATACCCGGCGGACTAGAAGCCTTAAATGCAACAATGCAGCAAGTTCTCCAACGGCTTGACAGGCTCGAGGAGTGGGTGGACAGAAGTGACGACCATCCACGCCGAAGGCAGCCGAGACGGTCGTCGTCACCTCCCAGCCGGAGCCGTAGTCCATCTTCTTCAGGTTCCCCCTCGGGAACGGCGTCCCCATCCTCCTCCTCTAGCGGGCAATCATCAACGCCCGAGGACGGGACACAACAAGGATCTGCCGAAGGGTCTCCCAGCAGACAGGAGAGCTCTTTGGGTTTGGGAGATGCTAACATCTCCATCCCCCTGAATGAAGTTGAAGATGATGACGCAGACATCAACATCGGGGGAGACTCGTCTGATGAGTCCGAGGGAGAGCTGGGGGATGTCTACATAGTGAATAACAGACATCCACCCCGAGGAAAGCGCTCGTTTGTAGACAAATTCTGCAAGCCGTTCGAGATACCCTCCTTCGAGATGGCCGACTTCGATAGAAGAGCCATCGGGAACCTGACGATCAGAGAACAACAGTTGTTGAATAAGGTCTTGAGGTCACAGGCCAATGAAGAAGACATAGTCTGGAGCGATTGCTACCTCTCCCTACGACGGGGAGATCTTCAAAAAATGTTCCGCACGCCGGCTGTCATCGGCAAATGAGTGTTCAGGGTCCTGGAGAATGCTATAATAGAGAAGATCGACAGCAGGACAGGTCAGAGAAAAATATATACAGCCACCTCGACCTTGGCAAGAAGGCTGATGAAGGGAGATCTAAACTCCCGTGCGGTGGTTGACATGCTGCAATACGTTGAAGAGCATAGACCAAATCTGGTGTTGGCCCCATACAAGCATCGCAACGTATGGTTTCTCTGTGTGGCGGACATCAGAAACCACGACGTCCAACTGCTGTGTTGCAGCAAGGATGAAGTACCACGCTCCGGGGGTATTTTCTGCCGCCCGGAGGACAGACAGTTGAAACACCTGCCAATACGCTTGCTACGAGCTTTAAAGCAAGGAATCCAACATCTTCAAGGACCTTGGAACTTCTTCGCTATCAAGAACCTCCCCGAACAGGCAGAAGAGAGGAGCGGAAACAGCACTATCGCCGTGTTGGGTGCCATTGAAGCGCTCAATTCAGTCGGAAACTTAGGATTCCTCAGAGGCATGTCCTTCTATCAGCGCAGGGGCGTCTACGCCATGCTCCTAATCAAGGACAAGCGCTATTTTCGGGACGCAGGTGTGCCGGAACAGCTGCTGGACAGTGATATGGAGGAAGATTCTTCTCGATCCAGCAGCCCAGAAGAAAAAGAAGAAGAGATAGCAACCGAAATTCATGGGGCGGGCAAGCAGCTAGCAATTCTGAAGAAAGTGCATGGGGAGGAAGACACTGCTTTGCCCGAAGCTTCTGAAGGGCGGATAAAAAATTTCGACCGCTTTTTGTGTTCAACTCTCACACAGGAGCAGGTCAACATCATCCAGAAGAAGCTTGCCGACTCAACCCCATCAGATGTTGCTTTTCAGACAGGAGATATCAGAGTCCTGGAAGATGAGCTAAGGGACATGGTGAAGGAAGGAGGGTGCTTGACTGTAACAGTTGCAGCCGCTTACATCCAATTTATACAGCCAAAGCTAGAACATGCATATATAGCCCATCCTTTGCTTTTCAACGATATCTTCCTCGTCGACGAAACAGGAGCGAAGAAGATGTTCTTACAAGAATTGAAGGACGGCATCGCAAGCACTATCTTCCTGCCTATTGTGCATTACAATCATTGGACGCTCCTAGCGATGTATACTCGGCAACGAGCAGGCCTTTTCTACAACAGCTCGGACAGCAACAAGAACCATCCTGTGCCATGTACATCACAACCTTTGACACCCGTCAAACGCTTGGTTCGAAAATATTATGACGAAGTGTCAAAGTTGATTGAACCGTTCCTGGACGTACAGGGAGGCAAATGGCACGACCTCCAGTTCTACCACCGCAGTCCGCAGCAAATTCCTTTATCCAACGACTGCGGCATCTTCGTCCTGGAATGGATGGCAAGTAAAGAAACGCCTGACCAGCTTCACCACACAGGATATCATAGCAAACGAGGAGAATATGTGTGGGAACTCCTATCTAATGCAGGCGCAACCTCACTGGATTAAACATTACCTCACCTTATTTACTTCACAACTCTGGGGACAGAGTGCGGAGTAAGTTTGGGGGGATACCATGTACCAGTGAGGGAGGTACAAAAATCTTCTGACCTCTCTGAGTTAAAATCCTTATTCTTTTGTTCTCTATCCTTCTGTTCGTTCCTATATCATGTGTACATATATATGTTTATACCAAAATTATATATGTTCATACCAAAATTTTTGAAAATTTTGCTTATTTCTGTCCCTATGCATATGTACAAAGTTGCTGTAATAATAGTAAAAACCTGATGCAACTGCTTGCAAAGTTTATTTTCTTTGTATTAAATGTGACACAAGTCCTGTTATATCTTTTTGATAATGCTGCTTCAAACGAACAAAAGAATATGTTTTGTCATGCCAAAAATTTCAAAAATATAATAATCTCACAAACAGCTAAGAGACAAGTATGGAGAAGGAAAAAGCTGCCCAAACAGCAGGAATCTCTTTGTTCCCCCTCACCCAAAAAAAATCCCAAAAAGAGAGAAAAGCCTTATGAGTGTAAATAAAAGCATGAGAGTTGTGCTCAATAAAAGAAAAAGAAAAATATATATATATACACCACTTGTTTTTCCAAAAGTACCCATCTTTAGGCATGGTAGATCTGAGGCAGTGGTACGTAGGATGTGAAATCACTGCTCTAAAGCCAACTGGCTTGGACTGCTTGGACCACTTGCCCGTTAACGGACCCTTACCTGGATGGACTGATGAGAGACAAGAATGAAAAACCTAAAAAGCCTTAGCCTACCCTATACACAACTTTCTGCCCCAAAAATAAAGTTGTTTGGTGTGTAAGCTAACTTCGGAATCATACAACTAAGTCTCGCCGAAGCTGTAGAGAAAAATCTTACTTAACAATAAGGTAGGGAAAATTAAGTCTTTTGTTCGTATTGAGACAGCATTATCTTTAAGGCATTACAATCTTCGTTTCACTTTTTAAACAGGAAGTTATACCAAGCAAGAAGAAGCATCACAAAACATAGTTTAAATATTGATTGAGGAAAATCAAAACGCTAAGTTTGGGGGAGTTGATAACACCAAATTTTGTGATATTTTAGACTGTTTTTCTGTTATCAAAACTTCCATTTTCTGCTATTTTCCTCTCTTTTATATGCACTTTCGCAATAATTGGCCAAGCAATGCTCTTAATCCAATTTTCCTATCTTTTGCAGAGTTTTCCTCATTTTTGGGCAGTAAGGCCGCTCCGGCCCATGAATAAGTCCAAATCTGTCTCGGCCACCCTGACGACCGATACAACCCCTGCCCGACAGGGCTGGGCGACACAAGAACGCTCGACAAAGAGAGGGGCCGCGCGAGAAGAAGCTGACGGATGACACTCCTTCTACCCGACAGGGAGCCCGGCTCGCCCCGACAACCCAGCTTGTCGGGCGACACATCCACCCACCAGCAGGCGTGCCGCCCATCACGACCGATAGCCGACACCATCTACGTCGAGCGACACCTCTGTATCGGCCCGTCCAACGACTGGCGCATAAGGGAGCCACGTGGTGCTTCGAGCACCATGTCTTCTCCCCAACCAGCTGACTATAAATAGCAGCTACAGGGAGCCGAAAACACAGTTTGGGCAGTCCACCATTCGGAATTCGGAGTAGTAGAATTCAGACAGTTGGGAGTTGAGCCATCTTCCGAGGAGACTGCGAGAGCATACGTGTCATGCCGCAGTGCTTGTCTCGGGCGAGACTAGGTGAGCTTCTCCTCATCCCGAGAGGGAGGGGACAGTTCACTTAGGACCGTCTCGGGCGACACTATGGACCGATATCGGCCGACGTAGATGAGCGACGCAAGTGCCCGACAACAACAATGCGTAGCTCTTAGCCCGACACGATATCAACCCGATACGCTTAGCTTGTCGAGCGTGCTGCCCGAGAGGGTGTGCCGCCCGACATGAGCGTATCGGCAGGGTCCTTGAATGATACGGTCGACAGCCGGTGCGTGCCGCCCGAGAGGGTGTGCCGCCCGACACCTCTGTATCGGGCTAGGCCTCTGACCAATATTGGACAGGAGAGCTATTGCATCATGTCGTCCTTCTACATCAAGGAGGCGATACCTATCTTTACTTTCTGTCATTTAATTCCTTACTTACGCATTGTAATTAAGACCCTTTATTTGTTTATGGAAATAGAAGATGCTTAATTACTTGTTGCTCTATGCTTGGTGCACAATGTTGGATGATTGCTATGTATGATATCCGAACTCTAGCTTGCATGTTTGGATCACGTTTCGCTTAGCTAACGAATCGTGTTTTCCCGTCGCAACAACTTCGAGAGTTGTGTTGTGGCTCTAGTGTTTGGTCCGATTCTGGAGTACGAGAGTGCCTAGAACGGAGTTGCTTTAGTAACCTTTCCACTCTAATTTTAGTCCAGTGACCTCGAGAGGGGCGTTGATGCCTTGTTAGAGGTACCCGCTTCAAGAGGAGGGGTACAAGACTGGTTCTACCGCCGCTTGTTTTACCACAGTTTTATCCTTCGTACCTCGCTTTAGCTCGAGCAGTACCTTTCTGTTTCTGTTGCATGAAAACCCCTAAAAACTACTAAATGACTAAAATCTTAAATCTCTCTTGTAATTCCACTTGGAGATAGTTTTCTTTGTTTTATTTGTGACATCTTACTGCTTCCCTTTTTGGGAATTTATCTCTCTTTATACCTGTCGGAGTGTAGCGTGTCGATTCCGTGTTCTCAACACTACCCCCTTGTCCCTGTGTTCGACCCCATATTTCTACTTCGACCCCGTAAACAAAGTTGCGGGGGGCCTAGAAGGATTCAGGTTTATAAATGTAAAAGCTCGACTACCTCAAATCCGCCTCTAATTTTAGGACGCGCGATTTAGGCCAGTCAGGCTGGTGATCTGATCGGTTCACCTAGTGAACTGGTCGTTTCACTTCCCAGACTACCCACAATTGACTTTCCTTGTTCGTTTCTAATTAACGCAAGGATTAATTCTTATCCCAATCGAATTGAACAAGTGAAATGAAAATATTTTCTCACAAATCGGGAAAATCCAACACTGCTCATTTGGTCCAAGTAAACTGATTGGTTCACTAGTGTGAACCATTCGTCTCGCTGACCATGATCTGATCGATTCACCCTGCGAACTGGTCGGTTGGTGGTCCCAGTTGTGCAGAACTCAGTCAATGCATTTTTTAATCAATCTGACACTGTAATCAGTTGGTTCAACACTTGAACTTGATGATTCTGAGTCAAGTCTATTGAATGAATGTTTAATTGAGTACCGAAAGACTTTAGTAATCAATCAAAACATCATTCATGTATAAACTCCTCTTCCAGGTTAATCCTATGTGTGTGACCCTATAGGTTCCATTTCACGTTGGCAATGAATGTCCATAACTAACTTATGACATCACAAGCAAAGAATGGTGTCTAGTCGTACATCAGTGCTACCCAAGTGAAGAGGAATGTTGGAGAGCAACTTTTAACCTACAATATAATATTGGTGTTACAGTGAATGTTTAGCTCCTTTGTCGTTGATATCCAAATTCAACTCAAGGCATGGACTTGTCATCCTCTACAAACATTCAATCCATGTTTCTTGATTCAGAATAGACTGTCTGAGATATGTGTAAGCACAATATCATATATTGACTTACATGTGCATGGCCATGCATTTCTCAGTCTCACTCCTCAAGTGGCCAGGATATCACACTCCCTTAGGAGGGACAAATTCCATATCTATCACTCACAGTGAAGTCCCCATGTGTCAAAGTCACCCAATCATCATTGTTCTAACAACCCATGTTTCAGGATTGTGTTTGATGATGTCAAAGTGTACCCAACCACATTTGATGAGTGCAATAATTTCATATCTAAGTACTATAGTCACCACCAATACGGCATCACTCTTATGGTGGTTCTATCTAATACACTATTCTCTAACATGTATCAGTGTGCTTGGTTTGATATCATATATCATGACTAATGAGATTCTATCATCAACCAACACACACTCTAGTCTTTTGTGTTATTGACGTCTATGGTTATATCCACAATAACAACTGACTAGGGACATAACAAGAATGTATACTCTTAACATCCGTATGATCTCATTGTTTAGGTCATTAACCTGAAGACATACGTCATTGAGTATTGTCATTCTTTAGACATCTAACATGTTATACTATTATCTCAAAATAATTAAAACATATAGATGGAAATTGCCTTTATTATTATCAAATCAAGTATATTATGCCTCATTGCAATCATCATATGATTGGCTCTCTGGGCATACTATACCAACACATAGGACTAATGGGAGGAGTTGATTGTGCCCTGTATGCATAAGACCATGTGGTTGGGAGGTAACAACTATGTTTGCCCAAGGACTGTGTCTCAAGAGGTTGGACACCTTCACAATGTTCATGTGGCCCAAGGGGTTAATATCAGGGACACTCCCTAGATGCATAAGGATGATATCACTCCAAAAAGTACATATACCCCTAGATATCTCAAGGAAGTGGCTAAGGCTCATAATAACTGAGGTGTAAATGTAAAAGATACAAGTCATGTAATAATGAAAGGAGTTGTGTACTAACTTGAGAGTGAACAAGGTATTTGACTTCATGAAATATAAGAATATTCTGTAATTAAAAGAAAGTGTGGTTTAGAGTCATGTTGAGAATGATTTAACTTAAAATGTGGAGTTGAAAGATAATGTGTGGATATACCATCTATTCTCTTGGAATGCAATGAACTTTGTGTTTGGGTTGCAGTCAAATGCTTATTTCATCTTGTTATGAGTGAGAGAATTGGATGACCACATGTTATGATTAAAAATTACATATGAAAATAAATACCTTAAGTTGAATTTGATGATATAACGTAGGGTTACAGGAGTTACCTCTCCCATATGAGAAAATAAAACAATAATAGGTTGAAGAACCTAGGTGTAAAATCCAATCAGCAAGTGAAATTGAAATTCACATAATATTGTAATCACCAAGAAATAATATCATATGAATACTAAGGATGTGAATATGCCTTGAATTGAATTCAAGTAATAATGTGAGGAATTTGCATATCAATAAAAGATGTTAAAGAGTGTTCAAAAACCCTGAAGTTTGAAACTAAAAATGAGTTATCATTCACCTAAGCTTACTAGGGTGTGAATTTTGGGGACAAAATTTCTTTCAAAGAGGGTGAATGTTATATCTTTAGGGAAATACGACATCAGGTAGGCAGCATAAATAAAAATTTTATTGACATATTTCCCATTAACCAGTAGATCGTGTCAATAACTATGCAATAGGAAGGATGGTTTCACGAAGATATACTTGGTCCTGGAGTAAGTCCAGTGACAATCCTCGTTGATGTATATGGACACATTATCTTAGATGGTGTCTGTGCATCTCCTAATTGTACTTAGACTCATCTGAATGCTCCTCTATGGACAATAGACTCGGATAATTGTTGCAGTGGCTCATCAGATCTCACCACAAACTGTGAGTTGACGTTGCCCTCCTAGTAGCAGCCAACAGACTCCTGCCTCTAGAGTAGTTCACACATATCAACTAGAACTCCTATCGTCCTACAGGAATGAATAGGAAGGATTTGTCCCTCCTGTTGGTGTACTAGTCACCAACATGTTCACCCACAACAATGATCCTCAGTTGTTTCTCTCCCATGGCTATCCCTCCCTAGTTGGGTAGGACTTGCCTGGGCTCTCGTGGTTACCACAACCAGAGAGGAAAACACTTGTCAGAGAAACTGATTCTCAAATGTCTGTGTAGTAGTTGCATATTGTGAATCCCCCAATACCCCTCTATATATAAGAGGGTTTAGGGTTAGGGTTCCCAGTCCCCAACCAATGTGGGACCAAAGCGAGAGTGGAAAGGACAAGTAGATCATGAATTTTCATAACTTTTCTGGAAGTTTCACAACGTGCACGTGATGAAATGTTTGTCTCGCACATGAGATGGTTGTCTGGGATCCGAGATGGTCATTTTGTGCTTTCCCAGTCAGATATGAATTGGTAAATTGTTTCCTAATTAATGTCATATATTAATTTACTTGCACCCCAAGTATGTGTAATTGAAATGAGTTTAGAAAAACTCCATAACTTTCATACGTCCCAACCGAGCAATCTCACACAAGCGAGATGCTCATATCACTCACCCAGACATCAATCGGGTGAGTTCGAGTCGAGTCGGTCAGTTCAACAGCTTGAATCGGTTGGTTCATAGGGCAGAACTAATCTAATTCAATTTCTAATATGTCTGACAACCCAAATGGCCATCTTAACAGTTGAGACACTCGTCTAACTACCCAAATGGTTGTCTCACCTAGTGATATGGTCGTTTGGCAGTTTAGTCTGCCAATCTATCAAGCTATTGTGTAAATTGAGTACCTAAACACTTTAGTACTTAATTCAATTATCATTCCAGATCAAACTCTTCTTCTAGATGAGTTCCTATGTGTATGACCCTATAGGTCCCATATCATGTTGGTCGTGAATGTCCATAACTAGCTTATGACATCACAAGTAAAGAGTGGTGCCTAGTCACACATCATTACTGCCCAAGTGAATGGAAAGTTGGGGAGCAACTTCAACCTACAATCTGTGTATGGTGTTATAGTATTTGTATGGTTCCTTTGTCACTAATATCTAGATTGAACTAGAGGCACAGAGAAGTCATCCTCATTATTATTCAATCTTGTTCCTTGAACCAGAGTAGATTGCATGAGATATATGTAAGCTCAATATCACATATTGACTCACATGTGTATGGCCATACTTTTTGCAGTCTCACTAATCCAGAGGCCTTGGATATCATACTCCTATCAAAGTGACAAATCCCATATCTATCACTTACAACCAATCCATATGTGTCAAAGTCACTCAATCATCACTGTTATAACAATCCATGTTTTAGGACTGTGTTTGATGATATCAAAGTGTACCCAATGACATGTGATGAGTGCAGTGATTTTAGGTCTAAGAACCACAACCACCACCATCACTGTGAAACTTGACTATGACTTCCATGATGATGGCTTCCATGTGTCAGTCTCATGGTGGGTCTGTCTGATACATTGTTCCCTAACATGTATTTGTGTGCTTGGTTTAATATTGTCATATCATGACTAATGAGATTTAGTTATAAACCAACTCACACTCTGAACTTATGTGTTATTGTTGTCTATCTACCTTCCATAATAACAATCGATCAGGAACATAATGATAATGTATATACTCTTAACATTCATATAATATCATTCTTCCAAGTCATGTACTTGAAGACATACGTCATTGAGTAATATCATTCTCTAGACATTTATTATGTAATTCATTATCTCATAAGTGAATATACAAAATAAATTGGAATCCTACCTTTATTATTATGAAATCAGGTTTCTAATGTCATATCTCAATCATCATATGATCAAGCTTTTCATGTGTGCCACTTTTAGAAAGCATCTAAGACTTGATATTATAATTGAGGGGCTTTGTATGAATAAATACATATACTTTATCAAATCACCACATATATAGTATGTATCATATACATGCTATAACCACAAACAAGATCATGCAATAAATAAAACACACAAGCAATGGCTATGGCCATACTAATGTAATTCCTTGAAGCCATAAGGAATTACTACCACTTATGGTCCACCTCATATGCAACCTATTATTGGTGATGATCTGTGCTTGAACCAATCTGAGTAGATTGGTTCATCTCATGAACCAGTTGGCTCGCCTCCTATTTTCTAGGTTGGGTTTGTCTAAAATGGTCGTCTGGTTCACAGGTCCAAGCAATGTTTAGACACCTCTAGTCGGTTGGTTGGGTCACCAGTCGATCGGCTCGTCCTTCTTTCGTATGGCCTCCTTGGTCCTCCAGTTGATCAGGTCATCACATGAGCCATTCGTTTAACCTTTGTGCAGATCGTCATTTCACATCAAAACATAAATTAGAACTATCCTATTTATTATTACATTGTATATGGGAAAACCTCGAGTTACATTCGAGGGGAAATAGGAAGACGAACAATAATTTACATGTGGAAAGGAGAGAGAGGCTCGGTACACAGACCCATTAATAATAAGAAAAGTAACCACAACCATGCACACACAGATATGAGGTTTTAGCCATAACCATGCTTTTCATCCACCATCAAAACCAATTTTATGGCGACGCGTGTAAATTGCATATATATATATATATATATATATATATATATATATATATATATATATATAGTCATTTGGGTTCTTCATGTGGTGACTTATATGGGCGTGCACATCAACTAGTTTAAATATTCACATCGCATGCAATACATAAACTCAATAAAACCAAAATATAATCATATCAATTATCCCAAAACATAATTAATTGACATGGCTCTGATACCACTGTAGGGAAATATGACATCTGGTAGGCAGTGAAAACAAAAATTTTGCTGACTTATTTCCCATTAACCAGCAGATCACGTCAATAACTATGCAATGGGAAGGATAGTTTCATGAATATATACTTGGTCCTGGAGAAAGTCCATCGACAATCCTCATTAATGTAGATGCACACTCTATCTTGGACGATGTATGTGCATCTCCTAGTCGCACTCAAACTCGTCAAACTACTCCTCCATAGACAACAAGCTCATATAGCTGTTGCAACAGCTCCTCAGATCTTGCCACAGACTACGAGTTGATGTTGCCCTCCTAGCAGCAGCCAACAAACTCCTAACTCTAGAGTAGTCCATACGGACCTACTAGGACTCTTGTCATCTTACAGGAATTGATAGGAAGGAGTTGTCCCTTCTGTTGGTGTACTAGTCACCAACATGCTCTCCCACAATAATGATCCTCCATTTTTGCTCTCCCAACACTATCCCTCCCTAGTCGGGTAGGACTTTCTTGGGTTCTCATGGTTACCACAACCAAAGAGGACAACACTTATCAGAGAAATTGATCTTCAATTGTCTGTGTAGTATTTTTATACTGGGAAGTGGCCAATACCCCTCTACATACAGGAAAGGTTAGGGTTAGGGTTAGGGTTCCCAATCCCCTGCCAATGCAAGACTAAAGCGGGAGTGGAAAGTATAAGTAGCCTTGAATTTTCACAATTTTTCTAGAAGTTTCACAGCCTAAGTGTGATGAAACGGTCATATCACCATGTGAGATGGTCGTCTAGGATGCGAGATAGTGGTTTCACACTTTCCTGGTTAGATATGAATTGGCAAATTGTTTTCTAATTAATGTCATACATTAATTTACTTGCACCCCAAGTATGTGCAATTGAAACAAGTTCTAAGAAAACTGTAGAGCTTTTGTTCATCCCAACTGGGCCATCTTGCATAAGTGAGACACCCGTCTCACTCACCTGGACGGCCCTTTGGTGAGTTTGAGTCGAGCTGATCAGTTCAACAGCTTAAACCGGTTGGTAAATTGGGAAGAACTAGGCCAATTCAATTTCTGATCTTCCTGACAACCCAAACGGCCATCTCAACACTCGAGATGCTTGTCTGGCTGCCCGAACGGTCGTGTCACCTAGTGAGATGGTCATTTGGCAGTTCAGTCAGCCAATCTATTGATCTATTGTGTAAATTAAGTACCTAAACACTTGAGTACTTAATTAAATTATCATTCAAGATCAAACTCCTATTCTAGATGAGTTCCTATATGTGTGACCCTATAAGTACCATACAACATTGGTAGTGAATATCCATAACTAGCTTGTGACATCACACGCAACGAGTGGTGCCTAGTCGCACATTATTTCTACACAATTGAATGGAAAGTTGGGGAGAAACTTCAACCTACAATCCATGTATGATGTTATAGTGTTTGTATAGTTCCTTTATCACATATATCTATATTGAACTAGAGGCATGAATTAGACATCATCATTGTTATTCAATCTTGTTCCTTGAACCGGAGCAGACTGCATGAGATATATGTAAGCTCAATATCACATATAAACTCACATGTGTATGGCCATACTTTTCTCAATCTCACTAATCAAGAGGCCTTGGATATCATACTCCTATCAGAGAGACAAATCCCATATCTATCACTCATAATCAATCCTCATGTGTCAAAGTCACCCAATCATCATTGTTATAACACCCATGTTTCAGGACTACTTTTCTTGATGTCAAAGTGTACCCAACGACATGTGATGAGTGCAGTGATTTCAGGTTTAAGAACCACAACCACCACCATCACTGGAGACCTGACTATGACTTCCATGATGATGGCTTCCATGTATCAGTCTCACTGTGGGTCTGTCAGATGCACTGTTCCCTTACACCTATATGTGTGCTTGGTTTGTTATTGCCATATCATGACTAATGAGATTTAGTCATCAACCATCTCACACTTTGATCTTATGTGTTATTTTTGTCTATCTCTCTTTCACAATAACAACTGATCAAAGACATAATGAGAATGTATATACTCATAACATTCAAATGATCTCATTCTTCCAAGTCACATACTTGAATACATATGTCATTGGGTAATATCATTCTCTAGACATTTATTTTGCAATTCATTATCTCATAACTGAATATACAAAATAAATTGAAAGCTTGCCTTTATTATTATCAAATCAGCTATCTAATGCCAGATCTCAATCATCATATGATTCGCTCTCTGGGCATACATACCTACAATATCCTCAATTTTGTTAAAATTGAATGATATAAATATAAAGCATGTTTTGATAAAAAAAATCTCTAATAGTTTTATCGGTGAAATAATAATGTTACCTTTGTGGCATGGTTGCAACCCATGACCTATATAAAATCCCAAGATTCATTGGCGTTGTAAATATTTCCTTGGGGCAAAAAACTAAGAAATAAGAGGATTTTGTGTACAAATAAATAATAATTAATTTTTTATATGGTATGTCAAGTTTCCAAAGAAAAATAAAATACATGGTGTAGATATCTAGCAAAGTGTGGCAGCACATTGTTTGATGCACCAAATAACATTATCTCGACTTAACCTTTGAATACTTGAAAATAATAAGAAAAGAGAGAGAATTCTAGAAAGTGGGAGAAAAGGATATTATGTTGGATAAAGATGATTGTTTAAATATGTCTAAAAAGAGCATGTTTTGTATGGACATCCCAATAAATCCCAATAACTAAATATAATTGGGAAAGGTTTTAATGAGTTTTTTGGAAATAATGATAATTGAGTTGTAGAAATATATCAATGTGAGAGAGAGACAAATATAAAGTGTTTCTTATGGATCAATGATCAATTATCCTGTATGTGCCAAATAAGTAGATTTTTTCCTTTATGTCTTTGTTGCGTTAATCAAGTAAAATTGTTAGTTGTTTGTGGATATATGTGTTCCCATGTCGAAAACTATTGAATATGTTTCTTTTGTCAATTGTACATGCCTTTTTCCCATAAGTAATTTTCCATAACCATAAGAGAGAAAAAGAATAGTAAAAGAAAAAGGTAACAAAAATAGGAATACTTGAATAGTGGTCATATACATAGGCAAGTGTATAATGTAGATTGGAAAGCATTTAAGGTGGAGGAGTGACACGATTTTTCTGTGCATAGAACGTAAGTATACGTATCAATGTAATATAGGCCTTGTGAGGCCCAAGTCGAACTCAGGGAAACATGAATTTTAGTAGACTAATACTAACTGGTTGCGATTAGCTAAACCGATTAAAAGAGTTTGAGAGTTGTTGTAAAATAAAAGAAAATAAAATAAAATGAAACAATCGATTAAGGGTTTAGTTTAATCAATTCAAATAGAGATCTTTAGGATTGCGGTTTCACCGCAGGTTTTCAATGTATGAATTTCCATATAGTTACTCAGGTTCATCTCTCAATCCGGGTAGTGGCCTGTAGTCAGAATTGCCGACTATCATGGTACAATTCACTACCTATGTCTAGGTCGGTTCCACCGTCGTAGTAACCTATACCCTAAACTAGGTGCATTAGAATCGACCTCTGGGTTTCCACCATTAACCGTACATCACCTTGTTCAAGGGATTTGTTAATTAATGTGAATTTCGTCTCTTTTCAACCATTAATTCTTCTTTCAAAGTAATTAAAGGCATTAGATTATCATTATGGTGATTAAGAATAACAATATAATTGAGAAAACGAAAGCATACCATAGATTTAGGAGACAAATTATGAATTACTATGATAAAAACGTCATACAATGCTTCCTCGGGCTACTCCCGGTCCTAAAGATTAAGGGGATTATCCCCGCATGGTTGACAATGGAAAATACATAGGAGTAGAGGAGAAAAACATGGGAAACATGGAGTAAACTCATGTAACCCCTGATATAAAGGTGTTCCTGGAGATCCTCCTCGAGAAACGTGTGTTTTGCAGTCTTTCGGCAGCAAAATCGCTCGTCGGAGGTGCTCGGATTGCCCGGTTGACGACCTTCATCTCTTGTCTCCTCTCTCTCTCTCTCCTTCTTGGATGTTTTGAAACACAATATGAGATCTCCCTAGGGCCGGCCGTGCTCTTCTTAGGTCATAGGACCACTTTACGGCTTCGAAAAAGCTCAATCGTCGGATTAAAACGCTCCGTTTTAGTGCTGAAAATTGCCAGATCCCGACGCTGTCGATAGTATCGACCCCCAGGTCAATGGTATCGACCATGATACAGGTTTTTCCTTCCAAAATCACGTTTTGGGGTTGCTTTCTGATGAAATGTCGATATTATCGACACCAGGGTCGATAGTATCGACTCTGGACAATGCAACAGTGCCTAAAAAAGTGCCAAAACATGTGCATAAGTCCGAGGATTATATAAAATCATATAAATATGATAAAAGAAGTATAATTTGATGCAAAAATAGTTTAAAGGCCAACTATAGTGAATTATGCAAATATAATCAAGAAAATGACAAATACATGCATAAAACAGATATAAAATAAGCCTATAAAAGTGACTCAAAACCCATGCATCAAGGAGGGACCGGGTTCAAAGATGCAGGATCAAACTTGAGGTTTTTGACTATATATATGTGTATGGATGTTGGCTCTTTTCCCCTCAATGAAGACCCTCTCCCCTTTCTTTCTACATATCTTCCTCCTCATTAGGGTTTTGTACAACAATATTCATGTATTTCCATATCCCCCTCTGAATAGATGACTCTTGTCTCCTCTATGCTCGTGATCATGACCATGGGATGAGGTGGGAGCATGGCTTCAGGATTTCTCTAGAATCCAAGGTACGGGACAATGCTAGTTTGAGAAGCTTGTAGCTGGGAGTGTTTCATGCAACCTCCCTGACCTCTGATTTAGTAGAACCTATAGAAGCCAAAAGAACTACAACACCCATGTGTCGCCTCCTTAGGCTGTGTTGGCCAGAGGTGTGACCATGACGAGGATCATGGTCTCATGGTCAACCTTACAAGGAAGGTGAAGGAGGATGGAGGGTGAAGCACCGTTGAAGGAACACCCAGGGGCATGGTTTTCCTGGCGGTGATAAGTAATAGACAGAGTGGAGACAAGATGAGAGAAGGTAGGTGGTGCATCGAGGATTGGGTTGGAGGTGCTGACTCCTTGAGTAGGCCCGCTGAGATGGAAGAAGTAAGCAGGATGATGCCTCATATTTTCCGTGGCACTTCCCAAAAAAAATAGACGAAGAAGGGAGGCGGGGATCAATTCTGGGATGTTGACACTGGAAGACAACGCACGCATGGGACAAGCGGTGTGAAAGAAGCCCTCCACAAGGAGGATGATAGGTTTGTGTCTAATGACACAAATGTCCCCATATTGGTACTTTAAGTGTGGGGATAGGTGGGTCATTCCCCTGATTCCGAGCTAAATTCTTGGTAAGTGGATAATATGTTTTAATGATGATGTGGCAGTATTCTATTGGTCAAAATATGTTTATCTTGCTTAATCATAATAATTAATTGGTAACTTAGATTTAGATGAGTTGTATATGAAAATTGATCACGAGAATGAGAGAAATTTAAATAAAATAGTTTTAGAGTCTACTTATTCTTATAACTCTAAATGTAGTGCAATATGACCTAAGGTGGTGATTAATGTAGTTAAAGCCTAGATTTGTTCAACAAGATGGTTGAATGTGCTGCAAATGATCTCTTGCCATAATAACTAATATTGTTTCACATAATGGGAATATAAGACTATCATTATCAGAATGATGATGTTTAGGGTTTCTAATGAGAATAATCATATATCTGAATAAGTAGGATTTATAGATCTTAACTTGCCATGTTATTAATGAAGTTAATCTGGTCTAAGTGATAATGATGCAATAATATGATAGATTTGATAATGATGATTACACTTTACATGAAACTAGATTATTGAGTCATTATATATATGAACATGGGAATTGGAGTACCAAACATAACCCTAATGATAACTCAACACCATGAGAACCTAAACCCTAGTTTAGGATCAAGTAGAGTGTAATGTATTAAATTGTATGGTGAAATGTTAGGGTTGTATACATTTACATATTATGTTAATTGATTGGATGTACGCTTGCTTGCTGACTATACTTGATGATTGGATTGCATAAAGTACACCTGAAATATTCTACATGGTAAAGGTATGTTGTTACGATTATGACTACTCAGAATAAAGTTTGTCGATGGTTTTCGGATGATTTATGAGGACTAATTCGATAAATAAACTATTGGTTGTTTATTTAATTCATGTTCAACTATAATGTCAATATGAGTATCACATGAGTAAATGATAATATTCTAAACCCTAGGCTAATAGATATCAAAGGGTGATGCACATGTGCCCTGTAGGGGATAGTGATCATGCCCAAGATAATATATCCAGTAAGGGTTAGAATATGTAAAGAATATGCCAATTATTATTTGCAATATTTGATGCTTTTTATGTGATCACATTAGTTCCACACATCATGGTTGCACCCCACATACATAGTATAACTTGTTATGCTGATTTGTGTTTTGTTTGACAACATTCTAGGTACATGATAATTATGAGGATGTCAACATGTGATAAACCAGATGGAAATTACCTGAAGGCATTAAAGATAAGTTAAAGGAGGATTAGATATCTAGTTACTTCTTATCGGCATGTATTAATTTTATGAGGAAATATAATTGAACAATTTGTAAACAATATTTGGAATAAATGAAATTATTTTCTATTATTTATTATTTGCTAAGTCTGGATCTTGGGGAGTATAGGTAATGTCTCCCAACTTGAAGGTCTTTCCTTAATTGGGGGACGTTGATAGTGAGGTTATTACACACCCTATATAGTTGATTGAGACATTTTATAGAGGTGTCGATCCAGACACCAATATTCGTTAGACTCCTCTTATGGAGGAAATTTCATGTTCTAGAATTATGATAGCATATGGGAGGTAGTAACAAAAAATGGTGAGACTCAAGCCCAATCTTGTCGAGGCCAACCATGAGTACTCAAAAAATGCCAAGGCAGAAGATAGCTTTGAGGTGAAATCAATAGTCTAAAGTCTTAAAATGCTTACTGTAAAACAAGACCGGAAAGAGTCCTTGCTTCACACATTTCATGTATGGTCACCCCTCCATCTCAATATGCCATTGAATTCCTTTATAGATTTTTCCATGGTTTTGATTATTCCGTACACCGTGTCAAATCCTATACAACATGAAAACTAACGATGGGAGACAAATGGAGGACCTCAACTCCATTCACAACATCCCTAGACAAGCCTATTAAAATCCCAATAAAACCAGGAATCATCCTAGTTTCCGATATGGTAATCCTTCTGGTGTCGAAAATTCAACTTAACAATTGCCTCCTCAAATGAGTTACAAAGTCCACCCACCACCCTATATCCGCATCCAAAACTAATATTGGGGGAACTACCAACACTACATGTAGCAAATTCAAAATCTTAATCAGGCCCCACAAGGTCTTTCTTCAGGCAAGCCCCAATTAAAGAAGGCTAGGAAACTAGAGTCATTAACCCAAAAATAGAATTAAATGGTTTTGCACATAATAAAAAATAATCAATAATTTCTACTAAACTGTCTAAACATGGTGCACGATAAAAAAATTCTATTTCCAAAGTTTGCAAAATGTGGGTTCTAGAATTTACTGAGAAATATACGATCTATCTATATCCTCCAAGCCTTACTTCATTTATTTGCTTTCAATGTCTTCTTTCTTTGAATATCCAATTTCTAGAAAGATTATCCTAAAAACACTGACAATCAAAATATCAGTCAGTATGACAAGTCATACCAGTATATGGGGGAAACAAAATCTCACAAATAATTCTAAGCACATAATTCCACAATTAATGTTTAACAAACCTAATTTAACATTTTCACCATGACTACCCAATCTAGGTTTCTCCACCCTCTATCAGAAACCCTCACGGCCTCATACTATAGTATTCACTATCTTCCCCTATCCTGGCGGAGGACTTCATCATGTCTCCCCCTATCCAGGAGGGTGACTTCATCAGGTGTCCCCCTATCAAGGCGGGTGACTTCTCATATCTCTCCCTATCCAGGTGGGTGACTCCTCATGTACCCCCTATTCAGGCTGGTACCAAAATATGCCTTCCCCTATCCAAGCAGATGGTCTTTCCATAGATCTAGAGGTGGCCTAGATTTGGGCTAGTCATGTTCATATATATAATGTGACAATCATAGTCACATTAAAGTTTTCATGGAATGAAATAAACAAGCAAGTATATAATTTCAATCATGTGAGGAAAACCTTTGAGAAATCACATGAAACTACAACGGATAATCCTAAGCGTAACCACATACCTATATCAAGAGAATTTGCAGTCCAAACAAGAATAGTAGAATTAACCACACAATCAAACAAGCCAACCTGAAATTCAATGCATACACCCATGTGTCACTGCATGACTTTAAATCCCATCAAAGGACTGACTTAATTCTTACATTAGGTTTTTATGTCTACTTTCTATATCTTTATCCATATTACCCTTTTAGTCCAATTATTTCTCCTTTACACTTTCTAAATCCACAAACCCTACTTTAGGTTTCATATACATGATTGTGCTACAAAAAGGTGTCTTTTATACAAAAGTCCCAATTTTATCTTTTAAGTCAAATTAGGGTTAGAGAGGTGAAAATATGAATATTTGACACTTCTATGTTTATTGGGTTGACAAATCCTAATTCCATCATTTAGTACACCTTTATGCATAAAGAGATCCTAACTCCACAAAACTTGGATTTTAATATCCATATGAGCCCAAGGTTTTCCTTTCATTCATAAAAGATCAAACCTTGATTAACAACATTAATTAAGTTATTAGACTCATCAACATTCACAAATTAGGATTTTACATTAAAAGTATTACAGACATAAATTTTCAACATCTTTCGAATTGGAAGCAAATATTGACCAAGATTATATTTTTATCATGTAGATTGCATTTTTCTGATCAAAATATGTATATTACTTGTAATTTTTGGCAAAAGAATGGATTTTTAATCAATTTAAAAGATATAACTATTTCCTTGATTTTCTGACCAAAGAGACGATTTACCTCTTATTTTTGGAAAAATAGCGACCTTCAGATCCTGAGTCTCCTATGACCAGGCGAGGATCGTGTGTCTCATGTCGTTCGCGCCTAGCCAGCCGCTTGGACACGCGGGGAGAGCCATGGGATGCTAATCTCCATGCAAGTCAATGGTTGACTCTAAACCTACGGATCCCTCTCTTCCCCCTACCTTCTGTCTTGCCAAAAGAACTCATCATGGCACCATGATGATGAGCTCACTAGAGAGAGAGCAATTGCATGAGAGAGAGAGAATAGGGACAAGAACTAATCGTTCGAGTTCGTGAGACTAGGGTGAGGTCAGGGATCATCATATATATAGGTGTGGGGGATAGATTTAGGGTTTCCAACCCGCGCTGCCATTGGGGTTCTCGGGCAGGATTAGACATTTTCTCTAGAGACTTCTACACCCCTTAAGACCTAGGTTAGGATGGTTTATAATCCTCTCCTGAATCCAACCCAACAAACATCTCGTTTGCTCATGCACAGGTTGTGAGAAAATTGAGATCAAAGATCTTGATGACATTGCACAAACCCACTCCTATTCAAACTAGGTGATGCACATGTGTCATTGGATCTTGGATCCAATGGCTTCCATCATGTGCGCCATCTTCTAATCTTTTTGGAAATCCAATTTAATTGTGACATTTAATGAAATTCCATCACTTTAGGGGTTTTTAAATAATTCATATCTCCTAAACCATTAGGCTTTTTAATCCCAAATTTTAAGGGAAAATTCTTGATGACTTAATCTATCCATGGAGATAGTTAGGGATAAAAACTCAAAAAGAATGACTCTTTTTCTTCATATGCAAGTCATAAACTAAAAATGCATATATAATGCATAAAAACTTATATTTTCTCTTTCTTCCTTTTTCGTTCTCTTAATTTAGACTTTTCTAGATATTAGAAGGCAAGTGGTACTAAAACCATCCTATTGTGGTCACTTATGCCACCTTCTAGATAATTCCATATTTTTCTTAAATAAAACATAAGTTATTTATTTTCCTCTTTCCTTTTCCCTTATTTCTTTTGTCATTATCCTTTCACACTCCCATTGACTTATTAAAATAGGGAAAAGCACGAAATTCATAATTCAAGACAATTTAGGAAAGAAACCCAAGTTACAAAACAATGCACACAAATTGTAAAGTGAACCCCTTTTATTAAATAATTACATAATAATACACCCAAAATTGGGATTATAACACATATGGTTAAAGGTTTACTTGTATTTCATTCTTTGATTTTTCTTATCTAACAATCTTATTGTCTTGGGTGAATCCATGGTTTGATGGATTGGTTTTGATGATGTAGAATTGGTGTTTCTAAGCCCATAACTTCATATTCTTACCCTTTTCCTCATATTAATGTAAAATAGTAGTCACCACAATAAGCTTATGTGCAATACTAATCTAGTTTATCTTGCTGCACCTAACCCTAATACAAATACATGAGGATGATAATCATACATAGCTTCCTTTTGTGTGATTGGTATGATGTTGGAATGTTCTATCAATGTTGTTGCAACCCTAATATGTTTCTATATGAACATCATTAGCTTCTCAATGCAATGTTATGATAAACCTATGTATCACACGTATGGTGATGGTTTGTTGAACCTTGTTATAAGAAGGAAATATAATGATGTTCTTGCAGGTGATTATGATATGAAGGTCTTAATTACCCTTGGGCATGGTTTGAGCCATAATGGAGGTGTGATCCTCTTTCTTATGTGACAAGGGTTGGTACCATGTGGTGATGTGATGGGATTTATACCTCATACATTTTATATCTTATAGAGTTGGCATATATCAATGCTTCGTAGAAATGAGTTAGGGTTTCTATGTCCACTTATTTGATGCAGCCTTAATTCACCCAGTTGACATTAACTAATCAAGTGAAACCCTAATCATGTAGTTCCCTAAGCTCTAGAATCATTCAGTATCAGAACTTCCTGAATGAGGAAATAGGTATTCCTAAGGAAAACTCTAAGCACATACTATTGAGTATGCAAGGTGCAGGGAGGGTACATCCTTGACATCCAGATCCAAGGTTACGGAGGATGGTTGTGGTCATGCCTTGGTTTGATTATTTGTATATGTCATGTGGTTGAGAACAACTACAATTGTACCTCAGATGATAGGGTTTTGTATACCCTAGTTTTGAGAATCGTGACCTTTATACCAAGGACAGGATGGTATTAGCACTTGACTATATATCATTGTTGGAATCTTGACTGATATGTGATTTCCTTTCACTCATATTGACTGAGAGTGGGATATCATAGGATGTCAGTACTCCTACATCTTGTACATAACTGAATAGAACTTTGTAGTGGTCAATTGGAGTTTGAGTGGTATACCTCACTCTCCCAAGGGATTAATAAAAGATGTAATCTAGCCATATAGTGTATTGTTTGGGGTTAAACACGACTCACATTGGTTGTTTACCCTTGCCTTGTTTATTATATTGCATAGTTAGTAGATTGTGCAACAACTTAGTTGGTAATAGATTTATTTATTCCTTTAGTTTATCCTATTAATAAATCATGTTGTTATACTACTTGCTTAGCCTATTTAGCTGCTTAGCCTACCCTATATTCTCAATCTTCTTAATCAGTGTATATTTTCTAATAATATAACCTACTATAATCAATAATTCGTGTTTAGAGTTGTATCTCTCGTTGAGACATGGGTCTCACCTGGTGGGCCACCACATCTTTTTAGGTGGTCGTCAGCGACGTGGTCACATTCATGGAGGTGAAGAGGAGAATCTTGAAGAGAAGTAGGAGAAGAAGGTTGGCTAGTAGTTAATAGTTTCCTAGAGTCATCCTTATACTCTCATATTTGGGCAGGGGATGTTTTGTAGATGATATATGTACAACAACTCAAGTTTTGGGTAGTATGGCAATGTTTGAATATGGCATGTATATGTGGAACACATCTTTTGTATACATTTTGTGGCTGAGACCAATGGACCAATGCAAATAACTGATGTGGTATGTGCTTATACACAGGTTGCTAGATTGATATATAATTGTTTCTGAACTTGTTTGCTATATTTAAATTGGTTTTAATTTACCCTATTTTCTGGATATGTAGTTAATTAGTCATTGTTCACGTGCTTTGCTTTGAGTAATCTCATTTAGTGTGGAGGTGTGTCACATAAAATATGGTTAGACCTTCGCATACTCAAGTTCATTATATTCCTATATATTTTCTTTCCTAACCTTAGAAGTCACATTTCTCCTCATCCTAAATTTGGGTTTACGGAAGGAGTATGTATAAGGGATCCTCCACCGATTTAAAGAATCATATAATATAAAATTGGAGATGTAGGTTTGGAATATGTGACATGTATTTAAGTCCATCTTGTGAGGGTAAACTCCAAAAGAGACCTAGGCATGTGTTGGGTTACTCCAACCATCCATTAAAGATTTGTAGTAACCCAATCCATTATATAAATGTAAATGTGTTAAAGGAGGAATGAAACTCTAGGATGAAGGGGTTCATCCTTAACCCTAATAAAAGGCCCTAATTTTTTGTATACATACAAAGAGTGAAACTAAATTTTAATATTACCCAAACAAACCTTAAGGAAAGAGAAAATCCAAATGGGTTTGGGTAGTTTAGTTTTGGTACCAGAAATTAAATACTAGTTTTCCATGCATGTAAATAGTCATGCATGGATGTAGGATACCCATTAAGGGTTTTGGTATATGTATGTAAATCATAAGAAATTAATGGTTACCTAATAATGAATATAATACCCTCAACTCACTTTTAGGGATGGTGACCCAACCTAGGGTCGGTCATCCTACAAATAGGAAAAGACCTGGGGGAGGGGCATAACTCTAAACCCATATGGTCAGGTTGAGGCTAGAAAGCCTAACCTCTTTAAAGCAAAGAAGGCACCCATGGTTGGGATCTTCCCTAGAGAGGTTAGTTGATCAACCTTCTTCTAGGATTTGAGGTAACATTGAAGGTTCGTAAAGGACCTAAACTTAAACATATGAGATGTGATAGTATGTTGTGGGTATAAGGCCAAAATTCCTTTATTTCTACCTTATCATAATAGGTTTTTCTTAATAATGAAAAAGTAATTTCAGTATACTTAACAGTGAAAACCGTGGTTAGATAAATCACATGTTAAATAGGTGATGGAAAATAAAGTACTTTGAAGAATGTAATAATGGTGAATCTAAGGTATATAAGACATACTTCCACCAAGACTAAATAATAAGGGTGTGTGTGTGTGGCTTAATGCTCACGATGCATAGTTATATATAAATAAGAAAACTTGGTTGGAGACATCTCAAGAAAAATGTGTAATGAAGGTTAACAGATTGAAAGAAATATTATGAATGGCATATAAGTTATAGACTCTCATTGTCCAATATGAGTCATGAAATATAGAATCATAATGATATTGGAGGTGTTTTCCTGGAACAAGGTGTGATTAATAAGAGAGATTAAATAAAGTTATGACATCTCAATAAACCATAATTAGGGTAGATCCATAAGTCAATCCTACGGTAAATTAGGGATACTTAAAGGCACATAAGATCCAAGGAGTCAGGAGGTTATCATGCCCATAGTTCATAGTGGATGTGGGGTCATGGGAAATCATTTATGTGTAGCCCATGGTTGAGGATAATGGACAACTCCATAAGTACATGAAGCCCAAGGGGTCAATTGATAAAGTCACTCCATAAGTACATAATGCCCCTGGGGACAAGAGGTGATCACTCTACACCCTAGAGGCCTTAAGGGGATGGCTAAGGCTAATGATACATGAGATTTAGGCATGAGTAATACAAGATGTCATGTAACAATAGTTGAAATAGAATCTTAAATGGAGTTGTAAATTAACTCAAAAATTATGAGAAAATCACTTTCCCCTTGAATTCATGAAATGTTATAAAATTTGTCAAATTAAAAGTGTATGCATGGTTTCTAGTCATTATTGAGGATTACTCAACCTAAAATTTAGTTATTAGATAATGGGTGGACTCACCATCTCTATACCTGAAAACAAGCTGAACTTTATGTTTGGACTACAACCAAACATTTATTTTACCTTGACATGGGTGTGAGAGATTTGATAATCACATATGATACATATAATTGACATGTGAGAATTAATATCCTAAGTTAAAAGTAATGAAATAGAGTATAGAGGTGTTACCTCACTATCTCATAAAATTATATGAAGAATAATTAGTAGGTTTGACCTAGGTGGAAATACAATCACTAAGTAAAAATGAAATCAGAAGTGATAATATCAGTCAAAACATGAGGACATGAGAATACCCTCGGATTGGATTTGGGTTAACCTCAGTAGTACAAATAATTTCACCTAAATAAAGGCTAATAATCATGACTTAGTTAAACTCTATCCAAGGAAGGTTGTTGGCCTGAATATATGAGACCAAAAGGAGTTATCATTCACCTTAACCTAAATAGATTTCAATTTGGTACAAAAAATTCATTTTTAAGGTGGGGTGCTTGTAACATCAACTATATTTGGGAATTCTAGATCTAATCGAATGATATGTAGTGATTATTAAAGTAGAATAAAAAAGGGAAATGATGAATTTAAGTCCTAGACCTAGTTTAGGTCTTCAATTTATGTAAACAAAGTGATGTCAGGCATATGTATTGAAATAAGCCTTCAACTAAAATTTTATGAGAAATGCCTTAAATTTAGTAATTAAGGAAATAATAATGCTTGTGGACATTATAGAAGGCCAACGTATGAACCATGGGCCTTAAGAACTAATAAAAAAACAATTGGATGATTTGTATGGAAAATAGGTACATTGATATATATATATATATATATATATATATATATATATATATATATATATATATATATATAGAGAGAGAGAGAGAGAGAGAGAGGCAAACGATCCAGTGAGAAACATATCTTAGTGAGAGCATGATAGGCATTTAAATAACTCTTTGCATATACCAATTTTGCATAGTCCAACCATATAGATTAAAAGTATACATTAATATGTACCTACTACAAAATTTTTATTCTCATCAGATTTGTATAGCATTCACAACAACAGAATACTTTTCAACACTCTATATTGAATTCAAAAGATCGTTGGTTGTAAAAAGTATATATTATACACATGGGCATGTAACCAATATCTGATTGCTATGATTTTTTTTGGGAAGGTATACGATTAATGCTTTTTCCATGTACATGGTTGAATTTTAAAGAATATCTACAAATTTTTAGTTATTAAAATGTCTCTCACATTCTTTCCATAGGATGTTTCTCACTGGATCACTATCTTATATATACATACATATACATACATATATATACAAAATAATAAATTAGGTATTTGATATCGTCAGTAGTCTTGTGAGTTTATTGTTAAACTACACATGAGATAATTATAAAGTTTCAAAAAGATCTTAAGTAATCAGTGAGAAAGATAATCAAATGAGTAATTATCTAATCCATTCTTGCATTCCAAGTATATAGCCATCACATAAAGATTGTTTGACCTAATACTTAGTCCCACAAAAGGTAGTGGTAAAATGAAGACAAAGACAACTTATAAGATAATTATATGATTACATAGGATCTATGTGATTTATATTAAGTAATTTATTAATGGCAAGAAAATGATAATTGTCATGTTTGATCCCATAATCTGCATAATCTGAGATAAGGATGATAGGAAGATACTCACAAAGTTTGAGGTCAAATATACCCTCCTAATATCTATTAGTATGTTTGAATATAATGCTAAACCATTGAATAATGCAAGTTGATGTTTCATAACAAACCAAGGTGGGGAGACTAATCCAGACCTAGTAATCACCACACAATGTGGTCACTACCTTTGATTGTTGGATGGCTATCCAAAACTAGTTTGTCATTTTCTAACCTTGGACTAGAAGCTGAAATAACTTGGTCTCTCCCTCACCATGGATCCCTTATACTCCATTTGATAAAACTCCCTAATAACCCCCCACTAGCTTTAGGGAGACAGAATTGAATCCAACAAACACTAGCATCAATGTTATCTCCTCTGATTTCATAATTTTTGCAGCCTAGATAAACTAGGGAACCATAGACCAACTATAGGGGCCTCATCCTAGCACAATAACTATTTAAGGATCCCTACTATCATACCAGAAGGGAAATAGAGAGCTACTCATCTTTTGACAACTTTTGAAGACCCAACATACCATAAGGGAAAGAAAGAGCTATCCATCTTTTCACAGCTCACGAAGACCCAAAAAAATTCCCCGAATCACAATCATCTTCTTGTGTGACCAACACCCTGACCTCATTAGCGTCATGCCTTCTAGGTCATTGCCTCAACCCTAAGAATTCGAAACAGTTAACAAGGGATCCTATATTATGAGGGACTATCAAAGAATCATGGATCTCAACTCTGACCTTTGTCTTTATCTATAAGGGGGCACCTCATTAGAGATCAGTCCCAGACCATAGTATGCTATTAAGAGGATTGAAGGAAGTTACCCGAGATTCTAGTAGCGATGTGAAAGCTCCAATTTTCTATAGTGCAAGGTCAATGTCTTCTTCTATATTTGTGTTCTCCTCAAATAAGACCAAACTCATATAAACTAGGTTCATACCTTTTGCAGTTGCTCCTTTTCCTCTAGTCATGTCCAACTATGTGTGGTGGATTGAAGGGGGGCCATGGCCTCCACAGTGGAGGCCGCAACCATGGAGTCAACCATAGAGTTGGTTCCATGGCTGGAACACCCTATGCATGCAAGCTAGGATCGGGGCAAGAAGAAGATCAATGGTATGTGAATGACCACACTGCCCCAATTTGCATGATCATAAGTGATCACTACATGAGGGAAATTTAGTTATTTTGCAAGATAACTTAAAGGTGGTTGGGCTATGATAAAGAAAATAGATATTATTGATGTGTCAGCACATGATTCATCAGAATATGTTTGATTTGTTTTAAATGTAGCAAATATATGGTAGGTCATATCATAGTCAAATTATATATATATATATATATATATATCAATTTTATCAAAAAAAATTAGATTACTAATAAAATGGTTTGATATCCTAAATATAGTCGTAATTCAAAATGTATATGTTAGACCATGTTTTGATAATAATGTTTTTATGCAAACCCTAGGTTTCATGAAATAAAATGTATATCTTGTTCAATTGATGAGAAATGATCTATTGTGATGATAGGGCTTTGATTCATCTCTAATTTAGTGATATACTTAATGCATGATTAATTTTTCTAACCCTTACGACTCAAGATGTGATATGTTGTTGACTCTAAACCAAAGATTTGATGAAGAATATGTCAAATTTGGTTAACGCATGTACTTTGTTGTATAAACTGATATTGATTGACAATAATGAGATTCCAAGATTATAATGATTATTATGACAATGATTATGATGGTGTAAATTAGGATTTTAAAACCATTATTACCGTATACATGTAAATTGGGAATTGAGGCCTAACCTTAGTATAAGCCATAGAACATAACCCTAGACTCAACCCCTTATTTGTATCATAGAATACATGGTGACACCTTAGTGTATACATACTTGCATATCATGTTGAATGCTTGGATGTACAAAGATTGGATTACATACATGATTGAAGTACTAGAAGTATGCAACATGATTCTTTGGGAAGGAAGGTGGTTATTTTATGAATACTCAACCATCGATTGCCGAAGGATTTCTAGATGATTACTAAATTATTGGTTTCGATGAATAAAATGCTTTGATGTTTATTTAATCCTAATTTATTATGATGCCAATATGAGTATCATATAATGGAAATTAAGATAATTTGAACCCAAGATCAAACATACCACGGGGTAGTTAATCTTAGTCTGGTGATGGATAGTGAAAGGTGATAACAGACAAGATGGTAGTATAAATATTGGTTGGATTATCCAAAAGAAAATACAAGTTAAATAAATAAATAATGCATAATTTGTATGCTCCCACATACACAATATAGTAATATATGGATCCACATTTTTGTTTACGAACATTTTAGGTAGCTGGCTTACATGGAGATATGATGACTTGAAGTTTTAGGTCAGTACATTGAAGACATTACAATAATGTCACAAGGAAGATTAGATAGATAGTAATATCTCTCCATTTAGCACTCTCTCTTTATGTATCTTTTCATTGATGTTAACTCCCTTAAAGAGGAAAATTCATTCAATAAATCATTATGATATGAAAGTATTTGTCATTATATGTTGTTTCATAAGTTTGTATCCTAGAGAAATGAGTTTATGATCTCTTTCCCTATGATCTAGGGGAAGGGATTATAACACATTCTCTAAATCCTATTGATAATAAATGGAAAGATAGAAAGTGAATCAGACGCTGCGAGGCCCAAAGAGATGTCAATGATATGGTTTCCCAACATCTATGAGACTGCCAACATTGAGCAAGATGACAAATCAAGGTGGTTGGGAGTCAAGACATGACAAGCATCATTCCTTGTCTATGACGGCTTATTGTTGCTTCTATTGTTATAGTAATACATGACAGCTACATACCACAAGGCCAAGGCACGTGGTGGTGTTGTCAAATCATTCGACATCCTTGAGCCTATGTTTGAGAACTCCTACACATTTCTAAGAAGCATCATAAAGTGGCTGGCATGTGAGGCTTCCGAGGGCCATGTTGGTTGAAAGGTTTTGATTGTTCATGACTAGGCTCGGCAAATGCTTATCCTCAACAACCATTTGTTAGTGCATTCATCACCCACTATGAATGGAACTTGATCCTCTATAGAGGTCAGGATGGCACTTGTCACCTTACACAGTTTATCGAGAAGTTCCACAATGATACATTCCCCGTCGACGTCCTACATGTGGCCTTCCCTGTAGGGTTGAAGGCTCCTCTAAACTTTAGTGATTGTTGGCCCGACACATTTCTAGGAAGAGATGAATTGAAAGGGAGGTGATCTTGAGAAATCATAATATAGGCGAGAAGGATGAGAACACAGTCTGAAATAAATATTTCTTTAAGAAGACGAAGATGCTAAACCAAGAGGAAGAAAGAGGGAAAGAAGATAGAAGATAAGATAGTGGAAGCTTAGACTAATTCTATCACTAGTCAGCTAAACTCATTTATAGTATAATATAGTCTGGAGTTTACAAACATACACTACCAATCTTGATTCCTATAATTAAACAATCAAATAGTAGAATCAATTTTCAAACAAATTTGATAAATGACACAACAAGCTAGCTAACAAAGAGGAGGGTGATAGTCAGATTGCTTATCTTTTGGCACTTGGATTGCTGAGTTGTCAGTCGTCAACCATGATCCATCTTTTAATAGGTTGTTGTGGTTATCTATTCAGTTGCATGTATATCATCCTACGATTATCTTATACTCCCCATCAAACCTAAAGTGAGTGAAACAAGCTCTAGCTTGGACATGAAAGGCTAAAACACTAGATATTGTAGTGCTTTGGTGAAGATGTCAATAAGATGGGAAGTCGAGCTCACATGTTCACTTTGAATGTGACCTAAAGAGACCTTTTTCCCAAATGGAAATAATTAGTATCCACATGTTCCATTATACCTTGAAAGCTATGGTTTACAATCATATGTAAAGATTTGAGATTTTCATAGTAAAGAGTTGAAGGATCAGAAAGAGAAATTTGAATATCCTTTTGTAGAGTAGAATTCCATATGAACTCATCAGCTTCCATTGTCATGCCTTTGTACTTGGATTTAGAACTCAATTGATCCATAGTAAGTTGTTTTGAGTTTCATGAGACACAAGTTTGTCCATAGAAAATATAGTATTTAGTGGTTGCCCCAGATTTTGTATATTTGGCCTCATCAGAGTTTGGATATTGCAAACTTCCAACAAGTTTCCTATATGGTTGGGGATTATGTGATATGTTTCTATAATGAGCATTCTTCATATAGTCTTGAACAATAGAGGTAACTTCTGATTTGAAAATAGGAGACACACTTAATCCAAAATATCAACAACATATTGTTCTTGTGAAAGATGTAACCCTGAGGTTGTTTCTTTACCTTCAATGCTCAAAAATAAAGTTAACATGCTCATACCTCAAAGAGATAATGCAGTCTTCAATGCAATAGTGAAATTTTCCAACATAGTGGAATCATTGCTTGTTAGTATCATATAATTAATGTATAGAATAAGATATATAACTACAAAATCTTTAGCAAGGATAGGAACAATCAGATTTACTACAGAAGAAGCCAAAGCTAATAAGATAGTCATTGTGTTTATTGAACCATGCATGTGGTGCTTGCTTGAGAATGTATGAATCCTTATGAAAATGGAAAACATGATGAGGATACTTAGAATAAATGAAGGTAGATGGTCATTCAATGGACACCTATCATGTAAGTTTCCCATTCAGAAACACATTATAAACATCCAATTGACGAACTTATCATCATTCAATGGACACATATCATGTAAGTTTCCCATTCAGGAACACATTACAAACATCCATTTAACGAATCTTCCATCTACAACTATGGTTAAGAAAATTTTGATTATCAGTGACATAACCACTAGACTAAAGTTTCCCAATAGTCAACCCTACATCCTGAGAAAATCAATTTGCCACTTGTCGAGCTTTTATAGTGATCCATAGAACCATCAACACATAATTTCACTTTGTACACTGACTTTGCTCCAATAACATAGTGATCATCTGGTCATGGAACTAATGACCATGTTTTATTTGAATGTAAGCATCTAATTCTAATAGCTAATGTCAAATCTGGAGACCTCACAGTAGATCACATACTTTTAAGCATAGCTTTGTAAGTGCTTATAACTAGGGAATATTTTGGATTTTGGTTCATCATACCCCCTTGCCCCAGTGACTATGTGATGAAAAATAATAGGTGAGAACTTTCATCACTTGAGCTACTTGAAGAAGTAGATTCAAGATGACATAAAAAGGCTATGGGTTTACTTGATATAGAAGATGAGTTGTTACTAGATAACAAGTTATTAATATTGGTAGGTGAGGGAGAGGACTGTCGAGAAAAGATTCCTACTCTTATAGTAGAACTTGTTTTATATTCAAATCATAACCATACTCTAGAAATATAGTAGATACCTCAAAAATCATATCAAATGGGATAGTATCCTTGAAGGGATATTGAAGATAACATGACAAGACATATTTAAGGCTTATTTGGAGAAATGAAGACAATGATAACCCTTGTAAATGTCATTGTATCCTGGAAAAATACATGTAAGGGATCAGGAGGAAAGCTTGTTACTAGCATGATAACAAAGATAGGGAAAACATAAACACCCCACATGTGACAACCTTCTAACTAAGATTCCAAAGAAACAAAAAGATCCCAATTCCACTGGAATTGGGTTCTATGTGGGCGATAATACATGTCGTAACGGACTTTCTGACTTGGGTAACAATATCTCAATTTTTCCCTATAGCCTATGCAAGAGGATGGGGTTCGTTGACATGTTGCCTACAACAATGAGCATCCAATTGGCAGATTCTTCTATGACTAAGCCAATGGGAATCATCGAGGATGTACCTATCAAAGTTGGCAAGGAAGTCTATTCCTTGTGATTTCATCATTATGGACATGAAGGAGAAACTTAGCTATCCACTTATATTTGTTCAACCCTTCTTGGTAACAACCTAAGCCATGATAGATGTCAAAATGGGCGCCATACTCGTGCACCTTAGAAGATAAACTTATGAATTTTGACTCTTTGAAAGAATGAGAAAGCCAAGTTTCCAAGAAGAAGTTTATCTACTCGACTGCATGAACAAGCATTCCCAACTCAGGCAGGTGTGGGAAGTCTCTAAAGATCGCCTTCATACTTCTCTCACAAATCCAACTGCATCTGATTTTGACAATGAACAAATCCTCCAGTAATGAGATCATCTCGATACTTTTGAGGAAGACACCACTGTTGAAGTTGAGGACCTTAAGATTGTCTCTATCGTGAAAGAAACATCCGAGACTCAAAAGGCCCTTGAAATGATAGCCCTCCCAGAAGGTCTCAAGTGCATGTCTCTTGATGGCAAAGAGATATGTCCCATCATCATAAATTCCAACCTCACCTCTGCTCAAGAAAACATATTGATGACTGAACTAAGAAAAATATGAGTGGACTTGGGATTACAAGATGGTTGATCTAATAGGGGTTAGCCAGGACATAGTCGTGCATATATTTTAAATGATAGAAGCATACAAACCTTCACATGATCCCCAATGGAAGTTGAATCCTAACATGAAGGAAGTCATTCACTTTTAGGTAATTAAGCTTCACACCGCCATGCTTATTTACCTGATATGTGATTCACCTTGGGTGAGTCTAGTTCAAGTGGTGCGTAAAAAATGTGATACGACATGACAAAAATGACAATGATGAACTCATTCCCAAACGCACTACAACTGGGTGAAGGATGTGTATTGACCACCGCAAACTGAACAATGCCACCAGAAAGGATTGCTTCCCTCTTCCCTTCCTAGATTCTATTTTGGAGTTCCTTGCTCACTAAGAGTACTTCTACTATTTGGATGGTTACTCAAGATTCTACCAGATCTGTATCCACTGCAATGATCAAGAGAAAATTACTTTTATTTGCCCCTTTGGCATTGATGCCTCCAAAAGAATGTTGTTCGGCCTCTCCTGAATACCGTCATGGAGGTATTCATGGATGATTTCTTCATCTCTGGAGAATCATTTGACACATTCTTTCACCATCTTTCCTTAGTCCTTGAAAAATGTGAAGAGTCTCACTTGACTCTAAGTTGAGAAAAATGCCACTTTATGATCAAAGATGGAATTCTACTTGGCTATAGGGTGAGAAAGAGAGGTAGCAAAGTTGATCGTGCTAAAATTGAAGTCATCACCAAGCGTCCTCCTCCCACTTATCTTTGAGACATTCATGCTTTTTTAGGATATATTGGATTCTATATCCATTTCATTCATGATTTCTAAAAAATCACTAAACCCCTCACAAACCTCCTCTAAAATATATGCAGTCTCCACTTTCGACCAAGCTTGCCTCACAAGTTCAACAACCAGAAGTTGACTATCATTGTTGCTCCTATCATTTGTGCTCCCAATTAGTAGGTTCCCTTTGAAGTTTTGTGCAATGCCAGTAACTATGTTGTTGGAGCCGTTCTAGGCTAGAGGGATGACAAAAAGCATCACGTCATTGATTAAGCTTCAATAAGCCTCTGTAATGACCCTACCCCAGCTTAGTAGGTAATTGTTAGTTATTAGACACTAAGTTCAATTTTCGTTTCTTAATGTGAATTTTATATCTAATATATATTTTATTTTATCATATATCCTTATCTTGGATATCGGGATGAAATCCCTAAAGGAGGGGTGATTAGTCAAACCATGAATTTTTAGTAACCTTTAATCCACTTTTTCAGCTTAATCATGTTCTTTTACCACATTAGTGTAAAAATCATGTTCATCTTGTTTATTTATTTATTAACATGTCACATGCCATTTTTTATTTACTACATAGATTTTGGTAAACAAAACCCCTAGACAGGATGAAATTAGGGTTTCTTTCTTGAATCTTCCCTAAAATAGGTTAAATTGATGGAATTGTGCTAAATAAATTCCATAAAATAATTTTAATTGCCTTTAAGTGATATTAGGTTTCTAATGGACTCTACAATAAAATTTATTATACAAAATTTTATTTATATTGATTTGGATATCAAATGCTCAAGATATGCCAAATTATTGTTTGAAAAGCAAAATTTAAAGGAAAACATTATAGATGAACCTCTCTACAAAATACCCAAGCACCTCAAATAGACTTATTAGGAAAATATGACATCAAATACCTCATAAGACACCATGCTTCTGTGAAATTTGGTGGCGGGGTGTAGAGAGGTGATTTTGAGGTGATTTCAATGGAAGTTGACCTAGGGTTGATCTCTGTCTAGTTCTTCCCCAAATTCATGTTGAATCTTGTAAGTTCTTTGCTTCTCTTATTCTTTCTTCCATGTTATTTTAGTTCTCTTAGTGTGGATGAAAACCTTCTGTAATGGAAGAAGAAACCCTAGTCTATGCATCTTATCTCTCTATTCTCATGCTATTAGCTAGGAATGATCCCAATCTATGGACTTTATGGTGATTTTCAACTTTAGAGAAGTTTGGTTGAACTTTTTTAGAATTCTAGAATCTACCTTCTTGGAATAGGAGAGAACGTTTTTCACCTTCTTTTTATAGAAAGGGTGAGTGGATTTACACCCATTTAGATATTTCAGTATGAAATAAACTCAATTTGAACATTATGATGCTAATTTAACACAATTTTAGAGAATTTGGTTGATGTTGTGGTTAAATGAGAACTGTTATTATAAAATTTATAATTCATGCTTATTTTACATAATTCTATTGATATAAAACTTGTTTGAATACTAATTTTTTTGCCAAGGATACATTTTTATGGAACCTTATGTTTTCATCAACTTTTTCCCTAATTTGGTGGGTTGTGGCCATATAGGATGAAGATGGCTCAAAATATCATATTTTGAGATGCAATTTGGTATACTAGTCTTGAATGACTTATATGATAAGAAATTATTGTTGTTTATCCTGATTTAGATGCATAAATCTAAAATACTTTCCTTTGTTAGGAATCAATTGTTTTAGGTTGCTTTGTAATGAATTTGGTGGATTGAACTCAAAGTGAGCGGATACTATCATTTAGGTATGGTTTTCACATATCTAATCCAAAGAATGAAAGAAATGATTGTATATTATGCTATTTTATGCATTTTAGATTAGAGAGCCTCAAATGGCATTAAGGATTTGAATGAGGGAAGTTGGTTTATAAGAAACATTGATGTTTAAACCACTTGTACATAGTAATTTCTCAGCATAGCAGCAACAATTAGCATAGAGAGACCAAACCTCACAATTTGTTTATGTTTTTGTTCAGTATGAACATTTTTTTGAGGAGTATGCAGACATTATATATAATGAATTATACCTTCCTTTCGGTGAAATTCTTCATGTTGCGATTAACAAATTCCCCTCCCTCATTAGTTTACAAACATTTAATTCAAGTTTGAAATTCAGTTTGAATCATAGCAACAAACTTCACAAGGACATCATACACTTCATGCTTAGCTTGTAAAAATAAGAACCAGATAAAACCACTATAATCATATACAATTATACCATACTAAAAAACTTTTTACATGAAGAAATTGAAGAATTACCCACAAATCAGAATTGATTTTATCAAACAAAGTAGTAGTATTCATGATTATAGATAAATAGTAGAGCTTTACTCTTATTGACCTCACAACTGGTACATGTATCTACTATAATGACTTTATTTGACATCAGTGAGCCTTATTAAATGGAAAAGTTTGCTTCATACAAATTAGGATGTCCTAGATGTCAATGCCATATAGTAGTTGAAAATTTATTGTTTATATTAGAGAAGAATCCAAATTATTGACCTTAGACTTTGGAATTATTTTTTTCATACTCAAGTTGTGGTGTAGGTATCTTCAATCCTCTGAGAAATGAAGCATGAAATCCATATAGGCCTCCTTTTCTTAATCCATTATCTAGCACCTTCCATTATTTGAGGTGTGTTATGAAGAACATGTCCTAGAAAAAGAAACACCATGGACATTGTTTAGTAAGTTGCAAAAAGACAAACCATTTCTTATAATATGAGGAATAACAAGAACACATTTAAGAGTAATGGGTTCATTTTGAATAATGAAAGTTTTTCATGTGTATGTTATTGACAGATATGTACATCTCCTACCATAACAAACTCATTTCCTCTATGAAATACTAATCGATTTAGGATACTTGGGCCACTAATTGGATGATTAGATGCATTAGAGTCAAAAATCCATTTAGTAATGTTATTCTCATGCATGGTGATAGATGGTAAGGCATTTGACTCTTTATTCAGAATATTCAGAATATCCTATGACTAATATAATTTATTGAATCTATGTCAGTAGAAAAGAGCATCATGTCTTAGTTTCCCATAGATCTGACAAACAAGAAACTATTGAACATTGCTTAAACTGTTGTGTTTATTAAGATCAAGTTGAATCCCCTTCCCTACAAAGTGAAGATCAGATTACTCATTCCTTGTTGAATATATGACTAAATTGCTTGATAACTTCCCAAAATCCTAGCATTGTCAGGTTCTCATGGTATATAAGATTGTTGATTCATATGATTTCCTTGAAATGAACTTCTTTGTTGAGAAAAATTACTTCAATCATCATGACATGTAGGGTGTCCTTGCATTCTTCGTATGAGAAAGGCTAGATTAGGATTCATAGGGGAAATTTGAGATGTCTCTCTAATCTTAAAATTCTTGTGTAGCGACACAATCTCATAATAGGACAAAACTTGTGGTTTCATCATGGAAATGATGAAGACTTCATATTCTTGACCAAGACAATTTAGTAGATAATACAACTTGTCTTCTTTATCCATGACCTTACTGATAGGTTCTAACTAATCACAGATGAGCTTGATTAACTAAGGTATTCAGAGAGAGATTTTTTACCTTTCTAAAGGTAGTGGAGCTGAGATATAAGCTCGAAGGATCTTTACTATGATGCCTTGTTGAATTAGTTCTAGAGAGATCACCACATCTCTATAGTTCTTCCTACCTCGAAAACAACTCCAAAAACATCAAGTGAAAGGGATACATTGATCCAACCTACTAATCAATCAATTCTAGCCCAAGCTCTGAAAATTGAGTTTATCATCGAAGTTCCAGACTCATCAGTGATTAACTATGATGGAGGAAATTTTGTGCCATTGATTAAGCCTTCTAGACAACATCCTTCAATAAAAGTTTAGATCTCAAACTCCCAGTACCAAAAGTTATTATTCTTGAGCTTTAGTAACACGCCTGCTCACTAGATAGGAATAGACATTGGGAATGTTGATACCTTCTTATTTATATCCTTTTGACTATTTATGAGAGAAGGGATTGAGACAAACCTTGGAATTCATTGACCTTTCTACATGTAGATCTTCTTGTAGGACTGTTGCATCTTTGGGTGAGAAAGATCCACATTTTGATCCCATCTTTACATTGAAAGGTATGATACCATATGAGAAATCATAGTAGAGACAAGAAGGAAAAGAACATAGTCGAGAATCAAGATTGCTAGAGGAAGATGAATATGCTAAACCAAAAGTAAGAAATAAAGAAACTAGAGAGAAGAGAAGACAATGGAATCTTTAGTGGGTTCTATCATCATTTGACTAAACTCATTTGCAGTAAAGTCTAGAATTTATATACATACACTGCGAATCTCACTTCCTACCATTAAATAACCAAATAACAAGATCAATTTTCAAACTAATATGAAGAAACACACAAGCTAGATAAAAAAGGGAGGTTGATAGCTAGATTGTTGAGCTATAGGCACTTGGATTGCTGAGTTATTAGTCATCAACGATGATCCATGTTTTCTCAAGTTGTTTTGTTGAATTGGACACTTGCATGTGTATCATCCTAAGATTGTCTTATAGTGATGAGGCTTGTGGAGGAAGCCAAGGGTTGTTAAAAGAGGGTCCAAGAAGCAACGACAGATGCTAGGAGAGCCATATCACCATGAGGATCGTCAAATAAGAGTGTGGAGGATTTGATCTTCTAGTAAGTGGTGGTAGCATTGAATAAACTACTTTATTTGAGGAGTTTTTGGAGGAAATATGCATGCGACCAACCAACTAGTTGGGGGAATTGGAGCTTGAGAGGCTTAGACAATGATGAACTAATTAAATGGAGGTAATTTGGTAGAAGATAGGAAGAGTTTTTATTTGACAACTTCTATCATTTAGGTGAATTTATCATTCATCGTCTAATCAATTGGTTGATACTTACAACAGTGATATATACACATGTAGAATTATGAATAAAATAATTTGATGATATTTATAGAAATAAGACAATGAACAAAAAAGTAATTCATGGAAAGAAGACAAAAAATAGAAAAGTAATTGCAACATCATTTATATTAATGGAAAGAAACTCAATAACATCTAAATGAGAAGTCATGCTACTCCCTTCTATATTTTAAAAACATTGATGTCCATAATGCTCATTCACTTACCATTTAAATTTGGCATCACCTTCTACTACAATAAGTAATGTCTAAATGACAGAGTTTGAAAATGGCAATAGTTGCTTTCCGTTAACCATATGCTTCTCGACGCAATGTCCTCCAGTTAAGGGACTCTATTTTCTATTATTGGATGTTGTTTCAGATGTTGTTTCAAATCATCTTAACCAAACATCTACTTCAAAGACCGACCCCTAGAAAAATAACGTGGTTGGTGTGCATCTTTCCACAAAAGCCTCCTCGGTTTAGCTACCTATTGTAATACATATGCAAACAACAATAAATCACTAGTAGGAACCTAGGCTTAGGCTAATGCATCATTGGTCATCTAATCAATTGGTCGATACTTACATTGAAAAAAACTTATAATTATTAATTTAGTATGCATAAATCATAGCTTACAAATATAGATTTGTTGAATCAAATAAGTTGATTTTTAGATATTACCTACAGACACATCACAAAATCTCCTGGAGGCATGATGAAAATCTAACTAAAATCCATACAATACCAACACTTGATCATTTTGGAAATCGTTTCACTTGGATCTCCTGTCCTTGAAGTTTTTTATGTACAATGATACCTCTCATGTTCCATGAACTCTATCACCAAATAATTTTTCATATCCACGTGTTGTCCTCAGATTCACTAGTAAAATTGATCCTACAACTTCATTCACATTCCACACATAAAAAATAGCCAAGTTATGTTTTTACCCCTATGGGTTGTTTATAGTTAAATTTGAGTACATATGACTACATCTAGCCCACAAGTGGATCCAAAAGATTCAGACAATTGTCAAAATTGGTAGCAACATCAAGTGACTACAAAGACCATTTTGCAATCTCACAAAAAATAACTAAAACTTAAAAAAAAATGCCAAGTCAAGTCCAATGTACACACAAAGAATAGGTATAAAAATCAGGACTCATTTATAGTGTTTCACATTAGTACTACAGGGCATGGATAGATATACACATATATTGTTGGCACAGCACATACAAGAAAAGAAGAAAGCTCGACCATCTTTTCAATAGCCTCTCTTGAAGAAGTGCAATACCTTATTCACCAATCCATTCTTCTTCTTGCCAATGAAATAAAAGCTCACAAACACCAGACAAACATATACAATACTCATATGCATAACCATGCCACCAGAAGATGGATCATAACTATCCTTAGGGAGGTAACAAAATTCTTTTTTTGTCCCAAAGCTCTCGGACTAGCTTGTCCATATTCTTATTGATTTACCTTCGTTATCCTCTTCTTGATTTTCCCTATCTTCTGTGCCCCCCCCCCTGATCTGGGTCGAGCGAGGTCAATTCTGGATCCCTATTCTTATTCCTCAAGGTACCCTCCATTATGTCGATTCCCTAAAATGGGTGACATCCACCACAATGAAGTTTGGTTATTCTGTTGTAAATGTCTCTTCTTGTCTCCTATCTACCACAATTTACCTCACTTGAAGACCATTCATCCTTGGTTGGCCTCATTTTACCAAATTCAGCGTGTATCACTAAGAAATCAACTCCATCCCTCTGTCCCTATGATGAGATAGAAAGTTGGGGATGGGGGATACATGGATAGAGGGGGTGAGTGTATACACCAAGGTCGGGGAAGAGTTAGGATACCAAGGACCTATCTTATTTGACCTATCACCAAAATATCAATGTTTGGCTCCATTCCCTTACAAGATACCAAAGAGGTATAAATAACCTAACTTGTCCTTCTGTCCTGAAGTATCAATTCTCAATACCATATTGTTTGGGAGAATTTTCGATTCTCAACACCATCTTCTTGATATGCCAAACCCAGTTAGATAGGCCCCTCAATGGAGAAGCCCACATTAGTGGCATAGGGAACCCTCAAGGTGATTTTTCAAAATCGCTCGCTCTGCTCTGTTCCATTCTGCCATAATGGGGCTCACCTCAAGACACCTGTCCCTTATAGGTAGGATCACCTTGGCTCATCCACTTATAAAATAAAGTGGACAACTAGGTGGAGGACCTCATTGAGGTGGTCATATCAGGTATTTCTAGTTGGTCATGCACATAATTGAACTCAACCAAAACAAAAATAAGCAAAAAAAGATGATTAGACCCTTGTTGGCATGACAACTGACGCACGCATAAATTGTAGTTATTTCATATATTAATTTGGTTTGTTTTATTGTTAATTTATCCTAATTAAATATCTTTTCACACAAATTTTCCTATAAAATCTCTTATGTGTCAATTCTTCTATTTCTAAGTATATTTCACATGTATTTTACATATCTTAATTGTCATGATATTTGGCCTATTTCATGGCTCATTTCATTCCAAATAATTATTCTTTATTAGAGCAAAGTCCATACCACTGACTTCAACATAGTGGCATTGGCATGGTGTCATAGTATAAATATATTATTGTTTCAGATTGAGAAGAAAAAGGACTTTTGTTATATGATCAATTTGGTATCACCGACTTTCCAAGTTGGTGGTACTAACACTGATGTTTACAGGCAAGATTATATGTGATAAATCCAACAATTATTGTTATTTTTCACTAAATTTAGGTTAGCTCTTAACCTCGACAAGTAGGAGGGCTGAAAAGTTTACCACGATAACCAAATTTTTGATATCTACTAGGGGGGACAATAAAAGAGGAGAAAAGAGCAAGGAATGTGAAGGAAGCCTACCCGGTGAAATTTGGAGGCATTTTGACAACGGGAACTATAGAGGAATGCTCCATATTCTCTAGATCCTTTCCTTAAATATTTATTTTGTTTATAGTATCTCAAATCCATCTTTCACATATTTAAAATGTATAGTGATATCATGTTAGACTTTGTCATTTAAATCTCTTTACCTTGTCATAGGGCACTTATTGATCAGGGCTTCACTTGATTAGTTATGCCAATTGGGTAAATTCAGGTTGCATCAAACAAGTGCACATACAAACCCTAATTCATCTCTAGAAAACATTGCTATATAACAACATCAGAAGATAAAAAAACATATGAAACTTATTGTTCCTCATCTAATCATCACATGGTACTATTCACTTGCCATTCATGAGACTACATTTGTCATCATACTATCATAGGACATAAATCCATATCACAATATCTGAGGGTATCAACCTTTGTCGACAAAATAGGATTACACCTCATTTAGGGCTCAACCATGCCCAAAGGTCATTTAGACCATCACATCATTCTTTGCACGATCATTATTGTCTATTTATGCCTTATAACAAGGCTGAACAACCACAACCACACATGTGATACACAAGTTCAACATAATATTGCATTAGAGAATTAAAATATGTTCACATGATAACAGTATAGGGTTAAATTAAAAATTAATAGCATTCCTTTTTATATCAACATACAAGAAGGCTAAGTATTAATCACCAACATACTTATAATGCACATGTTTAGCATAAGAAAGCATCAATCATAAGGCTATGATAACCACTAATTAACACATTAGTGTTACAACATCCTTAGATATAATATTATATCTCATGATATTATCCATTCGAGGTAAAGTAGCATGATTAACCACCATCATGTATTTGCATTAGGGTTAGGTTTAGCAAAATATATTACATTGAAGTTATGGTTCAACACTCATAAACAAACCCTAACTCATGGCATCCCCATACAATTGTGGATGCATAATATAAAGAATCACCATCACCTTCCATACCTTCCTCAGGTATTGATCCATGCATAACTCAAGGTGTAAACATCGAATTTATATCATACTGGGGTTTCAATAATAATTAGAGAATACTCCATTATTCTATTAATCATTTACATGAGGCTAATTATGTTTAATCACCATCATTTAATGGTATTAGGGTTAGGAGTAACAAGATATGTCACATTATGCTACAAATCAACATTCATACCCAAACACTAACTCATGGCCTCCCCATTGGATAGTGGATACACAAGGTGAAGCATCACCATCAAATTTTATACTATCCTTAGCTATGGATCCAAGCATAACTAAAGGTGAAACCATCAAATTTATAATGTACTAGGTTTTCAACCACTATAAGAGATTACTCCATTATTTTTTGAACCATTCAAGGGGATATTCATAATCAATAACCATTACTTGGTTACATTAGGGTTAGGTGTAACTAGCTATACTTCATTACAGTTACCCATTAAATCATTATGGTGATTATCATTTATATTCATATGAGGGAAAAGGTAAAACTATATAAATAGGGAAAACCTCCATCCATTTCAATATCATTCAAACCATACTATCTTACCACAAGCATCAACCCAAAACTATTGGGTTGTTGAGAAGGAAAATCATTAGTTGTTTACATGAGTAAACACCTAGAACAAATGACCTATAAAGCCATCGAGTTGTGACCTATAAATGAACACAATCTAACTCTAGACATCCCTTATTTATTAACATAAAGGGTACCATCAGTCGTGGGAATAAAACCCACTACCAATTATATATTTAAAGAAGGTCATGAATTGTCAACAAACAAGATCCTTGGGTTGATCACATGTAATAAACCATTATCATTATTAGAATCAAATGATTATACTATAGACTTCATTCTAAACTATTAGATGTTAAAGAATCCATTCACAACCATTGGATCAAGTTTAACATTTCAAAACCATCAGTTGATATGTAGGTTTAACCCTTGGATCATATAATCAAAGAGACCATCAGTTTAGGGATTACTTGAAGCAACTCATGATACCTAGTTACAACATCGTGTGGTAACCTGAACCACCATTAGTTGTGACACATTATGTCACCACGGTTGATGGGGTCAATACTACCATCATTGAACACCATCAGATGTTGAACTAAAAATTGTTGTTGGTTCTTGCCATCATTAGGGCACTAAACCATTGACAATTGAGCTTCCAAAAGAGTCTAAAATTGACCTAAGGTGTGACCATTTGTTTGACACCATTTATCATCACCATCAGTTGCAACCAAGGAATCTCCATTGGTTCTAATATAAAGTCATCCATCGGTTCATGTGTAAAGTTGAAAATCAACCTAATAACACTTAGTATAAGTCATCATTTGATAGGTACTTATCACCATAGGTTTCCATGTGGACCTGATCTAAATCTTCCTCTACCTCAAGAAGGTCATGCACATGATTTCAGGTTCATAAAGAACTGGAAACTAATCAAGGAACACCATAAAAATCGAAATCCTAAGTAAAAATAGCTTTTACATGCATGGATCTTGATTTTAGAGCAAAAACATGAGTAATCAAGCTTGAGTAAGCAATAAAAGTGAAGAGGGTTATAAAACTCGCCTCTAGGAAGAAGATCAAAGTCCAAGCAGCAAGAAAACTTGAGCAAAGAAGGTGAATAACCCTAGATTTAGGTCTGAATTCGGCCAAGTAAGCTTCTCTTCCAAGAAATGGAGTAAACCCTAGGTGAAGGGAGCAATTCTTGTGAGAAACTCGGGGCACATATTGTTGAATATGTGGGGGTGCAAGTCGAGTGCCTCCTTGCGTCCATAATTATAGGTTTTGGAGGATGGTTAGGGCCATGCCTCAGATATTGTAATATTGTGATGTGTGAAAGGCAACATTACAACTGCAAGATGCCTCTTATAGAATGGCCATGTGTGAGCTATTCTCTAGTGTCGTGACCTATACCAAGGGCATATTAGGTGTTAACATCTTGACTATATGTCACTGTAGTGGCAACATTGATTGATATGCCACTACCTTTTTTGCCTGAACTGAATGGGTAGAGGAAAGATCTTAGGATGTTGGTTCTCCTAGATCTTATATGGAAATGTATAGCCCTTTGCAGGGATTGGTTGGAATTTGGATGGTATGACTCAAACTCCCTAGGATGTAATAAAAAGATTTAATACAGTCGTATAGTATATCTGTTTAGAGTTATGCACAATGCTTCATATTGGATGATAGCGCTTGTCTGTTCTCTTTACATAAAGATGATGCCTAGTGAAATTAAGAGATAGTAGATATGCCTATTCTATGGATATGCTCATGTTGTAGATGTGTACATATAGTAGTTGTACTTATGTTGATAGATATACTACTACTATAGATTATGCAGATAGTTTTTCTTTTATGGTTAGCTCTACTTATGATCTTCTCAACCTATTAGACATGCTAATATTGATAGCTATGTCTATGTTGTTAGACTTGTTCATGATGATATAGATTCTATGCTGCTAAACTTGCTTATGATGCTAGCCAGGCTTATGCCATTAGACTTCTTACACTATTAGCAAGGAATATGTGGATAACCAGGCTAATGATGATAGTTGTTACTTGTTCCTTTATGTATCTAGTTAATCATGCCTATAGTTAATTAATTTATCTACTTAAACTATTTAATTGATTAACCTATTATAATTAATAAGTGGTGTTGAGAGTTATATCTATCGTTGGGACATGGGTCTCACATGTGGGTAACCATAACTTTTTAGGTGATTGGCAACAGACCTGTGGTAGCAAGGAGGAGCTATGATGATGGACCTTAGAGAAGGTTGTTAGATGTCTAGTGTGTCCTAGATTCATCCCTATACTCTCATGTCCAGTCAAGAAAGTTTGCATATGATGTTTCAATCGAATCGAGATTTTGTTTGCATGTAGATGGTTGTTTATGTGGCATATACGAATAATGTTCTCATGTGTATAGATGTTGTTGCTAAGGCCATGAAACAAATTGTATCAGATTCTTGGCATAGTATGAATATAAGAAAGATGTTGGGCTTAAATGCAAATGTTTTTTTAGCATGTTGATGATGTTGAAATCGGTTTCAATTAGCCCCTTTTTCTGCTATGTGATTATTTAGTGATCGTGACGGGTTCTCACAAGTTGGTATCAAACTTAAACTATAACACCTCATCACAGTAAGGGAGATTACTCAAAACATAAAACACAACCAAATACTAACAAAATGCATAGTTAGAAAAGTGGAATAATTAAAACCAGTTTCACATAATAAGAAAGTTGTGAAACATTTGCATCAAGGTCCATTTTTTTCCATTAACTCATGTACCATAATAGGTATTTACATCTGTATTCAGTGGTTGAGGCCACAACTTGTACACAAAAGAGATATTCCACATGTACAGGCCATATATACAAACACTGGCATACTTCCAAAAACTCATTTTGATATATGTATAACATTTATAAAACACTTCCCATACCCAGACCTGAGAGTATAGGGACGACACTAGGACTATACTACTATAAACAACATCTATCTAACCTTCTGTGTCTACTGATCACTACGTTGCTCCCCTTCTAGGAAACGATCTCGACTAGATAGTCAGCAACCATCTAAAGAGATATGGCGATCCACAGGGGAGACCCATGTCCCAGTGAGAGATATAATTCTCTCCAATAGATATTGATTACAACTAATTATTTAATAGTAAATAGACTGAGCAGATCAAAGAATTTGATAAGCAATTGAGTAGATTGAATAGTTATAACATATTGAGAAAGTTAAACAGTGTAGGTACCAAGTATAATTACTCATATATTATAAGATTTCATCATATAAGAACTGTGTAGTATAAACACATGGCAAGGCTAATCAACCAATGTGAAATGTATTCAACCCTAGCAAATATACTACATGGATTCTATTACTTCTTTTATTATGCTCTGGGGAGTTTGATTCATATCACTCAAAGTCCAACTGACCACTTAGAAGTTAAAATCAGTTACATACAAGATCTTAGGAAGAGTCAGACTCCAAGATATTCTCCATACTCGGTCAGTATGAGCCTGTACCATAGTGACACATCATTCAAACTACCAACAATGACATAGAGTCAAGCTAATAACAACTAGTCCTCGCTTCATACAAGTTACAACACTAGACATCAAGGTATGCAAACCAAAACCTTATTCACGTTGCATATAATCACCGAGACACAACCGCAGTCGTTCTCAAAAAGAGGGTTAGGTATGACTGTAGTCATCCTCCCTAAACACTTGGGGTCAGGATAATAAATACCCTACATACTCAACAATATGCACTCTGAGTTTCCCTTAGGAATAATCATTTCACCATTCAACAAGTCATGACGCTGAAAATGGCTTTATGGCTCAGGGCATTACATGATCATGGTTTTACTTGATTAAATACACCAATTGAGTTAATTAATGCTACATCACACAAGTGGACATACAAACCCTAATACATTTCTAGCAAGCATATAAGTATAACAAATTCAATAGATATATAATGTGTGAGGTATAAATCTGAATCACATTACCAAAAAACACTTGTTTAGTGAATTTCATGAGACTATACTAATCAATATACCACCATAGGGTACAGTTCCACATTATAGTAATCTAGGGATCCAGCCCTTATCATGTTTATAAAGAGGATAACACCTCCAATAGGGTCCAACCATTCCCAAAGTTTATTAAGACCCACATATAAATTCTTGCAAGTTCATCATTATCTTTTTATGGTCTATAATAAAGTTGAACAAGTCATCAACGCATAGGTGACATATAATTTTAACATAGCAAGGAATTGTGATGTCCATATGTAACCATATAAGGGTTTCCATCAAAAATTAAAGAATAGTTCATTATATTAGGAATCATTCAAGAAGGATGATTACAATCAATCACCGTCACTTAGTCACATTAGGGTTAGGTATAACATGCTACATCTCACTAGAGTTGTACGTCCACTTATTATGGTGATCTATCAAATATATTTATAGGAGGGAAAAGGTAAGACTATAAGTTAAAGGCATTGAACCATCGAATTTACATTATTAGAACCAACAGATTATACTATAGACTTCATTCTAAACCATTGGATGTTGAAGCATCCAATTACACCATTGGATCAGGTTTAACATTTCAAAACGATTAGTTGATATGTCGGTTTAACATTTGGATCATACAATCAATGAAACCATCAGTTTAGTGCTTCATTGAATCAACTCATGATATCCAACTACACCATCATGTGGTAACCTTAACTATCATTAGTTGTGACACTTTATGTCACCATCAGATGATGGGGTCAATACTACCATCATTGAACACCATCAGATGTTGAGCTAAAAAAATTATCATTCGTTCATTCCATCTCTAGGGAAATAAACCATTGATCATTAAGCTTCACAAAAGAGTCTAGAACTGACCTAAGGTGTGACCATAATTTGACACCAATGGTCATCACCATTAGTTGCCACAAAAGCATCTCCATTGGTTCTAATATAAATTCATTCATCACTTCATGTGTAAAGTTGAAAATCAGCCTAAAAAGACTTAGTGTAAGCCATCGTTTGATAGGTACTTAGCACCATAGGTTTCCATGTGGGCCTGATCAAAGTCTCCCTCTACCTTAGGAAGTTCTTGCACATTACTTTTGGCTCATATAGAACTAGAAACTAATCAAGGAACACCATAAAAATTGAAACCCTATGCAAGAATAGCTTTTATATACATAGATCTTCATTTTAGAGAAAGAACATGAGTAACCAAGCTTGTAGTAAGCAATAAAAGTGAAGAGGGTTATAAAACTCACATCTAGGAAGAAGATCAGAGTCCAAGAAGCAAGAAAACTTGAGAAAAGAGGTCAAGAATCCTAGATTTAGGTCTGAATTTGTCCAAGTAAGCTTCTCTTCCAAGAAAGGGAGTAAACCCTAGGTGAAGGGAGTAAGAAAGATAAGTTCTTCATCTTTAGAGCAAACTTTACCATGGAACAACAAGGTTCCATCTAGTATGAAGGTAGGAGGAAGAGGAATAGAAAAAGAAATGAAGGAGAGAAGGATATTCTTACTAGTTTAGGTCAAGATCACCAAAAGGAAGCTTTCTAAATCCTAGATAAGGGTAGATTCGAACCCTAGATGCTCCAACAAGAAGGTTGGATATATTCTTCTATCTTGGGCACTCTATTCTCCCCCAAGTAGGTGAAAGATGAAGTTTTGGAGAGGATGGAAGAGATAAGAGTCTAAAGGTTTCATTTTTTAGCTAAATTATAGGTATATAAGGCTTATGGATAAGGAAAGAGAAAAGCTTGAGGTGTCCTAGTAGCTCTCCATGTGTCCATGGCCTTAAACTTTTATGGATATACAAGAAGACACACAATAAGCTACTCCACCATTCATGGAGACCTTCTTAGCCATTGTTTGTTGGATTTCCAAGACAATCAAATAATCCATTGGTTGATAACTCCTAAAGGTAGCTCATCCATAAAGGGGTAAATCTTAAAATGCCCTTGAAGAGAAGCACCTCCAAACCAAGGTTCAACTAGGCGCATCATGACCCAAAAAGATCAAGTATGATAAGGAAACATATAAGGATTATAATGCATGTGATAAATTGCAAGTAAAATCTTAGATTTCGGAAAATTGCGTAAACTCCAAAATTTGCATAGAATTGCATAACTTGCAAAATAGTGTCCAAATTGGATCAAATTTGAAACTTAAGCTTGTAATATGATACCAAAACATATTACAAGGTTATATTAAGGTTTAAAGCACTAAATTACGATAACTAAGCATGCTCAATACTTTAAGCATGGTCATGGGTCCTACAGTTATACACCCCTAACAAGGATTTTGCTCCAAAATCCTACGCAAAGAGAGATGGGTACTTCCTATGCATATCATCCTCTGACTCCCATGTGGCTTCCTCTACACCATGGTGATGCCAAAAAAATCTTCACTAAGACTATGTCTTTCTTCTTAAACTTTTTCACCCTTCTATCCAGGCTCAACACAAGACCCTCAACATAGGAAATATCCTCATTGAACTCAACTTCACTGGCTGGATCATTTTTCTATATCTAGATGACACTTCCTTAGCATAGAGATATGAAAAACATTATGGAACTTGTGCAATTTTAGCCATAGATCCAACTTGTATGCCACCTTTCCAACACAAGCTAAAATAGGGTATGGTCCCATAAATCTAGGAGCCAACTTACCCTTCTTCCCAAATCCTAGCACACCTTTCCAAGGAGAAACCTTGAGATACACGTTGTCTCCCACTTGGAATTCTAACAGTTTGTGCCAGTTATTTGCATAAGATTTTTTCCTATCATGGGCTTCCTTTAATTGTTTTTGTATCACCTTAATCTTTTCTATAATCTGTTGTATAAGCTCAGGACCCAAGAGTTGATATTCACTTGTCTCATGCCAATAAAGTAGAGACCAACAATGTATCCCATATAGAGCCTTGTAGGGAGACATATCAATGCTTCTTCGAAAGTTGTTGACTCTATCAGACTCAGATGTGAATCCCAACTACCTAGAAACTACAGTACACATGCATCCAAGAGATATTATGAAGTCTGAATAGTCTTTTCAGACTGGCCATCAGTCTGTGGGTATAAAGTTGTGTTGAACCTCAACTGTGTTCCCATTTTTGAATGTAGATTTTCCAAAATTTGACTTGTAAACTATGGACCTATGTCTGAAACTATACTAACTAGAATACCATGCAAATATACTATCTCATCAACATATACATGTGCCAACTTTTCTTCTATAAATGTCATCTTGACTAGAAGGAAGCGAGTTGACTTAGTCAATCTATCCACTATCACCCAAATGGAATCATGACCTTTGACTTTCCTAGGAAGACCAACCACAAAGTCCATAGTGATATCAACCCACTTCTACTATGGTACTGGCAACGGTTGTAATGTCCCTACCAGTTTCTGGTGCTCAGTTTTAACCTGCTGACAAATTGGACACCTGGAAATGGACTCTACCACATCACGCTTTAGACATGGCTACCAATACAAGTCCTTCCTATCACGATACATCTTGGTACTTCCAGGATGCATCGCATAGATTGAGGAGTGAGCCTCTTCAAGTACCATCTTCCTCAACCCATCAACATCAGGAACCACTATCCTATTATGGAAACAAATTTTACCATCATTTGCCTCATGAAAGTCATCATGCTTCTCACTACCTAATTAGTATTGGATATTCTATATCAAAGCATCATTTTGTTGTGCATCATGGATATATTGTCTCAAGCTAGGTTTAACTTGTAACTGTGTGAACAAACCCACCAACAAAAAAACTTCCAATTATACATTCATCTGGCAAAGAGACACTAACATGTCTCATTTATGGCACACCAAGGAATACAATTGTGCATTGTCTACAGATGATGATGAAGATGACTTCCTGCTCAATGCATTAGTTACCACATTTTCTATGCCTAGATGGTAGTCTATCATGCAATAATAATCCTTAATTATCTCCATCCATCTCATATGTCTCATATTTAACTCCTACTTTGAAAAGATATACTGCAGATTCTTGTGATCAGTAAAGATCTGACATTTTTCTTTATAAAGGTAGTGTCTCCATATCTTAAAAACATGAGCCACCTCTGCAATCTCCATTACATGTGTCATTCAATTCTCCTCGTGTTTCTTAAGTTGTCACAAAGCAAAAGAAATCACATTGTTATCCTGCATCAGCGCACATCCCAACCCATTCTTTGAAGCATCACGAACGACAATGTAGCCTTTTCCTTGTTCTGGTAGCACTAAAATTGGTGAACTAGTCAACTTCTCCTCCAATTGCTAAAAATAATGTTGACACTTTTCATCCTAAGAAAAAGGAACATCCTTTCCAGTTATCCTAGTTAGGGGTAACACTACAGAACTAAAGTTCTTAATGAACCTCCTGTAGTAATATGCCAAATTGAGGACACTACAAATCTTTGTCGGTGTCTTAGGTTGTTCCCATTCCTGAACATAGTTAGCCTTCTTAGGGTCTACACAAACACCTTATTTGATATGACATGACCCAGATCAGACACTTTAGATAACCAGAACTCGCACTTATGAAATGTAGCATATAGTTGGTGTTGCCTCAACAAAGTCAACGCCTATCGAAGGAGCTTCTCATGCTGCTAGAAATCCATAGAGTATATCAAGATGTCATCTATGAACATGACCACACACTGATCTGAATATTGTCTAAACACCTTGTTCATCATATCAATGAATGTTGTTGGTGCATTGATTAGCCCAAACGGCATAACCACAAACTCATAATGACAATACCTAGTAGTAAAAGCTGACTTGGGTACGTCATCTGCCTTTATCCTCAATTGGTGGTAACCTGACCTAAGGTCTATCTTTGAAGACACAGTGACACTTCTCAATTGATCAAAAAGGTCATCAATCCTTGGTAATAGATACTTGTTATTTATCATCACCTTGTTCAACTGTCAGTAATCTATACACAATCTCATTGAACCATCCTTCTTTTTTACGAACAACATGGGAGCATCCCAAGGGGAAGTTCTTGGCTTGATAAAACCCTTCTCTAATAGTTCTTACCATTGTTTCTTTAACTCCTGCATTTTTTTGGGTGACATCCTATACGGTCATTGCTCTACGTTGTGTTCTAGTAACAATATTGATCTCAAAATCAATCTCTCTAAGAGGGGGAAGACCAATAAACTCTTCTGGAAAAACATCCCAAATTCCCCCACCACTAGTACCTCCTAGATACTAGGACCTCTCACCTTAGTATCCACAACATGTGCTAAGAAAGCCTCGCATCCTTGTCTTGTTAATTATTATGTTGTCATAGTCAACATAAAACACATGGGAAGAATCCTCTTGTCACCTTAGAAGATCCACGAGACATCACCATCATGGAGCATTGCCAACTTAGTACTATAGTCCAACACCACCTTGTACTTTTCCAAGGTATCCATCCCTAGAATCACATCAAACCCATGCATGTCAAGTAGCAAAAGGTCCACTTGAATGTTGTGTCCTGAGAAAGAAAGAACACAAGAGGAACACACCTCCTACAACTTGGTGGAACCAACCAAAGGATTCTACAGTCGAAGACTATCAGATCTATGACTAACAGGCAGATAACAACTGTCTATCACCTCCCTGGTGATAAATGAGTGTACCGCACTCGGGTCACTAGTAAAGATATGAAATAAGAAGAAGACAAATCAGAATGAAAGAACTCCATATGACCTATCATGAATCATGGATTGACCATTACTTTTAGCTAGCTCAAGCAAAAGAACCTAGTCGTCACCTACCACCATCCATTTCCTCTGCTAACCTATCCATAGGATCCTACCTGTGACACTTGGTCGTGTCCTATGTCGCCACCACTGCTAAATTGTCATTGTTGTGAATCATGTTGACTCTATCTTGGTTGTTGGGCCAACTCCTCATCTTTGATAGGACAATGCCACTTTGTATGCCCCATTTGTCCACACTAATGATAGGTCTTACTTTATTACCATGGCCTAGATGGCCCTATCATTGAAACTGATGATGTGCTATGGGCTCCTTCTGGTGGAAAATTGTGACCTATGCCCCTACTTGGGATCCATTGTGACGGTGTATATGACCTTTTCTCAGTAAAAGTCGATCTCTGCTGCAACTATGGTGAGGAAAACTTGGTCTTCTATAGAGGACCTCTCAATCCGCCTCACTGACTCCAAAAAGGTAGAAAACCTTTCTCTATTCTCTAAAGTTGACATTGTTGTAGTCAACTCCATACTCAGACCCTTCTCAAAGATACATATCCTTTCCTTATTTGTTGCTTCCATGTGAGGGCAGAACCTCAAAAATTCCATAAAATTTGTCTCATATTCATTGATGGTCATCACTCCCTAATGTATCATGTCAAAATGAGAGATCTTCTCATCTAGATATGTCTCGGGGAAGTACCATAGACAAACCCTCACCAAAATTCCTCCCATCTTATCACAACTCCTGGCCTTTTCTCCTCTTCTATGACCCACTAGTGGCCAGCACTACCTTTCAGCAAGTATACTGCATGCTTAACTTTGTCTTAGGGATGTTCAAAATCTTGAAAGCTTCTCCAACTCTATTAGACACATGTCAACATATGTTGAGTCTAAAGTAACAACATACTCAATCGCCTCGACACCCCTAAGATGTTCAAACAATTTCCCGACACCTTGAGATTCAGCATTAAGGATGGTTACCCTAGCTTGAGATGTTGGCACTCTGCTCGCTAGATGTGTAATCGTGTCTATCATCAGTCTTAACATAGACTAAAACTCAGGATTGTCCATTATTTCCAGGTCAAGATGAGGCATCGTGGGCTGCTTTAGCCCCCCTTCTAGAACTCTCTCATTGTCCTCCTGGTGAAACATAGCTTCACTCAACATTTTCTTCATGTCCTCTAGACATATCTACATAAGTATAAACTATGATCAGATATGTTGGATACATAAGAACAAACTCAAACCTAAGTCCTATGTCCCTGTAGACTCAGCAAACCTAGAGTTGACACCTTGTCACGCTGAACAAGATTACTCAAAATATAAAACACGATCAAATACTAACAGATTACATATTCAGAAAAGCAGAATAATTAAAACCAATTTCACATCATAAACAAATTTTGAAACATTTTCATCAAGGTCTATTTTTTTCATAAACTCGTGTACCATAATAGGTATTTACATATGTATTTAGTGGTTGAGGTCATGGTGTGTTTGTACCAATGGTGTTACATACAACTCAATTGGAGTTTGAATAAATGAAAACCCATGAAGTGAAACACATAGTGGATTCACTTTCAAAATTTATAAAGACCTACACAGACACACCTACTTCTACTAAAATGCGAACCCGCAAGCGCACAGGACAGTTAATTCTACTGAGCAAGAAAAGACAAGGCAAGGCAAGAAAAGAACAATCTACACTAAGACAAGCAAGGAAAGTTCTACAATACATTAAGATAGCAAGCAGGGTAAGAGATCAAGTAAAGACCTAAATTAGTCATAATAAAGCAAGAACAATGCAAGAAGCTAACTAAGTAAGTAAAAAACTAACTAAGCTAACACTAGTTAAGCAAGATGGCAATTAGGGCTATAAAGCAATAAAGGGATATGTGGGCTGTTTGGGAGATTCACTTATCAATTAGGTTGGGGGTGACATATGAACATAATGATTTCATTTATATTATCAATCCAAATAACAAGCTAGAGTCTAATGAATTATACTAAACTACTAATTGGCCATGCATGGATATGCTAGGTTGTGTATAGGGGAACTAGTCACTAACACCCCCTACTACCCTTGCAAGGCTCAATTGGGTTAGGGTTTAGGTGTAATTCTAATGATTCCAAACAAGCATAGGTTTCTAGGTTAGATGATTAGAGGGTGATTAGGGGCTGAGGGTAGGAATGGGAGTGGAAATAAGGTTTTAGGCCTCACATCACCCACATTCTATCCTTGAGAAATCTCTATGCTAAACACACTAAGTTTATCTAAACTAGCTACTTAGATCTCTCAACTAGGGTTAGGAGAAATGATTAGCATGTAGGAACATGGGTGGGTAGCTAGGGATCCATGAATTGGACCTAGGTGCAAATCCCAAAATCCACACATATAAGCAATTTCACTAAATTCCTAGGTGATTTCAAGCACAAACCAACAAGCAGTTCATGAAGAGTGAGATAGAAATATAACACAATCACTAACAAATGAAATTACAATGTTTACATATCATTTTCCCACAACATGGTATCAAAATAACATTTTTGACCCCAAGCATCCCACCTAAGGGGCCTAGCTACTCATAGTAATGCAAAATACAAAAAGAAATGAGAAAGAGGTAGAAGAAGCCATGCAGCTCGGTGTAGATGGAGTAATCCTCCTCTTCATCTATTGTAAGATGTCCTCCTTCTTCCTCCAAGGTGCAAGGGGCATGGAATGATGGTGGAATATGGTCAAAACACTAGGAAACTAGGGTTTTGGTGGTGGAAATGGTGAAATGGAGTGGAATGGGTGGAATGCGAAAATGGGGAGCTAAGAGGTGGTAGAAGGTAGTTAACCTCATGCTAGATCTGCCATCTAGGTATATATAGGTGTGGGGGAAGCAATAGGTCAAGTGGGGGTAAAGTGGGAAATGCAATGCAAAAGTAGCTAGGTTTTGTGAGTAGCATGGCCGAAGTGGTCACCAGGGCCATGGTGGGGAGGCTTGAGAACGACCGTGGTGGATGGGAACAACTGTGGTGAGAAAAGGGGAAAAATCACAGGGACTTGGTCAATTTTGAACTGGAAGTGGCACGGTCGTGGTGGTCACCACTGCCGTTGTGGGGCGAGGGTAGCACAGTCGTGGTGGCTTGGATTTCTATGCCTATTCTTGGCTTCACGGTCATTCTTCTCTAAAGGTCACATGGTCGTGCAATGTGGCATAGGCATTCGGTAGTCATTCCACCATGTCCATTCTAAGTGGCACGGGTGTGGTGATTTTTGCTTTGCTTGGAGGTGACTCTGATCATTTTCAAGTATGCTAGCACGGCCTTTTTGTGGTACCACAAACGTTCTGGCCTATGGATCAATACTTGGACTTGTTTGTTTAGATTTTCTTGGACATCTTTGCTTCAATAGAGTTTTGGCCACTAGAGGTAGGTTGAGGGAGCCTCAGACTTTATTTTGGGCCTCTCTAAGGGTAGAAAAACCCTAGGGAATACTCGTCCTCTCTCTCTTCCATCCAAGCGTGGTCTAAATGCCTGAAAAACATGTAAATAATGTCCATAAGTGCATTTTATACAAATATGAATATTGAGGGAAATAACATGTAATCTAACATGTATAGATGTGATTGAAATGCAATATGACACAAGATAAAGTCCTAAAATAGGGCTGAATCACCACCGTAAACTTAAAAATACTTGTCCTCAAGTATGCTCCAACTCAATCCCTATACAATTTTTCCACAATCAAGAAATCACAAACGTAATGCAAAAGATGATTATTATTGAATGGGATCAATGTTGACTAAGTGCATGCATTCCACCTCTCTCCTTTCCTACTTTCACAAACCAATCATGAAAATAGCATAAAGCATATGAACTTCAAATATAGTGCATAAAACACACAAGCTATCCATATTTCTTTCATGTAGTTCTAGGTAGACCGTTTCATGATGGCGTTAATCAAGGATGACTAGGAGTGTTGTTTCACCTTCATGCATTCAATCTTATGCTTCAAACCATACCAAGTGACCCACGTGGTTGTGGAAAAAGGGTGACGTGAGCTAGGTTTCATGTTTCCTAGCTCAATGGGTATGAAAATGGAAGAAAGGATTGCGGTAAGATTTTGGAGTGCTTTTACACACTCATCTTTTCTTTATTTAGATGCTCTTAAATAGGAGCATATTTTATTTTCTTTTGCATTTTCTTTTTTTTTCTTTGCCTTTGGTTTAGATAGGGCATATGGTGATGAGAGTGAAATAGGAAGATATAGATGTGGCCACCCCAAACTTTTGGAGGTGGCCACGGTTGGTATGTGCACTTTGGCATCCTTTCATGAGGCGGAGGGGTAAGAAGATGGTGAATGACAAGTCAGATCAAAGAGGGGTCACTAGTGTGGTTCTCAACATAAGGTCTCCTGCTTGAAAATTAATTCAACACTTCATCCAACAATTTCACTCCACATAAATGAACAACATGAAATAGATACTTCTATCAAGTGATTTCCTAGGCACTAAGCACTCATAGCTTGCTCAAGTCACAATTCAACCAAAGCATTCACAAACACAAGAGAGGTGATGCACATGTACAAAGTCAAGATTGATAACATTTAGCAATAAACAATTATAATTCAATTGCATTTGTCAAAGGTCATCATTTTTAATCCAAAGAGTAGAGATTGGGTCAAAACACACTTTTAGGCAAGAAATCTCAAATTTGGGCAAAATTGGCCAAAACAGTGCCAAGTTGCCTTCAATCATATCTAAGCCTATATTATTGAACAAAAAGCAGTAAACAAGCAAATCTTGGCTAAAATATGCAAACAAATTACCAAAATATACATGGAAATGCAATGCATGACTAAAAGAGCAAAAAATTTAAAATTATGTAAAAATTACAAGAAAGTAACTATATGACATGCATGTATGCAAAGCAGGTAAATGCTAAAATAAAAAACAAAAGTAAACAAAAAAAAGTAAATGACAGGTGAGCAAAAACAAGAGTGAAAATGAGATAAGGGCATACCTCCCTACCACCCCAAGTTTTTGAATCATGTTGTCCTCAACATGACACTAAATTCTAGGAATGATAGGGAAGAAGATCACTATGGTGGCGGTGCTCCTCCCTATGGTGGAGGATGTTAGTAATAGGAACCCTAGTAGTCTAACTATGGAGGCGAGTAGTTGTCCTAAAATGTTGACAGTGAACTCCATCAATCTTCCCCCCACTAGGGGTTCCTCTGGGACTGGGTGTGCTGGAACTAATACAAGTGGTTGACCTGATAATGCACATGTTGATGGTCTAACCACATAGCATCATGGGTGTGTTGGAAACCCTCATGTGCCCTCAAAATGCCTCCTAGGTGCTCAGTATGTGGTCAAGTGTGCTCTGGATGCCTTCTAGATGTGCATGTATAGTAGACATGTCGTATGCGTTCATTGTGGGTTGTTGTGGATGTTGAGCTATCTCCACCTCATGTTGCCTCACCCTATGCCTCTCTCGCTCCTCAAAATTCCTCCTCCTCTCTATAGCTACCTGTGATTTTCCTAACCCCTCTAGGATGATCTCTAGCTGCTAAAATGTGTCCCTAGGGTTCTCCTCCTCCCATCTTCTCACTTTTTCCAAGAAATCAAGAGTAGGACCCCACTCCGTCAACAGTGGTGCAGCATGGTATGGGAGGCTCTAGTGATACACCTAGGTAAGGTGGGTTGACCTGATATATGATTTTCTAATCAACAACTGAAATCATAGAAGAGCGTACACGATAGTGCAGGTCCACCAACTTCCCCCCCTCATCCCTGGTATATCCAAAAACATCATGACCAAGGGCAACATCTATGGATGTCAAAATCCCTCCTAGAATGAACGAATTCTTGCTCTTGGATGGGACTACCCTCAAGTGGTCAATCATTAAAGCTCCTAAGTTTACATGTTTTCCCTTTATCAACCATCCCAAAACAGACAAGTCTTTCTTTGTGCAGCTTCCTTGATTCTCATATCTGCTACAAATGGTATTTGCTAGGACTTTCAGAACATAGCGTAGGAAGGGGTTATGGAGCAACTAGTCTTCAACTTCCCCGCTATAAAGTCAATGTGGGTGGTGATTGTCTTCCACATGCTAGTAAAACTAGCATTGGCGCTCTTATTTGTCTTTCCAGTCTCAAAGAGAGCTACCATTTCCTCATTTGGAGCAAAGAAGCTATTCAGCAAGGTTGAAGAAATGAGCCAACGTTGGTCTCCAAGCCTGAGTCTGGTGTCTTCTCCAAGCTCAATATAGGTCTCCTACACTATCGTCAGAATGTCATACAAACCAATCTCCTTGATCATGCCCTCATAGTACTTGAGGAAACCTAGGGCGTTCAACGTTTCTAGGCATGCGTAGCGGGTGGCTATCACCCTACATGTCAGGTACTCTGAGTGCTTGGACTTATTTACCTACCCGCTAGAAGTATCAGGATCTATATTAGGTTTTTGTTGTGGTGACTCGAGCTATGGTGCATCCTACATCACCTCATCTTCTCTGTCTAATTGTAATTTTGGTCATGCTCTCAGTTGTGGTGTTGCAGATGTTGAAGGACGAGTCAAAGTCGACGCTCGGGCCACTGAAACTGAAGGTCGGGCTGCTGAAACTAATAGTTGAGCTAGCGAGGGTGGAGATGCCCTAGAGAAGGACGGTGTATCATGTTGAGGTTGTGGAGAAGCCTCCTCCAGAATTAGATTGAGCATTGCATCGAACTCGATATCCGTCAAACAAGTTGTCTTGTCAGAGTCAGATGCAGACGATGGAGTAGAGGATGCCACCAGGGATGGAGAAGATGTGCCCTTTGGTCGGCATTGATAGGAAAGAACTCCCTTAGTCTTATCTAAACCTTTCTTTGTCATTTGCTTCATTTTGAATTGAAATTGGTGAAGAAATATCAGATTTTAGGTTTTCTCTAAAGAATTGGGTTGTTGGGGCGGATTGGAGAGAAATGGGGGAATTTGTGGATGAAAATGGATGGAATCTAGAGATTAAGATAGTAGAAATGATGATTGATTGAATATGGATTAGGGGTGATTAGTTGCTGATTTGAGGATGGGAGGAGGCATAGACGGTGTTGTACGGCCTCTCTCACACGGAGGTTATCCGTTCTGTTCAGAAGAAATGAGTAGAAGTGTTTTAGAAATGTTGCAATATGGCTAACTTACGTGTTGTATCGGGCTGCAGCATAGCCGTGTTGCACGTCATGGCTGTGTGGAGAGGCTCGTAACACAACCATGTTGCCTTGAATGGCCGTTCTACCTTTGTTTATTCACTTGGTCGTTCTACTTCACATGGCCGTTCTGAGTGAGTAGCTACACGACCGTGTTGGGTCTATTCTTCAATTCTCAAATTCTTGATTTTTCTCGATTCCCATGTTGATTGTGAATGCACCACCATGGTCTTTCCATGTCACCACGGCTGAGGTGAGTACTGTGGTATTTCATTTCAACTAGAATACCATCAAAACATCAAACCTTTGATCCAAAATGGTTTTTCATAGATTACTTGTCAAAATTTCATCTAATTTCCTCATTTCAAACTATTTTCACTTGCACATCTTAAAACTAAACAAAAACTATTAAAAACAAGTGTGTGTGTGTGTGTTCTTTAAAAAGTATCAAAAATGGAAGGATGGGTGAAAAATTCCCAAACCTAGGTGGGTTGCCTCCCACAAGAGATGAGTTTCATACCTTCAGGTGGGCTTCTTGGAGATTCTTCAATCATTCATCCATTTGGCATCCTCATGTGCCCATTCTTGCAATAGATACATCTCTCATTTGCACTAAATCTATGCTCCTCATCCATTTGATCACCACAACTTTCATCAAATCCTTCATCTAGATCTCCTCCTCTCCAATGACCATTTAGACTCTTGAAGTGGTAATGTCCAATGTCCTCAACTCGGGCTCGTGGGGTTGGAGTCTTGTACATATTGATCTTGATCTTCATGTCCATGAATGAAACTGTCATTGTGCCACTGCAAACATGTCTACCCCTTCCCACCTCCCAGTTTGAAAACTCTTGCTCTCCTTCTCTTTCCACCAGCTTAGAGCATCGTTCCTACTCTGTTTGGCCATGAAGGTTTTGTCCCAAGGTAAAAGAGAGTGCTTACCTTGGTGAAGAAGGCTTCTAGGGTTCCAAAGTTGCTCTATTTAGGGTTTCTAAAGCTCCTTCTTGGTGATTTCGACCAAAAATAGAAATTTTCCTCCTTTCTTGTCATATTTTCATGTTTTTAGTCCTCCTATCACCTTCTTATAGGTTGGAACCATGGCCTTCCATGGTTAAACCCCACCTAGATCCATTAAACACCTCATCTACATGTTCTTTTGCTAGGGTTTTTCACCTCTTTGTGGAGAAGGTACTTCTTGCTCGAGATATGAGCTTTGTTGGAGAAACCGGCCTCTCTAGCTCAGGAATCTTTTTTCTTGAACTGTTAAACCTTCCCTAGAGGAGAGTTTTATAACCCCCTTCTCAAATATTTCTTACTACATGGTTAAAACTCATGCTTCTATGGTTAAAATTGATGATCTCCATCTCTGTTTACCATGTTCTTCTAGGGTTTTGGTTTCTTGTTGTTTTACCTTCTCTAGAAGCTCTAGTTTGGTTACCTATGAAACCTCAACTCTGGTCTTGGGTCAAATGGTGTTTTCTCCCTCTCCCTCTCTCTATCTTCACTTATCTTGATCAATTTGATGATGTGGCAATTTATTGGTCAGTTTTGAGAAATTCATAACTATTTATTCCCTTGTCCAAAAATAAAAAGAAAATATGTTTTGAACTCAAAAAATGTGCTCTTTCTAATAAAAATGTTTCAAGGTTTGATTTTGAGTTTTTTTAAAAAACAAATTTTAAAAAACGAATTTAAAACCTAAAAACCCACCAAAAATACACTTTAACCTTCATAACTCCAAAATATGCAAAACTATACATTTTCTTGATTAGGAGAACATAATAAGTTCATTGGTGAGATTTTTAGAATCTAAATCCGAGTTTTGTTAAACATTTCTAAAATTTGGGTTTCTATACATTAATGTGCATTATGTACTCTAATACATGTTAATACATTGAGAATAGGCAAAGTGGAACTTGGACTCAATTAAAGTGGTGAAAGTTAACGGTTGATATCAATAAGAGAGGTATGTGCATTCTTACACCCTAAATTGGTATATTTTCAAACCAAACCCTATATTTCCCTAATGAGTCTTTAATGAACCCAATTTCCTCTATTCATGATTCTTCTGTAAAATTGCCTCAAAATTTGCAATGATATTCTTTTTCTTAGGTCTTTAACCCCACTTCCATGTTCTATTTTATATGATACTTTGACTTGCCATTATTTCTTTTCTAGCATGTTGATTTTTTGGACTATTTTAGCTATAGTAGTGGTACCTATGCACAACCACCCATAGATAGGGCATGTATTAATATTCCCTGGGGAATGTCTACTTCTCCCCCATAAAAATATGTGTAGGTGACTGGGAATGTATTAATTCTCCCCTCACCTATAGGTTGAGGTCTGGTAGGTGCCTCAACCCTACTTAGTTAATGTATTCAATATTAATCATACATGTAATTTCTTTACTATTTTAATGTGATGGCAAGCATCTATTTTGATTGTGCCTCATACTCTTGTTCTCTTCATCTTATGATGAAATATTAGCTCTTACTTCCATGTTATTCCTTATCTTTCATTCTTGTTCACTATTGACATACCTTGTTTTTCTCTCTCTTGTTGGGTGATTTCCCAACCACTCAGGTTTGGATCGAGGTGTTGAACATGACCAAGGAGAACATAGCTTCCAACATGGACTTAGCTCTTGAACATGTTGCTTGGAGATAGGTTTGAAGTAGTTTAGACTTCCCTCTACGTAGATCTTTATGTTGTATCATACATGTAAACCCTTATGGGAGATTACTATGTACTTTTTTAATCCTTTGTGAAAATTGAATATAGTCATTTGTTTAATTCCTCTGCTACGCTTTGGTTGTTTTTATTACCATTTATTGAAATTTGGACATTTTACACCTATTTCGGCATACCTTTGAGTGTGTTCGGAATGGATGTTTTATTCTTCAAATTTTTTTAGTAGGGAGTGGATCCCGCTCTCGGGTCCCACTCCTTACAGCATGGTATCAGAGCCCATGGTAGTCAGAATCTGACTATTTTAACTTTGTCTCCCTAATTAGATCCCTTGTCTCATATAGTTCCTCTTTAAGTGACATGTTTGCCGTATAATTGATCTATGCTCCACTTGAGATGATGAAAGATCAATTTAGGATCATAAGAGTTTCACACTAGAAACTTGTTTAGTTAACCATAATGTGATGAGCCTATTAGATAGTTATTAGGGCATAAGTTGAAAGTAAAGGTGTCTAGAAAGGATCAGGGTTCGGGGGCTAGCAATATTTTCCTCTGCACCATTAGCTTGGTTTACAAGGACTCCCAGATCCATATGATACATGCATGGCCTAAGCTAATATTGACTGTCCAAAATAGCATGCATATAGAAAGTCGTATCCTTAGGCACCTAATTTGGATAATCCTAAGAGCCTAATATGTTGACCTTGTCTTTCAGGTGTAATGACTTGTTTGAGGATGGATACCCATTATAGTTCTCTTATGCCCCTAGAACCACATGTTTGGATAGTCTATTCCTAAGAACCTAGACTATGAAGTTGGTGTTTAGTAAGCAATTAGAGTGCACAGTGGAAGCATGATGGATCTTGTACATGGTTTAGTTAGACTCACCATTTTACCACTAGATTAGTTTGTCTTGTTAGGTCATGCCTTTTAAGGGGTGGAGAGTAGTTGGTTTGATGATATTTGGGTAGTCAGATTTTAAGAACAAAATCCTTTTTAAGGGGATGGAGTCTTGTAACATACCAAAATCTAGCTATACTGGCTCTAGAAACCCTAACTCCATGATTAGGAGGATAGTTTTCTTGGATCCTTAGTTTTGACCAAACAAGTCATAGTTATAAACTGATATGACTTTTGACCAAACAAGTCATAGTTATAACCTGATATGCTTGTTTATATATTAATGAGCATATAATGGTCATATAATGAATATTCACATGTTTGAACCCTAATGTATATCTAATGCACATAATATGAGTAACTCACATATAATACTAATAGTAGGTGCACATGAGGATAAACATTTCTTAGACCAATAAACCCTAATGAAATCATGAGCAAGATAATTGTAACCTAATCTTGTATTTAATACATATTAAGAATGTATAGATGAAGAATAATGATCATATTGACCTAAACCCTATGTTGTAATCATCTAACCTTCACATATGCATCCTTAATGACATTATTGATACAATAGTGACATTAGTGACATTAGGTGTCATAATCAGATAACATACTTTAATACACATAAATGATATACAATCACCTACTCATAAATTAATAAGGTCATCTATATGAAATGCATATCACCATGTACTCTAATACACACCTAATGAATCACCTAATCATATCTTAGTATGTGAATCAAATCATTAATATGTAATATGTCCCACCTTGCTCACTAAAATACACATGATGACTTCAATTTGGATAAGAAGTAATTGATTCACATAAATGTTCATAATCAATAATAAAAAGTGAATAAATATGAGAAAATGATTGATGATAACATCAATGTAAAAAAGGTAATGTTACAATGTTTAATATACATATAAGTAATTAATGTGACATTATTTGGAATAATTGTATAAAAATTGGATAAAATGTCTTAGTTCATGCAAACAATCTGTTACAATACAATATGTTGATAACAGAAACTAAATCCAAATTATTAAGGATAATAATCAAGCATGTTGAGATAAATGAGTAAACCCTAATTGTGCTAAAACTCTTAATAAGATAAATAAGAAATATATATATGATTTTGGGTATAATAATTAAGTATGACTCTTTTGGAAACAAAGTAAATAAAACATGACACGGTTCAAAAAATAATAAGGATGGTATAATATCATAATGAATATAATATTCATAGGCCTAAAATGTTAACTGTGTTATATCTAATAAAAATAAATCTTAATAGTAGAACCCTTAGTGATCCATGACAGTCTGACCTATGTGGAGTTGCTTGAGAAGATTTTGAACTCCCAAATTAATCCGTTGAAAAACAAGGAGTTTGAGTTAGTGAAAGTTTTGGTGGAAGCTTTATGGAAACAACCTGGGAGTATAGTGTTGGGATGTTGCTTACTCACCCTACTCTTTTTGTTTGAGATTTCGGGGATGAAATCCTTTTTAATGGGTGGAGTTTTGTAACATACTAAACCTTATATGTAATCTTCATGTAACCCGTTTTCCCAAGTTTCCCTTTCATTAGTGGAATTTATAGTGGTTTGGTGAACATTTATTCACTATATATACCAATAAAAGGGTTTATGCGCAAATTCCTCAGTGAAAGTCTATTTAAGGACCTTATTTATGTGTTCTAAACCTTAATATAACTTTTTATGTGTTTTAAAATCAGAAAATGAGCCTAAGTTTCAAATTTGGTACAATTTGGATGTTGCTTGTGCAAGCTATGCAAGTTTAGGTACACTCTAGACTTTTATGCAATTTATCTAATTGGGAGGTTTTCTTAGAAAATTATCACACGTGTTATAATCCTTAGATATTTCCTTACCATTATCGAGATTTTGAACCATGGGGCACCTAGTTTCACCTTGGTTTGAAGGTGTTTCTCTCCAAGGGAATTTTAGGGATTACCCTCTTTATTAATGAGCTTATCTTTAAAAGTTATCAACCAATGGGGTCATTTCTTTGATTGGAGGACAGTGGGGATGGACTAGAACTCTCCAAGGGATTTTAGGACTGACATTTCATATACAAGAAATCTCTATGAGCTATCATCTTGCATGGCCATGAAGCCCTAGGCTAAGGACACATGGAAAGTCCCATAGATACCTCATGCTTGCCCCCTTCTTTATTAAGCCATGTCAACCCCTTCCAAATTTGAAAACTCTTACTCTCCTTCTCTATCCACCAGCTTAGATCATCATTCCTACTCTTTTTGGCCACAAAGGTGTTGTCCCAAGGTAAAAGAGAGTGCTCACCTTGGTGAAGAAGGCTCCTAGGGTTTTCTCTATTTAGGGTTTCTAAAGCTCCGTCTTGATGATTTCGACCAAAAATAGTAAGTTTCTTCCTTTACTTCCCTGTTTTCATGCTTTTAGTCTTCCTCCCACCTTCTTCCAGGTTGTAACCATGGCCTTCCATGGTGAAACCCCGCCTAGAGCCCTTAAACACCTCATCTCCATGTTCTTTTGCTAGGGTTTTTACCTCTAAAGTGGAGAAGGTACTTATTTCTCAAGATAGTATCTTTGTTGTAGAAATCAACCTCTCTAGCTCAAGAATATTTCTTCTTAAACTTGTCCATAGTCCCTAGAGGCAAGTTTTATAACCCCCTTCCCATATATTTCTTACTGCATGCTTAAAACTCATGCTTCTATGGTAAAAATTGATGATCACCATCTCTATTTACCATGTTTTTCTAGGGTTTTGTTTTCTTGTTTTTTTACCTTCTCTAGAAACTCTAGTTTGGTTACCTATGCAACCCTAACTCTAATCTTGAGTCAAATGGTGCTTTCTCCCTCTCCCTCTCTTTCTCTTCGCTTATCTCGATCGGTTTGATGATGTGGGAAATTCGTATTTGTCAGTTTTGAGAAATTTATAACTATTTATTCCCTTGTCCAAAAATAAAAAGAAAATATGTTCTGAACTCAAAAAAACATGATAAAAAATAGTTCCAAGTTTTTCCAAAAAGGTTTTTTAGAAAATGAATTTAAAACCTAAAAACCACCAAAAATACACTTTAACCTTCATAACTCCAAAATATGCAAAACTATATGTTTTCTTGATTAGGAGAACATAATAAGTTCATTGGTGAGGTTTTAATAATCTTAATCCAAGTTTTCTAAAATGTTCTAAAATGTCGGTTTCTATACATTAATGTGCATAATGTACTCTAATACATGTTAATACATTGAATAAAGTGGTGAAAGTTAGTAATTAATATCAGTAAGAGAGGTATGTGCATTCTTACACCCTAAGTTGGGATATTTTCAAACCAAACCCTATATTTCCACAATGAGGCTTTAATGAACCCTATTTCCTCTATTCATGATTCTTATGTAAAATTGCCTCAAAATTTGTAATGATGTTCTTTTTCTTGGTTCTTGTACCCCATTTCCATGTTCTAATTGATATGATTCTTTTACTTGCCATTATTTCTTTTCTAACATGTTGATTTTATAGACTATTTTAGCTATAGTAGTGGTACTTATGTACAACCACCCTTTGATAGGGCATGTATTAATTCACCTTGGGGAATGTCTTATTCTCCCCCATAAAAATATGTGTAGTGACTGGGAATGTATTAACCCTCCCCTCACCTATCGATTGAGGTTCGGTAGGTGGCTCAACCCTACTTAGTTAATGTAGTCAATATTAATCATACATGCAATTCCTTTAAAATTTTAATGTTATGGCAAGCATCTCTTTTGATTATACCTCATACTCTTGTTCTCTTCATCTTATGATGAAATCTTAGCCTTTACTTACATGTTATTCCTTATCTTTTTTTCTTGTTCACTATTGACACATACCTTATTTTTCTCTCTTGTTGGGTGATTTTCCAACCACCCAAGTTTAGATCGAGGTGTTGAACATGACCAAAGAGAACATAGCTTCCAACATGGACCTAGCTCTTGGAGAAGTTTCTTGGAGATATATTTGAAGTAGTTTAGACTTCCCTCTACTTAGATCCTTATGTTGTATCATACATGTAAACCCTTATGGGAGACTACGACATACTTTTGTAACCTTTTGTGAAAATTGAATATAGTCATTTGTTTAATTCTGTTGCTACTCTTTGGTTGTTTTGAATACCATTTATTGAAATTTGAAAATTTTACACCTATTCCAACATACCTTAGAGATGTGTTCGGAATGCATGTTTTATTCTTCAAAATTTTTAGTAGGGAGTGGATCCCTCCTCTTGGTTCCCACTCCTTATAGTAGGGGTTCTCACTCTCCAATCTATAGAAGATGGGTAGGAGCCCAAGAAGAACTGGAGGAATGGAGAATTGCTCCCCTAGCATGTGATCAACGCTACTAGCAATTGGTGATTTGTAATTACTAGGTATGAAGTAATCTTGAAGTGGCTTGTGAGGTACATTTTGGTCTTCCAACTTATCTTATGTATGTCGCTTGTTACATGCAAAAGGCACAACCAAACAAAAGAGAGCAAGGTAGCAAACCAATGTGCATAAAGAATGCAAAGAATAAATAATAAATAATAGCAATGATGGGAGCAGTAGGAAAAGTCAAAGCAAAACTAACTAGCTAGGTGTAACAACCTGGTTTTTCTCTCTCCTCTAACTATGCACATAATGAATCATATACAATCCTTTTAACTTGATGAGTTTCCTCATCCTCAATTGGATACTTTGGAATCATATATGGCTCAATTAGTAAGTATTGATTGTAGAATTGCATTTTGAACTCGATTGTGTAACGTTGAGTGACTTAATATACTATGGGAAACTTTTGAATCTTTGGATCCACTAAATGTGATTATCTTTATATAAAATCTTATCCAATAGAAAGAGGGTGAAATTTTTGATACAATAGTGAAGATTTCACTCAAATCTGATAATTGAGGAGGAATATATGGCCTTTTTGGTCTTGCCTCTTTTCTAGACTCTTAATCCCTTTTTCCCTTTTTTTCTCATCCTTGGCTTCCTGGGCCTCTACCTTTTGCTTTCCCATGGTCCAAATTCCCATGCGTCTAGCTGGCAAGTGAGCTTCCCGTGGTTGGGAGTGACCCCCAGTTGCCCAATCACGTCCTCCAATCGTGTCGTTGGGGGAGTCACCTTGAGCTTGCAAATCAACGGGCTAGGGCTAGGGCTAGCCGCGGCCAAGCGACAATCTGCTGACCCACTCACATGCTCTTTACATCCTCAACCTTGTTTTCTTATGCCATCCTCATCACCATGCTTCTACGAAGTCAATCATGTCCCTAGGGCGTCGGCAGGACTAGAGGAATGGAGGTGAGCAACTCCACGGTGCCCCCTCACTCTGACGATACATCATGTCTCCCTCTCTCTCCCATAGTTCTTATAAATCCCACCCCCAAATCTGTGAGGTTCCCCTATTCACCGTCGTCACCTCTATCGACTCCCTTGTGCCCCATACCTCCTTCCCCTCTTTTGCTCCAGTGAGCCTCCGTCTCCTCTACCATGCGAGTAGCGAGAGGATGATGACGACACAAGAATCATTGGATCAAAATCCAACGATCTTGGCCACCCTCCCACTACCACAAGCCACCACTCTCTTTCCCTCTCCTCTCTCTCTCTCAGGCCGGCAATCAACTATAGTTGGGTGCAGACTAGCCAATCGCAGCGAGGCACACGGCCCCACTCTCCCCAACTCCCCCTGGCATCTCGGCCCCACACGAAGGTACCGGCCAACAAAAGGACGACACACATCCCCCTTTCATGCCCACAACCCCTAACCCAAGCACATGCATGCCCACTCAAAGCAAGCCAACCAGTGCTACATTGGCGCATGTATGGCCCAGTCTAGCCAATCAGACAACGCCACCTCGTCACCCCCAAGGGTATAATCCCTCCCCCTCTTATGTATATATGTCTTGATCTTACAAAATTTGTATAAAATCATTTGTTGGTCCAAATGGCACATATTATATATGAAAATTCATCTACTCGACGATATCTATCAAATGCACCCTTTTTCATAAGCTAATTCATTTTTATCTCCTTTTATTCTGAAAATGACATGAAATACATCTCTTTTACATGATTAATGATGTTTAATGTCAAACCATGATCATATCTTGACTCCACTTGCTTTTGATGACCCTAATTAGTAAGTTATTCTATATTTTACTATAATAATCGAACTTGATCATGCCATGATCTATTAATTATTCTAATTTATGAAATGGACCATGAAATATGTATCATATGGACTTTGATGCTAATGCTCCTTATTTGGTACTCAATTTGATTACACGAACTCCAAATCGTTATGTTTATCTTGATCAATAACCTTACATGCTTTCATCACCTAATTGACTTATGGATCACTCTTGTTCACTTTATGACTAAGTGACTTATACATGACATTGAAATGTGACCTAATGTGCATGTTGCAAATTGGAGATCTAATCTTGTACAAACCTCACCCTATTGGTCACCCATGATTTTTTTCATCCACCATGTACTATAATGTACTCTAATTTTTTATATATTGAAATCAGTAAGTTGTTGATCTTTATGGAATGAAATCAAGTTTGATCTCTCATGTACTCTAATGATGACTATCTTGCATGACATTGACTCCGTATGACTAGTTATGACAATGTTGATTAAAAGATTTTTCAAATCTTATGATTTCCCTATTAAGATACATGAAACCTAAGTTGGAAATCTTTGATATCTATAGGTATGTTTCACCCAAAGTCAAGATGATATATGATGTATCATGTAACTTGATGATGAATATTGCATGAACATTGGAAATGTCGAGATCAATCATTGAGAAATATGGAACTTAGATTAGATGAAACATCCACCCTTGATGAATATGTTTAAGATGACTAACTACCTAAGTGTTGTGGTGTTAATATATTCACACTTTCTTGTAATGTCTGGATCTCTTTGATGGACTCTTTTCAAAGATCTAATCATGTTGTATAATGCTAGTTTGCTCACATCAAGATATGCTTTATCCTTCTATTGGCCAGACTAGTGGTATCGAAAGGCATTTATGTATGTAGTATAAATGCTTGGCTTATAATACTTGTTTGAGCTATTATTCCATATGACTACTATGTTTTGATCTTGATTACATATGTCGAACACACTTGAGAATGTAATGATAGATGTCCATTATACAACATTGTGCACCTGCCTATATTTAAGGGTACAAGGTTGGGTGTCCTACTTGAGTTCTCATGTTAGGGAAGACCATGTTTATACAAGGGTTAACTCTTGGAAATGTCCTTGAGATCCCTTACGAATAGGGTTAACACTTGACATTTAGTTTTGTTAGTCCCCCATGTTGAAATAGGGTAGCTAATCTTGAGCACCCTCACGGACCCCTTCCTTTAAGAAGTTGGTCAAAGGCCTTATGATATTGTTGGTATAATGGAAATGAATACAAAACATGCTTGCATGCTAATAAGAAAGTCTTTAATCATGTTTTTTCTTCGTTCTTGTTATCTACTTTATGCTTTTGCCAAGCAATATATGTTCTTAAACCTGTGATTTTATATGTTTGCCAGCGTACTCACCACAGTTGTGTTGATGTGTACCCATTTTATGATTTTAGGTAACAGGTACACTATGAAACTTTAATGATGATCAATGCTTCCACACTCATGATAAACAACTTGTACTCTGATGATATATAATGGAATGTCAATGCAATACACATGGTTGATATATGGGAGCTAAGATCTTGTCAGGTATTAGTTTAGCATTCTTTTATGCTTTCTTGTCTCGTACCTTAGTTGTTGTTTGTGGTTTTATTCATGCATATGTTATGTGATCTATCATATGGATGGATGCTTGGGTCCTCTCATCTTTGGCTTTCTAGACATTAGGAGTGAGGATTTGGGTAACAAACGGTTCCGTGATAGATGGTATCAGAGCAATCACATATCCTCTATGCGTGTTTAATAATTCAACTCGTATGAACCTTGGGAAAACCTAAGTCCATAATGGTGAAGTTGAGGTGTCTAGGCAAGTCACTACATGGGGGCTGATGCACCTCCTATCTTCCTAGCTGTGGTGGTTGGGGTCTCCCTTGTATACCTACCCGGCCGAAGTGAATCCAAGATTGGATTAAGGATTTTTTCCTAAAAAGCTTTGATAGTCTTCTAGCATCTCATATCTTCATTAAGGACTACCCTAAGCCACCCATTATATGATGATTAGATAGCTTCTCATCTCATCATTTGATCTCTCTCATGATAATTAATCACATGATCTCTCGATTATGGGTAGCTTATGTATGGGGAAAATAAAATTCGGATGAATTGGTAAAAGTTGATTAATATGATAATGATGCCATGATCTTATCTTAATTTTAAAACTCGATTATGATTAATGAAAGTACTCTTAAAGATAAGTACTCATGTGTAATAACTCAGATCATGTAAATTCAATTTTACCAAATATGACCCATGTGCTTCTTATGTTTGAGGTAAATGATAATGATCCTTAATATGATGAAATAAGGAGAACTCTTGTGTTATACCTCATTTTTTATGAGGTCACTATTGACTAAGTCCATGTTGCCCCTATTGTTGATTAAACCTCAAACACGATTAAGCAAATCTTTCTCTATTTGTCCACATGTATGCGATCATGCCTTGTAATGACTATGACTTTGGACTCTCAATATCATGATGAAAAATTTGGTACAAGAGGCAAAATCCCCTATTGATTATAATGCCTCATTGTTAAACTCGATTTTGAATAATATGACAAATATGAGATCTTAATCATACTCAATAATTCTCAAATCATTAAAAGAGGCAATATTGACTTCTCTGTTTTCAAGTATGGGCCCCTTGATCTTAATTATGAAGAAAAAGGAACAATATTATGACCTCGAATATATGGAAGCTCGAATCATGGTTGCTCTATTATTATAAATGATCTTTGATCTCATGACCTTGTGAAATATGAATCGATAAATGATGCTCTTCCTATTTAATAGACTTGAAAATTCATGACTAATGATGATATATGTGATATGTTAGGGTGGTAGTTTGTTTCATAACTCCACTAACCTAGGTCACACCCTATTATGATTGCCTCTAAATTTTCATCGTGTTGATTATTTAGAGTTTGGAAAGGCAACCCCTTTCATACGATTTTGAACTCTTGGCCTAAGTCTCTAATAGGTCAAACCATATGATGATATTGAAACTCGATACTAAATCTTGATTTGTTGATGATCTTGAAACATGATGATGTTGACTATAGCTTGTGGTTAAGTTCCTAGAAAGACCTAGGTCTAGATCATTCATCAATCTTGAATATCATGATAACGATATTAATACCATGAAATGTTGCTTGATTGTTCATTATGGATGAATGATCCCACCTATAGTCTAATTAGGAATCTTGTACCCTAGCTTCAAAATTTTGGACCTATCGACTTTTCTTGTCCAAAATCATGACTCTCGATATTGATTTGTAAAATCTTGACTAATGCTGACTCATCTTGATTTTTTTTGACTCCTATGATCACCCTATTTGGATCTTGAGATCACCCTCGATTTATGATTGATGACTTTTATGTTCCCAAATCTCAAAATTCGAAATGATGATTATGTTTATTTGCTTGATTTATGACTTAGGGATAAGCTCCTATGTGGACTAGGGTGGTACCTTCCTTTGATTTTGACATGAAACCGCGATATTGAAATATGATGTTTGTCTCAAAATGTTGAAATATGAAATCTAAATCAAGGATGTATAACCCCACCTAGGTCCAATCTAGAAGATAAATCTTAAATTTTGTATTGAAATTCATGCCTTGCTCTTAAATCAAAGAGCCCTATTTGTTTGACCTAATTGGTGATCTCTCCAAATTTGTGATCTTTTGATGCTCTTTTGTATCATAATAGTGCAATGGAAGTGTGGCTATGTTTGGACTTTGATGTTTGGTATCTTGATATTGGAATAATTTTGATGATTGACATATGATGTTGTTATATGTGGATTATTACGATGGACATGATATGGAATAAAAAGTTCCAATGTCGTTTGAGGATTTGCATTAATTTTGGGGGACAAAATTCCTTTTGAGGTGGGGAGGATGTAACAACCTAGTTTTTATCTCTCCTCCAACTATGCACACAATGACTCATATACAATCCTTTTGACTTTATGACTTTCCTCATCCTCAATTGGATACTTTGGAATCATATATGGCTCAAATGATAAGTATTGGTCGTAGAATTGCATTTTGAACTCGATAGTGTAACTTTGAGTGACGTAATATACTTTGGGGAAATTTAAATATTTGGATCCACTAAACGTGCTTATCTTGATATAAAATCTTTTCCAATAGATAGAGGGTGAAATTTGTGATACAACGGTGAAGATTTCACCTAAATCTGATAATTGGGGAAGAAGATATGGCCTTTTTGGTCTTGCCTCTTTTCTAGCCTTTTAAACCTTTTTTCTCATCCTTGGCTTCCTGGGCCTCGGCCTTTTTCTTTCCCATGGGCCAGATTCCCATGTGTCCAGTTGGGAAGCGAGTCGCCCATGGCTAGGAGCGACCCCTAGTTGCCCAGTCACATCCTCTAATCGTTTTGTTGGGGGGAGTCACCTCAAGCTCACAAGTCAGTGGGCTAGGGCTAGCCATGGCCATGTTGTAATATGCCGACCCACTGGCATGCTCTTCACTTCCTCAACCTTGTTTTCTTATGCCATCCTTATCGCCATGCTTCTATGAAGTCAATAATGCCCTTATGGCGTCGGTAGGACTAGTAGAATGGAGGTGAGCAACTCTACTGTGCCCCCTCACTCCGACAATGCATCGTGTCTCCCTCTCTCTCCCTCGACACCTATAAATCCCAACCCCAAATCCATGAGGTACCCCTCTTTACCATCGTCACCTCTATTTACTCCCTCGTGCCACATACCTCCTTCCCCTCTTTTTCTTTGGTGAGGCTTCACCTCCTCTGCCATGCAAGCAGTGAGAGGATGATGACGACACAAGAATCATTGGATCAAAATCCAATGATCTCAGCCACCATCCCACTACCACAGGCCAATGCTCTGTATCTCCCTCTCCTCTCTCTCTTAGGCCCATAATCAATCACATTTGGGCACTGACCAGCCAATTGCAGGGAGGCACACGGCCTCGCTCTCCCCAACTCCCCATGGCGTCTTGGCCCCACACAAAGGCACCAGCCAACAAAAGGACGACACACATCCCCCTCGCATGACCACATCCCCTCACCTGAGCACATGCATGCCCGCTCAGAACTAGCCAACCAGTGCTACGCTGGCACCCGCGTGGCCCAACCCAGTCAATCAGATAACACCACCTCATTGCCCCCAAGGGTATAATCTATCCCCCTCTTATGTATATATGTCTTAATCTTGCAAAATTCATATAAAATCATTAATTGGTCCAAATGGGACATATTATATATGAAAATTGATATACTCAATGATGTCTATCCAGTGCACCCTATTTCTAAAGCTGATTCATTTTTTATCTCTTGTTATGTTGAAAATGGCATGAAATACATGTCTTTTACACAATTAATGATGTTTAATGTCAAACCATGATCATATCTTGACTCCACTTGCTTTTGATGACCCTGATAAGTAAGTTAATCTATATTTTACTATAATAATCGAACTTTATCATGCCATGCTCTATTAATGATTATAATTTATGAAATAGACCATGAAATATATATCATTTGGACTTTGATGCTAATGATCCTTATTTTGATGCTCAACTTGATTATATGAACTCCAAATTGTTATATTTATCTTGATCAGTAACTTTACATGCTTTCATCACCTAAATGACTTATGGATCACTCTTGTTCACTATATGTCTAAGTGACTTATACATGACATTGAAATGTGACCTAATGTGCATGTTGCAAATTGGACATCTAATCTTGTACAAACCTCACCCTATTGGTCACCCGTGATTTTGATATATTGAAATCAGTAACTTGTTGATCGTTATGCCATGAAATCAAGTTTGATCTCTCATGTACTCTAATGTTGACTATGTTGCATGACATTGACTCAATATGACTAGTTATGACAATGTTGATTAAAAGCTTGTTCAAATCTTATGATTTCCCTTTTAAGATCCATGAAACCTAAGTTGGAAATCTCTAATCTTGATATGGATGTTCCACCCTAAGTCAAGGTGATATATGATGTAGCATGTAACTTGATGATGAATATTGTATGAACATTGGAAATGTCGAAATCAATCATTGAGAAATATGGAACTAGATTAGGTGAAACATCCACCCTTGATGAATATGTTTAATATGACCTAACTACCTATGTGTTGTAATGTTAATCTGGTCACACTTGCTTGTAATGCCAAGATCTCTTTGATGGACTCTTTTTAAAGATCTAATCATGTTGTATAATGCTAGTTTGTTTGTATCAAGGTATTATTTATCCTCCTATTGGCCAGACTAGTGGTATTGAAATGCATGTATGTATGTAGTATAAATGATTGGCTTATTATACTTGTTTTAGCTATTGTTCCGTATGACTAATATGTTTTGGTCTTGATTACATATGTTGAACAAACTTAAAGACATAATGATAGGTATCCATTATACAACCTTGTGCACCTGCCTATATTCTCGGGGTAACGGCACAAGGCTGGGTATCCTACTTGAGTTGTCATGTTAGGACAGACCATGTTGATACAAGGGTTATCTCTTGGCAATGGCCTTGAGATCCCTTATGAATAGGGTTAACTCTTGACGTTTAGCCTTGTAGTCCCCCATGTTGAAATAGGGTAGGTAATCTTGAGCACCCTCATGGACCCCTTCCTTTAAGAAGCTGGTCAAATGCCTTATGATATTGTTGGTATAATGGAAGTGAACGTAAAACACGCTTTCATGCTAATAAGAAAGTTTTTAATCATGTTGTTGATTCATTTTTGTTATCTACTATATGCTTTTTCCAAGCAATATATGTTCTTAAACCTACAATTTTATATGTTTACCAAGGTACTCAGTATGGTTGTGATGATGTGTACCCATTTTATGATTTTAGTTAATAGGTACACTATGAATTTTTAATGATGATCAATTCTTTTGCACTCATGATAAACTACTCGTACTCTGATGATATATAATGACATGCCAATGCAATACACCCTGTTGATATATGGGACCTAAGATCTTGTCAGGTTTTAGTTTAGCATTCTTTTATGCTTTTTTGTCTCATACCTTAGTTGTTGTTTATGGTTTTATTCATGAATATGTTATGTGATCTATCCTACGGACGGACGCTCGGGTCCTCTCGCATTTGGATTTCTAGCCATTAGGAGTGAGGATTCGGGTAACAAACGGTTATGTGACACTAGACCGAGTGCCTTTCTCCCCGGTAATGGTGCTAGAAAGCTTGGTGTGTCTCTGCCAATGGTGTTACATACTACTGAATTGGAGTTTGAATAGATGCAAACCCACAAACAAAAATACACAGTGGATTCACTTTCAAAATTTATGAAGACCTACACGGACACACCTAATTCTACTAAAATGCTAACCCGCAAGCGCATGTAGTCGTGTCATAGTATAGGTAAGGTGGCAAGTATAGGTTCAATCCACAGGGAGAAAGGGGGAACAAGATCTATGTTAGTTTTTGAGCTAGGTTCCTACTGCGGAGTCTAGGTTTGAAGGGTTTAAAGGTAGTTTTGATTGATTACACTAAGTTGAGAAAGAAAGCAAGTAAAGGAAAATAGACAAGATTAAAACCTAAGTTAACCCTAGACAGTTAATTCTACTGAGCAAGAAACGAACAATCTACACTAAGGCAAGCAAGGAAAGGTCTACTCTACACTAAACTAGCAAGAAGGACAAGACAGCAAGTAAAGACCTAAATTGGCAAGAATAAAGCAAGAACAATGCAAGAAGCTAACTAAGCAAGTAAAGAACTAACTAAGCTAACACTAGATAAGCAAGATGGCAATTAGGGTTTTAAAGCAGTAAAGGGATGTGTGGGCTATTTGGGGGATGCACGTATCAATTAGGTTGGGGTGACATGTGAACATAATGATTTCATTTATATTATCAAACCAAACAACAAGCTAGAGTCTAATGAATTGTCCTAAACTACTAAGTGGCCATGGATATGCTAGGTTGTGTATAGGGGAACTAGTCCCTAACATCGCCTACTACCCTTGTGATGTTCAATTCGGTTAGGGTTTAGGTGTAATTCTAATAGAGTCCAAACAAGCCTAGGTTTTTAGGTTAGATGATCTTAGGGTGATTAGGGGCTGAGGGTAGTAATGGGAGTGGAAATGAGGTTTTAGGCCTCACTTCACCCACATTCTATCCTTGAGAAAGCTCCATGCTAATAACACTAAGTTCATCTAAACTAGCTACTTATATCTCTCAACTAGGGTTAGAAGAATTTATTATCATGTAGGAAGATGGTTTACTAGCTAGGGATCCATGAATTGGACCTAGGAGCAAATCCCAAAATTCACACATATAAGCAATTTCCCTAAATTCCTAGGTGATTTCAAGCACAAACCAATAAGAAAATCATGAAGAGTGAGATACAAATAAAACATAATCATTAACAAGTGTAATTATAATGTTTACATATCATTTTCCTCCAACATGGTATCAAAGTAACAATTTTGACCTCAAATAGCCCACCTAAGAGGCATAGCTACTCATAGCAATGTAAAATACAAAAAGAAAGGAGAAATAGGTAGAATAAGCCATGGAGCTCAGTGTAGATGGAGCTATCTTCCTCTTCAGCTGTTGTAAGACATCCTCCTCCTTCCTCCAAGGTGCAAGGGGCATGGAATGATGGTGGAATAGGGTCAAAACACTAGAAAATTAGGGTTTTGGTGGTGGAAATGGTGAAATGGAGTGGAATGGAGGTGGAAATGGAGTGGAATGAGTGGAATGCAAAAATGGGGAGCTAAGAGGTGGTAGAAGGTATCTAACATCGTCCTAGAGTCGCCACCTAGGTATATATATGTGGGGGGGAAGAAATAGGTCAAGTGGAGGTAAATTGGGAAATGTAGTGCAAAGGTAGCTAGGCTTTTATGAGTAGTACGGTCATCGTGGGGAGGGTTGAGAACGGTCATGGTGGATGGGAATGACCGTTGTGAGAAAAGGGGAAAATTACAGGGACTTGGTTGGTTTTGAATTGGAAGTGGCACGGCTGTGGTGGTCACCACGATCGTGGTGGGGCGAGGGTAGTAGGACCGTGGTAGTCCACGGATGTGGTGGCTTGGATTTCTCTGCCCATTCTTGGCTCCATGACCGTTCTGTTCTAAAGGTCACACGGTCGTGTGACGTGGCACGACCGTTCTGTAGTCAATCAACCACGGTCATTCTGAGTGGCACAGTCGTGGTGAATTTTGCTTTGCTCAGAGGTGACTCTGATGATTTTCAAGTATGCTAGCACGACCGTTCTGGTGGTACCGCAGATGAGTTGGAATCTAGATCAACACTTGGACTTGTTTCTTGGGATTTTCTTGGACATCTTTGCTTCAATGAAGCTTTGTCCACTAGAGGTAGGTTGAGGGAGCCTCAGACTTCAATTTGGGCCTCTCTAAGGGTAGAAAAATCCTAGGATTACTCATCCTCTCTCTCTCTTCTATCCATGTGTGGTCCAAATGCTTGAAAAGCATGCAAATAATGTTCATAAGTGCATTTTATACAAATATGTATATTGAGGGAAATAACATGTAATCTAACAGCTATAGATTTGATTGAAATGTAATATGACACAAGATGAAGCCCTAAAATAGGGTTGAATCATGTCACAACCTGTATACAAAAGAGATATTCCACATGTACACACCATATATACAAACGCTGATATACTACCAAAAACTTGTGTCGATACAAGTATAACATCTACAAACCACTTCCCATACTCGGACCTTAGAGTACAGGGATGACACCGGGACTCTACTACTAGCAGCAACATCTATTCAACCTTCTGTGTCTACTAATCACTAGGTTTCTCCCCTTCTATGACCCGATCTCAACCACATTGTCGGCGACCACCTAAAAAGATGTAGTTACCCATAGGTGATACCCATGCCCCAGCGAGAGATATAACTCTCTCCAACAGATATTGATTGCAACTTATTATTTAACAGTACATGGACTTAGCAGATTGAAGCATTTGATAAGCATTGAGTGGATTGAACAATTCTAACATACTGAGCAAGTTAAACTGATAAGCCTGGAAATAAGTATAATTACTCTGATTTTATAAGATTTCATCATATGAGAAGAAAGGAAAAAATAGCAACTATTATTCAATGGAGAATTTGAGATTAGGAAAACCTATAAATATTAGGGTTGTTCTACTCTGATGGTTACCATGAAACTAATAAGCAATAAATCTAAAAGTGAGGTGAAAAGAAGGTAGAGAAAGAAGAGGGAGAAGAAAATTGTGCAATGTGGTGTTGAAAGAAGAGGGAAAATGGGCAAGGAAGGTGAAAGGGAAATTGTCGATCAAATCTAGGTCCAACATATTAAATTGCTAGGATAAGGAAAGTGTTGGATCATGGTTAACATAGAGGAAAATCAGAAAAATAAAGTGGATGGTGAGAAAATTACAAACATTAGGAAATCATTTTCATTAATGAGAACATTTCTTAAATTATCCCTTTTACTTTATATACACACATATATATATATATATATATATATATATATATATATATATATATCTTCCGAAATCTATTTGATGGATCATACAATACTCAATTAAAGTAAAATTACACATGTTCTAGTTAAATCATTTAGATTTTGGTTTTGCCAATACTATCTTTTTTTTGGATTCCTCATTCATGTTATTTAATATTGTAGGTTTAATCTTATATATTCTTCCCTAATTGAAACTAAGGCATGATTGTTATTCAAAGTAAAACTTGTCACACAAGCTAACAAAAACATGAGTAACTCGAATCTATTTCTAATTTCTTCTTTTCAAGGCTAGATATTGAATTATCTAGTGGATTTGTGTTAAAGGGTGTTATATTCATATTTATTAACCAAAAATTATCTACAGATAATATTTTTAACGTTAGACTTGTTTTTTTATAATATACATACATGACTCACCACCATATCACTTGCATGTAAGAAAAACAATTATACAATTAAAGTTTCTTTTCTAAATATATTGGTAGTATTATTTTTCTAGCAATCCAACTCCCCATTATTATATATATCATTGTATGTCTTATAATGCATTTTTCAGTATTTTATTAACAAGAATATGTCCAAAATCGTTTCATTACTTATTGATACTATTTAGGTCTAGGAGGGTATAGTTGATACCATGGTATGTGGTTTACCTAAAAATAATATCGATGGATACTAAAATCAAGTTAACTAGGATATCATGGACTAGAGGGTAGGTTTCAATATCTTATGCATTTCTCTGTAATAATTCATGAAACGTGGGAGATACTAGAGTGTTAGGTTTCCCACATAGAACAATTAAGGTGGTGGTGATATTTGCATATTTACCCCCATTTTATTTATCATTATTTTTGTACAAATTTATGTCATAAACTTTACCAAAAACATTAGTTGTCACCAACCGAAACTCCTCCAAAAATTGTTACCATTTAGTATGTTGCCTGAGATGAAATTTTCGAACTGGTTAAAATGTCAACACAATTGGAGTAATTTAGAAATAAATAAAAATACACACTACACTTTTATACTATAGCTTGTAGCATGGTCGGTCGATTTGAAATTTGACCGACAAATAGAGTCAAACAACATACAAATGTTCTGAAGTTTTGGATTTATATGTATAAATGAGTTATCAATATCATATCTAAATTTCAAATTAATCTAAGCTGCAACTAAATGTTAAAAATCATTTATTACACCACTAATTTATCAAATTGTGTATTCATATACTATCAAAATTCTAGTTTTCAACTAACTAGAGTTTTTAGTTGCAAACCCTAATTATTCAAATAAAAGTATATTTTAAAGTATGTTATGAATTTTAAAATATCATAATAAACTATAATCATAAATCAATATTAATCAAAGATCAACCTAGAAAAGAATGTAATTATTAAAGCAGACTCTAGTTATCAAGCTAAGATGAAATCGGGTCATTACAAAAAAGACTACGGAGCCATAGACTTGAGTACGTCATTTCCTCGTCATTTAGAGCATGCACATGTGACAAAACATTGTCTTCGTTCTTAATTGTAAAAAAATCATAACGATTCAATAAATCGTACAATAAAGACAAATAAGTGTAATTAAAGCTAAGGATGGGATCTAATGAATGCAGCGAGACGTCAATGGTTCAAATCTTTCAAATTTGACTATAGGAATAACAAAAGAAATTGCATAATCTTAGTGAACTTTTAAAATCTAATCAGGTAGCTGGGAGGGGTGGTTCAAGTGATTCGGTACGGTTCTCCTTTAAAAGAGATCCGGGTTCAAAACTCAAGGCCGCCTCTGAAATAGTACTCATTGTGTATGCCATTTGTGTGCTTTAAACGGTTTTTAAGCGTGTGCGGCGCCTGGAGTCTAAGGGTTCGGAAATTAGCTGGTCACGTACAACACTCTCACGTTGGTGCTACGCGCGGCTAACTGGGGTGGGTGGGTGGGTGGTTTTGTGGGGGTGGGTGGTGACATGGCGGGGTATAATTGGATGGGTAGGTGGAGGTTGTGTAATTGATAAATAAATTTGTTTTGCTTATAACTTTTGAACCGTGATGAATTTTTTGACGAAACAAAAACTATTGGATTTGTTATGAAAAATGCATTCTGACAAGACTAATATTGATATAGTTTTAATAAAAAAATATAAAAATGATATGAATAGGTTATTTTGGATGCCAATGAACCATTTTGGGCGTCAATTAACCATCTTTGTGTGTCAATAGTCATTTATGGGTGTCGTTATAATTCAAAGTGTCAATGAACCATTTTGGGCCATTAAGTGGTTCTTAGGTGTCAAATGGACATATTTGGGTGTCGTTATGTTGTTTTGGTTGTTGATACCTTATTGGGTGTTATTTTAAACTTCCGAGTGTCAATGAACCATTTTGGGCGTCAATTACCTTATTTGGGCGTCATCTTTATACTTTTGGGTGTCAATGAACCATTTTGGGCATCAAATAACTATTTTTAGGTGCCAATAACCATTTATGGATGCCATAACATCCAAAAATATCTTATTTGGCCGTCATTTTAAACTCTTGGGTGTCAATGAACCATTTTGGATGACAATTACCTTATTTTGGCGCCATATTTATACTTTTGGGTGTTAATGCACCATTTTGGGCGTCAATTAACTATTTTTGGGTATCAAACACACATATTTGGGTGTCGTTATGTTGTTTTAGTTGTCAATACCTTATTTAGACGCCATCTTTATAATTCTGGATGTCAATGAATCATTTTGGGCGTCAATTAGCCATTTATGGGCGTCGTTATACTTCTGGGTGTCAATGAACCATTTTGGACGCCATTAAGTGGTTCTTAGGTGGCAAACAGACCTATTTATGTGTCGTTATGTTGTTTTGGTTGTCAATACCTTATTTGGACGCCATCTTTATACTTCTAGATATCAATGAACCATTTTGGGCGTCAATTAACTATTTTTAGGTGTCAATAACAATTTATGGGCATCATAACATCCAAAAATGGCATCTTTGGATGTCAATTAACCTATATATATCATTTTTGTATTTTTTTTTCAAAAATATGTCAATATTAGTCTTGTTGGATTGCATTTTTCATAATGAATCTAATAATTTTTATTTCATTCATAAATTAATTAAGGTTCAAAAGTTATAAACAAAACAAATTTATTTGTCTGTTTTATAATCATAAAAAACCAGCCAATCACAATCTTCACGTGGAGGCGGTTTGATAATTGGTTTGGGACTGGTTTCAGCCGCACGTGAAACCGGGTGTAACCGTTAGCATGACAAAAGTTTAACTCATGAGGGTTCTACGCTGACGGTTTCTCAAAGTGGCTTGTCTAGGCTGACAGTTCTCTCGATAATAATAAAACCTAATCAGTCGATGATATTTGTCCATAAGTTCTTTTGGTTTGCATGGGAATACGTGCGCACTGCTACATGTGGATATGCATGTTGTAACTGTTGTGGCAGCCTAATGTTGTTCACTCATGTTTGTCTGTCAAGTACTGAGATTTGTACACTTGTTTTAGAGCTACGCTACACATAGTGTCTTTCAGACCCGGTGACAAACCCGGTTTACCGGTAAACCGCGAAAAACATTCCCAGCCGTTTCCGGCACAAGTCCCGTGATATTTTCACATTTCCCGTGATATTTTCACACTTCCCGGTTCTAAACGAGAGAACCCCTCTCTCCCGCTCACGCAACGGTTCCCATTCCGCTTCGGCTTCCGGTTGCGCGCTCTCTTCCGCTGTCGCGCTCTCTTCTCCGGTCCAGTTTTCCGGCAGCGCCTCCGCCTCCGCTCTCGTTTTCTTCTCCGGCGACGCAGCAGGGCCTCCTCGGCTTCATCCTCCACCACCAGCAGCTTCGTCCAGCGGCTTCGTCCTCCAGAAGCAGCTTCGTCCAGCGGCTACGTGCTGATCCGGTCTCACCAGGTACTCCGGTTGCCCTAAATACTTCAGCCTCTCATGAAAATTTCCACATGCATCCCCCGATCTCCGATCTTAGGGCACATAGCACCTAATCAGGAGAAAATTCCGACATACATCTCCCCGAGTACAGTACTAGGTCACGTATCACCTAAGCGTGAGGACGTACTGTACCACTTGATGACATATGTGTATGTTTTTGATATTGCATTGCATAATGGTGCACTATTTTTGACTGTGTCATTCAAATAGGTTTAGGTACTGTACTTATGAATCGAATGCACAAGTTACTGACGTTTAGTGTTTAAAATTTGTTACTGACTTTAGAAGAACAATTTGTTATTGACGTTAGGTCTGTTTGAGTTTAGTGTTTAACATTTGTTACTGACTTCAGAAGAATAAATTAGTACTGTGCTTAATATTGAAAAGCAAACTGACTTAATGTTTTGCTAAGTACAGTACTTTTTATCACTTATGGTTGATACTGAAAATGAAAAAAATAATTAGGTACTGTACTTAGTTGTGATTGTGATTAATTGTAATTAATGATACGATAATAAAAATAGAAGTACTGTACTTGTGAGTTTGAATAAATACAAATATGGAAGTGTAATTGTGAGTTTGAATAAATACAAATATGGAAGTGTAATTGTGTACTGTACTTAATATGGAAGTACTGTATTTATTATGAAAAAAATAATTGGGTATTGAAATGGAAGAAATATTTGGGTATGTACTGAAATGGAAGAAATATTTGGGAAGAAATAATTGTGATTTAGGTATTGTACTTATAAATGTACTGCACGAGTTACTAATCTCTGGTTTGGGTACTGTACTTATAAATGTACTGCACGAGATACTAATGTCTGGTTGAGTTTTGTTTTTATTTTTTGTTACTGACATTAGAAGAATAAGTGGGTACTGTACTTAATATTGAATTATAAAATGACTCAATGTTTTACTAAGTACTGTATTTATTTAACATACCGAAATGGTATTATTTTCGATAATCATGTATAATATGTACTGTACTTATATTCATATAAAAGATTTAGCTGAAAATAAATTTTAACCAGCAACGTCAGTGTAAACAGACAAATATGGAAGTGTAATTGTGTACTGTACTTAATATGTAAATTTAATTGTGATGAATGTCTTGTTGGTTACCATACCTATGCTACGGAAGGGATGGTAAAGTACTTCGATGTGTTAATAATGTATTGTTAGTGATAATTAGGATCATTACTGATGCATTGTATATGATGTTAATGGTTTATGAAAGTGCTGTACCTATTACTGAAAATAAAAGTATTGTACTTAATGTAAACTAAAAGTACTGCACTTATTGTTAGTGAAAATAAAAGTACTGTACTTATTGTTACTTATTAATGTCTTGTTGGTTAACATACTATATTGTACTTTCGTGGATATAAGTGATGTACTATGTTCTTTTTTGACTAATACTTTGTTGAGTACAGTACTTTATCTGGTGTATTATGTTGTTTTTTAGACTAAATACTTGTTTTAGTCATGTACTTAGTGTAATAATTATGTGAGTACTGTACTGTATGGGGTAGTTCAGAAATTGAAATAAAGAATAAGGGTGTTCGTACTGTACTTTTGCTTATGTTGAATTACGTGATAAATAACATATCAGTACAGTACTTTTTGTAGAAGCTGAATTATGAAGTGCATGTTTTTGTTTATAAGATGGAGAACGAGTGTGGCTTTCAAACCAGATGCAGTTACAGGAAATTCAGGAAGATTTGTGAAATAGCAGGCACAGTACACAAGAAAAAATTAAAGAAAACAGTTTTTGGTGGTTTTTTGGACATGAAGTGTCCAAAGGGTTTAGATCTTGGATTGATAGAAGATTTGGTAAGGTGTTATGATGTGCAAATAAATGCATTTGTGTTTGGCAATGTCGTGGTTAAGCTAAAGACTGAGCACGTGTCATATATCTTTGGCTTAATTTCTGAGGGTAAGCCAACTACATATCAAACAATTATGGATACGTATTGTACTTGATATACTACTTTGTGTGATCAGTTTATTAATCACTAAATAGGTGAAGGTGTCGTGCTAGACTCAACTGACAAGGTTGCTGGTAAGAACTCTGTCATCAGAGCGGAGTACTTTGGGTCGGATCCAAAAGTGAAAGATGCAATGGAGACATTGCAAATGTTAAAGAAGAATAAAGATGAGAAAAGCCTCAATGATTTTGTGAAGATCTGGATTTTGGTTCTATTAGCTGATTTTTTGTTTCCATATGGGAGTTTTGCGATATGCAGGACATTTTTTGATATAGTAGATGATTTGAAGTCTATGGATAAGTACAATTGGCCAAAAGCCATCACACAATTCCTACAAAATGGACTTCTTGATGTAATTGCTAAAAGCAAGGGGTACCTCAAAGGTTGCAGTGCGGTATTAATGGTAAACTTTGACGTACTGTATGTATTTATATAATTTTGTATTGTTATTAGTACAATACTTGCATTTGGTACAGTACTTAAGTATATGTTTCTTCGATAATGATTATGTTAATATTGCTTGGAATTACTTTTCAGGCATGGTTCAGGGAGTGTCAGACTCTACTTCCTCCAGAGGACAACGATGTGTTTCCATTTATTAATAAATGGAATTATGATAGCAAGTTGAGTTTGTTCTTGCATAAGAGAAAAATGAGTGTGTTGAATTTCAGCGTGGAGTACATTCAGAAGGATTGGATGCAGAAGAAAAAAAAAAGCAAGGGTAAGAGAAAGGTTGATGAGGGAAGCAGTGCGGGTAAGTTGGAAGAATTGCAAGAAGAGATGGAAACATTGAAAGTGGACAAGAAGAGGTTGAAGAAGGATCTAAAGAGATGTATTAAGAAGCACAATAAAGAGGTCAAACTTCTAGTGGTTGAGATAGATGGCCTTAAGAAAGAAATAAATGATGCGAAGGTCGATTATGAGAGGTCAAAGAACGCATTAAATTATATGCGTGAAGAACTACGGATGCATGGTATTGCTGATCCGACACTTACGTTGGATGGTGATGCAAATGTGAGAAAATTGTTAGAATATTATACTTGATACTGTAATTGTCAATAACCTGTATTAGTTAACAATTCTGGCTCTTTTTAGGATGTTGCGGATAAAAACGTTGTATCTCGTGATAAGAAACCGGCAGTGCAAGCTAGTGAATCAACTTTTGACGATTTTGTGACTGATCCGCGGATGCAGCAAATCAAGAGTAACGATGACGAAGCATCGTCGGACTTTGTTGCGGATGCCGTGCGAGATGTCATTACAAGCGTAAGATCAATTGCAATATTACATTCCATTAAAAGTGTCGGGTACAGTACTTAATATTTGAATTGGTACAGTAAGTTACATACTGTACAAGTTCATTTGTACAGTATTTTACAAATTCATTTGTACAGTACCTTATAAGATCATTTATGCAGTTAGTTTTTAATTTTTTGCAGTTGAAGGAGAATAAGAACGAGAAAGGAGTATTGGTGAGAATGACATTTTTTCACGGAGCAATGTTTATTTTTACATAACTAATATGTGTTTTTTTTAACAGAAACTAAACAAACTGCTGAACAAGGGAGCAATGCCCAAAAAAAAGAAACTCAAAATTATTATTAAGGATAGTGGAAAAGGTGTAGCAGTAAGTGAGCCAGCCCGTGAAAGAGTAGATGACAATGCTGCTAAGGAACAGATCGTCGTCGATGAGGTGATTTAAGTGCAATGTTTGACTATCAATTTTTTTTCTGTATTACACATCGTGGTAATATCACCGATATTTGGTTGTTGATATATTATTAGGTAACCATTGCCAACAAAGATGTGGCAGCTAAAACTGAAATTCAACAAAACGAAGTAAGTTCATACATGTTACACGTTTATTGTACATTACTTGAATAACATGTGGTACTCTTACTGTACTGTACGAAACTTTATAATATTAGGATGAGATTGTCAATGAGATTGGTGGTGATACTGGTGAAGGTGGATGTGTAATCCAAGTTGAACAAGCTTTGGTTGGTGAAGACAATAATGTCATAGGGGTAGATGAGGTACACGACTTATGAATTTGTATATATACATTGTTAGAATATTTTCAGTATTGTACTTATGTTAACATATTTTCATTATTGTACTTATTTTAAGTATTGTACTTAATTTCAGTACTTTATTATATAGAGTAGTTGATATAAATAATTTTTTGTTAAATTTTAGACCAAAAATTTGTCAATATCGTGTGTTGTGTCGAATGATAAAGTAGAAGAAAAAGAAAATGATGGTGACGCAAATGAAGTTGTGGATCTGCAAACTGCTGTTGATGAACATAATAATAGCGATAAAGTATTGTACTTTACATCCTTTTAAGAACTGTACTTTATATACTTTTAAATTGCATGAATGAAAGATTATACGAAATTATCTAACATTTATTTTCTATTATGTTAGGGTAAAGATGATGAAATGGAAATGGTAAATACAGATGTAGATGTTGCAGATGTTGGCATTTCTAGTGCAAAACAAAAAGTAAGATATTGTATACATACATACAGTACTAACATGCAGTTGATTTTTATATTCCTACGTACAGTACTAATCTATCATTGATTTTTATATTCCTACACCTGCGTATAGTACTAATGTATAGTTGATTCATATAAAAGATTATACGAAATGATCTAACATTTATTTTCTGTTATGCTAGGATAAAGATGATAAAATGCAAATGGTAAATACAACTCCAGATGTTGCAGGTGTTGGCATTTCTAGTGTACATCAAGAAGTACGTTATTTTATACATACAGACAGTACTAAAATTCAATTGTTTTTTTGTATTCCTACGTACAGTACTAATGTCTCATTAATATTTATATTCTTACATACAGTACTAATATACAGTTGTTTATTAGCTTCCTACGTACAGTAATAATGTAAAGTTGTTTGGTCTTATTTAAAGGAGACTCAAGCTGGATTTATACTTGACAAAGAGATTGAAACTATATATGCATCCCAAAAAATGATGGAAGGTTCGGCGGAACTTGGAGAATCTTCAAAAACAAGACTCCATTATGAATTTGATGATTTAATTCATAAAGATGGGCAGGTATTTGTATCTTCACTGTATAAATTTATTTGTTTGTCAAGATAAATAATTTACTCAATAAACAGCAATGGATTTATGCATTGATTGACCATATGGAGAAATTTGAGAAGAAAATGAGCCCAAGCTCACTGGTGAAAAATATTAAGTATAGACCACGGACAAGAAAGGCTAAAATGTTGGAAGAAGAAGTATCAAAAGGTCCGTTCAAAAAAATGCGGGAGTTTGATAACACCGCTGTTCAGTATTTGTCTAAAGAAGAAAAACAAACACTGATAAAGGTATATACATTGATGTACACATTGTTCTCTTTGGTGGTATTTTTGTAGTGTATGTATAATACTTTAATAGATATGGTATTTTTTTTGTTGGTTTTTAATTGTGAAATCTATTTGCAGCTAACGTGTCAAGGGAGTGATGAAGATACAGTTGTTTTCAGATCTCCACATGCAATAATTTTGTGGAAGGATATGAAAGAACTGGTCAAAGTAGGAGGGATGGTCACGAATCAGGTAGACATACACAATGTCTAATTTTATAAGTTATGTACACATCTACATACATACTGTGCTTTACTAAACACGTACTATACGTTGATAAATATTGTCTGTTATCTAATATACAATATTCTTCTAGGTGATGGAGGTTGTTATGCAGTTAAAAAGGTGCATGTATGAGAATATGAAATGTGATGATTATTTCATTTTTAATACATCACTGCCACAAGCCATAAGAGATCAAAATAATGCTGGACTGTTTACATATTTGATTTCAAAAATTGACAAAATTAAAAATGCCAAGATTTTGTTGTTGCCTATATTGACTGGTGATCACTGGTATCTTATTACCGCGTCTGCTACCAGTAAGGCTTTCATACACTATAACAGTTTAGAAACAAGAGTTGAGAACAGTGAAGTGGATGACGATGCAAAGTATGTGGTAAGTACTGTACTTTGATATGCAAAGTCTACAATATTAACCGTTTAAAATACAGTTGTATAATGTTGTATTTTTGACTTATATAGGGAAATGCAATTAAGTACGCTCTGGTTAAGCATGGTGGGATTTCTCAAGACTGGGTCATGATCTTTGATAGGTATGCACCACAGCAACCACCAGATTCAAATGACTGCGCGTTATATGTTATAAGATGGATTGAGGAGATATTAGAAAATGGATCAGTTCATAGCACCCATCGCGATGATGTCCATCCACTCAGACGATTTTATGCTAAACAATTGATGAACTCAGAGTTCGCTATTAAGTAAAAATGAATGGCCAATTCTGTAAAGTACAATGTTGAGAAAATTATAAGTACTGCATGGTGAACAATTTAGACTCGATTGTATGTTTTTTGTTTCGAATCCATAAAACTGATGTAGTATTCAATCTTGTTATAACAGCAGCTTCAGTTTAGAAGTGATTTTGTGGTTTTATATCGGTGTGTTCCGTGTAATGAAATATTGATTATGTGACAATTATGTTAAACCATCTGTTGAGGTACAATACTTGTCTGTATGACGGTACTGTATATTACTATTATGATAGAGTAACGGTTGAGGTACAGTGCTTATGTGTATCTGTTGAGGTGCAGTATATATGCATGTAGCTGAGTTACAGTACTTAGGTGTATCTGTTGCTGACGTACAGTACTTATGAGAAATCACAAACTATACATTGTATGCAAACTATACATAATACACCAGATAAAGTACTGTACTTTATCTGGTGTATTATGTATAGGAATTTGTATATATACATTGTTAGAATATTTTCAGTACTGTATTTATGTTAACATATTTTCAGTACTGTAATTATTTTCAGTACTGTATTATATATTTCAGTTTTTATGCATGTATCAGTTGCTGAGGTACAGTACTTATGCATGTAGCTGATGTACAGTACTTATGTGAAATCACAAATTCTATGTGATAGGGTCTTATGTGGGTACTGCATTCGAGTATTAAGCGGGATTGACATGTGGATTACAGTACTTGTGTGTATTTGAATACAGTATTATGCATGTATTATATATTTCAGTACTGTACTTATTTTCAGTACTTGGATTTCAGTATTGTACTTATTTTCAGTACATGTGGATTACAGTATTTGGATTTCAGTACTGTACTTATTTTCAGTACTGTATTATATAATTCAGTTTTTATGCATGTATCAGTTGCTAGTATTGGTACAGTACTTTCGTATATATACATAATGTCATAGGGGTAGATGAGGTGCATGACTTAGGAATTTGTATATATACATTGTTAGCATATTTTCAGTACTGTACTTATTTTGAGTACATGTGGATTACAGTACTTGAATTTCAGTACTGTACTTATTTTCAGTACTGTATTATATATTTTAGTTTTTATGCATGTATCAGTTGCTAGTATTGGTACAGTACTTATGCATATAGCTGATGTACAGTACTTATGTGAAATCACAAATTCTATGTGATAGGGTCTTATGTGGGTACTGCATTCGAGTATTAACCCGAATTGACATGTGGATTACAGTACTTGTGTGTATTTGAATACACGCACAAAACCCAAATTGGAAAGCTACTGTACGTCTATTAGTTGTTGAACACTACTTTAAGGGTCTTATGTGGGTACTGCATTCGAGTATTAAGCGGAATTGACATGTGGATTACAGTACTTGTGTGTATTTGAATACACGCACAAAACCCAAATTGTAAAGGTACTGTACGTCTATTAGTTGTTGAACGCAACTTTGACAAAACTCAACTTAAAGTGGAAGTGTGGGTATAAGAGGGACCTAAAAAAAAATTCAACATATTGATTGTTAAAATGATTTGTGTTTGCATAATAGACGTACTGTACCTGGATGTTGATCGATACTTTGAAGTTGGTGTGTTTGAAGATGTTTTGTATATGAAAGAGTGTATGTCGGGTATATGTACAGTGAAATCACAAATTATTCAAATTGTATGGATGAAGATGAGGTACTGTACTCGAAATAATCTATGTACTGCCATAATGTATGTTGAGGTACTGTACTAGAAAGTAGTTTGCACATAACCTATGTGCATGTCTCTAGCCAAATTAATTAAAACAGTTTGTAATATGTGAGAAAACATAAATACATACTCAAAAAATGATAAAGTAATTCCTAATACATTTCATCCTCTAGGCGGACAATTATTGAACCACCCATTATGAAATCTATCGAACAATTGTGTATTTGTTGTCATAGTAGGATTGGATAAATTAGGAGGTCGAACTGCTTCCGTATTAGGTGAAGTGTAAGGAGAGTCATTGAGATCTTGAACAAGTGTATTTGGACGCACTTCAAATGGGTCTGGCACTTCAATGTTAATTGCATCTTGTTCTAAATGTGTAGTGATGTTGTCTGTACGTACTGTGCCCGAATCTTTATTGATGTCGGTATCTGCCTTCTTTTTTGTTGTCTTTCTTTTTTTTGATGCCGCTAGCTCTCTCTTTGATTTCTTTCTGGAACTTGAAGGTCGTCCAACACGAATAGCTACAGCAGGATCTTGTATAGATGGTGTGTTTTCCTGATAGAAAAATATATACAAAAAAATTAAATGTAAAGTACTGTACGTGTAAAGTATTGTACGTGACTTGCAAATGTTAAATGTATGTACGTACAGTACGTGTCTTACCGTTGTCACATGACCTTTCTCCTTCAATATACTGTTTACTCTTTGATATGCATCTGCTAGCTCTCGTTTGACATGATCATAATATTGGACAGATGATCTTGCTAAATTAACAAATCCCCCACATATACTTAAAATGTGCTCAGCACGTTGCTCAGGCTCATCACCAATACTAGCAAGAATGGTGTGATTAGAGTTGTAATCACGATGTATATCTTTCCACCATCTGTCCAAAATATATTGTTTAGGGATCTTTTCAAGTTTCAAATGTCTACTAATGACGCACAAAATATGACTGCATAAAATACCCTTTGACTCAAAGCATAGACATGAACATTTGATCATGGTCTCTTGACTAACGTACTGTACGTGAAACTTCTTCACAACTGATTTGCATTCCTCTGCATTTATCATCACATCTTTGTATTCTGTAACATCAAATGATGATTGAATAGAATCCCCATATATGAGTTTGGACTCACAAAACATCATTCCTTCAAGTTCATTTTGGAATTTTCTAAATAAGTTAATAGTATATGTTTCAGCGTACTGTGCTTTGATCTTAGAAGTTGTTCTAAGGTGGGGTTTTTTGTGGGCGCATTCAAAGTCTGCTAGTTTCTCTTTTTCATATTTAGATTTAAGGGCATATTCATATTGAGAAACAAATTGTTTTAGTGATGTGCGTGAATTCACATAACCATCAAAAAATACATTCATAGATTCACTTCTTTGTGTAGTTGACATATCGGCCCAGAAATATTTATCAACATAGATAGGCACCCAAAGCTGTTTTAGCTCGTAAATGCTAGAAAGCCAGCTCTGTTCTTTCTTACTAGCAAGCTGGACAGCACTCTCCCAGATGTTCTCAAACTCAGTTACAGATGTACTCTCATAAACAACCTCTTTAACTATTTTTGAAACGGCTGAGTTCTTTCCCAATTTCTCTGGAAGTTTTTTCATAATATGCCACATACAAAGACGATGATGAGAATTGGGGAAAGCAGTTTTAACAGCGTTCATAATATGTTGTGCCTGATCAGTGACAATACCCTTAGGTTCGACACCACCTGAAATTACAACAAAGGGAATAACATATTACGTTTGGGGAAGTACTATACGTGAAATATTCGAGTATTGTACGTGATAATAAGTATTTGTTTACTTACCCATACATTCCAGCCATGTTTTGAATAACCATACATAATTCTCTGTGGTCTCCTCACACAATAATGCACATCCCAGTAAAATAGAATGACCATGATGATTGATGCCGACAAAGGGGGAAAATGGCATTTCGTATCTATTGGTCAAGTAAGTTGTGTCAAATGTGATAACATCGTTAAAATATCTGTACGCATGCCTAGATCTTGAGTCCGCCCAAAAAATGTTCTGTAAAACGCCAAGGTCATCGATATCAAGTACATAGAAGAAATCATTGTTTTGTTTTTGCATTGCAATGAAATATTTTTGAATTGCTTGAGCATCGCCTTTGCCAAGACGGAGATTTCTTGACGATGCAGCATAGTTCATCAAATCCTTTTGCGTAAATGGTAGATTGTCAAAAGATCCAACTTCAGCAACAAAATTAGACATAGATTTGGCTGGTTGGATACCTGTAGAATTTGATGAGTTACTAATATGCACAAAGTGCAGTAAATGATTATTTTATATAGTACAGTACAGGTTTGTTATGTAATGTGCTTTAATAAGTACTATATGTGGACATGTAGGATGTACTGAATAAGAGGTACTGTACGGATGTGTATTCAATTTACTAATGTACTGTACATCAAGTATTTATATACTAATAGTTGAATGTACAATGCATTAAAGTATAAGTAATTGAAAGTACTTATTTACCCGCACTGTCGTTTAATTCTATGCGTCTTTGTATGTCTTGAGGAATCTTCCTTTTGGATGCTAAAAGTCTTACCAAATGAGGCTCTAGAAGTTCATAGTTATGATTTTCTATAAAGACAGAAATATAATACTTGCCAATATAATTACGACGCAGTCTTATACGAGCTGGACAGTTTGTCTTAGCGGTTGGCTTGTATCTGTACAAAGAGTCTTTTTGATCTTTTGGCGGTGGACCTGACTTGGCACAAGCAAATGTCACTCTTTTAACAACGTTATCACCCGGTTCTTTAGCAGAGTGCGCTGTTATAACACCAAACCCACATTTGTCTGCATAATTGGTGTAAAATTCTCGAGCTTCAGTTATAGAGTAGAATGATAAACCAATTTCTGGCTTTAACGTAGCCTCTACTTCTTGTGATGCACAGTGATTATGAACTTCGTTTGGGCTTGAGTCAATCTGTACGATTTTGTAAATATATCACAAAATAATAATAATAAGAGTTGTGTATAAGTACTGTATGAAGTTTTTGAACCTGAGGGGGATCAGACTCTACACTTTCAATCGGCATACAAGAAGAATTATTGCTGCCTTCTGAATCCATCTGAAATTGTATAAAAATGAATAATCTGTAAAAAAAAATTGTATACAATTGCATAAAAATGAATGATCTGTAAACAAAAAATGAATTATCTGAACTATGTTACGTACAGTACTTATAAAATTGCATAAAAGAGTGTGTTGTAGAAATTATGTACTGTACGTATCGTTCAGCAAATTACTATGTTTGTGACTCAATTATGTTACATACAGTACATGGCCGATTGCATAGAAGGGGGGTTGTAGAAATTGTGTATTGTATGTTACATATGGTGGAACACTCGACACATCTGAATTGAATCCCTTTACGTACAGTACTTATACAGCTGCATAAAAGAGTGCGTTGTAGAAATTTGGTACTATACTTAAATGAATGAATCCTCATTATGATACGTACAGTACTTATAAAATGAAAATTCGAAACAAAAAGAAGTGAATGGTCTGTAACTATGTAAAATATAGTACTTGGCCGATTGCATAAAAGAGGGGGGTTTTAGAAATTGTGTATTGTACGTATAATTATACAAGATGCTGGAACACTCGACACATCTGAATTGAATCTCGTTACGTACAGTACTTATATAGCTGTATAAAAAATTGTGTATTGTACGTATCGTTATGCAAATTACTAGAACACTAGACAAATCAGAATTGAATCCATTTATGGTTAAGTGAATGAATCATGATTATGATACGTACAGTACTTATACAAATACATAAAAATAAATTTTCAAAACAAAAATAAATAAATGGTCTGTAACTATTTTACATACGGTACTTATACAATTGCATAAAAAAGACAAATATGGAAATTGTGTATTGTATGTATAATTATACAAAATGCTGGAACACTAGACACATCTGATTTATAGTTAAAACTAATTGAATGAATTCCGACTATGATTTGTACAGTACTTATACGTTTGCATAACAGAGGGTAGTTGTATAAAATCTTCACTGTAATTATTGTTAGATAAAATATCAGTTTTTCAACCTGAGGGGCATCGGACACTAGAACTTGAAATGGGGTTACACTTTCAATCGGCATAGATGCAGAATTATTGCTGCCTTCTAAATCCATCTGAAATAAATACAAGTTATAATGAAGAAAAATGAGTATTGTATTAATAAAAAAGTGCATATACAATTGCATAAAAGATTGCATATACAATTATTACAGATGAAGAAAAATTAGTATTGTACTTATATTCAACTGAAGATTGAACAATATACAAACTAATTGAATGAATTCTGGTTATGATATGTACAGTACTTATACGTACTGCATAACAGATAGGAGTTGTATAAAATCAGTACTGTACGTATAGTTAGATATAATATTTAGTGCTGTAGAAATATTTAGTGCAGAACTAAAATTAGTACAGAACCAACATTAATGCATATGGGAGTTATTTATTTATACATTTAGAAGTCATTTTGAAGAGGGACATATATAGCATATGGGAGTTGTGGATGTACAAAATATTTATACATTTGGAATTCATTTTGAAGAGGGACGTATATATCATATGGGAGTTGTGGATGTATATCATTGTCGAAATAAAAAGAAATGAATGGGAGATGCAGTTCTATATGATATTTGAAATAAATAGGCATGGAATGAATAGGTTGAAACAGGCGGTGCTTAATCACTGTCGGAAATAACTAATTCAACCATTTTAGGTACAGTACGTATTCATATCTTTGCTTGCTGAAAATGAAAATGGAGTGAATGTTGATGGGAAAAAGGACGTAGATAATAGAAGGGAAGGGATTTGCAGTTGCATATGATATTGGATATAAACAGGCATTGAACAAATACATAGAAACAATATGTGATTCATTTTTAACTTACTGAATGTTGGGCAGAACTGGTACGTACAGTACTTCTTCGGATCTGGGAGGAACATGGAAATGGAGGGGAAGCTTGAGGAGGTGTGCATCTATATAGGTGATTTGAAATTAAAATGGAGGGAATGATTAGAGGGAAATCGAAATATGTTAGATTTTTATTTGGTTACGAGATCATGCATCCTTTTTGCATGAAAAGGCATGAAAAATGGCTGCTGGAGATATCCACTTAATGAAAAGGCATGCAGCAGCAGGACTTAATGGACTGGCGCAGCAGCAGGACTTAGTGGAGGAAAACGGCAGATGAGTATTCCCGAGGAGCGGGTATGTGGCCGGGTATAGGGTGTGCTATGGGTAGAATTTTTCTTGTTTTACGCATGCAATATTTGTTTTCAAGCTGAACAACTTATTGCTGCAGAAAAGCGGCCGCTGCACCGATATACCAGCTGGATGCGGAAGCCGGTTATTCAAAGGTTGCCGTTTTTAAGATAATTTAAGAATACATTTTCCGTTACAGAAATCCGAGCACATTAGCAATTATAATCAACAAAAGTTGGACAGTACACACAAACTTTAATGTAACAAGGAAAGCCACTACAACAAAACTAAATAAGGCCTGAGGATTTTTTCTCAAGGATTGTATTCCTGATTTATTTTTTATTTTTCCTAAAGGCTTATTCCTGACCCTTTTGATCCCTTCTTTGAGTAATGTATTGTTTTCCCGAAAGCTTATCCTGACCCACATAATTCTAATCCTGACCAATAATTCCATTTCTCTAATGTCTGTCCTTGACTCTTGTACTACCATCCTTGACCAACTTTAAAGTCTAGCAAAAGACTTTAATATTCTAAGTTTATTTCTCCTTGTTGGTCACGTTTTTGTTGAGATTCACAATGACGTTTTTTTTTCTTTATTATATCAAAAAACTGCCACGATCGTTTCCGCCAATTGTGGCCTTTTCATTTTTTTTTTCATTTCAACGCAGCAATTATGTGTGCCCGTTTGTTTAGGTCCGGCTCCTGCTTAGAGCTGGCAAAAGCTAACCCGACCTGTTCTACCTGCAACCTGACTCGTTTAAACTCGAAGAAAATATAGACCCGAACCCGACCTGACCCGATGTTAACATGGAACTCAATATGACCCCCAATTGTTTGACCCAAACTTGACCTGACACCCGACCCGAAGATATCACTTGACTCGAATCAACCAGAGATATCAACCCGACCCGACCTCAACCTGACCCAAAGTCAACTTGACCCGACAACAACCCGACCCAACACCTGCCTGACCCTATGTCAACCCGACCTGGCGTCAAATCTGACTCTACCCTGATCAAACACAATGTCAACCTAACCCGACCCAATGTCCAACCCTAACTTGATGTCAACCTGACCCGACCAGACACCGACCCGACCCAATGTCCAACCCTAACTCGATGTCAACCTTACCCGACAACATGACATAACATCATATCATATGACCTACATAAACCCAACCTGAGATCCATCCAATTCAATTCAACTCATCTTCCTGGACAACACATTATCTTACTCTCTCTTTTATCAACTAGTAGGCTTTGAAAACACTTCACTCTTTTGAAATGATATAAGGTTGACATATACACAAATGGAAACTATTGTCCGACTCCTCATGACCATGTACTCGCATAATAGTATGCTAGATATTTTTAACAAAATAACCACTCCATGTAGGCACGTAACCACTGGTTGGATAACTATTTACGCAGTGATGAGTTTCGTTGATATTTTATACTTCCACACTAGCATTCTTATGTCACATGCCCCAAAATAAAAATAATATTACCTTTCCTTTGGTCTTTTGTTAAGCATGTCCCGCGTCCTTTTATCTCTTGTGAAGCATGTCCGGCGTTAATAATAGGTTTACTTTCCCCCTTTGAGATTTTAATCATTTATGGTCTTACCTCAAGTGGTTATCGACAAGTACAACAACAAAATTGAGTCAGACTAACAACAAAAGAGATCTACCTTCGTTAGACATGCAAATAGATATTTGCATGCCTAGCGCGAAGGGCATCTTTAGTGAGAACACATTGCTTCCAAATTCCACACACATCTTTTTCATGAATTTTTTTTCAAGAGGAGATCAAACAGGTGTTATCTAGTTCTGGGGAGTCATTTGGCGCCATCATCATTGTCATCAAATCACAAAGTTGAATGCATATTGCATTTAAGACACGTTACACCTACTGGAATATATCTTCTATATAGGTATGTTCACATGATATAAGTCATCAAATCACACAACTGAATGCATATTGTATGTACTAGGTGTAATTGTATTTGATGCCGGAAAATGTTCTAAACAAATACAAGTGCCCACTGAGTGAGTATACAAAGTTAAAAAAATCGGTCTAAACAACATTCAAATGCTAAATTCGAATCACTATGTATGTATTATAACTGGTAAGGATCTTGCTTCCCTTCATTTCCTGTATACAACAAAGTACCTCAAATTCCATTTTTGCACACTTTTCATAGTTGTCCAACTAGGCATTGGCAAAAAGATGGCATGAGATTCTCCCCTCAACTCGAGCACAAAAGGTAAGGTAGTTTCTATTATAGATATAAAAAAGTCTCTGAGAACCACCACAAGTCATTCTTACTCATAACTCAGATTTTACTGTCTTCTGATTCCTGCTGACTTCTTTAGCGATTCAGCCAACTTTAGAAGGAAATGGTAATATAGTAAGTGAGAGGACTGCAATTTACAAACAACAACCTATCACTAAGTCCAGACTCCAGAGAGAACATAAATGACCATCAAAACCAGACTGATTGACTTGTCCTTTGTAGGAACATCACCTTCGTCTGCCCATGCCATAATTCTAAGTTTCCAACAACCCCAAATTGCTTCACATTACCAAAATCCAGACTGTCATCGTTGTCTATAGCCATGTTGTCTACCTCAAGTATTGCTGTCATCCACAAAAAATATGCAAAGTTCATGTATTGAATCAAGTACGTTTATAGACATGGACAAGCTGTTAAATTTGGTAGAAATTGTCTTCCAATATCCACCGACTTGGATTGCTCCAACTTCTGCCTTTGTCTTGTTAGCCTGGAGGGAATAAAAAATAAAAAACAACCACCATTACTCTTTAGGATAGATGCAAAGTGCAATACACAACATACATCAATACATGTAAAAATCAACGATAGTTCCAACATTCAGACAGCAATCAAACAAATGAAAACTAACCACTAATTACAAGAATAGAAAGTATTATGATGATGCACTAAGGTAGCTGCAAAAACAACCAACATAGCATCCTCCACAACCCAAAATAGGCTCAGCCAAGGAGGGACATGAAGGTGGTTATAAAGATGTAAGTATGCATGAATCATGATATGCAGCAGGTCAGAATCCACATGTTGTTCTTATAAAGTAGATGTTCCAAGGATCAGGTAATGGAGACAAATAAGACATATAAATATTCACACCTACCTGTGCACTAAAATATGAGACGATTCACATTTTGAAATGATTAGAAATCCATTCAGGTTGCAACAAGTTGGCTCATGGTCCAAAAGAACCCTGTTATCAAATAGCCCTATTGACTTGATCAAGACTCAAGATATATCATGAGTAGATAATTGTTGTGGCCACATTGGCTTGCCGTGGTAATCCAATATTCTTGAGTGGATGATTTTTTCTGCTAAGAATGTTATGAATCTACAAGTTGCCCACCTCCTTATATATCGGGCTTGGGACCGGCTGGAGTTGTTGCTCCAGGCAGAGTTACAACTTGGGACAATGATTAGTAATTTCTTTTAAAAAAATAAAATAAATAAAATAAAACAATAATAACCAACTTACCATACAAAATTGTCTCTGACGTTATGTTTTGTTGACTATGGATCCTGGAGATAACATAACACTAGGGAATATACCAAAAGCCTAAGCTAGAGTATAATAAGTATCTCACTAACTTTATTCCTAATAGTTCAGTAATCCATAAATCAGCAGTTCATAAAATTGGTAGAGAATAGAGGCAACAGATGTCCTGAAAATATTAACCAACTGTAGAAAGTAGAGACTAAAGTAAAAGACTATGCAGATATTTACTTACGAAAAAAATATAATTTCTACAGACTAAATATCTAGTCCTGGGTCACATGAATTATCTCATCCCTGGAATCCTCCTGACCAACTTCAACTCCCTCATCTTCCATTTCTACATAAAAATCAATATAATATAAAAATAAATATCAAGTTGTGGCCAAGACATGACATAAAGAAACAATTTGTACCTTCATATCCATACAACCAATTACGGGTTGTTACCAATGCTTCTACATTCTTTGACAAAAGAGAACTTCTCCACTTGTTCAGAATTCTACCACCCATGCTAAAAGTTGACTCTGAGGCAACAGTGGTAATTGGAATTGCCATTATTTCTTTAGCCATGCATGACAGGATAGGAAAACATTTACATTATCCTTTCTAGTAATTGAGAACATCAAAGCTATCAAATCGTGCCTCCTTTCGAATTTCAAAATAATGTTCTACTTCAGTTTTGTTGGAATTTCCCACAGACCCATAACATGCTTCAAATTCCTAATTGAATAAAAATTAATTTAAGAATTAGAATACTTTTTATGAGAAAATATATTGCTAATGTAGTTATGGGTGTAATGAATAAAAATGAAGTGTATATCAAATGTTATTACCTCTAAGTCATCGCTCCCTCTAATAGACTCTGTTTGTGGTAGTGGCTGAGCTCTGAAGCATTAGGTGTGGAAGGCACATACACATTGTTCTTATCGCATTTATAAAACTCATTGAATTGTACAAGCACCTCATTGGCTAGCCTTGAACCATATTCATCACCATGCAGCTTTGTAAAGGCAAATTTCACCAAATCAAACTTAAAACGGGGATATAGAATTACACCAAAAGATAGGATCATAGAGTAATCAGCCCAGTATTTTTCAAATTTTACATTTGAGCGACCATTGTACTAATTTCTGAGTCCCCATAATCCTGTCATTATATCAATTTCCAGTTGCCATCCACGTAGTGGGCAATGAGAGTGAGATAACCACGTGAAGTGCATGCTATCCATATATCACAAGTCAAGCAAATTTTACTAGATATTTGATTCAAAGTGTGCTTGAGATTTTCTTTTAGACTATCATGTCTCCTGATGCATATTTTCTTCATGGTATTCCTAGAGACATGTTTCATGTCTTCATTAAGATATTGGTGTACCTTCTTTAATCCTTCATGCTCAACCAGTGAAAATGAATATCTGTGCATCATGATTGCATCTGCCAATAACTCATTATACTTTTCTTTATCAAATTCCCTAGTAACATTTTAGTAGGAAAATTCTTTTTATACTCGACACAAGTCAATAGGTGCCTCTTGGATTAGAAGTGCCCCATCCAGATTTTTCTCTATAACACCCTTTCTTGCAGTGTTTACATATTGTACGTAGGTTCCCATCTTTCCCTTTTACATTATCAAATTCATCCCAAACCTTAGAATATCGCTTTCTCTTACTAAGATCCTTATCATTGCTAATAACACAATCCGTAGAAACTACAATTGGAGTTTCATTAGATGGAACAGGAGGATTTGTGTGTTCTAGAGAATTCTCATCACCTTGCAATAGAAATGTTGCAATAGTCAAAATTAATTGTTGACAATAGTACAAGAAAATATGGCATACTACATGTGTCAGCATGAGATGAAAAATTATATCTTTCTATCACTTCTTCTTCTTGAAAGGTTCTCGAATTGTCATCCATAATTGCCATTTGATCAATTTATACCTTCATAGGAAAAAATAATATAGATTAGATTTCAGAACCGGAAAGCTATTCAGTAGGGATGCAAAAACAAAGAAATAGGAGGTTGGGAAGTAATTCGAGAAAAATGGAATAAGAATTGGAAGAAATATAGTGGGCGAGTACATCAATATCAGTACGTAGATGTTTCCTATCAATATCTGATCACATACAAGGTAGTATGTTGGGAGAACGAATATAGAATAACAGAGAAAAGAAATTAAAGAAAAAATAGAAGAATAAGGTTACAGTGAAATTTGAAAGGATTATGTTGGTCAAAATTTTCCTTCATAACCATTCCATGCATGCTTAAGGCACTGAGTTGGATTCACGCCCAATAGTTGCCAAATTGGGCAACCAATGCCATCAGGTGTCATTCAATCCGTCATGTATTTTGATAGCAAAATTGACTGCACATGCACCTTAGGAAATGGTATGGTATAGCTAGACCTGTGCGTTTTTCGGGAATCTGGCCAACTCCTATTTCCAATAGTCACTGCCCCCATTCTTCTCACTGTTGTGGAAATGATCTATATTCACAAACCGACAACAATAGCTCATGTACCCACAGCCACAAAGACCGTCAGCCCATTCCTCTCAACTATATTAGCATATTGACCAATGTCGATGTTCTGTACCCCCCCCCCCAACGCTTCAACTTGAAAGAAATCAAACAAGTACGACTACACTAGATGCATTCTAGATTTCAAGGGAACCAATTATAATTAGTTGTCATCATAACAGAAGTGAATGCATTGTGATAAACAGGTTGACATGTTTAAAAGATTGAGGTGCTCGACAATGTATGGCTACAGCCTACTACATAATTAACAATAGACCGTTAGCTCATTCCTCTCAACTATATTAGCATATTGACCAATGTCGTTGTTCTGTACCCCCCCCAACCCTTCAACTTGAAAGAAATCAAACAAGTACGACTACACTAGATGCATTCTAGATTTCAAGGGAACCAATTATAATTAGTTTCCATCATAACAGAAGTGAATGCATTGTGATAAACAGGTTGAGATGTTTAAAAGATTGAGGTGCTCGACAATGTATGGCTACAGTCTACTAGATAATTAACAATAAGAATGTGTTCTCCTTTAACAGTTCTTCCATATGCTTCATCTCATGCTTTTAGTAATGGATTGAAAGGGATAAAGCTGATCAGGGACATCAGTCCAAACTTTACCACACATGGTTAGTAGGATGGTAAGATATTGAGATACAACTATTTGTTACCTGGTACCGAACACAAGCATTAATCACAATCGAAGTATCATGCAATAGCCCCCTAGCTGAGATATTAAGAAGAAAACAAAACTAATAAGACACTCCTTCAATGGAGGAGCGTTGTTCGTCGGCCAAATCACCAACCTGGTCCATTGTTAGGAGCCGAGAGAACCCAAAAAAAAGATATAAGAAAAAGACCCATGTCAGTGATGTCACGTACCCGCAGGCTGCTCCGAGGAGAGCGATCTTCTGTAGAGGAGGCAAAGAAGGCGTCGTTTGAGGATAAGGCGGAAGATGGGGCAGAGACAGAGCAGGCAAAGTCCTCACCGATTAGCATCCAACGTTGCAATCGGCTTATCAGTATCACTGCCTCACTGGAAGGTCTGCCTTCACCGGAAGAGCTTCGCGCCACGCCGTCCCGTGCGCGCCACCGTCTATCGCCCGAAAAGGGAAAAGGGTTTCTATGCGGCGGTGGCGCAGAGCTGAGTGGTTCATAGAGAGTAAAAAAAGAAATAACAAGTAAAACAAAATTTATTTATGTTAATTCATTAACTAATGCAACATATTTTGAAAAGAGAATACATTTATCATCACCGATTCATTATCAACCGTATACGTTCATGATTGAAAAAAAATGACTTTTAGCCTCATTTTCAATTAATCAATGAATGACCCCAAATAGTATTACAACCATGTTTGGCCCGACTCGACATTAGCAACCTAATCTGAAATTTCTTGTCCCGAAATAGTAGTACAATATGCCTTGGCCCGACATGACTAACGCCCAACAAAATATACAACTCAAAAAGACTTGATCTGATTACTATTTGATCCGAAAAGATCCGACCCAAATCTGAATTAGTCCGAGTAAAAGTGCAGATTGACCCGACCCGAGAGTAAGACAACCTAAAATGATTTGGCGTGAACTTGACCCGACCCGATAAAGCAAACCAACAAACATATACCGAAATCGACCCGACCCGAACCCGATTTGACCTGAAAATGCAAAATGACCCGAAAAGACCCAAATCAATACTAACCCTACCCGACCCGAATGAAAAGAAAAATATCCGAATGAACTCCAACCCATGCTGACCCGACTCGAAATAATTCCACTCAAACTCGACCCGACCCATCCTATTGCCAGCTCTACTCCTGCTCAGCAAAACTACCAATTTCGTTATTCCCTCCAACTGTGTCGCTTGGAGTCCTTTCCTTTTGGCCGCCGAGTCCTCCGTCTTGCACTGTCCGCTTTGGCTCCAAGAAGATAATCGTCTGCTGCACCTTCCTCCTCAACGCCAGGCAAACCTCTATTTGCTCCTGCGCCCGGCAACTACTTCGTCCGCTTTGGAACCTGGCAACTGCTTAATTAGTCCCTCAAGACGTCTCGATAGTGCTCTGCCCGTCCGAGGACCTAGTATTTCTTGCCCGGAAGTGGCCTTCCTCTCCAGTAGGTTGGTCCTTTCACGCTTGGTCTTTCTGTAATAGGAGGCATCATCCTCAATTGGTCTCCCAACCTTGCAATAAAGGGGGCAGTATTGAATCTTCATCTGCACAACGACTTACGGTTGGGTTACTTTATTTCCTCTCCTCGAGCGTCATAGTTGCGGCTATAAAAAGGTCCTGGCAACTGATAAGAAGAATGCGAGTTTGACTTCTTTCTGCACTACAGTCAAGTTGGTTACTCTGTCTGAAAAGAGACTTCTGTGTAACTGGATTTTTCCATATTCACTAAGACCGCTCCAAAAGGTCTGTTTATACATCATTTCTTCTCTAACGTAATTGTAATACTAAGCATTGTTGTTAATTTTTATTGCTTTACATTTTAAGTATATATGCCAATCATAAATATGTAATATTTGATCATTATTTGAAATTGATCTAATTATGGCAATACAGAACAACCTCGCGACATTTTTTATTGTTGTAAATTTAGGAGTACTACAACACGTTAAGCAATAATGTTAGTGTAAATGTTAAAGAAAATCATGAATTTCCTTCATCACTCAATTGTATAAGTCGGTCACTTATTACTTGAACAAAAAAATTTGAGCTTCTTCTATACATTGTTTAAAAGGTTGTATATCTACGTTGTATCATACATTGATCACTCATCATGATCCTAAGAAATTATATTGTGTTATTTATATTTATGTTTTTGACAACACCCTCTACGGTGTTTTTGTTACTTTGTGACATAATTTAAATGTGAAACTCTTGTTTATCATAAATCTTATTGTGTTAGTTGACATGCTAATGTATAGGTTATTATGTAAATATGTATAATTTATTTGGAGTGAAAGACTTTAATTTCATATTCGTAGTAAGGTATCATGTTTCACATATGTGTCCATTAATATTTTGATACATATAAAATTAAATTGTTATTATTAATTTAGTACAAGATAATTGATTAACAATGTCACATTATTCCCATATTTTTGTCTTTTGATTTATAGAGGAAAAAAATTATCATATACCTGTGTTTTTTTCAGGTTCAACTTGGTCTAGAATATTTCTCGAGAACATATCATGATTGTTTTGTAGACCAACTAGTACATTTTCTCCATTAAATAATTGATTGAATTATTATTTGTTTTCATGCTAAACCTTACATTCTCTGTAGGTGTTGTGCTAATAGATTTCAATAGCGGCACTCTGCACTCATCTCAATATTGAAACAATCAATCAAAATACATCTCATCATCTAGCTACCACGTCTTCTCTCTTGTTGTTGCACACTAAAATTCACTGCAAAAATTACCAAGGTATGACTACTTCCCTTTATCTATTCTTGAATATGTTGTTTACTTTTCTATCTACTTTGAATATGGCATTGTCCTTTGATATTATTTCCTAAGAGTTTATCTCTCATTTTAAATTATGTGGAGATATGTGTTAGTTGATCAACCAATAATCTATTTTATTTTTTTGCAGATTATTTTTTAATGGAGAATTATTTTATAATAGGAAATTATTATACTTACATGTGCATGGTGAAATATGTTTTCATACATCTTGTAGTTGTATGTATGGTTTTGGTTAGTATAATGTCAAATGGCATACTTTGAATATAAACTACATAAATTTTGTAAAGTTAACAATTTTTTCAGTTGAGTCAGTGATCTTAGTTGACCTTTGTTGACATTCATCATCATCATCATCTAAGCATCAATCCCAACTATGTTGGCATTAAATAAAAAAATATTTTTGTATACAATAATGTTATATTGTAACACACAGGAACATAAAAGTTTAGAATAGAGAGAGAAACATCAATGCAAGCATGCATAAAATGTTACTTCCAATAAAATATGTACAACTTGAACTTGTTCAGTATGATCTATTGAATTTGTTTAGTTATTTCATTATGCATTCAACTTTTACTCCAACTTAGTTACTATGTTAGATGTAATAAAGTTCCATAGAACATATTTTAACCATGAAAGTGAAGTGTATGGAAATCCATAAGAAATTATATTGTTATTGCATTAGACTAGTTGCACTTGTTTAGGAACAAACATATTTTGTATGTTTTTAGCATGGTAGTAATTTCACTTGTGATTATTTTTGTAGATGGATTATGTTACGACCCCACCTCCCGATAACCCCCAATTAAGGGAGACCGAGAGGTTGAGCCGCACCCATTAATCCCGGATCAAAGGTTCGACATATAACCATAAACAATTATTAAATTCTAACAGACTATACTGAAAATGGTAATAAAATTTTTCTATACATACCTTTTGAAAACTTGGATCTCTATTCTTCTATCCACACTGATAATAATCTATCTAATCTTCATTTGAACTTTAATTCTCATTTAGTATCACATGTGCCACTTTATTGTTTGTTCTTTTCATTGTACCTAAAACGCCGACAAACAAAACGTCGGTCAGCCGTAGCTGGTATGCGGGGGAAACAATAAACATGCAACTATGATAACAATATAATCATTCAATTACTTATTTAACAACCAATATTACATTTTAGATATAACTCCACAATCCAAGAGTACCCTATCCTCTGTATTATCCCCATTAAACCCCTCATGATCCACCTATAAGTGAACCAGTTTCTAGGGTTGAGTCACATGGCACTACTCGTAAGTAGACCACTCCTTAACTCGGGATTTGCTAAAGAGTCTCTAACTCACAGTAACCTAGACCTTACTCTTGGATTACCCCTTTTTTTAGCCTTTTCAAAGTAACAGAGGTGGACCCGGATCTAGCCAGTTATATATGCACATTTATAGTGATAATCATAGTCACTTTATAGTTGCATGAAATAAATAAACATCCAACAGTTTAGTTGCATTCAATGCGATTAAACATCTGGGAATCCATCGGGAAACTATAGTGGTTATTCATAATCGTAACCACATACCTTCGCCATGCAGATCATTCAATCATACTTCAAGCATATTGTCCAAGCAAGCAAGTAAATCAAGCAATCATCATATAATCTGCATTATGTAAATCCTAATTTGTCACCATCACTTATTATTCCAAGTAAACCTTACTCGATTCTAAGCTAGGGTATTAGGGTTTGGTTAAGGAATAGATGTGCAAACCCTAATTCCATCGCATAATTGTTAATTAGAGTTATTAGTCCCAATTAGACATCATGTGTAATCCTAATTGGCATATCCCACAAACGGTTTGTTATGATCGCTTAGATCCAATTTACATTCACTAACCATATCTTAGTTTTAAAACTTAATTCTCATAAGCATGATTATACATATTGGACACCCTATCTTTTCAACATCATTATCATGATCACCTTCATTTCTCATCTTGTTTAAACAAATTCAGATAAGAGCACAAAACAAGGGCTTTTAATGTAATTAACTTTTTTAATATCCAATCTAGGGTTTTCCATTTATAAATCTTCACTTAACATGTATATTACCCAAATTCAGATCAGGGAGCATAAAAAGACTTCAAACATATTTTATTTGTATTCCCCTCATTTTTTCGATCATTTTGATATATAAATTTGCTATCATCGGAGTTACCATTAATTAGTTATCATTTATTCACTATTACCAGAATTGGGCCAATCATCTACTGACACGTCAGCATTTCTAGGCTCTTATTTGTCATGCAGGGTCGACGCAAGGCCACGCAAGCAAGCACTTAAAAACATAACTAAAAGACATATTTGCCCTTACCTCCTTACAGGTGCTCCAGGGCTATCTGAGTCCTTTGATAGAACCTTGTCCCTCTCCTCGTGACAGGACTCGCGCAAGCGCACAGTGCCGCTGGGCGCCGACCTAGCGTAACCGCAGGCACGCCTTCGCGGATCCGAGGTATGGTGCAACGTGGCTGATGACGCCGATCGTCATCTCCGGTCCCGTCGCCGCCACCCAAGTCATCTTCCCCTGAACTCTCTTGCATGCATCGACGGGGTTTTCTCTGTGGTTGTAGCAGAGCATTGACCCCCGGGTGTTCTTTCCTACATCGGCGACCATTGCCACCACTACTAGGCGCATCCACCGCCATGCCCTCTCCGATCCTCTGGACCTTCGAACAGGAAGCCCTCACTGCTGCCTCCTCCCTCTCGCGATGGGTCTTCCGCCGCCGTAACTAGGTCGGCCTTCAGCGATCCGACCATGGCTTGTCCCGATAGGGACCTTTTTGTGAAGGGACGATGTGCCAACACTACAGAGGTGCCCCCCATAGTTGCTTCTGTTGTTGCCAAAACTATGGCTTGCAGCTCTTCTATGGTGGTTGTAATGTTCCTTGCCAGGCCAATGATCGTAGATCAAATCTACCAGGCATATCCTCGGTTGCGTGATCATCGCTAGTTAGGAGGGAAACCAAACGGAGGAGAGGAACGAAGGGCTGAAGATAAACATGCCCATCCCATATGTATGGAGATGTCAGGGATCTTCCTCCCTCTCAATACGTTCCCCTTTATATAACATTAGGGTTTATGTGTTAATGGATTCACGTTATACATCATTGCTTAAGGCAACATATTTAGAAAGTACTTGAATACGTTTCCTTTCAACTTTTCTTACTTCCCTTACAAGACATATTTCTTTGAGACCCAAATATAAAGGTATAAGAGACTTTTGTAAGTTTATTAAAAAGACATTATATATATATATATATATATATATATATATATATATATATATATATATATTTCCTTTCTCTCATCCTTTTATTTGGACTTTTCCTCTTTCTTTCCTCTTTACTGGGGCTCCTTGGACCCCAAGAAACTCTATTATTTTGAAATCCTTTTTATTGGATACTAATTATCCTTCTAGATGCATCATTATGCATTATTTCACATTATCTTGTTTATTTCTCATTTAAACATCTCTTTTTGAGGATTTCTTTTTATTTCTCTTTTATTTTCCTTATTGGAATTCCTTTTAATATTAGCAACCTCATGGATACGAAATTTCCCAAAGAAATCTCATTTATGCCTCTTTCCACTTATTTTCCACATTTCATCATTATTTTCAATTTCTTTCTTAATAAAGAAATACTTAATTAATCTTTTCTTTTCTTATTGCTTTCTTTTTGCAACCTTGGACTCCTTGGTACCCAAGGAACCCAAGAGGCACGGAATTCTTTTTGGATATGCCTTCTAGAGGTTTCTACATATTTCTTTTTTATTATTCATTTACTAATTGAATTTCCTCGTTATTTGGGCCCAATAGCCAACAAATCCCACAACACAATCAACAAGGCTATTGTAAACGAAATTCATTTATTTGAAGCACATTGTATCATAATTTATTCAAATATCTATAATATGAGAAATTACATTTCTCATCAAACGAACCCAAAATTTGGGGTTATAACATCCTTCCCCTCTTATAGAAATATTGTCCTCAAAATTCACACAAGCAAACAAACAATTCAGGATAAGACTTTTCCATGTCCATCATTGGCCCCTATGTGGCTTTACCGTACTCATGGCGCATCCAAAGAACCTTTATCATCTCATATTCTTTTCTTTGAGTTCTTTCATCCTGGCGTCTATAAACTACACAGGTGACTCAGGCCATGTCTGTCTCCCTTGGGGCTCACTAGGTTCATTGCTCAGCACATGGTCGGGGTACCTCACATAGTGCTCTAAATTGGACACATGGAAAATATCCCACATTACTTTATCCTGAGGTAGGGTCAAAACCTAACCATCTCCACCCATCCATCTCTAATGGACCCATGTATCGGGGACTCATCTTTCTCAACTGCAGCTCAGAGGGGTCGGATTCTCACATTATATTCCCCCACAGTGCACTGCATGTTAGTCTACTTTGCATCTGCTCACGACTCTCATCATCTCTAGGCTCCTTTCGGCCATTTCATGATTAAAGTGACTTTCGTCTTCATGCACTGTGGTCCTTTTCTAATCATCATGTGGTCCTTTCACCAACATCACCTTACTGAAGTGGTGACCGACTCAACCTCCCTTACAGAGCTTCTTAGAATCCCGATACTGGCTATGGTGGTCATCATCACATCTTTTCATAGGACAGGAACTGTCTCTAACTATCACCCTGAACGAGCACATATGCCCTCATCAGACCCTTCAGTCTGGATCATATTGACCATTAGTTAGGGGTGACCAACTGTACTAACATCGAGTCCTTTATACACCTACTTCCATCTTTTGGAAGGGAGCCTTTAGGTCAAACTCAGGAACCTTTGAACTCGTTTCATGGTGTAGTTAAACCATCCCTCTCATGGGTAGTTCAACCAGATCTGTCCCCTGACAGAACTCTTTCTTTCTCATGTCATCTAGGTAAGGTGAACTACTATAACTCATATTGCATCTCGACCGTCCTTGGTCCAGGGGAGACTTCAACATCCATAGTGATGAACTCCCTTTCTCTCTCATGGACTCTTTTGTCCACTATATCGATACACTGGGTTACTGGGGTTCGTCCTTTACCTCATGGCCATAAACCACATACAACTTCATCTTAAGCATCCAAAGTGCTATTGCCATTTACCGTGGTGTATGGTGATCTTCAATCGTGATTTCCGGTACATCATGATTCCTCAAGATCGATTCCTTAGAAACCCTAAATCACCCTCATCAGGGTTTCATCACCTTCTTATCCAAATAAGTACACTTGAGGCTCTACCACCATCCTTTCATCGTATCAAGGACTAGACTGGCTAACCAAACAATTCTTAACTTTTCAACGTATCTCGTTACATCTGAGTGTTATCCAAACACCTCTTCTTTCCAAACTTAGGGTTAGCCAAAGAACCTCTTCTAGCCAAACTAGGCATATATATATATATATATATCAATCAGAGCATCCATTACTGCTTCACCTTCTTATGTATTGAAGACGTACACTTCCATGTATTTCACTTATCATATTACCTCCAACTCTATGTCTATCCTCATTAAGAACAATCTCTGATTTCATCATCATGGTGATCAAACTCAACCTAGTATAACTTGTAAGTTCCACTTATCTCAGGATAAAAACATCTTCATAAGGTGACTACCTCATTCCTCTTAATGTTTGCAAACCATCCATGTATCATTTGCTTTACCAGGATAGGTTATCTTCTTTAACCCCATCTCTCATGGCAACGTTCCAACCTACATCATCTCTTATACTTGGTGTATGGCATGCATAATGTCCTATCTCTCACTCCCATAACAAGAGGAAATAAGCATTTGGCTGCAGTCCAAATATAGAGTTCTTCCTGTTCCAAGAGTAGAGATGGTGCATCCCACCTTGCCAGTACACCTTTAAATCTAAGTTGCAACATGCCACATATGTCTCCATGTCATAGACATCATGATAACAAACTAATCTTAAACCTACTGAGATTTATATCCTTGGTCATCTCCTCTAGGTCTATATGGTACCGGCTCTTTTGGGGTCATCCCTCTTCCCTCATGCATCAAGAGAGTGCCCTACTCATCTGCCCTTTGGGTCCCATGAGTTCATGAAGGTGATCAATCTCCTAACCCATGATCCTTAGACAATGATAGATGTTACCTCCCGACCCTATGGTCATGTGCAGCTGGGGAATTAGGTAACTCCTACTTTCATCGGTCTTATCCCTACCTGACCCTAGGATAGACTTAGGATTATCCATCTTAGTACATGTTCACTTAGAACCTTACCCAAGTCTTCATCATCTCTCTTTCTGCATTTAAGGGTTGGCTTTCATCCTTTCATTAGGATCATGGCAACCTGCCTACCTTGGTCAAGTCCCATACCGGTTACCTCCATGGTAACACATCCGCATGCACATAGAGATGCATATCTATGGGTCTATAGGTTCATCCTCATACCATGTACTTTTCACTTAGCTTCTCAAGATCCTATGAGACCTCTTTAGGTTACCTTAAACCAACAAAACTGATATACACCCTACCAAAGGGGTCCCTCTCCCAGGATGGGAGGAAAACAACTATCTCTTGATAACAAGGTCACGAAAGCTCTTAGGTCTAGGGTTTACATCCACATGAGCCTACTTAACCCTAGCAAGCTATTAAGGCACAAGCAGATCTCCTACTGAACCATACTAGGTCATACTTGTCCTCTTTCCTCAATGTTGGATCAAGATCATACCTTCCGTTATCATCAACCTAGCTGTGAGGGGTTCATCAAGCATACCTTAACTTAATGGACTTTTTTTTATTCATGAGGCGTACCATGCTCGAATCTATAGAAACTTAATTCTCATCATGAGCATTAGGTATACCACTTCCCCTCTTAGGCCTAGGAACCCTAGGTTCACTTTTAGGTGTCCAACTGCACGCTTTATCTCTTAACCATGAATCAAGCATGTAACGGGTATGACATACACTTCCTGTCATCTTTTCCATGAATACACACTTTAAGGTTGAGTCCTCCTCAAGGACAAACAACAAGGTGCAAGGCCTCATAACCTGTTACAAATCCACTTCAGGGTACACAGAACGTCTTCTTCCTTTCCAAGAGGGTAACCACGTATACCGTAGGCACCTAGGTACCAGAAGCTTCATCTTCTCCCTCTAGGGTTTGGTCCCTCCCATGGCAACCAAGACATCATCAACCTCTAGGGATCAAGCATGTGGTGACCACTAGCATCCTGCATCATCCTCAACTCCCGACTTCTCCTCATATCTCAGAGTCTAGGATTCCAACCTTCTTGCTGGGTTTCCTGCTCTCTCTCTAGAGCTAACCTTACCATTATAAATCCTATCTTCGTGAAAGGTCAACCTCCAAAGCATGAAGCCTATGTTCGCTCAGGGTTATGCATAGCTCTTTATGCTTATTTCATAAGCCATCCTTCGTACCCTCATGGTCAGGGTTCCAACCCTTTGCTCACACCCACGTACCTTGGGTGCCTGCTATGCCCCACTCGCATAAGCTCATAGGGTTTCTAAGGTCCTTCACTAACATCATCATCGAAGGAGCTATCCTTTACCCTGACCTGCACGACCCTTCCCAGGGTTGGGTTGCCAAAGGTGCTAGGTCACCCATGGATCATATGGCATCCCAAAGGCATGTCCCTACGAACACCTGGTCCAACTCATCTCTCTCTAACCATCACTTAGGGTTAGGGTTAGCATCATCCTCATAGGATGTGCCAGGTCTCTACTAGCAATGGAGATCTCTATCTCCAAGATTGACTTATCCTCCTGACAAGAAGGTCTAGCCTCATGTCTCTTCTGAGGACATGACAACTTATGTCATACGACCTAAGCATGTATCTATTCTTTAATTTGCGCTTAATCTATTAAGCTTATGTCCATGACATCTTATTTACATGTTTTTCATTAATTTGGTGGAGGATTCCTTAAACCTTATTAACCTTACCCATACCTCAAGAGGGTGAGGTAGAAGAAAGAAAACCCTAATCCTTTAGGTCCTTATCAGAATTTTGTGATGAGAAGGGATGAATAAGATGAGAAGTCCTAAAGGTATCTTATTTTGATTCATACCCTAAGACTTTGGCCAAGCAGTCACACAGATCCGGGAGTCCTCGTATTCAGACTAGCGGTGCGGAGGAAAATCTTGCCAGCCCCCGGTCGTGATCCCTTTCTAGACACCTCCGTCTTTCGGATACTCCTCTAATAACTCTCTTGGGTTCTATGGAGTTTGTAAAATTTAATAATTATTAACGGTTAACTGAGGAACCCATGCTTTGATACCAAATGTTATGACCCCGCCTCCCGATAACCCCCAATTAAGGGAGACCGAGAGGTTGAGCCGCACCCATTAATCCCGGATCAAAGGTTCGACATATAACCATAAACAATTATTAAATTCTAACAGACTATACTGAAAATGGTAATAAAAATTTTCTTTACATACATTTTGAAAACTTGGATCTCTATTCTTCTATCCACACTGATACTAATCTATCTAATCCTCCTTTACACTTTAATTCTCATTTAGTATCACATGTGCCACTTTACTGTTTGTTCTTTTCATTGTACCTAAAACGCCGACAAACAAAACGTCGGTCAGTCATAGCTGGTATGCGGGGGAAATAATAAACATGCAACTATGATAACAATGTAATCATTCAATTACTTATTTAACAACTAATATTACGTTTTAGATATAACTCCGCGATCCAAGAGTACCCCATCCTCTGTATTGTCCCCATTAAAGCCCTCATGATCCACCTATAAGTGACCAGTTTCTAGGGTTGAGTCACATGGCACTACTCGTAAGTAGACCACTCCTTAACTCGGGATTTTCTAAAGAGTCTCTAACTCACGGTAACCTAGACCTTACTCTAGGATTACCCCTTTTTTTAGCCTTTTCAAAGTAACAGAGGTGGACCCGGATCTAGCCAGTTATATATGCACATTTATAGTGATAATAATAGTCACTTTATAGTTGCATGAAATAAATAAACATCCAACAGTTTAGTTGCATTCAATGCGATTAAACATCTGGGAATCCATCGGGAAACTATAGCGGTTATTCATAATCGTAACCACATACCTTTTCCATGCAGATCATTCAATCATACTTCAAGCATATTGTCCAAGCAAGCAAGTAAATCAAGCAATCATCATATAATCTGCATTATGTAAATCCTAATTTGTCACCATCACTTATTATTCCAAGTAAATCTTACTCGATTCTAAGCTAGGGTATTAGGGTTTGGTTAAGGAATAGATGTGCAAACCCTAATTCCATCGCATAATTGTTAATTAGAGTTATTAGTCCCAATTAGACATCATGTGTAATCCTAATTGGCATATCCCACAAAACGGTTTGTTATGATCGCTTAGATCCAATTTACATTCACTAACCATATCTTAGTTTTAAAACTTAATTCTCATAAGCATGATTATACATATTGGACACCCTATCTTTTCAACATCATTATCATGATCACCTTCATTTCTCATCTTGTTTAAACAAATTCAGATAAGAGCACAAAACAAGGGCTTTTAATGTAATTAACATTTTTAATATCCAATCTAGGGTTTTCCATTTATAAATCTTCATTTAACATGTATATTACCCAAATTCAGAACAGGGAGCATAAAAAGACTTCAAACATATTTTATTTGTATTCCCCTCATTTTTCCGATCATTTTGATATATAAATTTGCTATCAACGGAGTTACCATTAATTAGTTATCATTTATTCACTATTACCAAAAATGGGCAAATCATCTACTAACACGTCAGCATTTCTAGGCTCTTATTTGTCATGCAGGGTCGACGCAAGGCCACGCAGGCAAGCACTTAAAAACATAACTAAAAGACATATTTGCCCTTACCTCCTTACAGGTTCTCCAGGGCTATCTGAGTCCTTTGATAGAACCTTGTCCCTCTCCTCGTGACAGGACTCGCGCGAGCGAACAGCGCCGCTGGGCGCCGACCTAGTGCAACCGCAGGCACGCCTTCGCGGATCCGAGATCTGGTGCAACGTGGCTGATGACGCCGATCGTCATCTCTGGTCCCGTCGCCGCCACCCAAGTCATCTTCCCCTAAACTCTCTTGCATGCATCGACAGGGTTTTCTCTATGGTTGTAGCATAGGATCGACCCCCGAGTGTTCTTTCCTACGTCGACGACCATTGCCACCACTACTAGGCGCATCCACCGCCATGCCCTCTCCGATCCTCTGGACCTTCGAACAGGAAGCCCTCACTGCTGCCTCTTCCCTCTCATGATGGGTCTTCCGCCGCCGTAACTACGTCGGCCTTCAGTGATCCGACCATGGCTTGTCCCGATAGGGACCTTTTTGTGAAGGGACGATGCGCCAACACTACAGAGGTGCCCCCCATAGCTGCTTCCGTTGTTGCCAAAACTATGGCTTGCAGCTCTTCCGTGGTGGCTGTGATGTTCCTTGCCAGGCCAATGATCGTAGATCAAATCTACCAGGCATATCCTCGGTTGCGTGATCATCGCTAGTTAGGAGGGAAACCAAACGGAGGAGAGGAATGAAGGGCTGAAGATAAACATGCCCATCCTGTATGTATGGAGATGTCGGGGATCTGCCTCCCTCTCAATACGTTCCCCTTTATATAACATTAGGGTTTATGTGTTAATGGATTCACGTTATACATCATTGCTTAAGGCAACATATTTAGAAAGTACTTGAATACATTTTCTTTCAACTTTTCTTACTTCCCTTACAAGACATATTTCTTTGAGACCCAAATATAAAGGTATAAGAGACTTTTGTAAGTTTATTAAAAAGACATTATATATATATATATATATATATATATATATATATATATATATATATATATATTTCCTTTCTCTCATCCTTTTATTTGGACTTTTCCTCTTTATTTCCTCTTTACTGGGGCTCCTTGGATCCCAAGAAACTCTATTATTTTGAAATCCTTTTTATTGGATACTAATTATCCTTCTAGATGCATCATTATGCATTATTTCACATTATCTTGTTTATTTCTCATTTAAACATCTCTTTTTGAGGATTTCTTTTTATTTCTCTTTTATTTTCCTTATTGGAATTCCTTTTAATATTAGCAACCTCATGGATACGAAATTTCCCAAAGAAATCTCATTTATGCCTCTTTCCACTTATTTTCCACATTTCATCATTATTTTCAATTTCTTTCTTAATAAAGAAATACTTAATTAATCTTTTCTTTTCTTATTGCTTTTTTTTTTCAACCTTGGACTCCTTGGTACCCAAGGAACCCAAGAGGCACGAAATTCTTTTTGGATTTGCCTTCTAGAGGTTTCTACATATTTCTTTTCGATTATTCATTTACTAATTGAATTTCCTCATTATTTGGGCCCAATAGCCAACAAAGCCCACAAAACAATCATCAAGGCTATTGTAAACGAAATTCATTTTTTTGAAGCACATTGTATCATCATTTATTCAAATATCTATAATATGAGAAATTACATTTCTCATCAAACGAACCCAAAATTTGGGGTTATAACAGATTACTTAGTAGATACGAGTTGGATGTACATTGACAGACGTTTCCTTAGTAAGGAATTTCGGGAAGGGGTGTCAACATTTATTGACTTTGCTATTTCACATCAACGACCATCAAGAAATGACCAATTACTCTGTCCATGCAAAATTTATTGCAATAGGTATTTGAAATCTAAAGAAGAGGTTTATGAACATGTCATGGTCAAGAGATTCCTACCTAATTATTCTATTTGGATTGACCATGGAGAAATTTCTGGACAATCACGACATGATTCTAGTTTCTCAACTAATCTAGAGACCGACACTGGACATGATGACTTCCATGGGCTACTGCATGATGGCTTTGGTGTTCAGGGTTCTGATAATTGTGTCCAAGGAGTGAAAAATGAGGAGCCAGCTAATCTTGATGCTGAAAATTTTTATATGCTCTTGAAGAAGGCTAAAGAACTTCTTTACAGTGGTTGTAGGAATCATTCTAAATTGTCATACTTAGTGAAAATGATCAATCTCAAGGTCAAATCGCATTGGAGTAATAAGTCCTTCTCATCACAGTTAAATTATCCAAGGAGGCATTTCCAGATGGAGCAAAGACATTTCCTAAAACCTTCTATGAAGCAAAGAAGCTTATAAAAGATCTAGGCATTGCTTATGTACAAATCAATGCTTGCTAAAATTATTGCATGATGTTTTACAAAGATCGGGCGACATTAGACTTGTGCACACATTGTCGGTCTTCTCGATGAAAAAAATCAAATAACCCTTAGAAAGAAATCATCTAATATTCCTTCAAAGACATTCTTCCATTTTCCATTGGTTCCTAGGTTACAAAGACTATTTATGAGTCTGACAGTTGCTGAAGATATGCAATGGCACCATAGAAAAAGGATAAAAGATGGAAAGTTGTGACATCCAGCTGATTCTATAGATTGGCAAGAATTAGATGTAAAATTTCTAGAATTTGGTTGAGATCCACGAAATGTGCGTTTGGGTTTATCTAGTGATGGATTCAACCCATTTCAAACTCTAAATGTTCCACACTATACATGGCCCATTGTTTTGATTCTATACAATCTCCCACCATGGTTTTGCATGAAGCAACCAAATTTTATTATGTCCTTGTTGATTCCAAGACCAAAAGAACCTGGAAATGATATTGATATATATCTAGAGCCTTTAATCGTTGAATTAAGACAATTATGGGATGTATGAATTAACACATGATGCATTCTCAAAGAAGAACTTCACAATGTGAGTTGCAGTTTTATGGACCATAATTGACTTTCCTGCATATGCCAATCTCTCTGGGCATAGTACTAGAGGAGAGTTTGCATGTCGTCATTGCCATATAGATATAGGATGGTATATGCATAAACATGGGAAGAAGTATTGTTATCTAGACCATAAACATTTTCTAAGTGATGGACATGTCTTTCTTCGTGATAAAAAGAACTTCAATGGAAAAACTGAATATAGGAAAGCACCCCTACCTGTCACTGGTGAGGAGATATTTGATTTTCTTGATGGGTTTCAAAATGTTACTTTGGGGAAGGAATCAAAAGAAATACACACAAAAATGGCTAAAAGGAGAAAATGTATACAAGCAGAAGATAAAATGAATTTACCAAAACCTTGGAAGAAAATTAATATATTCTTTCATTTGCCTTATTGGAAGTATTTGTTAATAAGGCATAACTTAGATGTAATGCACATAGAAAAAACATTATGTTAAAATATACTAGGTACACTTTTGGGTCTTGATGGGAAGTCAAAGGACAATGTGCAAGCATGACTAGATCTAAATGAATTTGATATTCGTCAAGAACTATGGCCAATAAAGCGTGATACTAGAAATTATTATGTCCCTCCTACTTGCTATACAATGAATCCAAAGGAGAAGCATACCTTTTTGTCTGTATATAGTTCCATGAAAGTACTAGATGGTTATTCTTCAAACATTTCTAACCGTATTCACCTTCAAGATAGGAAAATTTTACCTTTAAAAAGCATGATTATCATGTTTTGATGCAAAAATTAATGGTTGATGCATTAAGGAAATCATCTTCACATGAGGTTTGTGGACCAGTATTTTGGCTGTGCACTTATTATAATATGATTTGCATAAAGGTAATTCATTTGGAGGAGTTTGATAAGATAGAAAAGGAAATTGTTGTTACACTTTTTCAACTTGAAAGGATCTTCCCACCTTCATTTTTTACAATTATGGTGCACTTGACTATCCATTCAGTAGTTGAGGCCAAAATTACAGGCCCAGTTCACTACTGTTGGATGTACCCAATTGAAAGATACTTGAAAACCTATAAGAAATGTGTCATCAATAAGGCTCGACCAAAAGGATCTATTGCTGAGGTATATTGGGTTGAGGAATGCTTGACCTAAGATATTTGAAAGGAATGGACACAAGATTGAATCATAACCCACGTACTCTGAATGGGTCTCCTATTGGAGCTAGAGTCAGAAAGACACCTGATCGAGTCACATTGGAGCAAGCACATCGATATGTTCTTTTCAACACAATCAGTGTAGACCCTTTTAGAAGGTAAAAATGATGCATTTATTCTATCCATTTTATTATATTATCCTTATACAATATCTATGTCTAGGAAACACATTGTTGATATACAAATGAACCATCCAAGAATGACTCTTTGAAATATTGAACTAAAGCACCATCGTGAATTCCCCAACTAGTTTTAAAACCATGTGAGTATTTCCAAACACCTTTCGTATTTGTACACATATAGCATGAAACAAAATTATTAAATATTTTGAATCACATATTTTCCAGACCCAAAATAATGGAGTAGTTGTAGTTGATGAGATCATATGGCTTGCCCAAGGCCCTTCATATGAAGTGGACAAATTCGATGGTTACTCTATTAATGGATATAAATTCCATTCTAAACCATTAGAGTTCACGGCGTATGACACAAAATAGTGGTATTTACCTATCTGCAAAGACGTCTAGCTACTCTAGCTCTAGGGACCGCAATCTAATTTTTTTCAATATCATTTATTATAGCCAACTAGATGAGGTTATGAAGTTTGAGTATGGTCTTGATATACATATTCCATTATTTCAATGCACTTGGTTTGATGAGAGAACAAATATAGGCCATAAAGTTGATGAGTAGGGATTCATTCTTGTAAACTTTTCTAAAACTACACATAAGGATGATTCATTCATATTTGCCTCTCAAGCACAACAATGTTTCTATGTTGAAGATCTAGTGGAACAAAATCGGCATGTTTTCCGAAGGTTCGACCACGTGAATTATTTGATACATCGAATATAGATGAATATTGTGTTGAGTCATCATTGGAGGAGTTGAATCATGATGATAATTGCAACATTTCTTGGGCTAGGCCAGATTGGATGGTGCAAATGTGGTTTATCGCAATCCATTTGAGAGAGAGATAGAAGATAGCACTTAGTTTTGTTTTTATGCTTCAAAAACACATTGTCATGTAACCCATTATCTAGAACACTTTTTATTACAAATTGGTTTTTTATATCTTTTTATCTACTTCTATTTACCTTTGTTGTACGAGTACCTCATATACATGATTGATAAATGCTTACATACTTATGGATAACATATGTATCCTTTCCTATATTATTTTTGCTAATTTATTTATTCTTTATAATGTAAGATGGTAAGAAAGTCTTCAAGATTGTATCCAACAAATGGGACTCAAGAAATGATGTCAGCCATAGATCCTACACCCAACCATTCCCCAACTGATGAAGTAAGTGAAGAACATTGAAGTTTCGATCTTAAAATTGGGTCAACAAGAAGACGAGGTAGGGGCCCTACTTCTATGACAAAGATCAAGCCAAAACATGGTAAGAAGCATAGAGTAGTTTTTGATGAAAAAGGATTTGAAATTGGAGATGAAGGAAAATGTTTGAGTTTGATGTGTGGCATACTTGCGCACAGTGCTAGTTTGTGGCTTGTAGATTGTTATTGGCCTCAAATGCCTACAATTGCATTTAGTGATACAAAGAGCATCATCGAGGTAAATATTTTCATATTATCATGTACGTAATTACTTACACAATGTTTTTTTTGGTCGGTCAAAAAAACTTGTTACTATAATACTAAAAACTTTGGGCACGAAGTACCCCATATAGCAAAGTTGGAACCTAAAGAAAACAATGGGTCTGAAGCACCCCAAACAACAAAGATAAACCTTGATCCCAACAAGTTGCTAATCAAGGCAAAATATCAAAAGACCTAAGATAGTACATGAGATATTGACCCTAAACAAATGAGCCTGATGGCACGATGCCTTGAGCATAGACTAGCACTCAATAGCATAAAAGACACCCACAAAGTATGAGCACAAAGGCAAAGCAGGCAGGCTACACCCCATCAGACCAAGATCTCCAGGGCCACAACACCTACACAACAAACTTAGGTATCGCAAGATAACCAGACTTAGACGAAGTCCGAGTCAGACCATGGAAGCACGAGCACATCCTGCTTTCTAACCAGAATCATATCACTGGAGCAGCAAAGAACAGGAGACTCCAATGTTGAAATCCTCAGACCTCTCATCACTAGCTTTTAATACACCCACAAATTGTGATGGGTGGGGACTGAGAACAAGTAGCAGCATCATCTCCTGCTCCCAGGAAGGCTCCAGCTGCGGTCTGATGAAACAGAATGGACATGCTCAGAAGGATGTTGTTTGCACAGAAGCATCACAATCATCGCCTGAGCAATGTTGCCTTATAGCAAGGAAGAAGAATCTACAGGGAAAGGAACGCTGCTCCCCACAGAACCAGTCCACTTTACAGCCATCTAATGGCCCGAGGCCAAACACTAGATGAGTTGCCCCTGTTATCACAGAAGCAAAACAACGAACACCAAGGGGGGTGACCCATCACACAGCAAAGGGAGGGAACAACTAGAGCCAGGCAGTGCCTTAGTCACCCAATCCAGTAGTAACGCGCCAACATGAGGACGGAGGACTCCCTCTACTGTGTCGGGACACCCCAGGTCTGCAAGCACTGTCAAGAAGGGAGTGTCGATGGCTGGGCATGGAAAGCGGAGTCGAAGATGATGCAGTGTCGCCGATGCATTGGACAAGGCCAGAAACATAACTAAGGGAGAAGGAACAGGAAGAAGAAGGAGGTCAAGGGGCACCCTTGCTCTGCCTGCGATGACGAATCGGTCGAGCAAGAAGCCAGATCCAGGACAGCAACACCTCTCTGTCCATCCCTATTAACGGACATGAGTCGACTAGGTCGAAGTTGCCACAAACAACCCGGATCCGAGCTTCAAACTACTCATCATGCCTTCCCCTCCACCAAGCCATGATCTACCTCAGACAAACAACCAGCAAGACTCCCTCTCTCTATGAACTGCAGATGCCTACTGTCAAGAAACTATGCCAAAGACGATGAGCGCCAGGGGGAGGCAAGCGTTGAAGTAGTGCTTCCTCCCCCCAGCGGTAGCCGCTAGGGTTTCTAGAGAGAGGGCAGAGCAGAAGCCATGGAGAGAGAGCGATGAATCCATCACTCGATTCTATCAAAGTTATGAGACTACTTACACAATGCTGTTTCAATTAATTGCTTCTTTTGCATATATTTCAATTATGTAGGCTGATTTTGATTTTGGTGGTCACCCTAATGGATGAGAACGAGTATGGACACACATTAACTCTAGTCTTACTGATTGGAGGGCTGAGTTGAAAGCAAAATACCGATCCAAATACCAAAATGACATGGACACAATGATGAAGGAAGTTGCTAAAGACCCTCAAATTAATCCAGAGCAATACATGCTCTTGATTGAGAAGTGGAAAATCCTAGAACACAGGTGAAATTTTTTACTTCTTATTCATGGACTATTTCTTATAGAATATATAACACACTTGATTTTTTATTTTAGGAGATTGCTGCAAAGAATAAAGCTAATAGAGCTATGAAAAAAATCAACCATTGCACGTGATCTATGACATTTGCAAGGAAGCGTCAAGATTTGGTAAGAAAATTGTGATCTTCAAAATAATTTAGTTCAACTATGTGTTTTAATGGTATTTTATTTTGAGAAATTATATAGCATTTCATTATAGGAGGTAGAACTTGGACACACTCCAAGTATTTTGCATTTGCTTGAAGTTGCATATACTAATGACTTGCATGTTGTGGTATGTAAGGAAAATTGTATTTCTACATGTCTATGCCATTGATATATGAGATTCATTTTTTGCTAACCTAAGAGACTCGTAAGGCTTGTGCCGAGCTCAACCTGGGGAGGTCAACCCCATCCTGTAAGGAGCATAGCCTATTAAGTCGGGCAGAGGCCAGCTGCGCTACAGGAGAAACAATTCTGAACAGCAGCACCAGGGAGATTTGAACCTGGGACCCTTTATGAGGGGCCTCGTGCTGTGACCACCTGAGCTACTGCTCGCCTGCAATATATATGAGATTCATATAATCTTTTCTATTAGGAACAAATTGTGGAGCAATATAAATCCAAGAGAAGTGAACTACATGATGATGAATTAGATCTAAATATTGAGGATCTAAAGAATGAAGCTATTCTTAATGTCAAAAAACATGTCAAAACTAAGCGCACTAAATTGGTTGGTATTGGCCATGATAAGAATGGAGAACGTGGTGTATCTTTGCGAGTTGGAAATCAAATTTTACATGAGGAAAATAAAAAATACAAGGTGAGTATCTTGAACACATATGATTTTGTATGCTTACCTTAATGGAAGCTAATCTTTTCTTAACTATATGTTTATACATATATAGGAAGCAATTGAAATTGTGCAAAATGAGTTGCAGGAAATAAGAAAAGAAATACAAGAGTTGATTAATGAAGTCTCTCAGAGGATGATGAATGAAATGTCCCAACAAATGGCCAGTGCATTAAATCTGTTTCTCTCTCCTACTACAGGTCAATATATTATATATTTGGTAGTTGTATATATCACACATTTTCTCAATTTTTGGTTAGCATATTATTTACGTGAGGCATCATAAATCAAGTTATTTTAGTATTATGTTTTATAACTTATTGTCAACATGTTGCTTAAATATTTAGGGAATAGGAAGACCTAATGATAATCAATGCAATCAACCTCCAAATTTGTCTACTACACCAGTATGTATTGTTTAGTATTCATGTCTAGTTAAAGTCTTTGTGATCAAGCTATTCACACAATTATATCACATAACAGAGCCAACCGAATATATGGTGTCAACCTACTGGTGCTTTCCAATATCTAGGGATGTGGCCAATGAATTCACCATTGCCTCCACATGTATGGGTTTTTTACACATGTTTTTAAAAGATATCTTGATATCTTTTGTAACTAATCCATGACTACCTATTCTTTTTGTAGAATGGAAACAATATGCAGGCCGCTCCATTTGGAATTTTCAATAATGGACAAACCTACTCCTACGTAGGGATAAGACCTTCTCTTAATCATGTATTCTATAGATTTAAAGTAAGTGTTATGAATACAACGTCTGAAATGCAAAATGTATCTCTAAACTACTTTGTTGATAATACAATCTCATGGTTGATTCACATGTTTCATTGTTCCCATTGGTTATGCAGAATGCATGCTATACAAATTCAGTTTATGCTCACTTTAGTTAATTCACTTAAAATGAGATACATATACTTTCCTATGGCTATTGAGTGGACTGTTCAAGATAACAATTAGAAACCTAATCATATTATGTGGAAACAAAAAAGTGTAAGAATCATATCACAAGAGCCACAATGCTAGCAGCAAACTATATGAGTGTGTTTATGTTGTTTTATTTGATGAAATTTTTATGTCCTCAATAGATATTCTAATATGTTGAGATACTATTTAGATGATATTTTTTGTTGGCTATTGTTGTGGTACTAGTAGTAGGAAGCACTAGTGCTATACATGTTCATAACATTAATCTACAAGAGAAAAACTACTACTTAATGAAGATGCTTTCTTTTGAGTATGAATGGTGTGTTCAACATACATGATATAGATTCCATTTGTTGTTCAAGATGCAGGATATACAAATTTTACATTTTCTTGAATATCCCATCTTGATAATGATATATCTTTATTTATTCTTCAGCATTTGAGTGAGTACTCTTTTATGGTAATCAAATTAGCAACTTTAACATGTTTGAGGTAATGTAAAGTTGCAAGAATCATACTACTAGAGTCATACTGCTAGCAGCAAAACATAATACTTTGTTTAGATTCTTTTTCAATGAAAATATCATGTCTTACAAAGATTTTCTAACCTCTAAAGCCTCTATCTAGCAATTGTTGGTGTTTTATGTATCTATGGTAATATTATTAGATGGAACTAGTGCTATAGTTATCAATAAAATTATTAAAAAAATTTCCAACCTCTAAAGCTTCTATCTAGCTATTGTTGGTGTTTTTTGTATCTATGGTAATATTATTAGGTAGAACTAGTGCTACAATTATCAATAAAATTATTCATAAGTAAAGGATCCATACTGAATGAAGATGGTTTATTTTTATCTTATTTCTGATTTGGTTTATGAAATGACATTTTATGACACTTTTGGTTTATTATTGTTATTATTTCAATTTGAGGTAACAAGAACTATACACTAATTACAAATGTTTAGATATAACTGATTTTGAATTTCAGCTCATGTAGATACACATGTTCAACTACTTTACTATTTAGCTTATTTTCTTATATGGAAATGGTTGATGATTGTTGCATTTGTGGATGTCTAAATTGTTATATTTGTTTATATAAGTTGTTGGAGACAACCCTCCTACCAGAAGCAATGGTGGAAATAGAGATGGTCCCCATGCCAGAAGTGTCGGAAGCAATAGTAGACAAAGTCCTCAAAGGAAAAAACAATGATGCTGGGAATTCTCTAGAAACTAAGACTTATGTTTTTTGTTATGTGAAAATATATTGGGACACTTGAAAGAAGTGATGTTGTCAAATATTGATGTGTAGTAAGATCAAGAGTCGTGTTTTTTCTATCATGAATTACAAGGCAAGAACTTTGAATGCTATTAATTTGAACAAACCCTTTGTATGTTTGAAAAATGAATACAAATAGTTCTTATTTAGAAATTGGTGCATAACTCTTATGTGGCTCGATCAGTTCTTTTTTGGAAATTGGTGTGCACTCTTATATGATTATGTTGATTAAATATTCATAGTAAAATTTTATACGAAATTGAAAGACAAAGAAGCTATATATTTTGTGCCGAAGGCCTTGGCCTTGGCCTTGACTAAAGGTTTGGCACAAGGCCATAGTACTATGCTATTTTGTAGGTCAAAGGCTCAAGGCTACTATGGATTTTTGCTCAGGGTTGGCCTTGACTAGACTTTTTTCACCAAGCCTCTACTCAGAGCCCTGACCAACCTATAATCCCCAAAGATTAGGAGTTACTGATCAGGGATTTGGCCCTGACCCTTATCATGTTTTGTTGTAGTGAGGATTTAAATATTATTATCCAAACTAAGACTTACTCTAATTACCACTACAATGTAGGCTAGCCATTGATGCTATTCGTACATGCTTGTTGCACGCCTGACTAAAGTCATTTTGCTGTATATGTTCTTGGTTGTCGTTCCGTGCCACACATAAATGAATCGCCATCATTTGTAGATCTCTTCTCAAGTTGATTTGATCTTGAAATAATATGCCCTTGGTTAAAGATTTATTCTCTATAATATAGAAGCTACGGCCATCACATACAATACATGGTCTTCTCGATGGATTTACAAAGGGAAAGATACTCTTCTTTGTTTGGATTGCAGAGTTAGATACTTGGATACCCCATGGCTTACTGCTTGTGTTTAGTTTGAATACCCAAGTTTACACCTCATCAAAAGGTCCACATGTGAGTGAAGCTCTCGCATTTATAGAGAACGTGAAAGAAAATTGTTCAATCGGTTCACCGTGACATGGAATAGTGATAAACAATCAGGAGATAGGGACATTTATTACATCCATTCAGAAGCAGCTTGTTGTACGACACATGCATCGTGGTCATCAAAGTCGTCCTACTCAACTAAATTACAGAACACAACCATTACATTAGGAAAACAATTGGCTATAAACCCCCACGCATCCATATCTCCACCAAAGCTACTGGGCATCTTATACAGTGAGTGAATATAGGAACTGATGATGCTTCATGTCTCAAATACTCATCAGTTTGATACCTCTCACCAAGCTAAACCACACGGTAGCCCGATAAGAATGACAAACATCATGCCCAGTTGCCAGCCATCGGAGATCATGTACTTCACCATTAGCCAAGTCGCACACTTCGGTAGCACTTAAGTGGAAAAGAGGACACATCGGTAGATGTTCTGGTAGAGAACAACGAAGAGAGGAATGGAGAAAACCACCAAGTTCGCCATGATAACAACCAGACCGAGTCGTTTCTGGTTGCTTGTAGCATATCAAGAAATATGGACCAGGATTGAAGCATGTTCACCACTTCTTATACGGACACACCAAGTAAAAAAAGGTGAGGGACTGGGAAACATAACGATTGGAGTAACGAAGCATAAATTTCACAAGTGAAAAGGAATAACGGGCTATGGCGACCGAGAATGTTTGCGATAGAGATATGCACGGTGTCTGAAACAAAGAAAGTCGGGCCCATGAAATAGGAGAAGCAAGATTATTTTATATCTATTCGCCGTGATCATCGTAATTATGCTACTTGTGGTTTGAATACACGGTGGCAGCCGGAAATTTCATCTCCCACCACTGCGATCCCGACACGGACAATATCCCAAACCGGCAGGGTTCTATATGGAGCATGGATCCGTAGGGGTGGCAAAACTATCGCATCTACCACCACCTTCTGCGGCCCACCCCGGTCCAGCCCACTAACGGGTACATCCATTACGGAATGGAGAGCCGTTCGGGTATTTTACAATCTAACTGCAGTATATATAATCAGATGACCGAAAGCCTACCACCGAGGCACTGACGCGGCACATCCAGTCCTGACTCTGATCCACCGGAGAGTTCCAGAAACCCGAACCACTCCGTTTAAAACTTTATTATGGTACTCACCCATATGTTGGGGGACCAAAAATTAAATATTTCTTGTAAAGTTTGAACTCATGACTTTTGTACATCAAATAACATATCAACCACTACACCATATTTAATTTTGTGTCTTTATACGTGAAACATTGTATTAATAGTAATTGTATTCTGCATTTATTGCCAAAAAACGTATAATGCCCACACCAAGAATTGAACTCATGAACTTTGGTTGATGAGTGCAGCTACAAACCAATACACTACTTTTACATTTATGTCTTTTATGCGTCATACATGATATATATTATAAATAAAAGTTACAAATATATGTATATATATGTATATGTATGTTTATTTTTTTATTTTTATTGGGGGGGGGGGGGGGCATGGCCCCTGCCCGCCCCCCTTGGTTCCGCCCCTGGTACTCAGGTACCGGACCCCCGCTCCATTCATGATGGTTCCCATGGTAGTTCGCATTGCATCCAACCCATGCCCATCTCTACAACTCTTAATATTATTCAAATCCAGATAATTGCACCTGAGCCCCTGTATTATGCAATTTACTTGAAAATGCCAGGAAATCATAACAAAGACCCTATATTTAACATATTAGCCTCAAAGAGCAGATGTTTGGCCTAAAGAAATCAGAACTTGGACAAAAATTGCACAAAACTCCTAAATTTCATAAACAACCAAGAAATGAATGATTTTGCACAGAAAATTATGCACGACAAGCCGTTGGTACTTCAAGTCAAAATATTATGAATTTTGCTACGAACACCAATCCAAATTGACAAAATCATCAAATTACAAACATTGCCCACGTTCAGACACAACAAATACATGAAGTTTGAGGTTCAACTATTCAGAATTCCATTGCACAATTTCAGACAGCTCAAACATTCTCCAGGTTCAAACAACTTAAACATTCTTCCACGTTCAGACAGCTCAAACTACATGATGTTCAACATCATACAAGTATACTACTGACAATAATAAAATGGTGGCTATAACTTGAGTACAGTAGATCTAGGGATCTATTTAAATCCAGCCTTTAGTAATGAGGACCATAACTTTGCTTCAGCCCCCATTTCAGATTCACATATCCAGCCACTTCTTCCTGTATATCCCACCTAAAATAGATCAATAAGATGAAAACACACTTGTAAGTTGGAAGTATAAACCACTTGTATAAACTAGTAAATGGAAGTATAATCCAACATTCAAAACCAACACTGAAACGTTATTGCAAGTATAAACCACTTGTCAGTTGCAGCTGGAGAAACTAAATGAATTTAAGTGAGTGACATGTATAACTCTTAACTAAAACATACCAATTTCAAGTGCACAAAAAAATGTATTCACACCAATTCTTAGGGACACGTGAGGCATGGTGAGAGATTCCAAATATTAAATTTTTCAACAGAACAGAGCACCTTACCTAAACAAGTCTTCCACTCTACTCATTATGTCCGCTCCATCTGTAAGCATTAACTAACAACTAAGAAAAGAAGAATGAACGCCTCTCGACTACAACCATAAATAAGAAAAGTTGCTAGCACTCCTGCCTCGTGTATCAGATTAATAGAGCCATGAGTTGAGATTAGCAAATAGAGCCAAAAGGCAAAATAGTTACAAAATCCCGGGAGGGAGAGAGGCCATGACTGTACAATTGAATCAAAATATACCACCCATCTATCAGATTAACATACTAGTAGATTAGGATCTGAATTTAAGATACAATAAAAACATATAGTTAAAGTTGAACTTAGCTTTAGTAACTTTGGTTTCTTACCTTTGAATAGTAGAACTTCGATTTCACCTGACTTCAGTTTCTTACTTTTTTAGTTGCAAAGGAAGCAGGAAAAGTTGTGATTCAGAAATAATGGAAAATGCATTCATGCAGAGTTGTTGAAACTAAAAAATACTATAACCCAATAACTTCTTTCCATCTTGAATCGTCTGAACCTGATACAAACACGAAAAACACATAAAAACATCACAAAACACAACAAATGCACACACACTTTACTTTGAACAAGAAAATCATATCATCTTCCAACATGCATGTAATTTATCCAAAATTGTTATGAAGTAGACTGAGTTCATAAATATAAGGCATTCAACTAAGAATATAAGATATGCAATAAAAGTTATAAAGAACCACTAGATCTGAGAATGTGAATTAGGAGTGGTACCATCTTCTTCAGCATCTTCATCCTCCAAAAAACTAGTATGATTAGCTAACCAACTTGTTTTACTATACAAAATCAAATACACAATTATCAATTATCAATATTAGAATCAACATAAGATATAAGGAAAACTAGGATGTGGTGCCTACCTTCTCCTTGGTTATTTATAAGCCAACTTTGGGTGCACATCAGAGCTTCCACCATAGTAGTGTGGAGTCAACTACGGTGTGGATCGATTACCCTCCCTGACATGCTGAATGTAGACTCTGAGGCCACAGTGGACACGGGAACAACTAATAAATCCCTAGCAATGTCTTTTAGGGTAGGATGGCCATCGTTGTTCATTTTCCACCACATTAATACATCAAATTCTAGAGACTGAGGCAGTATATCAATTTCTAAATTGTTATCCAATTCTATTTTGAAGTAACTTGAATTTAGCTTTTGCTTCTTCACAAAAGCCTCAAAATTTTGCAAATCATCATCAACATCATCTTGTGAGGACAACATTGGAATTGAAGATGGCCAATCATTCTCCACTTCATGTTACATATGGGTTCTATCTTATAATCATTCAGCAGATCGATACATGTGTCACAAACCTTTCTAGTGTGGAGTGTAGACTCATCTTCACTATATATTTTGTCAAAATAATACTCCACTATCTTCATTTTGTACCTCAGGTCTAGTACAACAACAACTCCCATTGGCACATGAATGTCATCCCAATATATTTGAAACTTCCCCAACATATTTTTAGCCATAGTCATGATCACCTCATTTGGGGATTTTCGCCTGCTGTCTAAAGCCACTATAATAAGACAAAGCTAAGGATACACATATTAGAAGTAGGATATGTTTTCCTTGAAAATAGCTATGTTACCTTATAGTACACCTACAACTTCTCACAAACTTCAAAACAAAACTGCCAATCTAATTCGGTTGGCAACATCTTGTAGTTTTTAACATGTTGCCTTAAAACCTTAAACACATCTTTATAGATCATTGCAACTCAGAGCATTAAGTAGGTAGAGTTTCACCTAGTTTGACAATCTAAAGATAATTTCTTGGAAATGGATATCCTTAATTGACTTCCTGCTTACTCAGATTTCTCAACTCTTTTAGGAGTGGCAGTCAAATATGCAATAGTATCTCGCACCTTCTCTATTCCCTCTTTGATTAACCCATCCTCACAACTAGATTTAAAATATGTGCAATACACCTCATATGCAAAAATCTACCAGACAATATTGTGAAGTTTGGGAACAGATTATCTTTGACCATATCAAGCATCATATCATTAGTGGAATAGTTGTCTATAGTAATGCATGACATTTTTGTATCAATCTCCCAACATGTTAAACAATTCATCAGAACCTCACATAGTGATGTGCTTGTGTGAGGACAGGGTACATAGACAAAGCTATACAAGAAAGTACATGTATCAAGACAAGGTAAAAAGGAAGCAAAGGATATTACTAATTCACCAAACATTTAGATAGTGAAAACAATACCTCAGCATTTGGCTCCTTAAAGATCAAGAGGAATCAACATAATGTGCATTAAACAACCATGTAGCTGGTGCGCTCCCGCCAATGGTGTTACACACTACTCAATTGCAGTTTTGAATAGATGCAACCCCATGGATGGGAGCACACGGTTTGATTCACTTTCAATATTTATAAAACCTAAATTGGATACCTACGTCTACCAAAACACTACACCCACAAGCGCACGGGGTCATGTCATAGTATAGGAAGGTGGCAAGTATAGGGTCAATCCATAGGGAAAAGAGGGGGAACTAGAGCTAAGTTTAGTTGTCTAGGTTCCTACTGCGGAGACTAGGGTTAAGGGTTTGAAGGTTGTCTTGATTGTTAAACTATTATGGACAAACAAGAAATTAAAGGCAAGAATGAAATCTAAGTTAATCTTAGGCTAGAGTAAGGCTAGACAGACAAGAAAGGATTAAGCTAGGTATGAAAAGGCAAATTACACTAAGGCAAGCAAGAGAGAAGCAAAGGAGCAATTAAAGAGCTAAGCTAGCATGAATCAAGGCAATAGTAAGGCAAGAAGCTAACTAAGCAAGAAAAAATATAACTAAGCTAAGCAAGCACAAAACTAGGGTTTTAAGCAATAAAGAGAGGTGTGGGTTATTTAGGGGTATGAACTTATCACTTAAGTTGGGGAGGGGGTGACATATGAACATTATGATTCCATTTAGATTATCCAAACCAAACAACAAATTAGAGTCTAATGAATTAACCCAAGATACTAACTACACATGGATATGCTAGGTTGTGTATAGGGGAACTAGTCCCTAACACCCCCTTCTACCCTTACGAGGCTCAATTGGGTTAGGGATTAGGTGTAATTCAATTAGAGTCTAATCAAGTCTAGGTTTCTAGATTAGGCAATTGGGGGCTGAGGGTAGTAATGCGGAGGTGAAATTAGGGCTTTGGACCCCAATTCCCCCCACATTCTAGCCTTAAGAAGGCTCCATGCTAATTGCACTATAATTATACAATCTAGCTACTTAGATATCTTACTTAGATTTATGGAGATTGATTAGGATGTAGTAAGATAGGAGGCAACCTAGGGATCCATGAATTGGACCTAGGGGCAAATCCCAAAATTCACACATATAAGCAATTTGCCTAAATTCCTAGGTGATTTCACACACAAAACAACAAGCAATCCATGGAGAATGAGATAGAAATAGAATATAATCATTAACAAATGGAATTAGATCATTTACATGTCATTTCCCCCCAAACAGACCACCCAAGGGGCCTAGCTACTCATAGACATGGAAAATACAAAAAGAAAGGAAGAAAAATGAGTAGAGGAGTGAAAAGACATGATGATCTCAGTGAAGACTCCTCCTTCTCCACCTCATAGCAGCTATAGCTCGATATCCCTCCTCCAAGGTAAGTGAATGACACAGATGTATGGTGGAAATGGAAGGAAAGTAGGGTTTTGATGGTGGAAATGGTGAAATGGAGGTGGAATGAGGTGGGAATGAGTGGAGGACGAAATGGGGAGGCTAGAGTGGCTGTAGAGTAGCTAACCCTTGTACCCCAGCTGCCACCTATGTATATATAGGTGGTGGGGAAGCACTAGGGTAAGTAGGGGTAGGATAGGAAAATCAGTATAGAAGTATGGTAGGGTAGGTTGGTCACCACGACCGTGTTGATGTACCACGGTTGTGGTGAGGGTAGGATGGAACGGTTGTGGAGTAGGAACACGGGCATGTTGGTCTTCAGTGGCCACATTCGTGGTAGATAGTTGCGGTCATGGTGATTTGGGGGGCAACTCCCTGTTGTTTGTTAGTTTTTCACAATAAACGGCACAACCGTGCGGATGCTCATAGCCGTGGTGTCTTCAAAGGGCCACGGTCGTCGAAGACGGCCACGGTCGTGGTGATCTGTGTAACATCCCTGACCTGAGTTATAACCTAACCCTAGAAGTTTTTCTTAAATATGTAATTAAACACTTGTAATTATCTTTTAGCAGGTAATAAAAGCTCCTAAGGAACATATGTTTCCATTCCTGTCCCCTAGGAACAATGTTGTAGTATTGTTTTGCAATGTAGGGACCTATGTGCAATTATCCAGTTAAGAGGTTTAACTTGCAGAGTTCACAGGTTAAGATGTACCCTTGATGATGAAACATCATAAGAGTGAATCTGATGAGGCATGATGGATTTTTCAAGCTTGGGCATTCAGATGTAGCTTGTGGAATGATCCTGGTGCTTAAAAACCCTAATTTGGAGTAAAGTGCAATTTACCCAAATTATGGGTGAAACTTGTAAAGTCAACCTTCTAGAGCATCTTATATGACTCTTGGCATCATTTAGAGTAGAAATTATGAAAGAGATGCACCAATAAATAATCAGATAAGAAAAGTAATCTTTGTGCATAAAATTCACCATGTATGTGTATGAAGACCTTCATATGTGTACCCTAGTTGAAAGTTGATCTTTTCTACCCTTAAATCTTGAGCTTTTATGAACTTGGTTTAAGTTTATATGGCTTGGACGTGCCTAAGAAGCAAGGAGGGATTTAGATGAAAATCCCATGCTTTAGAGGTCCTTATGGTGTAAAATGGCCTAAAGTATATAAGCCCTTTTCCTTGTAAACCAAGTGAACGATCCTTCATTTCTCTTCACTTCTCTTCTTTCTCAAAACGTCTAAGGCAAGCTATGGAGCTCAGGGAGGTGACCAAGTAGTTCTAAGGTGAGAAGAACCATCTTCAAGCTCGGATTCTTGGGTGAATTCATCATGCAAGCTTGGTTTTGTGGATAACTCACTTAGTTTTCTTGTTCTAGCCATCCATTTCTACCTTTCTTTGGAGGAATCACACTTGACCAAGTTGTGGAGTTCAATACTCCATTAGAGTCTTGAAGCCTGGAAGCTTGGAGCTCCAAGAACATCGTTTAAGGTGGGTTTTATAATTCTAAACTCTACACTTTATATGCATGTTTTGTTCTTGTAATTCTAGTACTTAGTTCTTCTTCTACCTCTCTTCTTCCTTGCACTTTGCAAGTAAAATGGTGGAATAACCGACCTTGACAGAGGTTGAAGAAGGTGGGCATGATTACCAAAGTTACTTTATCAAACGGTCTTGTTTTCCCTCCCCCTCTGACCAGACCGTTTGAAGGGCAAACGGGTTCACATGGTCGGTTGGAGCAAACAGGTTCAACCTGTTTGATGGCATTGACCAAGCATTCACTGTTTGGGATTACTGTTCATAATCATGTAGGCTAATGACACACCAAAATTGAGGGGTAAACTCCAAAGGAATCGTAGGTTGAAAGCCAATCAATTAGGCAATCGAATTGAATTAAGTGCTGATTTTTCAAAACTGATTAACTTGAACTTTTTGGGCAAACGGGTTCAACCCGTTTGAGTGAGTTGACCAAGCGTTGACCGTTTGAGATTCCTGTTCATAATATGTTGAATTTCATTCCTGCAAAGAATCAAAGTTAAATTCTTAACCAATTGAGAGTTGAAGGCACTTCAACATCCTAACCCTAATCGGGCTGAAATTGTTGTTTTCATATATAGATTTTGTTGAGTTTTGGGTTGAACGACCCAAACGGTCTCAATATCCTTTGGGGGTTCCTCCAAATGGTATCAGGACCGTTTGGGAACAACTCAAGACCGTTTGAAAGTCTAAAGTTGAGGTAATTTGATGGGTTGAGGGTCCAATTGTAATAAGTTGTTGAATCGATAAAAATGCTGATTTTAGACCTAATTCAAGTTCAACCCTAATCCAACCGACTTGGTTTTTGGTCAAACTTTGGGCAAACAGTCTCAATATCGTTTGGAGGTCATCCAAACGATCTCAAGACCGTTTGGGCCAAGTTTGGGCCCAATTGGAGTTCAATTGATAGGTTCAACCTTGATTTGATTCACATTGTTGAAAATTGATGATTAGCCGATTGGAAACCTTAATTGAGTTAGACTTAACTCTAATTGGCTTCCAATTGAAGGTCAAATTGGTGTCCAATTGTTTGAGGCTCATCTTAATTGACTCAATTTGTAAGTGGTTAACATGTCTTGGGCCAATTGAAGGCTTCAACAAAGGATATCCTATTCTATCATAACCTTTATGTCACCTTTCATGACCACACTCGTTTAGGCTCAAATGGGTTGACACTCGTTTAGGCTCAAATGGGTTGACACTCGTTTAGGCTCAAACGAGTCCACACCCGTTTCAATCCAAATGGGTTCACACCCATTTCAACTCAAATGATTCCACACCCGTTTCAATCCAAATGGGTTCACACCCGTTTCAACTCAAACGAGTCCACACCCGTTTCAATCCAAATGGGTTCACACCTGTTTCAACTCAAACGAGTCCACACCCATTTCAATCCAAATGGGTTCACACCCGTTTCAACTCAAACGAGTCCACACCTATTTCAATCCAAATGGGTTCACACCCGTTTCAACTCAAACGAGTCCACACCCGTTTCAACTCAAATGGGTTCACACTCGTTTCAATTCAAATTGGTTCACACTCGTTTCAACTTAAATGGGTTCAATTGAGTGATACCTAGTTTTAATCAAACCCTAATCACATGATGGTGATGTGTTGACTTGTGTTAGTCAATGAGGACTTAACCCAACCTAATCTAGAGTGGTGTAATCACCATCTACTAGTTAGAGGAGAGAGAAGGTACCAATTATGATGGAAACTCAAGTAAAATACCTTCAATATACATGAATGTGCATGAATAGGGTATGATCCACTATGTGAAATCATGGAAACCCTAACTATGATAATTGATGAATCTTAACCTAACCTGAGAGCACCAAAGGTGATGTTTTCTCATACATGATGATGATATGAGTTCAATTCATGTAATGTGAGTAGTAAACCCTAATTCAAGGGTGATGACATGTAATGTGAATAGTAAACCCTAATTCAAGGGTGATGACATGTAATGTGAATAGTAAACCCTAATTCAAGGGTGATGACATGTAATGTGAATAGTAAACCCTAATTCTAGGGTGAGGGCATGTAATGTGTGCCTTAAAACACTATTAGATGAAAACCAGGGAAACCTAGCTCTTGTAAGAGTTGGGAGATACAACTTCTTTAAATGAGTTATTTATTGTTATCAGTTGAATTGACCATGTAGGTTCCTATATGAGGATGATCATATCCATGTATGGATGATGATGCTATATTCATTGAAAGCATGTTGTTAGCTTTATGAATAGTGATATATCCTGGTGCCTTGTTAGTGGCATCTTATGAGATTGATGGGCTGTGAGAGCCATGAGTACCATCAAGGTCATGCTTAACAGATGACTTGTGATGAGAGAATTGAGAAATGATAATTGATGTAAGTTAGACTTGTTACATTTAGTATCCTTCTTTCTTAGTTGCTATGCTAATGTTTAATATTCAAGAACATGTATGTTATCTGATAAGTGATAACTTATGAGTTTGATAGGTTGAATGATTCATGAGTAATATGCGCTGATGTTCATCAAAGGTCATATTATTTAGATGACCAGATAAAATAATATGTTGTTGGTAATAAATGTTATAATTAGTCCAGGGGTTTGGACTCTCACTTTCATGATTCTTAGTGATAAGATGTTTAGGGATTGATATCCCTATGTTAAATTATGAAATGTGATCCTGATATAGAGTGTTACTATGTGAAGTTCTATTACAAGATAATCCTATGAAAGGCTTAACTGCAGACTTATGGGTGATGAATGTAAATAACCCTTGTGTCACTTGAGTATGGTTAAGTATGATTTCATGTGTACTAATCATACAATTATGTTGTGGATTTGGAATCTTAACACCTTGTAGGAAAGGGTATGGCTACAGGCCATGGTATCCCTTATTATAATGCCAGGTGATGGATATATGATATAAGCCTGAAGAGAGCCAGTGTGGTGATGATGGATTTATAATAAATAGATGTTACACATGTCCTTTTATTTCTAAAAGAAAAGTGATATGTGGGTTTATCTTAGAGATGCTTTACTTCTAGTAGGAGGAATAGATTACAATCTGTGAAACATTGTTCTAACTACTCCTAAAATATATATGACTTCTTTGTGTACTGTTATCCTCTTATTATGTAATAATCATGTTTCTGGCGAAGGGTTATAACTCCCACTGGGACAATTATTGAAAATTGTCTCACCCCGTAGATTTCAACTTTTTAGGTGGTCGCCAAGGACGAAGGGACCAATCTCCAGGTGATCAGTATCAGTAGCAGCAGCACCCGGAGTAGCAGTAAATCTCAGGTGGAGATGCAGACTGCTGAGTTATATAGATAGATAGTCAGTCCTATGCGTCCTCTGTACTCTCAGGTCCTTGGAGTCATGGTTTGAGTTTTGATTCGTCTCTTGAGATTTTGTAGCATGCTGTGTATACTTACTCAAGAAGTAATTAACAGAGATGTAAACAGTTTATCTTGAATCTATGAAAGGAGTTTTTATGGTTTCAATATCTTATCTCAAAAAGTTTTATTTTCCGCCGATTTTTGGTATTCCACTGCTAAATGAATCGCTTCCGCTATGTTTACTTCGAAGTTCATGTGTTCATCTCGGACTTTGGAGATCAGAGCCCACAATTAGTGGTATCAGAGCTCTAGGTTCGCTGAGTCTACAGAGACATAGGACTTAGGATGTTGAGTCTATCCTTAGTGTTCCTTCCTTATCTAATAGAACCTTCTGCTCCTCAGGAGGAGAAGATATATAAGGATGTCTGAGCCACATGAAGAGTACATGGTGGAAAGTAGCGTTGCTGCACCACAGGGAGGTGCAAGGCACCCAGAAATGGAGCAACCCTTACCTGAGCAACCCAGGGAGCCACCTCAGTTTGACCCAGCAGAAATAGAAAACCCAACTGTCCATGCCTTATTTGATAAGTTTCTGGCAGCCATAACACACATAGCAGATAGGGTGCCACCATCTGCACCTAGGGTACCAGCCCATCAGGAAGGTTATGGAGCTGGCAAGACTTTCGAGAGACTTCGCCGGGTGGGAGCCATAGACTATGTTGGTACATCTGACCCAGCAGATGCTGATCTATGGTTGACAGAGCTGGAAAAGGCTTTCAGGATCCTTGATATTCCTAAATCTGAAAAGGTAAAACATGCGGTATACCTCCTAAAAGGGAGTTCCGGTAATTGGTGAATGATAGAGGAGGATAAGAGACCAGGCGAAGAAATAGGATGGGAGGTTTTCCGACGAGAATTCGTCAATATATACTTCCCTAAGACGTATCTAGATGAAAAGATCTCTCAATTTGAGAAGATCACACAAGGACACATGAACGTTAGTGAGTATGAAGCTAAGTTCATGGAGTTACTACGGTTTTGTCCACAAATGGCAGTTACCGATGAAGAAAGAATTCGACGTTTTGAAAAGGGTTTGAAATCTGAACTAGCCACTCCTGTGCCTGCTCTAGAGAATGGAGAAAGGTTTTCCACCTTTGTGGAGTCAGTAAGAAGGATAGAGAGGTCAGAAACCATGAAACAACAGACAAGTAGTAAGAAGATGTACACCCAGCCTCAGGAACAAGGGCCTGAAAGTTTTAAGAAACCAAGATTTTCTACACCATCAGCTTTGTCAGGATTTCCTACCCAGACACAATGGGTGTCAAGTGGAGTAGGGATCATAGTAGTATTCCAAGAGGACCCTCCGACATAGCATCAACATCGGTAACTGGATCGTATAGACATTTTGCACCCATGATCTGTTACCTATGTAGACAGCCGGGACACCTGGCAAAAGATTGTCCAGACAGGAATACAATAATGACTCAGCCCCAAGGACAGAGTCTGCAATGCTCACAAGGGAGGCTCTATAATAATAAAGGATGTGGACAAACGTCCCATACAGGTCAGATGAAATAAGTTTTGTTTTAATATTACATATCAGGATTCTATGTGTTAAAAATATGTAATTTTGCTGCTTCTGAATTCCTTGACTAGGTCCTGGAAGAACACAAGGGAGATAAGAACTTGTATCTTACTCTGTATTCTTTAAAACAATTTATAATCTCCCTTAACTGTGTATGAAAAGGATGAAATATAGATGTGATACCTGAAGAATAATCTAGTATGGTAAATTATGTGTGTATAATGATATGAAGAACGAGGAATATGTTGATAAGTAAAATACATACTACCTAATCTCAATACTTATATACCCTGTCCAGGTATATAGTTATTGTAGATAAGGCAAGTATGAAACTCCTAGATTGTTATCTTTTGATTACTTTAATCAGGTAATTATTCTATAACAATCTAGAGAGTATAAGGAAAAATTAAATAAGAAAAGCTAAGCGAATACTTAGTGAATATGCTCAATGAATATACTCAGTGAATACTTAGTGAATATACTCAGTGAATACTTAGTGAATATGCTCAGTGAATATACTCAGTGAATACTTAGTGAATATGCTCAGTGAATATACTCAGTGAATACTTAGTGAATATGCTCAGTGAATATACTCAGTGAATACTTAGTGAATATACTCAGTGAATACTTAGTGAATATGCTTAGTGAATATACTCAGTGAATACTTAGTGAATATACTCAGTGAATACTTAGTGAATATGCTCAGTGAATATACTCAGTGAATAATTAGTGAATATACTCAGTGAATACTTAGTGAATATGCTTAGTGAATATACTCAGTGAATATACTCAGTGAATACTTAGTGAATATGCTCAATGAATATACTCAGTGAATACTTAGTGAATATGCTCAGTGAATATACTCAGTGAATACTTAGTGAATATGTTCAGTGAATATACTCAGTGAATACTTAGTGAATATACTCAGTGAATACTTAGTGAATATACTCAGTGAATACTTAGTGAATATACTCAGTGAATACTTAGTGAATATGCTTAGTGAATATACTGAGTGAATACTTAGTGAATATGCTCAGTGAACATACTCAGTGAATGCTTAGTGAATATACTCAGTGAATATACTCAGTGAATACTTAGTGAACAAACTTAGTGAATATACTTGGTGAATTTCCTCAGTAACTACTTAGTAAGCATACTCAATGAACTCCTTCAGTGAAGCCTTTGAGACAATATACTGAGTAAAATATCTGTGTTAAGGTATGTATGTTCCTCTGATGGTAAGCATTCTTGAGTAATATTGGAAGAATGTTCTTTTATGATTTTTCCTTTCAAAATGTATGGACACCTTATGTTAGGGGTTTATGCTTTATACAAGCATAAACAGTGATAAGAAGTAATTAACAAAAGGGACTTTGTACAAATTACAAACCCATAATATCATCATGATGATCAATCTATTTTTCCTTTCCCTGGGATTTCGAGGACGAAATCCTTGTTAGGGGTTTATAATTTGTAACATCCCTGACCTGAGTTATAACCTAACCCTAGAAGTTTTTATTAAATATGTAATTAAACACTTGTATTTATCTTTTAGCAGGTAATAAAAGCTCCTAAGGAACATATGTTTCCATTCCTGTCCCCTAGGAACAATGTTGTAGTATTGTTTTGCAATGTAGGGACCTATGTGTAATTATCCAATTAAGAGGTTTAACTTGTAGAGTTCACAGGTTAAGATGTACCCTTGATGATGAAACATCATAAGAGTGAATCTGATGAGGCATGATGGATTTTTCAAGCTTGGGCATTCAGATGCAGCTTGTGGAATGATCCTGGTGCTTAAAAACCCTAATTTGGAGTAAAGTGCAATTTACCCAAATTATGGGTGAAACTTGTAAATTAAACCTTCTAGAGCATCTTATATGACTCTTGGCATCATTTAGAGTAGAAATGATGAAAGAGATGCACCAATAAATAATCAGATAAGAAAAGTAATCTTTGTGCATAACATTCACCATGTATGTGTATGAAGACCTTCATATGTTTACCCTAGTTGAAAGTTGATATTTTCTACCCTTAAATCTTGAGCTTTGATAAACTTGGTTTAAGTTTAGATGGATTGGACGTGCCTAAGAAGCAAGGAGGGATTTAGATGAAAATCCCATGCTTTAGAGGTCCTTATGGTGTAAAATGGCCTAAAGTATATAAGCCCTTTTCCTTGTAAACCAAGTGAACGATCCTTCATTTCTCTTCACTTCTCTTCTTTATGAAAACGTCTAAGGCAAGCTCTGGATCTCAGGGAGGTGACCAAGTAGTTCTAAGGTGAGAAGAACCATCTTCAAGCTCGGATTCTTGGGTGAATTCATCATGCAAGCTTGGTTTTGTGGATAACTCACTTAGTTTTCTTGTTCTAGCCATCCATTTCTACCTTTCTTTGGAGGAATCACACTTGACCAAGTTGTGGAGTTCAAGACGCCATTAGAGGCTTGAATCCTGGAATCTTGGAGCTCCAAGAACATCGTTTAAGGCGGGTTTTATAATTCTAAACTCTACACTTTATATGCATGTTTTGTTCTTGTAATTCTAGTACTTAGTTCTTCTTCTACCTCCCTTCTTCCTTGCAATTTGCAAGTAAAACGGTGGAATAACTGACCTTGATAGAGGTTGAAGAAGGTGGGCGTGATTACCAAAGTTACTTTATCAAACGGTCATGTTTTCCCTCCCCCTCTGACCAGACCGTTTGAAGGGCAAACGGGTTCACATGGTCGGTTGGAGCAAACGGGTTCAACCCATTTGAGGGCGTCGACCAAGCATTGACCGTTTGGGATTCCTGTTTATAATCATGTAGTCTAATGACCCACCAAAATTGAGGGGTTAACTCCAAAGGAATCGTAGGTTGAAGGCCAATCAATTAGGCAATCGAATTGAATTAAGTGCTGATTTTTCCAAACTGATTAACTTGAACTTTTTGGGCAAACGGGTTCAACCCATTTGAGTGAGTTGACCAAGCATTGACCATTTGAGATTCCTGTTCATAATATGTTGAATTTCATTCCTGCAAAGAATCAAAGTTAAATTCTTAACCAATTGATAGTTGAAGGCACTTCAACATCCTAACCCTAATCGGGCTGAAATTGCTGTTTTTATATATAGATTTTGTTGAGTTTTGGGTTGAAGGACCCAAACGGTCTCAATATCGTTTGGGGGTTCCTCCAAACGGTCTCAAGACCGTTTAGGCACAGCTCAAGACCGTTTTAAGGTCTAAAGTTGAGGTAATTTGATGGGTTGAGGGTCCAATTGTAATAAGTTGTTGAATCGATAAAAATGCTGATTTTAGACCTAATTCAAGTTCAACCCTAATCCAACCGACTTGGTTTTTGGTCAAACTTTGGGCAAACGGTCTCAAGATCGTTTGTAGGTCATCCAAACGATCTCAAGACCGTTTGGGCCCAATTGGAGTTTAATTGATAGGTTCAACCTTGATTTGATTCACATTGTTGAAAATTGATGATTAGTCGATTGGAAACCTTAATTGAGTTAGACTTAACTCTAATTGGCTTCCAATTGAAGGTCAAATTGGTGTCCAATTGTTTGAGGCTCATCTTAATTGACTCAATTTGTAAGTGGTTAACATGGCTTGGGCCAATTGAAGGCTTCAACAAAGGATATCCTATTCTATCATAACCTTTATATCACCTTTCATGACCACACTCGTTTAGGCTCAAATGGGTTGACACTCATTTAGGCTCAAATGGGTTGACACTCGTTTAGGCTCAAACGAGTCCACACCCATTTCAATCCAAATGGGTTCACACCCGTTTCAACTCAAACGAGTCCACACCCGTTTCAATCCAAATGGGTTCACACCCGTTTCAACTCAAACGAGTCCACACCCGTTTCAATCCAAATGGGTTCACACCCGTTTCAACTCAAACGAGTCCACACCCGTTTCAATCCAAATGGGTTCACACCCGTTTCAACTCAAACGAGTCCACACCCGTTTCAACTCAAATGGGTTCACACTCGTTTCAATTCAAATAGGTTCACACTCATTTCAACTTAAATGGGTTCAATTGAGTGATACCTAGTTTTAATCAAACCCTAATCACATGATGGTGATGTGTTGACTTGTGTTAGTCAATGAGGACTTAACCCAACCTAATCTAGAGTGGTGTAATCACCATCTACTAGTTAGAGGAGAGAGAAGGTACCAATTATGGTGGAAACTCAAGTAAAATACCTTCAATATACATGAATGTGCATGAATAGGGTATGATCCACTATGTGAAATCATGGAAACCCTAACTATGATAATTGATGAATCTTAACCTAACCTGAGAGCACCAAAGGTGATGTTTTCTCATACATGATGATGATATGAGTTCAATTCATGTAATGTGAGTAGTAAACCCTAATTCAAGGGTGATGACATGTAATGTGAATAGTAAACCCTAATTTAAGGGTGATGACGTGTAATGTGAATAGTAAACCCTAATTCAAGGGTGATGACATGTAATGTGAATAGTAAACCCTAATTCTAAGGTGAGGGCATGTAATGTGTGCCTTAAAACACTATTGGATGAAAACCAGGGAAACCTAGCTCTTGTAAGAGTAGGGAGATACAACTTCTTTAAATGAGTTATTTATTGTTATCAGTTGAATTGACCATGTAGGTTCCTATATGAGGATGATCATATCCAGGTATGGATGATGATGCTATATTCATTGAAAGCATGTTGTTAGCTTTATGAATAGTGATATATCCTGGTGCCTTGTTAGTGGCATCTTATGAGATTGATGGGCTGTGAGAGCCATGAGTACCATCAAGGTCATGCTTAACAGATGACTTGTGATGAGAGAATTGAGAAATGATAATTGATGTAAGTTAGACTTGTTACATTTAGTATCCTTCTTTCTTAGCTGCTATGCTAATGTTTAATATTCAAGAACATGTATGTTATCTGATAAGTGATAACTTATGAGTTTGATAGGTTGAATGAGTCATGCGTAATATGCGTTGATGTTCATCGAAGGTCATATTATTTAGATGACCAGATAAAATAATATGTTGTTGGTAATAAATGTTATAATTAGTCCAGGGGTTTGGACTCTCACTTTCCAGATTCTTAGTGATAAGATGTTTAGGGATTGATATCCCTATGTTAAATTATGAAATGTGATCCTGATATAGAGTGTTACTATGTGAAGTTCTATTACGAGATAATCCTATGAAAGGCTTAACTGCAGACTTATGGGTGATGAATGTAAATAACCCTTGTGTCACTTGAGTATGGTTAAGTATGATTTCATGTGTACGAATCATACAGTTATGTTGTGGATTTGGAATCTTAACACCTTGTAGGAAAGGGTATGGCTACATGCCATGATATCCCTTATTATAATGCCAGGTGATGGATATATGATATAAGCCTGAAGAGAGCCAGTGTGGTGATGATGGATTTATAATAAATAGATGTTATACATGTCCTTTTATTTCTAAAAGAAAAGTGATATGTGGGTTTATCTTAGAGATGCTTTACTTCTAGTAGGAGGAATAGATTACAATCTGTGTAACATTGTTCTAACTACTCCTAAAATATATATGACTTCTTTGTGTACTGTTATCCTCTTATTCTGTAATAATCATGTTTCTGGCGAAGGGTTATAACTCCCGCTGGTACAATTATTTAAAATTGTCTCACCCTGTAGATTTCAACTTTTTAGGTGGTCGCCAAGGACGAAGGGACCAATCTCCAGGTGACCAGTATCAGCAGCAGCAGCACCCGGAGCAGCAGTAAATCTCAGGTGGAGATGCAGACTGCTGATTTATATAGATAGATAGTCAGTCCTATGCATCCTCTGTACTCTCAGGTCCTTGGAGTCATGGTCTGAGTTTTGATTCGTCTCTTAATATTTTGTAGCATGCTGTGTATACTTACTCAAGAAGTAATTAACAGAGATGTAAACAGTTTATCTTGAATCTATGAAAGGAGTTTTTATGGTTTCAATGTCTTATCTCAAAAAGTTTTATTTTCCGCCGATTTTTGGTATTCCGCTGCTAAACGAATCGCTTCCGCTATGTATACTTCAAAGTTCATGTGTTCATCTCAGACTTTGGAGATCAGAGCCCACAATTAGTGGTATCAGAGCTCTAGGTTCACTGAGTCTATAGAGACATAGGACTTAGGATGTCGAGTCTATCCTTAGTGTTCCTTCCTTATCTAATAGAACCTTCTGCTCCTCAAAAGGAGAAGATATATAAGGATGTCTGAGCCACATGAAGAGTACATGGTGGAAAGTAGCGTTGCTGCACCACAGGGAGGTGCAAGGCACCCAGAAATGGAGCAACCCTTACCTGAGCAACCCAGGGAGCCACCCCAGTTTGACCCAGCTGAAACAGAAAACCCAGCTGTCCATGCCTTATTTGATAAGTTTCTGACAGCCATAACACACATAGCAGATAGGGTGCCACCATCTGCACCTAGGGTACCAGCCCATCAGGAAGGTTATGGAGCTGGCAAGACCTTCGAGAGACTTCGCCGAGTGGGAGCCATAGACTATGCTGGTACATCTGACCCAGCAGATGCTGATCTATGGTTGACAGAGCTAGAAAAGGCTTTCAGGATCCTTGATATTCCTGAAGCTGAAAAGGTAAAACATGCGGTATACCTCCTAAAAGGGAGTGCTAGTAATTGGTGGATGATAGAGGAGGATAAGAGACCAGGCGAAGAAATAGGATGGGAGGTTTTCCGACGAGAATTCGTCAATAGATACTTCCCTAAGACGTATCTAGATGAGAAGATCTCTCAATTTGAGAAGGTCACACAAGGACAACATGAACGTTAGTGAGTATGAAGCTAAGTTCATGGAGTTACTACGGTTTTGTCCACAAATGGCAGTTACCGATGAAGAAAGAATTCGACATTTTGAAAAGGGTTTGAAATCTGAACTAGCCACTCCTGTGTCTTCTCTAGAGAATAGAGAAAGGTTTGCTACCTTTGTGGAGTCAGTAAGAAGGATAGAGAGGTCAGAAACCATGAAACAACAGACAAGTAGTAAGAAGATGTACACCTAGCCTCAGGAACAAGGGCCTAAAAGTTTTAAGAAACCAAGATTTTCTACACCATCAGCTTTGTCAGGATTTCCTACACAGACACAATGGGTGTCAAGTGGAAGTAGGGATCATAGTAGTATTCCAAGAGGACCCTCCGACATAGCATCAACATCGGTAACTGGATCGTATAGACATTTTGCACCCAGGATATGTTACCTATGTAGACAGCCGGGACACCTGGCAAGGGATTGTCCAGACAGGAATACAATAATGACTCAGCCCCAAGGACAGAGTCTGCAAGGCTCACAAGGGAGGCTCTATAATAATAGAGGACGTGGACAAACGTCCCATACAGGTCAGATGAAATAAGTTTTGTTTTAATATTACATATCAGGATTCTATGTGTTAAAAATATGTAATTTTGCTGCTTCTGAATTCCTTGACTAGGTCCTGGAAGAACACAAGGGAGATAAGAACTTGTATCTTACTCAGTATTCTTTAAAGCAATTTATAATCTCCCTTAACTGTGTATGAAAAGGATGAAATATAGATGTGATACCTGAAGAATAATCTAGTATGGTAAATTATGTGTGTATAATGATATGAAGAACGAGGAATATGTTGATAAGTAAAATACATACTACCTAATCTCAATACTTATATACCCTGGCCGGGTATATAGTTATTGTATATAAGGCAAGTATGAAACTCCTAGATTGTTATCTTTTGATTACTCTAATCAGGTAATTATTCTATAACAATCTAGAGAGTATAAGGAAAAATTAAATAAGAAAAGCTAAGTGAATACTTAGTGAATATGCTCAGTGAATATACTCAGTGAATACTTAGTGAATATACTCAGTGAATACTTAGTGAATATGCTCAGTGAATATACTCAGTGAATACTTAGTGAATATGCTCAGTTAATACACTCAGTGAATACTTAGTGAATATGCTCAGTGAATATACTCAGTGAATACTTAGTGAATATACTCAGTGAATACTTAGTGAATATGCTCAGTGAATATACTCAGTGAATACTTAGTGAATATGCTCAGTGAATATACTTAGTGAATACTTAGTGAATATGCTCAGTGAATATACTCAGTGAATACTTAGTGAATATACTCAGTGAATACTTAGTGAATATACTCAGTGAATACTTAGTGAATATGCTTAGTGAATATACTCAGTGAATACTTAGTGAATATACTCAATGAATACTTAGTGAATATACTCAGTGAATACTTGGTGAATATGCTCAGTGAATACACTCAGTGAATACTTAGTGAATATGCTCAGTGAATATACTCAGTGAATACTTAGTGAATATACTCAGTGAATACTTACTGAATATGCTCAGTGAATATACTCAGTGAATACTTAGTGAATATGCTCAGTGAATATACTCAATGAATACTTAGTGAATATGCTCAGTGAATATACTCAGTGAATACTTAGTGAATATACTCAGTGAATACTTAGTGAATATACTCAGTGAATACTTAGTGAATATGCTTAGTGAATATACTCAGTGAATACGTAGTGAATATACTCAGTGAATACTTAGTGAATATGCCAAGTGAATATACTCAGTGAATACTTAGTGAATATACTCAGTGAATACTTAGTGAATATGCTTAGTGAATATACTCAGTGAATACTTAGTGAATATACTCAGTGAATACTTAGTGAATATGCTCAGTGAATATACTCAGTAAATACTTAGTGAATATGCTCAGTGAATATACTCAGTGAATACTTAGTGAATATGCTCAGTGAATATACTCAGTGAATACTTAGTGAATATACTCAGTGAATACTTAGTGAATATACTTAGTGAATACTTAGTGAATATGCTTAGTGAATATACTCAGTGAATACTTAGTGAATATACTCAGTGAATACTTAGTGAATATACTCAGTGAATACTTAGTGAATATGCTTAGTGAATATACTCTTAGTGAATATGCTCAGTGAATACACTCAGTGAATACTTAGTGAATATGCTCAGTAAATATACTCAGTGAATACTTAGTGAATATGCTCAGTGAACATACTCAGTGAATGCTTAGTGAATATACTCAGTGAATTTCCTCAGTGAATACTTAGTGAACAAACTTAGTGAATATACTTGGTGAATTTCCTCAGTAACTACTTAGTAAGCATACTCAATGAACTCCTTCAGTGAAGCCTTTGAGACAATATACTGAGTAAAATATCTGTGTTAAGGTATGTATGTTCCTCTGATGGTAAGCATTCTTGAGTAATATTGGAAGAATGTTCTTTTATTCTTTTTCCTTTCAAAAAGTATGGACACCTTATGTTAGGGTCTTATGCTTTATACAAGCATAAACAGTGATAAGAAGTAATTAACAAAAGGGACTTTGTACAAATTACAAACCCATAATATCATCATGATGATCAATCTATTTTTCCTTTCCCTGGGATTTCGAGGACGAAATCCTTATTAGGGGTTTATAATTTGTAACATCCCTGACCTGAGTTATAACCTAACCCTAGAAGTTTTTCTTAAATATGTAATTAAACTCTTGTAATTATCTTTTAGCAGGTAATAAAAGCTCCTAAGGAACATATGTTTCCATTCCTGTCCCCTAGGAACAATGTTGTAGTATTGTTTTGCAATGTAGGGACCTATGTGCAATTATCCAGTTAAGAGGTTTAACTTGCAGAGTTCACAGGTTAAGATGTACCCTTGATGATGAAACATCATAAGAGTGAATCTGATGAGGCATGATGAATTTTTCAAGCTTGGGCATTCAGATGCAGCTTGTGGAATGATCATGGTGCTTAAAACCCCTAATTTGGAGTAAAGTGCAATTTACCCAAATTGTGGGTGAAACTTGTAAAGTACACCTTCTAGAGCATCTTATATGACTCTTGGCATCATTTAGAGTAGAAATGATGAAAGAGATGCACCAATAAATAATCAGATAAGAAAAGTAATCTTTGTGCATAAAATTCACCATGTATGTCTATGCAGACCTTCATATGTGTACCCTAGTTGAAAGTTGATCTTTTCTACCCTTAAATCTTGAGCTTTGATGAACTTGGTTTAAGTTTAGATGGCTTGGACGTGCCTAAGAAGCAAGGAGGGATTTAGATGAAAATCCCATGCTTTAGAGGTCCTTATGGTGTAAAATGGCCTAAAGTATATAAGCCCTTTTCCTTGTAAACCAAGTGAACGATCCTTCATTTCTCTTCACTTATCTTCTTTCTCAAAACGTCTAAGGCAAGCTCTGGAGCTCAGGGAGGTGACCAAGTAGTTCTAAGGTGAGAAGAACCATCTTCAAGCTCATATTGTTGGGTGAATTCATCATGCAAGCTTGGTTTTGTGGATAACTCACTTAGTTTTCTTGTTCTAGCCATCCATTTCTACCTTTCTTTGGAGGAATAACACTTGACCAAGTTGTGGAGTTCAAGACGCCATTAGAGGCTTGAAGCCTGGAAGCTTGGAGCTCCAAGAACATCGTTTAAGGCGGGTTTTATAATTCTAAACTCTACACTTTATATGCATGTTTTGTTCTTGTAATTCTAGTACTTAGTTCTTCTTCTACCTCCCTTCTTCCTTGCACTTTGCAAGTAAAACGGTGGAATAACCGACCTTGATAGAGGTTGAAGAAGGTGGGCATGATTACCAAAGTGACTTTATCAAACGATCCTGTTTTCCCTCCCCCTCTGACCAGACCGTTTGAAGGGCAAACGGGTTCACATGGTCGGTTGGAGCAAACGGGTTCAACCCATTTGAGGGCGTCGACCAAGCATTGACCGTTTGGGATTCCTGTTTATAATCATGTAGGATAATGACCCACCAAAATTGAGGGGTTAACTCCAAAGGAATCGTAGGTTGAAGGCCAATCAATTAGGCAATCGAATTGAATTAAGTGCTGATTTTTCCAAACTGATTAACTTGAACTTTTTGGGCAAACGGGTTCAACCTGTTTGAGTGAGTTGACCAAGCATTGACCGTTTGAGATTCATGTTCATAATATGTTGAGTTTCATTCCTGCAAATAATTAAAGTTAAATTCTTAACCAATTGAGAGTGGAAGGCACTTCAACATCCTCACCCTAATCGGGCTGAAATTGTTGTTTTCATATATAGATTTTGTTGAGTTTTGGGTTGAAGGACCCAAACGGTCTCAATATCGTTTGGGGGTTCCTCCAAACGGTCTCAAGACCGTTTTGGCACAACTCAAGACCGTTTGAAGGTCTAAAGTTGAGGTAATTTGATGGGTTGAGGGTCCAATTGTAATAAGTTGTTGAATCGATAAAAATGCTGAGTTTAGACCTAATTCAAGTTCAACCCTAATCCAACCGACTTGGTTTTTGGTAAAACTTTGGGCAAACGGTCTCAAGATCGTTTGGAGGTCATCCAAACGATCTCAAGACCGTTTGGGCCAAGTTTGGGCCCAATTGGAGTTCAATTGATAGGTTCAACCTTGATTTGATTCACATTGTTGAAAATTGATGATTAGCCGATTGGAAACCTTAATTGAGTTAGACTTAACTCTAATTGGCTTCCAATTAAAGGTCAAATTGCTGTCCAATTGTTTGAGGCTCATATTAGTTGACTCAATTTGTAAGTGGTTAACATGGCTTGGGCCAATTGAAGGCTTCAACCAAGGATATCCTATTCTATCATAACCTTTATGTCACCTTTCATGACCACACTCGTTTAGGCTCAAATGGGTTGACACTCGTTTAGGCTCAAATGGGTTGACACTCATTTAGGCTCAAACGAGTCCACACCCGTTTCAATCCAAATGGGTTCACACCCGTTTCAACTCAAACGAGTCCACACCCGTTTCAATCCAAATGGGTTCATACCCGTTTCAACTCAAACGAGTCCACACCCGTTTCAATCCAAATGGGTTCACACCCGTTTCAACTCAAACGAGTCCACACCCATTTCAACTCAAATGGGTTCACACTCATTTCAATTCAAATAGGTTCACACTCGTTTCAACTTAAATGGGTTCAATTGAGTGATACCTAGTTTTAATCAAACCCTAATCACATGATGGTGATGTGTTGACTTGTGTTAGTCAATGAGGACTTAACCCAACCTAATCTAGAGTGGTGTAATCACCATCTACTAGTTAGAGGAGAGAGAAGGTACCAATTATGGTGGAAACTCAAGTAAAATACCTTCAATATACATGAATGTGCATGAATAGGGTATGATCCACTATGTGAAATCATGGAAACCCTAACTATGATAATTGATGAATCTTAACCTAACCTGAGAGCACCAAAGGTGATGTTTTCTCATACATGATGATGATATGAGTTCAATTCATGTAATGTGAGTAGTAAACCCTAATTCAAGGGTGATGACATGTAATGTGAATAGTAAACCCTAATTCAAGGGTGATGACATGTAAGGTGAATAGTAAACCCTAATTCAAGGGTGATGACATGTAATGTGAATAGTAAACCCTGATTCTAGGGTGAGGGCATGTAATGTGTGCCTTAAAACACTATTGGATGAAAACCAGGGAAACCTAGCTCTTGTAAGAGTAGGGAGATACAACTTCTTTAAATGAGTTATTTATTGTTATCAGTTGAATTGACCATGTAGGTTCCTATATGAGGATGATCATATCCAGGTATGGATGATGATGCTATATTCATTGAAAGCATGTTGTTAGCTTTATGAATAGTGATATATCCTGGTGCCTTGTTAGTGTCATCTTATGAGATTGATGGGCTGTGAGAGCCATGAGTACCATCAAGGTCATGCTTAACAGATGACTTGTGATGAGAGAATTGAGAAATGATAATTGATGTAAGTTAGACTTGTTACATTTAGTATCCTTCTTTCTTAGCTGCTATGCTAATGTTTAATATTCAAGAACATGTATGTTATCTGATAAGTGATAACTTATGAGTTTGATAGGTTGAATGAGTCATGAGTAATATGCGCTGATGTTCATCAAAGGTCATATTATTTAGATGACCAGATAAAATAATATGTTGTTGGTAATAAATATTATAATTAGTCCAGGGGTTTGGACTCTCACTTTCCGGATTCTTAGTGATAATTTGTTTAGGGATTGATATCCCTATGTTAAATTATGAAATGTGATCCTGATATAGAGTGTTACTATGTGAAGTTCTATTACAAGATAATCCTATGAAAGGCTTAACTACAGACTTATGGGTGATGAATGTAAATAACCCTTGTGTCACTTGAGTATGGTTAAGTATGATTTCATGTGTACTAATCATACAGTTATGTTGTGGATTTGGAATCTTAACACCTTGTAGGAAAGGGTATGGCTACAGGCCATGATATCCCTTATTATAATGCCAGGTGATGGATATATGATATAAGCTTGAAGAGAGCCAGTGTGGTGATGATGGATTTATAATAAATAGATGTTATACATGTCCTTTTATTTCTAAAAGAAAAGTGATATGTGGGTTTATCTTAGAGATGCTTTACTTCTAGTAGGAGGAATAGATTACAATCTGTGAAACATTGTTCTAACTACTCCTAAAATATATATGACTTCTTTGTGTATTGTTATCCTCTTATTCTGTAATAATCATGTTTTTGGCGAAGGGTTATAACTCCCGCTGGGACAATTATTTAAAATTGTCTCACCCCGTAGATTTCAACTTTTTAGGTGGTCGCCAAGGACGAAGGGACCAATCTCCAGATGACCAGTATCAGCAGCAGCAGCACCCGGAGCAGCAGTAAATCTTAGGTGGAGATGTAGACTGCTGAGTTATATAGATAGATAGTCAGTCCTATGCGTCCTCTGTACTCTCAGGTCCTTGGAGTCATGGTCTGAGTTTTGATTCGTCTCTTGAGATTTTGTAGCATGCTATGTATAATTACTCAAGAAGTAATTAACAGAGATGTAAACAGTTTATCTTGAATCTATGAAAGGAGTTTTTATGGTTTCAATGTCTTATCTCAAAAAGTTTTATTTTCCGCCGATTTTTGGTATTCTGCTGCTAAACGAATCGCTTCTGCTATGTTTACTTCGAAGTTCATGTGTTCATCTCGGACTTTGGAGATCAGAGCCCACAATGTCTCTCTCAGGTTTTCTTGCTGCCATTTTAGTAATTTTTCTCTCAATCTATAGAAAACCCCCAACATGGATAGAAGTGGCACCGCGTGGTATGGCAGCTCAAGTTCAATGTCTGGCACACTACTTGTGAGATAAATCATCCTTTTGTTCTTCATCCTAATAGTTTGCGAGCGCATAAGGTAATTGAGGTCAACAAACTCTGCCTCACATGTGTCTTCAAACCCGGAAAGATCATATCTCAATGCGAGTGCAATTGAAGTCACAACCCCCCCCATAAAAAAAGGTGTTGTACTTTTGAAGAGTATGGACCTAATTTGATCAATCAGTAGCACTCCAAGGTCTATATACCTTTTGTGGTCCATAGCCATCAAGAAAAACATATCCTTTAAAGAAATGGAGCCTTGGTTATCATACCTTCCCACAAGGGTATTTGCTAAGACCTTTTGCACATAATGGATGAGGGGGTTGCTTAATGCAGATGTTTTAGACCTCCCTACTTTGTAATCATCTCTGCATGTCAGAGTCTTCTAGAAATGTGCATAATCAAAATCTACCTCCTTCTCTAGCAGGCCATCATCCATCTTCTTGACCTCTTCAGGATTTGTAGCGAAGATACAATTTAGCTCAGTAGTTGTGAGGGTGTGCATGTTGCCCATCATGGAAAATTTGATAGCATCACTACCTATCAATTTGGTCTTCTCCAGAGTGGCAAAGAACTCTCTAGTAAGAGTGGTGTAGGTTGCTTAAGGTGTGAAAAGGACGTTCCACAGCCCCATTGTCTTCAAGCTTCCTTCCACTGCCTCTTTGATCCCAAGATCATCAATAGTCTTCTCAATACCATATCGAGTGGGGACGACTCGCCTTGTCATGCATTCAGGGTATGTGAGATCAATTTTTCTTTTCCTGTGTCCTCTTCCATAGGACACTCCTAACGGGGCCTTGACTAAGTCCTTTACTCTATCTGCCTCCAGTTGTTCCAGAACATCATCTCCCTCGAGCACCAGCTCCATTTCTTCTTCCTCACTTTCATCTTCATCTTCCTCCATTCTATACGATTGAGACCCCGAACTCGTGTCAAGGTCGTATGAGTGTGTAGATTATTCTTCATCATGACGTAGTTACCGTGAAGGTTGCGGCTGCACACCACACCCCGCCGCCGCATGAGACGTCGAATGGCGGGCTGGAGTGGGCTTTGGCGGTAGCTTGGATGAGGACGATGCTACTTTGGATCTTTGGCTTCTTTTTGTAGTCACCGTCTCGACCTCAACTATGATGTTATCCAAGTCGATTCCCATGGAATCCTCTTCTTCTTCCCCCTCATACGTGGTGTTAGTGATTTGGTGACTATCGGACGAGCGGGAGTGGGATGCGCTCACCGATTGTGAGCTACGGAGGGATTGGTAGGTGAAGGTGGTTGGTGAAGGGATATGGGAGGGCACGAACACATCGGAGGAGGCATTTTTGGAACACCGCTTTCCTCTTGTGATGATATTAGCCCCCTTTGTGATGGCCTTTCCAATCTTCTTCATGGTGGGGTTTGGAGGTGAAGTGGAATTCAGATTTTTGGTGGAGGTGGTGGTATGGATGTGGATCTGTGTGTGGAATGGAAGGAGAAAGATGCTTGGATGGTGGAAATGAAGTTTGATGTGGATTTGGGCAAAAATGGAGGGTTTATGTGGAGGTTTAGTGGAGGGGGTTGTTGGGCGGATTGGAGATTAATGTGTAGATGGAGGGGCGATTGAGAGAAAATAGGTGGTGGAAATGGAAGGGGGTGGATGGGGAATGATTTGGGATCGATTGGAGGCTGATTGGAGGTGTTTTTGGGGGTGGGAGATGGAAAATGGGGGAGCATGAGGGTGGTTTTCACCACCAAGGTCATTTTCTGGAGGTGGAAGATGAAGAAATGAAGAGGGGGGTCGGGTTTGGATGTTTAAAAGATATATTTTTTTGATGAACTGGGCTCGGCCATGGTCATGGAGAATGGCCACGGTCGTGGCCAGGGCTTGGTGGCACGGCCATGGCGGGTGCCACGGTCATGTTGTCGATGAAGAATGCCCCGGTCTGACCTTGCAACGGTCGTGGAAGGGAGCCACGGTCATGGCCAATCAACTTCAAAATAGCTGTGGCGACTGCCCACGGACGTGGCCATTCTTGCCAAAACAACCTGACATCTTATGTAACTTTGATGAAATAAACCCCACAACCATGGTGGATGCCCATGGTTGTGGCCATGCTTCCTTGACACGACCATGGTAGGTGGCCATGGCCATGGTGATTCTTCCAAAACAACCTGTAACTTGGCCAAGTTGAAGCAATAAAACCCATGACTGTGGCGGATGGCCACGGTCATGTTTGGACACTTTTTCCACGGCCGTGGTCAAGCTCCACGACCATTTTGGGGATACTCATTCAGTTTTCTCAATTCAAAAACATGAACTTCATTTTTATTTGTCATTTGGCCACAAATCTGCCTTAATGACCATGACTCAACTTCTATCCCTTCTCTGTCTAGTGTCTAGCACCTTCCACATCATCAAAGCTGCACAAAAACTATCAAATACAAGTGTGTGTGTGTGTGTGTGTTTTCTTGGAAAATTTTAAAAACAAAGCAAAAGTATCAAAAATGTAAGGTTGGGTCAAAAATTCCCAAACCTAGGTGGGTTGCCTCCCACAAGTGCTGAGTTTCTTGCCTTTAGCTAGGCTTCTTGGTGATTCTTCATTCATTCACCCGTTTGGAATTCTCATGTGTCCATTCTTGCAAAACATGCATCCCTCATTTGCACTCAATCTATTTTCCTCATCCCTTTCATCACAATAATCATTACCAATTTCTTCACCTTGGCGTCCTCTCAAATGCCCATTTGGACTTGTGAAGTGATCATGTTTAATATCCCTATCTCGGATTCGCCGGGTTGATGTCTTATACATGTTGATGTTGATATTCATGTCCATGAATGAGACTCTCATAGTGCCACTATGCACATGAATGTCGGCATCAGTTGTAGATAAGAACGGCCTTCCCAAGATGATGGGAATGTTCCAATCTTCTGACTCCATATCAAGTACAATGAAATCCGTCAAGAATATTGTACTTTTCTCTTTGTCTATCATCACCAAGACATCATCCACTCTACCCCTAGGCACTTTTATGGATCTATCTGCCAAATGGAGAGTGCAATGTGCTAGATTCAACTTTCCTAAGCCCAACTCAACATAGACATTGTATGGCATCAAATTCACACCAGATCCCAAATCAAGTAAGGACATGTCTATGCGATGTCCCCCTATATAACTAGGTATAAGTGGGGCTCCTAGGTCTTTTCTCTTCATGGGAAGGGAATGTTGTATGATGGAGCTCACTTGTTCGGTTAATCTCACCTTCTTTGGAATCCTCCTCGTTGATCTTCTTTTCATAGTGCATAGGTTCTTGAGGAACTTGGCATATGATGGGATTTTCTTGATAGCATACAAAAGTGGAATGTTCACCTTCACTTGGAGAAAAACCTCAAGAATATCAACATTGTGTTTTTGCCTCCTTTTCAATTCTAGTTGCTCATCTAGTGCTTCTATGAATGGAGGATCACTAATTTTTGTCGTACTTGCATGAACATGCGGCAGAACACTAGGGGTAGGACCTACAAAGGGGATATGTGGTGGATTACATGGAATCCCAAACTCAACATGTGGTATCACAACATCATCTTCAGCAATATCAATCACAGTATCACCACTTAGTTGCCTTTGCTTCACTTTATCAACCTTTCTTTGACTTGAAGGTTGCTCAAGAGACTTTCCACTCCTTAGAACTTTCACATCACTACCTTGCTCATGGTAGAGAGGGGGAGCATGTTTTCGTTGTGGAGGAGGTGAAGGTGACACTTGGGGTCGAAATTGAGGTGGAGAAGAGAATTGAGGAGGAGGAGAGAATTGGGGTTGGAAAGTGAAGTTTTGGGAAATTTGAGGTGAGGGTGGTGGTGGAGGAGTGTAAGGCTTGGAATAGCCTTAGAAGGAGTGAATGGGATGTACTTGCATGGGGGTGGACTATAGAAAATGTGGGAAGAAGGCATAGGTCTACTTGCTTCATGGTGGCTCATGATGGGTTTTGAAGACAATTTTTCTTCTTGGAGAGTGATTATGGAAGATAGATATTCTATTCTCTCTTCTAACCTTGCAACATCTCTTTGAACATCATCAAATACTTTCAATCTAGAGATAACCTCTTCCTCAAACCCTGAGCTATATGTGGGACTTTGTGGTTTCTGGTAGCTATAGGAGTGAGGTGCCCTCTTTTCTTCCCCATAGAACTCAATAGCATTAACTGAATGACAAGGAGGTTTGGTCAGTTGGTTTCTCATGAAGCTCACCATTTCACCAAACATTTTCATCAATTGTGGGCTTGAATCATCGTGAGTTCGAGATGTCACACCAAAAGATAGGTCACTGCCACTAACCACACTAGAAGCTTTTATCCTTGAACTTTCTGCCAAACTCTCAAAGAAGGGTCATGTGTCTTCAGGTGGTTCAGCCATAAAAACTCAACCACAAGAAGAATCCACTGTAGCTTGACTTGCATGAGATAGACCAGAGTAGAAGGACTAAACTAGCTGACACAAAGGGATCTCGTGATGTGGACATTCTCTCAACATCTTTTGAAATCTCTCCCAAGCCTCGTGGAAACGCTCATTATCTATTTGACAGAAACTTGCTATTGTACGCCACATTTGTGTTAGATTTTCTATAGAGTAGAATTTCCTCAAGAAAGCATTTTTCATCTCTCCCCAACTCATGATGTCCTTTCTTGAATCATACCACTCTTTGGCTTTGTCTTTGAGGGAGAAGGAGAACAAAGTCAGCCTGATTGTATCATCACTTGTTGTCGACGTCCTGAAGGTGGAGCATACTTTAAGAAAGGAGTCCAAGTGCTTGTAGAGGTTCTCACTCTCTGAGTCGTAGAAGATGGGCAGGAGCCCAAGAAGACCTAGAGGGATGGAGAATTGCTCCCCTGGCATCTGATCAACCCTGCTAGCAATTGGCGATTTGTAGTTTCTAGGCATGAAGTAGTCTTGAAGTGGCTTGTGAAGTGCATTTTGGCCTTCAATCTTGTCTTCCCCCGAATGGCTTGTCACATACACAAAGCACAACCAAACAAAAGAGAACAAGTTAGTAAACCAATATGCACAAAGAATGCAAAGAATAATGAATAAAGAATAGCAATGATGAGGACAGTAGGAAAAGTCAAAGCAAAACTAACTAATAGGGTCGAGCACCTCTAATCCCCAGCAACGGTGCCAGAAAGCTTGGCATGCTCCCGCCAATGGTGTTACACACTACTCAATTGTAGTTTTGAATAGATGCAACCCCACAGGCGAGAGCACACGGTTGGATTCACTTTCGATATTTATAAAACCTAAACTGGCTACCTACGTCTACCAAAACACTACACCTGTAAGTGCACGAGGTCGTGTCAGAGTAAAGGAAGGTGGCAAGTATAGGGTCGATCCATAGGGAAAAGAGGGGGCACTAGAGCTAAGTTTAGTTTGGCTAGGTTCCTACTGCGGAGACTAGGATTAAGGGTTTGAAGGTTAGAGTGGGCTCGGTGAGAGGAGTGAAAATCCATGATGAGCTCGGTGAAGACTCCTCCTTCTCCACCTCCTAGCAGCTGTAGCTCGAGATCCCTCCTCCAAGGTAGGTGAATGACATGGATGTATGGTGGAAATGGAAGGAAAGTAGGGTTTTGATGGTGGAAATGGTGAAATGGAGGTGGAATGAGGTGGGAATGAGTGGAGGATGAAATGGGGAGGCTAGAGTGGTTGTAGGGTAGTTAACCCTCGTGCCCCAGCTACCACCTATGTATATATAGGTGGTAGGGAAGCACTAGGGTAAGTAGGGGTAGGATAGGAAAATCAGTGTAAAAGTATGGTAGGGTAGGTTGGTCACCACGGCTGTGTTGATGTGCCACGACCATGGTGAGGGTAGGATGGAATGGTCATGGAGTAGGAACATGGGTGTGTTGGTCTTCAGTGGCCACGGTCATGGCAGACAGCCACAGTCTTGGCGATTTGGGGGGCAACTCCCTGTTTTCTGTTAGTTTTTCACAATAAACGGTGCGACCGTGCGGATGGCCATGGTCGTGGTGTCTTCAAAGGGCCACGGTCGTGGCAGACGGCCACGGTCATGGCAGACGGCCACGGTCGTGGCAATCTGGGTGCAAATCCCCTGTTGTCTCGATTGATCTTTCACAATAAATGCCATGAATGTGGGGTTGTGTCCATGGTCGTGTTGGGGTCTGCATCACTTGATTGTCCTTCAAACTTCATCATTTATGGATATCTTTGTTTGATGACAACCCTTGGCCATTGGAGGTAGGTTGAGGGAGATTTTGGGGCCTTATTTTGACCCCCCCCCCCATGAGTGGAGGAGCCCTAGAACTCCTTCCTTCTCTCTCGTCCATCTAAGGCATGGTCCAAGTACCTGAAAAAGTGCAAAGAACATCCATAAGCACATTTGGAAATGATAAACATATTAGGGGGAAAAGGATTGTAATCTAACATGTTTAGATGTGATTTAAGTGCAAAATGACACAGGATGACGCCCTAAAATAGGGCTACATCAATAGCCTATCATTTGATAATTTGATGACCAAATATCAGTTGTCATGACAACTCGAGAATCATAGCTCTTCAAGAACTCAATTACCTTTTTCTTCTCCTCATCATATATCTTCACAATATCAGTCTTTATGGTGTTCCTAGTCAGACATTTGAACGAAGGCTGAATGATATTAAAAAAAATTTGAAATCCAATGTGTTCCACAATGTTTAATGGGTAATCATGTAAAAGCATCATATCTGCAAGAGCCCTTCGCCTATTTTCTTGGTTAAATGCAATTTTCATTGCCTCTCTTGTACAGATTGCTCTTTGCTCTCCTAAGACTATCTCCATTCAAAAACCAACACCTCAGATTCCTATGATCATGAACATGAGATGTCCCATGCTTGGTATTTACTGCATATACTTTATGGCAGTAGATACATTCTGCTTTCCACTACCCCTCCACCTTCTTCCTCTTATAATACTTCCAAACCTTGCTCCTAAGAACTTTAGATGGTGATGAAACACCATTATTTTCATCAGGTAAGGTCTCCTAGATAGTAGGGCGTGGAGTTGTGTTTGGAGTCCTAGATTCTTAAGAAAGGGTTGCCATGTCTAGAAACATACTAGGCAATTAGAATTTCTGTACTACTATCCTAAATTAGGAATGTAGATAGATAGAATTTCAAGAAAGGGTTGTCACATTTAGAAACATACTACCAATTAGAATTTTTATACTTATATCCTAAATTAAGAATGCAAACACATAGGGTGAATATATAGGATAGAAGGGGCATCCAGTTCAACATTATACTAGTTAACTAATTGAGTAATAAGAAAATACGAAGGGTCAGTGATACATCACATAACAGTGTTAATAAGATCATGATGAACTAATCTTTGGTTCTTTATGTTGTCTCTCTTCTCCTCAATAGAAAGCACCATTGTCTAGATGTAACCATACAAACTGACCTTAGCATTTACTTAACTAGCATGATGCATTTATGCAAGTAAATTACCTAGATCAATAATTAGAAAGGTGGAATAGTATTTTTTGTTTTAGCGATTCTGGATAGGAAACTACAAATATGCCAAGCACTTATCAATCAGTGAGAAATCAACATTAACCACACCCCCAGTCTATGATTATGAGTTGTGGTCTTAGGAGGAAACTTGTGCAGAAGCCCGCCCCATTCAAGCAATATTGTAGACAGAAGGTGGTAAAGATGTATTATCGTGGGAAGACCATATGAGAATATGGGCCATTCAAATGGTGCCATACCTAACATTTGTGGACTACAATGCTGGAAAAACACAGCTATCAGTACATTTGCAGTGGTCCAAAACACTTAAAATAGGGACCAAGGAGACCAGCGAGGACACATGCAGTGTAGATGGGCGTGACACTCAGCTACAAGCTTGGCTAGGGCTGTAAATGGGTATGGGTAGACCCGCGGACCCGCAAATTCGGACCCTTAAAAACCCGTCACGGGTCTAATTTTTTATACCCGCATACCCTTGGACCCGTATACCCTTGAACCCGCATATAAGTGGGTCTAATAATGGGTATGCTTGGACCCAGACCCGCTAGACCCGTGTACCCGCTATACATAAGTAACTATTAAAATAATATGTTATATATATCATACTTTACTAGTCTAATTAATATAATTATTGAGATTATATCCTACTCTAAGGTTGAGACTAGTCATATAACTAAGAATTAACTATTCTAGTTACAATAACGAACATCATATGCAAACTTAAAATTAAAATGTCCACTAATCTACAATACTTTCTACATAAATTAAATGTTATGATCATGACTACAAATATGTAAACAATTACTCAATTAATTTTATTGTATAGAATATAGCATTTTCTAATATAACTATTACATGTTAATATACTATATGATAACAATATCTTGTTGTGTTAAATATATATAACATAGTCATTTCTCTTACATAAACAATATGATGTTTTATAGAACCGCTTACCCGCATACCCGCTATTATTGCGGGTACGGGTATGGTGCGGGTCCAGATTTTGTATTATGTGGGTCTAGAACCGGAACCGGACCCGCTAAATTAGATGGGTATGGGTATGGGTATGGCCAAACCCGCACCGTTTACACCCCTAAGCTTGTCTCTTCATCTCCCGTGCCAGATCTGAGTTCCACGACAGAGAGAATACCTTCCATTACTTGATTTGAGATGAGAAGCTCTAGATCTGAATGGGAGCACCGTCGTAGAGCCGTAGTGGCAGGACGCAAAGGTGGGGTTTCTAGAGCTCTCAAGTGGAGAGTGAGGACTGAATGTGTCGTGTCAGTTTCGGGGTGGTAGGCTTTTGGTCACCTAATTATACTACAGTTAGATTGTAAAATACTTGAAAGGTCCTCCATTCTATAATGGATATACCATTTGGTGGGCTGGATCGAGGTGGGCTGGAGCGGATGGTGGTAGATGTGATATTTTTTCCACCCCTATTCCATCCTCCTCACAGCATCATCGTTGGCTCATAGGAAACCTATAAAGGCTCACCCAACTCTAGCAAGGGCTCACCCCACTCCTACACACGGTCGTGGGACTCATCTTATGCATCCTTGCCATGGTAGTAGTGGCTCTTATGGAGATCACATGCCTATTCGTGAATGAGGACACCATGCCTCAGGGTCCTCTACATATCGACTTTGACATTGGAGCATGGTTCCTTTACTATCAAAAAACATGGTATAGATTACAGTCATGTAAAAGGTTACACACTTTAGGTGACATGCTTGTACAACATTTATAATCTATATAAACCTATGTAAAATAGGTGACATATATTTTCACATGTTAGAAAGGTTACAGACTTTAGATGACATGCATGTAAATCACATGTAGTCGGTATAATCATGTGTAACATAGAGGACAAACATTTTATGATACTTGGAAGGGCTACACCCTATAGGTGACATACAATTGAATCACCTATGTTGTAGCGGGGTTTTACCATATAAATGGCATGCATATGAGTCCCATGTGATATGTAAGGGGATATATTATTTAGGTGACATATGTGCCCATCACTAAACTTTTAGGTGACATACATGCTTGTCACTTAACCTTTAGGTAACAAACATGCTAGTCATACAACATCTCCCAACTAATAATAGCCATCAACAATTTGCTCAGTGTCATTTTATGGGGATATGTCAATACATTTATTTGACAATTCATAATGGAAAAGTGTGAGAAAAAATGATGTTGAGAGTTAGTCAAAGTCATTCATAAAGGTATATTGGTATGAAGATCATCCCCAAACTCATACACGTCTCTTTTGTGATCATTCTAAGGCTAATGGGTATTTGTTTTGCAAGAAAAATTGCTCCTTGGAAGCAACTTGTGTAGACAACACACAACCAGTAGCAATTGCTACAAATGGGCAGTGGATGTTACAACCACCCAATCAACTATGCTCTGATCATCCCCAAACTAATGCATGACTCCTTTATGAATAGTTAAGAGACAATACATATATACACCCAACCAATCAAAGCATTTCTAGTGGCTTATTGTGAGAGGACACTGTCATGATATGGGCTCTAGCTCCTCCAACAAGCATTTTCAAAGACTTGTTGTGAGAGGAAACTGTCATGATCTAAGCCCTGGAACCTAGAAAATATATTTTGGGGGACTTTATGTGAGAGGATAATCTCATGATATGGGCCTTGACTCGTCACAAATGCATTTGCCAGGAGTTGATGTGAGATGGCATTGTCATGATATGGGCCTCAGCTCCTAATGATGCATTTCAAAGGACTTTCTGTGAGAGGACATTGTCATGATATGATCCACGTTTCCTCCCAAATGCATTTTTTGGGGGTTATATCAATACATATACTTAAAATTCATAAAGGAGAAGTGTGAGAGAAATTGTTGTTGAGAGTCATTCTAAGTCATTCTGAAGTCATTCATAAATGATATTAACATGAATATTGTCCTGAAACTCATACATGTCTCTTTTCTAATCATTCTTAGCCTAATGGACCTTAGTCTTGCGAGTCAAATTACTCCTTGGCAGCGGTTTATGTATACCACCCACTCCCGAAAAACATTGATGCAATCGGATGGTGGTTGTAGCAAGCACCCGACCAACCATGCTCCAATTGTCTCCAAACTCATATGTGTCTCCTTTATGAATAGTTAAGAGGAAAATACATATATATATACACCTATCCAATCAAAGCATTTCTAGTGACTTATTGTGAGAAGACAGTGTCATGATATGGAATCTAGCTCCTCCCACGAGCATTTTCACAGACTCTATTATGAGAGGACATTGTCATGATATGGGTCATGAAACCTTACAATTGCATTTGGGGGACTTCGAATGAGAGGAAATTCTCATGATATGGGTCATGGAACCTTACTGTTGCATTTTGGGGGACTTCCAATAAGAGGACATTCTCCTGATATGGGCTTCGACTCCTCACAAATACATTTTTAGGGACATATTGTGAGAGGACATTGTCATGATATGGGTCCCAACTCCTCAAAAATGCATTTCAAGGGACATGTTGTGAGAGGACACATCATGATATGAGACATGGCTCCTCCCAAATGAATATTTGTAGGGATATATCAATAAATTATATAAAATTTATAAACGAGAAGTGTGAGAGAAATGGTTGTTGAGAGTTATTATAAGTCTTTCTTAGTCATTTTGAGAGTCACTCATAAAGGGATATTGGCATTATGATAGTCCCAAAACTCATACACATCTCTTTTGTGATCATTCTAAGGCTAATGGGCCTTTGAGGGGCAAATTATTCCTTGGCAGTGGGTTGCGTAGACTGCCAACCCTCAATAAAAATTGATGCAAACCTACAATGGATACAACAAGTACATGACTGATCGTGCTCCAATCATCCCCAAACTCATACACATATCCTTCATGGATAGTTAAGAGGATAAAACGTATATACACCTATCCAATCGAAGTATGTCTAGTGACTTGTTTTGAGAGGACACTATCATGATATGGGCTCTAGCTCCTCCCACAAGTATTTTTACTAACTTTTTGTGAGAGAACATTGTCATGATATTGGCCCTAGAACCTTGCAAATGCATTTTAGAAGACTTCCTATGAGATGATATTCTCATTATATGGGTCGCAAATCCTCACAAATACATTCTTAGTGTAAGAACCCATTACACTAACCAAGATTACTCAAAACATGATCAATCACTAATAAACCACATAGAAGAAAAAGGGGATAATTAAAACTAATTAATTTGTTGCCAAGATGTCCTTGAACATTTACATAAAATCCCAACATCTTGCTTGTATTCATATATCATGTCAAATATCTTTTACAATTGCTTTGTGGCCTCAACCACAATGTGTGTGTGTGTGTGTATACACACACACATATATAATATATATATATATATATATATATATATAAACACAAAAGAACATTATCCACATAAACCACATGTACAAGTATCAAAATACTACCAAAATCTCAAGTTGATTGAAAGATCGTACACAAACTTTCCCGTATAGACCTGAGAGTACATGGATGACTCTAGGACACACTAGACTTCTAATAACCTTCTCTAGGTCCATCAACATAGCTCCTCCTCATTGACACAGGTTTGCTACCACTTCTACCAATCACCTAAAAGGATGTGGTGAAACACAAGGTGAGGTCTATGTCCCAGTGAGAGATATAACTCTCAACAATGCTTATTGATTATAGCAAGTTATTTGATTAAACAACTATAAATGTCAAGAAAATTCAATAGATAAGAATTACAACAAGCATGATTAACAATGTACATACAGGAACAGATAAAAACTATCATCAAGTCTGTCTAACATCATAAAGTAGCTAACACCATTAGCAGGGCTAACAGTATATGCATAGCTAACGGTAAGCATATTTAGCAGCGTGAGATAATTAACATCGTGAACCTAACCAACAATGTCAGTATATATAACCGCATAAGCAAGATTACTTTTTATTATTGCACTATACATCATTGATATGTGAAAGAAGCAATACAAGGGTTGTCATCCAATGTGAGGCGTTGTGTATAACCCTAGCAAATATACTACACAGCTGGATTATGTCTTTATTAAGCCCTGGGGAGTTTGAGGTATACCACTCAGACTCCAACTGACCATTATGAAGTGCTATTCAATTCCATATAATATCTAGGAGAGTTGGTATCCTAAGATCTCCCACCTCGGTCAGTACGAGATAACCACAGTGACATATCAGTCAAACTTCCCACAGTGACATATAGTCAAGTTGCAACACCTAGTCCTTCCTTGGTATAAGGTCATGACACTAGAAACTAGGGTATATAAAACCCTATCATTCAAGGTAAAACCATAGTTGTCCTCAATCACATCATATATACAAATATCCAAGACATAACCGCAGTTGTTCTCAATCCGAGGCATGACCATAACCATCCTACCTAACCTTAAGATTGGGATGACAAGGACACACAACCTCATGCACCTGTACATACTCAATAGTATGTGACTCCTAGCTTCCCTTAGGAATACTCATTTCCCCATCCAGCAAGTGTTGACACTAGAATAGTTCTATGGCACATGGCACTACATGATTAGGGTTTCACTTTATTAGCTAATACCAATTGGGTGTATTAAGACTACATCAAACAAGTGGGCATACAAACCCTAATTCATTTCTAACAAGCATATATGTAATAACAACTCCAAAAGATATAAAATCTATCAGACATAATTCCTCATCTCAACATCACATGGTATTTTTCATTTCCATTCATGAGACTATACTTGTCATCACACCATCACAGGATATAAATCCTTATCACATTATCCCAGGGTACCAGCCCTCGTCAACATAAAGATGATTACACCTCCATAAGGGTTGAGGACATGCCCAAAGGTCATTAAGGCCATCACATCATTTCCTACATGAACACCTCTATCTTTTAACACCTTGAACAAGGTTCAACATGCCATCACCATACTTGTGATACACATGTTCAACATAACATTGTATTAACGATCTAGAATGTTCACTTGGTAATATAAAAGAAAGCATAAATCATAAGGTTGAGATAACCACTAGTTAACATTTTAGGGTTATAACAAAAATTAGAGAGAATACTCCTTCATCATATCATACAAGGAAGCAAAAAATGATTAACCATCATTCCTTAATTGCATTAAGTTAAGTTCAACAAGATAGGTGGAAGTGATATTACAAATCAGCACCTCAAACTAAACCATAGGTCCATACACTTACTTAGCTCAAAGCACATCCTTCACACATAGCATCCCCATCTAATCATGAGCACTCCACCTGACCAAGATAGCTCCTTATCCAAAGAGGAAGCAAACCCTAGGTCAAGGAAGCAAGAAAGAAGGCATCTTCAACTTCTAGCTCAAGCTCCACAATGGATCTAACCAAGAAGAAGAGAGATGAAGGTAGGACAACAAGGAAAATTAAGGAAAAGAGGAGGGTCTTACTTTCTTAGGTCATAAACAAGCTAAGGAAGCTTCACAAGCCTAAAAAGAAGGTGGATCTAAACCCTAGGTTTACATGCAACCATATCGGCCAAGCTCCTTCTCCACCATGGAATGAGAGGGACGAGCTCCAACCAGCAAGGAAGGCAAAGAGGTTAGGTGTGTAAGGAGCTCATTTGTTTGCAAGGAGGGAGGTATATAAAGCTATGGGGGAGAGAGAAGAGAAGGTTAAGGTGTCATCCAAGACTGCCATGTGTCCATGGTCAAAAGAATCATGCCCATGTAAACCATCATGTACATCGGTTGTTGGGAGTCACGTGGACCATCAAGTCTTGACTCCCAGGTCAACCATTGACCTCCAACAACAAGGGAACCATCATATCATGGTCCCTTGGTCACAAGGGTGAAAACCCTAGCACCCCCATCATTTCATCACCTCTCTTGGTGAATCATCGATCCAAGGAGGTTTAAGAGGGAAAAACATCAATCCTCACACCTCTATGGACCACCATTAGATCCCAACACACTACGTAATCCATCAAATCCCAACTCACAAAAAGAACCATTGATTTCTAGCATTCAAGGTATCCCATCCATGAAAGGAAACTCTAAGATCAACCCTAGGTAGATCCCACCACAAAACCAAGGTGTAACAAGGTGCCCCATGGTACAAATATCTCAAACATGATATGAAAACATGTTAGGCACAACACATATATACTCCTATCTGATCATAGCATTTCTAATGATTTTTTGTGAGAGTACACTGTCATGATATGGGCTCTAACTCCTTCCATCAGCATTTTCACGAACTTGTTGTGAGAGGACACTATCATGATATGGGCCCTGGAACCTAGAAAATCCATTTTGTAGGACTTTCTATGAGAGGATATTCTCATGATATGGGCCCCAGATCCTCACAAATGCATTTACATGGACTTTCTATGAGAGGACACTATCATGATATGGGCCCCAACTCCTAAAAATTGCATTTCAAAGGACTTGTTGTGAGAGGACATTGTCATGATACAGGCCATGGCTCCTCCCAAATGCATTTCCTTGGGGATATATCAGTACATTTATTTGAAGTTCATAAAGTAGAAGTGTGAGAGAAATTGTTTTTGAGAGTCATTATAAGCCATTCTAAGAGTCATTCATAAAGTATATTGGCATGAGGATTGTCCCCAAATTCATACATGTCTATTTTGTGATTGTTCTAGGGCTAATGGGCCTTTGTCTTGTGAGTCAAATTTCTCCTTAGCAGCATCTTATGTATACCACTCACTCCCAAAAAACATCGATGCAAATAAGTGGTGGTTGCCAGAAGCACCTGCCTGATTGTGATCCAATCATCCCCAAACTCATATATGCCTCCTTTATGCATAGTTAAAAGTACAATACATATATACACATGTCTGATCAAAGCATTTCTAGTGACTTGTTGTGAGAGGACACTGTCATGATATGTGCTCTAGCTCTTCCCACAAGTATTTTCATAAACTTGTTGTGAGAGGACATTGCCATGATATGGACCCAAGATCCTCATAAATGCATTTTGGGGGACATTTTGTGAAAGGACATTCTCATGATATGCTTCCCTACTCCTCATGAATGCATTTTTAGGGACTTGATGTGAGAGGACATTGTCATGATATGAGCTCCAACTCCTCATAAATGCATTTCAAAAGACTTGTTGTGATAGGACACTATGATATGGGCATTTTTTCTCCTCCCAAATGCATTTTTAGGGAGTTTTTGTGTGAGGACAATGTCACGATATGGTCCATGGATCCTCACAAATGTATTTCTAGGGACTTGTATTGAGATGATAGTGTCAAGATATGGTCCATGGATCCTCACAAATGTATTCCTAGGGAGTTTATGTGAGAGGACATTTTCATGACATGGGCCCTAGCTCCTCACAAATGCATTTTTAGGGAGTTTCTATGAGAGGACATTATCATGATATGGTCTGTGACGAGCGCTGCAAGATAAGTAAGTGAGATCTACAAGCCCCACAAGTGAGTGCTACAAGTCCAACTAGTAAGAGTTGTAAGCCTTGCAAGTAAGTGTTGCAAGCACCCAAACGATCGTTCTCTAATAGTCCCAAAACTCATACACACGTCTCTTTATGAACATTCAAGAGGACACTCAAAATTTTCACTGCATACCCTATTAGCGAATCTCGTCGACAACAATGTATTCGGAAAGAGGGTGTGTGGGATATACCTCATCACAAAAAAAGCAAGTCTAGTGACGTCCTTTCACATTGTGATGTGAGTCACTCCTCACATGCACATACGGTCCTTGTCCGTCCTCCAAACACAGGAGCTCAATGTATGCGTCTCTGCTTTGTCTACGCGGATGGACTGGAACTCCACTTCATGCTTCTTGAAGACCCTGACTTCTCACAAATGCTTTTTTAGGGAGTTCCTATGAGAGGACCTGCCATGATATGGGTTGTGACGATTGTTGGAAGCCAAACAAGTGAAAGCTACAAGCCCTACAAGTGAGTGTTGCATGTCCAACTAGAAATATTTGTAACCCCCATAAGTGAGTGTCACAAGACCCTAAAGTGATTGTTGCTAGCCCTACAAGAGAATGTTGTCACAAGCACTCAAATGGACATGCTCTAATCATCCCCAAACTCATACACAACTCCTTTATAAACATTTAAGAGGAGAATATATATATATATATATATATATATATATATATATATACACTTCTCTGATCAAAGCATTTCTAGGGACTTGCTGTGAGAGGACACTATCATGATATGGGTCCTAGATCCTCCCACAGGCATTTTTGTAGACTTGCTTTGAGAGGAAATTTTCATGATATGGTCCCCAGCTCCTTGCACATTTTGTGGGACTTGCTGCGGATGGACATTCACATGATATGTGCATCATATCCTCACAAATGTATTTTCAAGGACTTACTATGAGAGGTCGTTCTCATTATATAGCCCATGTCACCTTACAAATGCATTTCTAGGAACTTGTTGTGACCGAATAGTGTCACAATATGTGCCATGGCACCTCCCAGGTTACCATTTTGTTAATAATATCAAGTTCCTTGTCAGTTTTGATGGGGTATCTTGCAAAAACCGTTGTTGTCTGACTTCAAAACTCAAAAATTGATTATTGAAACCCCTAATGTTGAATAAAAAAATAGAAATGATAATTTCTTAGTATTTTATGTCACTTTTCAGGACCTGTGCAAAAAGATATTGTTAATTAACAAATACTTAACTAGCACTTAATTCAATAAAAAAAACCTACATAGTATTTCACACCAAATTTCACGTTATGTGAATAGGATATCATTGACCCCTCTTCTTCTCTCTGATCAATCCCATTTTCCTCTCTACAATCCTCAACCTATGAAGATCCTATCAATGCCAAAGCCCTAAAGTTAGGCTTCAATTGCAAATTAAGCAATCTGAAGATGACCTACAATGAAATTGAGGAGGTTAATGCCCAGGAGTAGATCTACGTGAATCCAACCAGAAAGGTGCATTATATAGTAGGATACCAACCACAAATTTGGCAACATGATGTTATTCGTTCAATAACACATTCTTCAAAGGTAACTTTGTGGTCATATATTCATTCACTAGACCAAATTCTATCAGCTTGGCATCCGTTCCCCTCTACCATAGAAAGAGACATTCTTCCGATGACAATCATCAATGGAATCTCGCATTCTATTGTAATGAAATTTGTATTATACTAACATTATAAGTCATTGATAACTTACTATGACCTACTTTCCATGCATGTAATTGATGTCTTCTTGAACATTTATTCCCTTAACTCAATTTAAAGATACGATCCTTGTAATATTTGATCATGTTTCCCTCTTAAACATCTCTCAACTTAAACTTTTCTTTATTGGTAAAAGGCATGCAATCATCACTAGTTCTTTTAGCATGCCATTTTTCTAGAAAGGAAATTAGGGTTTTATTCATTCTAGATTTGGGAATAATACATTTCGCTTCTAAGTTAATATTGCATAGATTCATATCCATAGGAAGTCCAAGTTTGAGAATAGCTTGAAATCTAATAGCATCAAACAAGAATCTTAAATCAGGAATCCCCATATCATTTCAAAGTATGATCTTGGTACCGTGATCAATCAAAAAATTGATATAAGAAATCATCTCCTTCCCAATTTTTCTTAGTTCATGGAAATATCAAGACATGGGATTTTTTACTTCTCTACGACTAAATAGCTACTATAACAGAAAAATATTTTAATATGTATGAGTGAATGAAATGAAGGAATGGAACTTCAGTAATTAAATTTAAATAACATGATATAGAGGATAATTTGGTATAGAGGAAAGAAAATTTGATGGTAGGTTTGAATATTACAATGTAAAAACAAAGAAGCACAACATATAGTATACCATAATTGTAAATTGTCGATTAAGAAGTCTCTTTGATTGTTGGGGTCCCATTCATCAACATAGGAACATCTGGGTAAATATTTTAGAGGATAAATAAGCTCAACATCAGATTATAGGGACTAAAATGTAGTTTCTTTTAATGAAAGTCAAAAGACTACAACTTTGTATTGACCCTTCCCCCACAACACCCACACTGCCCTTCTCTCCCCACTCAACTCGCATCAAAGTGCTCTCTATCCTCCTTGACTTTGCATGCCTCTCCACATTCCCAGTCCCCCCAATTTGTGTTCTCCACTAATCGATCCTTCATCTCCATCCCTGGAGGCTCTTCTTTTGTTGCCCTACTCTCTCCTGATTTTCTAGACTCTATTATCCACCTTCGATCCACCGCCTCCAACCCTCTGGTAGTTTTTCATTGTCACCCTACTCTCTCTCACTCTGCCTGCCCCCTTTCTCTACTTCTCCCACCGTTGCACCCATACTGCCGCCTCTGATTATCTCAACGAGCCATTCCATTTCCTTGCATACCTCCACCACACCACCTCATCCCACCCTCTCTCACCTTCTCCACATTCCTCGCTTACTGCCCTCATCCTCACCCGCCCTCCCTACCTCCTTCCACCTCTTCTTTAGGTTACTGTTCCCAATTTACTCCTTAAGCCTCTTGCCTCTTTTCTACAGTCTTTTGTCTCAAATCAGATGTCATGGATGTGATCTGATGCCTGGAGACACTCTCACTACTATAACTTTTGAAGATTTTGATGTCCCAATGTTTGAAAATTTGTTAGGGTTCAATCTAGTGCTTTGTCAGATCGAGGCAGAGCACAGGGTGGAATTGGTCAAACCTATGGTTGAGAATGGGGATGAGGAATCTTGGATAAAAGGGGGTGTGAGAGTAAGAAGAGTCGGGATCAAATTCCAGAATATTTCCTAGCTCAATCTAAGGTTCTATTTTATTCATATTAGACAGTCAAACTTGCCAGCTAATAATAGAAAGGGTTGATCGCACATCGTGTCACCACCCTACTACATAGGCTACAACCCATCACTTCCATCCTACCACATGGCTACAACTTGGATCAAACAAAATAAAGGAAAACCCCACTTCCATCGAAGACTAGGAAAATGCTTTATTACAACCGGACCCATGGACTCATAACAACTCTCTCCCTCTTAATTTCCGTCATCGTCCTCGACGACCAACCATGAAGGGAAATCATTGTTTAGCTCCTCATACCATTCCCAAGCTGCTTCATCATATGTCTTTCTAACCCACTTCACCAAGACTGCCAATGTTATTGAATGTCCATCCCTTACCTTCCTTCAATTCAGGATCTTCTCAGGAAATCGAGATGTCATGGCCCAATCCCAATTTGGAGGTGACATTGGTTCTGCAGGTTGATCTCCATGGAAAGGCTTGAGTTGCAAAACATGAAAAATTGGATTCACCTTAGCCTCTGCTGGCAGCTTTGGTCTGTGAGCGACAACTCTTATCCTTCCCACTACTTCGAAGGGGCTGAAAAAATTTGCTGGCCAATTTCTATGAAGCTTGCCTTACGATAGAGTGTTGTCTATACAGTTGGAGTTTTATCTATACCAGGTCCCCTACTCCAAATTCCTTGTCTTTACGGCTCTTATCATCCTGTTTCTTCATTCTTTCTCGCACCCTATCCAAGTTGGTCTTTAACTTCCATATGATCATGTCTATCACCTTTAGGATCTTTTCCATCACAAGTGACGTTGTTGTTCCAGCCTCATGGGGAATTATCTCTGGTGATTTCCTCCCATATACCACCTCCAAAGGAGTCCACCCATGCATGAACTGTTGTGTGGTATTGGGCCAAAATTCTACCCACAGTAGCCATCTCAACCAATCCTTTTGTTTTTTATCACAAAAACACCTTAGGTATGTTTCTAGGAAATGATTGAGTACCTCAATTTGTCCATCTGATTGAGGGTGGTAAGCGAAAATCCTAATAGCTTGGTTCCACTCTGCTTGAATAACTCCTCCCACAATCGACTAGTGAACACCAGATCCCTGTCAAAAACAATTCTCACTGGCAATCCATGTAATCGAACCACTTCCTGGATGAAACTCTCCGCTACTGTCAGGGTTGTATAAGGATGTCCTAAAGAGATAAATTGTTTGTATTTAGACAACCGATCCACCACCACCATTATTGTGGAATTGCCCTTGATGGTGGGTAGTCCTTCTATGAAATCCATGGATATCTCCTCCCAAATGGCCAGTGGTGCTAGAAAAGGTTGTAACAATTCCACTGGAGCTCGAGTTTCATATTTGCTTTGTTGACAGATCGTGTAATTTTTGACCCACTTATTGACTTGATTCTTCCTAAGTTTCTCCTAATCTAATGCAAGGTTTTTACTAACCCTTAGTGACCCCCATTCTTTGATCCATGTCCTTCTTCTAAAACAATCAGAATGAGAACTAAACTCGTACTCACATAGAGTCTCCCTTTATAATACAACAATTCCCCCTTTTTTGAATATTTCGTAGGGTCGCGTTTCCCCTCCTTCCAAGACTTCATCAACTCCAGTAGCTTCAGACGCTCCTAGAAGTCCTTCCTCACTATAGCTTACCAGTAAGAAAAGATTGTTTTCAATGCCAGTAGAGAACCCTCCTTCCCACATTGTGATAAAGCATCAGCTTCTTGGTTGGTACTTCCCTTTCTATACTCTATAGTGAAAGAGTACCCCAACAACTTATGTTACCATTTCCCTTGCATGGGTGTATAGATCTTCTATTCCAAGAAATATTTCAGATTACTATGATCTATTTTGATGATGAATTGGTTCTCCACTTCTATACACATTCCACTATAGCCAGGAACTCCCTTTCATATGTTGAGAGAGAAAATTTCTTCCCTCTAAGAGTTTGACTGTAAGAAGCCATTGGATGTTGATTTTGTGATAGAACACCCCCAATCCCATTGTCAGATACATCACTTTCCACTAGAAAGGATTATTTGAAATCAAGTATTGCTAATATTGGAGCCTTAACCAGAGCCATTTTGAGTTTAACAAAAGCTTGGACTTCTCTCACCTCCCACCTAAAGGCATCTTACTTTAGTGAGGAAGTTAATGGTCTTGCAATGACAACATTTTTTTTTGATAAATTTCCTATAATTTCCTGCCAATTCAAAGAATCCTCATAGTTGCTTGATTGTTTTTTGTTCAGGACATTTTTGAACATCCTCTACTCCCCCCCCCCTTCTCTATCGACACTCCTGCTGGTGAAACCACATACCCCAAATATTGCACTTCCTACACAACAAAGTGGCACTTACTCAATTTTGCTTAGATCTTGAGCGACTGAAGAACTACCTCTAGGTGTCCTTTATGCTCCTCCAAAGTCTTGTTGTAGACCAATATCTCATCAAGAAAAAAAGCACAAATATCCTTATGAATGTCTGAAGATTGCACTCATGAGATGTTGAAAAGTTACATGTGCATTCCTAAGCCCAAATGGAACTACAATGAATTCACAATGTCCTTCTTGTATCCTGAATGTTGTTTTAGGATTGCCCTTCTCAAACACCCTAATTTGATGATAACCACACCATAGATCTAGTTTAGAAAACCAAGCAGCTCCGAACAACTCGTCCAGTAATTAGTCCATCATCGAAATCAGATGTTTGTCTTTGATAGTGTGGTTATTCAAAGCTCTATAGTCAATGCAAAAGCACCATGATCCATCATCTTTATTAACCAGTAGCACAGGTGAAGAGAATGGACTGTTGTTGTGCCTAATCAATCCCTATTCTTGCATATCCTTAACTTGTTTCATAATTTCATTTTTTTAGCATAGGTGTATCAGTAGGGTGGTACTGCTACAACTTTCAATTCATCCTTTAAAGGAATTCGATGTTCCACTGAATGGCAGGGAGGAAGTTTCTTTGGTTCCATGAACGCCTCTAGATATGCCGCAAATATGTCCACAATTGGACCATCCTGGAATAATCATTCCCCTTCCTCCTTAATCTCCACTCCATGAAAGTGCATCATAATAGCACACACTACGTCCTTCAACTCCTGATTCAGGTCATCAATTCCAATTTCCTTGATTTTCCCTAGTCTCAACCCTCTTACTATACATGATGTCCCTTCCTCTATGAATCCCATAGTCTTAGTTAGAAAATTTTGAACCACATATCCCAATTTATTCAGCTATAGTAACCCCAAAACTAGTTTCTTACACCCTAGGGATAATGCTAGTTCTTCCTCCTTTGTATTGTATTTCTACATTTGGATGGGACAATACTTTATACATCCTTCAGTTAGTAGTAATCCTCCTCCCCCTACCTCTACGGTCTAGGTTTGAGTATTCTCCATGGGCAATCCTCACTCATCCACTAAGGAAGGGTCGATGAAGTTGTGCATTGCTCCTGAATCGATGAAAATAGACATTTATGTCCATCCACTTCTCCCTACACTTTGAACTGCTTCAACCTGACCTCTCATGTCACTAATTGTAGCGATATGGTACACATATGCCTCTCTCCTTTGCTTTTATATTCTTTTTCATCGTTGCTCCATACTTTACTTCCTGGTTTGATCTCCCATGAGCCATCTTCGTTGTTTCACACCAAGCAAAGTAATTTCCCCGAGCAGTAGTAGTCGGGCGTGTACTTATGATCACACCTAAAACATAAACCTTTCACCCTACGTTCATTATTCTCCTAGTGAGTTAATTGTTTTATGAAAGGAGGTCGTAGGCCGCTACTTGTCCCCGTAATATTTAGTTTCATTGGTTCTACCCATGCTCGTCCCCGACCAATTGTATCTCCTTCTTTTGAAGCAGACATTTCTTCTTGGTCGCTACAACCTTGTCACACAGATCCATCAGTCTTGAGAAGCTAGACATTCTAAACTCAACTTTTATCTTTGGTTTGAGTCCTCCTTAGTAGATCGGGCATATCATGTCTTCAGCGATAGGGGGACAATGGTTCATCAATTGTTCAAACTCCCACTAGAACTCCTAGACAATTTCGTGATGCATCAACTGTGAGAGCGCTCCAATCAGTCCATCCTCTATCTCATTCCCAAACCTTCTCTGTTGTGTTTCCTACAATCCACTCCAAGAATGAAGCTTCCCTCCCCTCTCGTACCAGTTGAACTAGTTGAGAGCATCACCTCTCATGAATAGTGATACGATCTTTAGCATTGCCTTCTTTGTCACCTATGGATTTTGATCAAAATATTATGTGACACACTAGATCCAATCTAACGGGTCTTTGCTTCTGTAGTATGTCGGTAGTTGTACCTAATTTGACCACTGAATCATGGTTACGCTATCAATGATGACTACAACTTCTCTAGACTTGCTCTTCACTCCTACCTCTAAATTCTCCATCCTCTTCTCCATGCCTTTCTGCCATCTGGTAAGTTCCTCCATATGTGTCATCATTTTTTGCATCAGTTCTCGCAACTCATTGTCAGATGTTGTCCCTCGGTTGTCTTCTTCGTTCCATCGCTACTATTTCCAACCATTGACTCATCCTCTTCTGCTTCGCTGGAGTCTTTGTGGTACAAGCTTTCAAGGGGAAGTGGTGATGTGTGTGACGGGAGAAGGTGTGGAGAGAGCTCTGATACCAAAATGTTTGGGTTCAGTCTAGCACTTCGTCAGATCGAGGTAGAGTATGGGGTAGAACAGATCAAACCTATGGTTATGGGGATGAGGGATCTTGGAGATAAAGTGGGTCAAGGAGATCAGCGGAGCCGAGATAAAATGCCAGAAGATTCACTGGCCCGGTTTGAGGTTCTATTTTATTCATTTTAGGAAGTCGGACTCGCCAGCTAACAACAAAAAGGGTTGATCGTGCATCGCATCACCACCCTTCCACATAGGCTACAACCCATCACTGCCATCTTTCCACATGGCTACAGCTTGGATCAAACAAAATAAAGGAAAAACCCACTTCTGTTGAAGACTAGAGAGATGGGTTATTACAATCGGACCCCTAGACTCATAAAAAGATTTTGCTGCCCTGACATGGAGATAGAGTGCTCAGTCTGGCTTGATTTATACTTCCTTCTCCTACTTCTATATCAGGTAACCTTGCTTCTATTATCCAAGAAACCATTTATGCTTATATTTACATGTGTGTGCTTTTAAGAATTCAATTTGTCTATCCAAGTAACAATTTTACTATAATCATCTGTCTTGGTTCCAAAATCTATAGGATTACTTCATACTCTTGCCAAATTTTTAGTCTTGTAGCATGACTCAATTTGATTTCATTATAGGATGGGCAATAATAAGAAGAACATGAATATTTTTGAGAGATGCAAGTAAACATTTTAGCTGTAAATTGCAACAAAATGTTCACACTTTCATATTTTAATTTGTTAAGAATAGAATACATTTTTTATGGTTGTTATCCTAAAAATACTTTTATATTTAATATCACGTCACCTTTGATGTGCTTCTTACTCATGGTCCATGTAATGCAAGTGTTTCATTGGTAAGGCTTTGGGACAATGACTAAGGCAACACATTGTTTGACTCTTCTAGTCTGTCTTGTGATGTTAGAATTCTTTTCTTTATTTTTTTACTAGCATTTTTTCTTATTGTTTGGTTGATAAAATAATATTTATGTGATTGCTCAGTTGAATTCTCCAGGTATGATCCTTATGTCAGGGAGTTGTTGGGACTGCAACATTTACGTGGACATTACTGACCTAATGGAAATTATGTAAGAAGAAACATGTATGGTGGTTGTTTCTCCCTCTAAAATATACATGAATGATCACATAATCAAATTGTTGGGATTATCTCGTATTCATAAACCACATTCACACTACTCAAGATATGTAGTATGATGTTAAGACATTATTTTATCTAGTTTTCTGTAATCAATTAATCAAGTCCTATTTTCTTTCTAGAAAAATATTATACATTTATGTATCAGAGAATTTCTCCAATAGTTGGAAATTTAGTGGACCCTATTAATCTCTCAATTTTTCCTTCTCATGTATTATAACCAACAATCAAAATCTGCATACTGAATGGTCTGCTCATGGTTTTGCAGGTCCAATGGAGTTGTGTGCGTAAGGAGATGATTAGATAAGAAGAATATGACAAGAGATATATCAAGTGTTTCTTTGAAGAGCAGTATCATTTAGAAATGTACGCACTTGAAGGATGGGGGATTTGCCATAAATCCTAGAGCTTGATATCAATGATGTTGAAGTAATTATTTATAGAACATATGAGGGCACTACTTGTATGGATCGAGCTACAACTAGTAGTCATTGTAACATACTAGATCTTGGACCCTACCCTAGAACTTTGACCTTTTGAACTTAGCCAAACAAGGTTAAGGTTTAGACCTAAAATATGTTTAGTATAACCCTAATGAGCTAATGCATGTATAAACCACCCTAATGTAACCTAATGTTTTCACATTAGTCTTAGGCCTATGATGGACACATAAAATATGTCACATAATATAAATGGATATTTCATAATAATTTGTGCACAATAATGATATATAATTCTTTTATTTATAATATAAATATATGGGACACAATTGGATGAATAATAATGATGATGAAATAATATTATAATAAATATAATGATAACAAGCTAAAAATGTTATAATTCATAATAGGAGATTCTAAAAGAGAAATATAATGTGAAACTCATAATCCTTGGGTCCCAATTATCTTGGGAGCTAAGTTTCACCTTATTTGTACAATAATAATTATCTTCATTTCTTTTAGTAAAGGAAATATGAGCTCTTCTCCAAAATTAAATAAATTAATAAATGGGTCTAAAAGTGGAAACAAATCTTAGATTTGTAATCTAAATGTTAAAATTAGACTATGTGTGAATTCTCAGCTAATTTGGACAATCTTTAATGTTCTAATATGTTTAGGAGAGAGAAAGTGTAAATAAAGCCTAAAATATTAAATAATATGTTAAATAATACTAAAGGATAAAATTGATGGCAAATTTGTATGTAGCATACTTATTTTGACTTGTGGGTGAAGTTTCATCAAATTTGGATAATCCTAATGTCATTAATGCATTAGGAAAGAGAAAACATGACTTGCTTAATTTATACTTCAAAAGTTTCCAAACATGAAATCTAATTGCATAATCAGAATATATATGCCTTAATTGTCCTATATGCAAAATTTCATTTAATTTGGATAATTTTTACACTCTCAATTTAAGTTGAGAGAAAAAGATATAAATATTTAAATATCACTTTATTTAGTTTCCATTTTTATAAGGTTTCTCAGTGATCTCTGTCACGCCTGGATTCCTGATTTTGGGAGCTTTGATCGTGTGGCTACTAACTTTTCTTCAACCTTGGCCCCTTTTTGGTTACCAGGTCGACGCCACCTCTCCTCTAACGATTCTTTCTCTCCCTCTCTCTCCTTCATTTCTTAACCTTTCCTAGCAATTTCTTCTCCTTCACTTTCCCTGACTAATTTCACACCAGCCTAGCCTATCCTTTCTAGGGTTTTGAGGCCCTGACCCCTTAAAAGGAGGTGTGTCACTCTTTTCCCATGTTTCTTCCCTTCTCCTTCCTTCTTTTCCTTCCCCTCGCCTCTCTAGGGCATCAGGACTCCTACAAACTCACTTGTCATGTTGCAGTGACCCATACTCTTGTGTCGTGAACTTGGATCGTCCTAGTCACGCTCTAAGTAGGTCTTCCCTTCTTCAGCCTTTCCCACCTCTACCGGTCATTGGCACTACAGTGCGGGGTGACTCAGTGCTCTTGCCGCTCGGGAAGGTTTCTGATCACCCAGACGACTTCGTAGATGACGTTCGAATCCGTCCATTACCTTGTTTCCTCCTAATTCAAGGTGCACTATGTTTTTCCCCTTTGTTGATCCTCCCAACTATTGTTCTTCAAACCATTGTGCAATGTGGCATTTTGTTCATGTTTTGGTCATGTTGTTCCCCCACACGAATTCACACTGAGAATTGGAGTCACCTTCTCATGTTGATTTGCATTGGACTCCTTTGTTCTCGATTTCTCCAATTTTTTCTTGACTCTAGGAGCCTACTCGTGGCCATGGTAGGACATGAGGGATGAGTATCAATTTCCTCAATGTCTTTACACTTTTGCCCCTTTGATTTCTCTTGGTTTCATTTTTCACACTGGGGGTATTTTTGACTTTTTGCGCTCTACATTTCTTCTTTGACTGTTGACCTTGGACTTGCTATGTGCCTGACTCTTGGTGGGGCTTCTAGTCCACTTGGCTAATTCTGACAGGGTCAACACATCGAGGTGTTCATCCTTGTGGATAACTCTACAGACATGGCTTTTCCAGAATTTCCGATTGGCCAGTTATTACAAAATTCATAAGAAATTATTCATAGCTCAGAAAAATAAAATAAAGTATGCTTTGGAATCAAATAATTATAACCTATGTAATGGGTTCTAAGTTTGTTGCTTGAATCTAATGTTATAATAAGGTGATTTTAATGGATTTTCTTAAAAAAGTAATAACTTACAAAATTCATAACTAATCATCTATAAGTCAGAAAAATTTAAATAAAATATTTTGTGAACTCAGAAAAATATAACCTATAATATGGCATGGTTTCAATAACCTAATTCATAGATAATAAAAAGGTAATTTTTAGGTCTTATGAAATTGATGTAAACCTAACCCTAATTCTACATATATGCTTAATAGGTTCTTTGGAGACCTAGGCTTGGATCTAGGATTGACTTTAGATTTGTTTAGACTATGAAATGAAGGTATGTCTGCATCTCCTATTATTCTACATTGAGAAATAACTGATTTTCTTCTTTCTCTTGGTCCTATGGACAATTTCCTACACAATATTCTTTCTTTTGAAAATTTTGTTTCAAGTGAACTACTTTACTTGGTACTGATCTTGTGATCATGCTTGGACATTCTCTTGGTCTCTTTCTTATGCTTTAATTATGGTGGAACTCTATATGATGACATGCGATGTCTATTGACCACTTGTGAGGTGGATGTATATGTTGGTCACTTTTGTGGTGACTACTTTGTAAAATCTGACAATACTTTCTACTTGCCTCTACATTAAACATGTTATGTGATTAAGAAGCACTAGAGTAGTGTAATTGCATTGGTTTTTGGGCAGTATGCCCCTATTATTATTGGGATGGAGGTGGTGGTGACCCATACGGGTTTTAAGTTTATGAGGCTTGGCCCACTTTATATATATTTGGGAGTTTGGTTGTGTGTCATTCTCTATCAGGTTTCAAGTTTATGAGGCTTGTCTGCCATTATTTTTATATTGTTCTAGGGCTATGTTTATCTCACATGCAAGCAGGTTGGTGATGATGTTATGGCTTGTATGACCTAATTCTTGATATGTGCTTATGTGGCACAACTTTATTGTTTAAATTATGGCAAGTATTTCCTTTAACATATGATGGTGATTCTTTCCTTTTATGCCTTTTTGGGTAGTACTTTTCTCTTTCATGGGAAACCTTTATTTTGATGTTCTTTATTCCATATATTGCTCAATTTCCTTTTTAGTATGCACATACCAACCTTTGTTGATGTCTTCAGTTTTTCTCTTCTTGCTGGTGTATGCTTCCAACCCTAGGTGAAGGACAAGGGGGACATGGCATGAAGTTATTGACTTAGCTTAAAGAGTTTAAATCTCGGAGACAAACTTGTTATGCTTCAGATTTCCCTCAACTTAGATCCATATATTGTACCTTACATGTAAACATTGGGAGATTATGATGTACTATTGTAATCTTTTGTGAATAATTGAATATATTCTTTATTTTTATACCACTGCTACACTTTTGTTGTTTTAAATACCATTAAATAAGATTTGACAATTTTACACCCACTCCAAGATACCTTTTGGGTGTATTTGGACTGGAGGTTCTATTCTTCAAATTTTTAGTAGGGAGTGGATCCCCTCTGGGTCCCACTTTTTACAATCATAGTGATGCCACATGGATAGATCATCATTGGATAGGATGTGGTTTTATCACTTTGTTCGTGAAAAATACAAGATAAGTTAATCAGTCTCAATACAGTCCTATTAGGAGATCAACGAGTGCTCATTAAGTCTTTATATGGGTTTTTGTTTTCTCATATAACAAATCTGGTGCTTATGATATATGCAACAAATTGAGAGGGTGTTACAAGAGAAAGTGCAAAGAAGTATATAGTTATTCTTTCATATTTCTTGCATAAAAAATTGCAATAAAATAATTATGTGGTATTGAACCTACATATTTTGCATCTAAAGTAATTATTTAAAACCAAAAGTAACACCAAGTCATAAAAAATAACTAATTCATTCCCAAACGTAATAAAAGATGTAGGTTATAGAAGAAAAATGGTGTGTTTGTGGGTAGAGATGTGATGGAGCTAGGATTTACACCAAAAGATTGCTCTTCCAATGGAAGTCCTAATATGCACCAAAAACCCTAGGGAGTTGATGTTCTCTCTAGGTTTACCTACAAATGGTGCTAGATAAATGCTCCAACCCCACAAGAGTGTGGAAGCCTTATCATAGTACAAATTTAGGATCGTACCCAAAGGACAACGTTAAAAATTTGAGTGTCTTTTTCTCATTTCATATCGATCCAAGTTAATCATCTAAGACCAAGAGTTTGATTTGAGTTATTTAACCTAAAACATGCAAAAGCAAAGGCAAGAATAAAAACTAGTTTGAAGATTAAAATCTAAGATCAACAAATGATGATGGATCACTGGGGTAATACGGATTTTCACCACCACTACACATGTATTGTACATGTACCAATCATAGCAAGACTTGCAAGTAAGATACATGGATGTTATACAATATCGATGTCTTGTAGGATAAGAGTAATGCACACATCCTTCACAGGTTGAGTAACTCTCATCCGGTACATGTCTACGTGTCAATGAAGAGATGTAGTTTCCGAAGAAAGAACCTTACTCAACCTCATGAATCATGCATCAGAAAATTAACAAGTGAGCGATAATCATCAATTCGACTGGTATCCTTATAAACTATCCCTCTTTCGAGGAAATAGCTACAAGAAATGTGGGAGTGTTACAATGTCAGCCATTCCCGAACGAATGGTCAAATACCTTGCACCACACCCTCCATAGAATGTGTTCCTTGACCCATCAAGGTTGCACTTCCGTACGTCAACTGATTCCATTTCATAGTGCGGAAGTGCAACGATGGAGGTGAGTTTACTCCATCCCTCAGAAAGCATTCCTAGATACCAAAATGGATGCACGGTGGATGCGTACACTAGAAACCAACACTAAATCAGTATTTGAGTCCCAAGAGCAATCATAGACAAACCTCAACGAAAGACAATAGATGCATACAAGAATGTGGCCAACATTCAAGCATGTATGAAATGATTTAGTATTGAATCAGAAAGATAACATCTTTTAGTACAGATTACAAAACATGGGCAGCAGGGCTAGTCCCCACACCCCAGTGGATGAAACTACTCACTCCTCATAGAGGGAGCAACAAGGAAAGAGAAGAGAGAGAAAGAAAGCATCGTCGGAGTAGAAGAGTAGATCTGTGACAGCCCGGTGTAGATCGTCGTAGTCTTCGGGACTGCTCCATCATGGTTGATGACGTCCATCTCTCTACCTCGATTCTCATGTCTACCTCTGGGATTATATGAGTAGAATGAGGTGGAACTATGGCAGAGCAATGGTGGAAGTGGGCTGGCAGTGGAGCAGCCTTCTGGACTTCTGGCTCTGGTCCCAGTCTGACAGCCTTGGGACGTAGTGAGATAGATGCCCAAGACCATGCCTCTACCCTTCTATTTATAAGCTTGGCATGTGTCTTGGACGGATTGGGTTAGATCTGCAATTTGCCCAAATATCTTGGTCCATACGGTTTCCAGCCTTAAACGGTTTGAGAGACTGAAAGAGACTTTATGGTCTTGAGACAGTGAGAGGCCTCACGGTCTTGAGACTGTGAGATGCTTCTCGGTTTTGCCTGCACGGTCCTGCGCTCACGGTCTTGACAGTGTTAGAGAAAATGGTCAACGTTGCTCATTCAGTCCTCACACAAGTGACCATTCGGTCTTCAGCGATGGCCCAAACGATCTGCCTCAATCGGTCTCTGCGCTGCTTGGTCCCTCGCGGCCAAACGGTTTGGCATGATTACAATTCCAAACGGTCTGCTGTGGTGGTTGTAAATGGTCTGAGACTGTGAGCTCTTCTCAAACGGTTTGGGACCGTGCGTTTCCTCCAAACGGTCTGGGACTGGCCATGATCTGTCTGATCGATCACGTCTAAGTGATCTTGAGTCCTCGGCCATATGGTTTGTTGCCTCCCTACGGTCTTGTGACCCTTCTATGATGGCGGCTACTGTGAATGACGGAGGTGCCGCAGTTGTAAGAGCTTAGGACCGCAGGCGGCACTGCAATAGGTGGCACGAGGTAGGGGACGACGCACCACCACCGTGTTGAGGCACCACGCTCGTGGTGATGTTGTTGTCCCATGGTCGTGTTGCCTTACACGGGCATGGTGAGTGAGAACTTGGGATCTGATGGCGTTGTGCCACGACCGTGGCATGACACCACGGTCGTGGTGAGGCTACAGCCCCACGGTCATTCCGCCTTGCACGGGCATGGCGGGTGAGAAGACTTGGCACTGTTGGCGATGCACCACGGTCGTGGCATGACCATCACGGTCATGGTGGGTGGAGACTTGGCACTGTTGGCGATGCACCACGATTGTGGCATGACTAGCACGGTCGTGGCGATTGTTCTGCTTCATGATCTTGATTTATTGTTGCACATGCTTGAATTAGGCTCCAAACAGTCTCTGCTGGCCTATCAGTCTTGAGACCGAATGGGCTCAAATGATCTTGAGACCAAATGGGCACAAACGGTCTTGAGACCAAATGGGCTCAAACGGTCTTGAGACCAAATGGGCTCAAACGGTCTTGAGACCGAATGGGCTCAAACGGTCTTGAGACCGAATGGGCTCAAACGGTCTACAGATCGTATGGGCTCAAACGGTCTTGAGACCGTTAGAGTCAATGTTGTAGGGGTCATGACCGTTGGTAATGGTTGAGGATGATCTACAGAGGAGAGAGAACGTGAGTAGGGGAGGATGAGATCAAATAAACTGGAAACTAGGGTAATTAGAACTAGTAATGCACTATTTACATGAAACTGAAGAGATACTTAAAGTAAACCAAAACAAAGGTAATCCAGTTGATATGAGGCACAAAATCCCTAGAATTGGCGACTGTAAGGATGATTCTGGAGGATTCATCACCACACCGAACTTAAGCGTTGCTCGTCCCGAGAAACAAAAAAGCCTAAGATAGTCACCAAAATGCTCGTTTGTCTCATAATTACCTCATCTTCGTGCAAATGTCAGAATTTTCACGAAAATGAGAGAAAAGACAAAACAAAATTAGGGCAAAAATGTCGGAAATCCTTTGAGTTGGCGACTGAGGATGAATCTGGAGGATTCATCCCCATGCCAAACTTAAGCGTTCCTCATCCCGAGGAACGGAAAAATTAAAATAGTCGCCAAAGAAATCGTTCATCTCGTGATTGCCTCATCCTTAATTTTGTTTGTGGCTCAGATCGATATAGCTTCAAGGCTTCCTTAGATCACAGAATACATCTTATGATATCCTCGTTTCTGAGTTCAATTTACTAAAGTATATCCTTCTCACTCTTTGTTGTATCAGTCATGTTTAAGAGTTTTATGAGACTTTGCAAAGACCCACAAAATCAACACACATGCATATGATGGTCACTGGTGTTTTCAAGAGAAAGGTTGAAATGGAGGCGATTGGGGTGCCGGTACGATGAAAGAGGAAGGAAAAGAGGTGTGATTAAGAGATAAGAGTCTCTTCTCTAATTGACTCAAGACTCTTATTATTGGTAATTCATCAAGATATTTTGAGTGTTTTGTGCACAACTCTGGTTGACTTAGCCTTACTCCTGATTTTTTTTCTAAAGGTAACTCAGAAGTATGTGTAGGTTGGCTTAAGGCTTTTGGCTAGCTTACCTCTTCCATAGGAGGTAAGGGGTTATTTTTGGAGCCTTAGGATCTCGCTACCGAGCGCGACACACCTGCCTTTATGAGGGCATCTAATGTACCGGTCTGACAAGACCTTTATCGGTAATCCTTATTCAGGGCACAACTCTCATGTTTTTATTCACACTTTGGCTTTTATTCATTCTCACTTGTCTTAGGAGAAAGGGTATTTTTGGATTTTTGTAATTTTGGGCTGCCAGGCCTCTTTTTGGAATCAGGGTAGATTTTTCATCAACCTTGGTATGTGCACAATCATCATTGTATACTCTTTGAATCAAAATGAGAAGGTGATACGCTCCTGTTATGTATTGAGGGGTATGGAAGAAGCAGTAGTGGAAAAAGAGGTGTGGTGTACCACACCAAACTTAGAGTTCAGCATAGGTGTGGTTTACCACACTAAACTTAGAGATCGGCAGAGGTGTGGTTCACCACACCGAACTTAGGATTCGGCAAAGTTCTAGTTTTCACTAGAAAGGAGTGTGGCGTGCCACACCGAACTTAAAGCTTCCGCATGATTGGTGAGCGGAGGGGTATGAAAATGAAGGAAGAAGTGTAAAAGAGAGTTCAGATCTTGATGTTATTTGCTTAGTGATTCCATATGACGAGTTCCTTTTCTCCATCACACTCTGCTCAAAAAGTGACAAGATAGAACTTCAAATGAGAATTCAGTACAACAGATCCATTAATCAGTTAGAGGCATGATGCATTTGATTTGTCTCAGTCTTATTGAAGCTTATCATCTTTTTAAGGATATGACATTAGGGTTCTTAGGCTATATAAGATGAAATCATTTATCGGCAAGTTTTAAGAATTTGTTTCTCATAGATTTGCAATGAAAATAGGTGATGAACATAGATTCGAAAAGCAAAAGCCGACTAGGTAAAGGCTTTATTTTAAGAAGAAAAATGAGAAAGTGGAAGAATTGCAAAATAGAACTTAGAATAGAGAAACAAGAAGCAGTAAAGGTAGAGGGTGGAGTGAGAGTCATACCACCCGCCCTCCACATCAAACTTATGAGTTTGCATGTTTCTGAACAAATACTAGGTTCGAGATGGAGGGGAAGGGTTGCGCAGTGTTAACCAGGCAGTCCTTGTAGTTGGAAGAAGGTTTGGCAAAGATGTCTCATAATAGCCAGTGCTGAGAGTGAGGAAGTGGCCTGAATAACCTGTTGACTGGGTGGTCATGGCAACTCGAACGGGTTTTATGGATGACTTGAATGCACATTTCTTTCACCTCTTTGCCCGTCCAGAAGAATCCAGAGACCTTCCCCCATCTGCGGGGGAGGTGGAATATACGCACTCGAAACTGGGGGACTAGGTGAATAATTGTCATGCGTATTTGTGTCCTCTAGTTGTGGTTCTCCCTCAAAGTTCAAAGTAAAACTACTTTCTTAAGAATCCAAAGCAGTTGATTGAGGGTCGGCCACTTGAACTTCCTCCTATCCTGGATCAGGTGGCGGATCCAGTTCAGGCTTCATTTCATCACCTGGCTTTTCTTGCATAGGATATGGTATCCAGGATGACATTTCTTCATCAGAGGAGTTATTTTGAGAAGTATCATCATCCTTATTAATGTTGAGATTGATGAGAGTGTCATTCTTCTTTTCAAAATTTTGTTCAGAATTTTCCTCATAGAACATCCTTAATTCATCTAAGTAACTAGAAGAGGATTCGACTGGTAAAATGAACTCTTATTCGGGTAAAGGAATCATGGCATTCCAGGGTAGAGGTTTCAATGATGTTTCTTCATGGGAGGGATTAGTCCATGACATAATGTTTTGAGGACTAGAATCTCCCGATGACTCTGTTTCTTCAATATTGGGACTAAAATACTCCATTTCTGAGTCAGGTTGTTGTTTTGGTACTTATTCATAGTACTCCTCTGGTCCAATTAAGTGCTCAGGAAGAGTCACTATGGGAAGAATGAAATCTTTTGTAGATAATGGAAGTATCTCATTCTCTTGAATATGTGGTAGCTCAGGAGGAGCTTCTTCATAGGGGTGAATTGCTCTAAGAGGATGGGTTTGTGGCTCGATGTCCTCCCACACGTCCTTTTTGTCATTACAAGAGTCTACATAAATATCGTAATCCAATCTGAAATCAAGATATGGTTCATGTTTCTCTTCATAGTGCACTATCGACTTGTTCAAGTGACTAGAAGGACGTTCAATAGAAAGATCATGCTCTTATTCGAGAACTGGCTTTGTCTGGACTTCTTGTAGAGGTGGTAGCTCTGGTAACATCATCTAATGGAAAGGGTCGGTCATAGATTCATCATGAGATCCATCCTCCTCCCATGATTCTTTGTCATCATCAGGGTCAGTGAGAGTAGCATGATCCATTTTTGAGTCAAGATCTTGATCAGTTCCCTCCTCAAAGTTTGTTTCTAGATCAACTGAATGATCAGAAATTTCTTTATAAGGACAAATCAGATCATGTTCCAGTGATGGGGTTAGTTGAGTCTCCTGCATAAAGGATATCTCTTCGTTCGAATCAGTGATATATTCCTCTGAGTCTGACTGTGAAGGAGTGTAGAGTTGTTGTGACATAAACCCTTCTTCTATGGATTTCATTGATGAGACAACTGAGGTTGAAGAGATTTAGTCATTGAGGGAGTCGATCATTACTAATTGCTCCTCAATAGTTGGATCTGGGTCTATGAAGTCAGAAGGTAGGTGAGTGTCAAAGTTTATCTCCAATTGATCTCCTGACTGTAGAGAATCCCCATATTGGCTACTCAACCTTTCATCTAAAAGCATAGTGCATGAATCATTATCCGAGTCAGACCTTGGTTCGGAAAATGATTCTTTCTCTTGTGATGTTGTGAAGAAATCTTCTTTGAGTTCAGTTATTAGCTCTGAGGATGATTCCTCACCCTGCACTGACACTTGAAGATCATTGGAAGGCATATCTCCCATGATTTCGTAATCATCATCATAATCAACATGTGGACTAGGGATGTGTTTAGTTGAAATTGGTGGTTGTTCTACATGTTGGTCAGAGGCATTGACAAATTGTGTAAGTTCATCAAAATCAGCTATCAACTTTTTGGTCACTGCTGTCTGATCAGCTAGTTGTTGAGCCACTGACGTCTGTAAGGCACGTAGTTCTTTCATTAACATATGTTGATCTCCATAAGAAGACTCTTTGCGACACCCGTTGGGTTGATGTTGATAATAGCTCTCCTCATCATATTATTTAATTGCATTGTTTTCCAGGTTCCCTCCTACATTGCAGTCTATGCCTTGAAATCCTCCATAGTTAGGTTTTTCGTAGTAGCCTCCAGGGTGATATGGATTATAACGTGCATTATGTCCATAGTTGTATGAGGAAGCTACCTTGAGTTTCCCAACTATACGATTCACGATTACTTGATGCAGAGACATCACGTAGAGAGGGGGGACGTTGAAGCAGTAAATTGATGTATGAGAATGGTCACCACATAGTTGACATCTAACGGTTGGTGGTGTCGACTGCTTCATTTTGAAGAGAGTTGGTACCTGAAACCAAATAAAAAGTTTGTCAGGTTTGACCAACCACTTCAAATCCAAGAAGATATGCGAAATTAAGTCCTTCACTTCTTAGGTTTTTGAAAAGAAAAAGGAAAACCCTAGAGAAACCTAAATCGACACGGAATTCGAAAAAGACGATTCTTACACCGTTGTCCCCGGCAACGACGCCATTTTTGATGGAGCTAGGATTTACACCAAAAGATTGCTCTTCCAATGGAAATCCTAATATGCACCAAAAACCCTAGGGAGTTTATGTTCTCTCTAGGTTTACCTACAACTGGTGCTAGATAAATTCTCCAACCCCACAAGAGTGTGGAAGCCTTATCATAGTACAGATTTAGGATCGTACCCAAAGGACAACGTTAAAAATATGAGTGTCTTTTTCTAATTTCGTATCAATCCACGTTAATCATCTAAGACCAAGAGTTTGATTTGAGTTATTTAACCTAAAACATGCAAAAGCAAAGGCAAGAATAAAAACCAGTTTGAAGATTAAAATCTAAGATCAGCAAATGATGATGGATCACTGGGGTGATACGGGTTTTCACCACCACTACACATGTATTGTACCTGTACCAATCATAGCAAGACTTGCAAGCAAGATACATGGATGTTATACAATACCGATGTCTTGTAGGACAAGAGTAATGCACACATCCTTCACGGGTTGAGTAACTCTCATCTGGTACATGTCTACGTGTCAATGAAGAGATGTAGTCTCCGAAGAAAGAACCTTACTCAACCTCATGAAATGTGAATCGAAAAACGAACAAGCGAGTGATAATCATCAATTCGATTAGTATCCTTATAGACTATCCCTCTTTCGAGGAAATAGCTACGAGAAATGTGGGATTGTTGCAATGTCAGCCATTCCCGAACGAATGGTCAAATACCTTGCACCACTCCCTCCGCAGAATATGTTCCTCAACCCATCAAGGTTGCACTTCCATACGTCAACTGATTCCATTTCATAGTGCGGAAGTGCAATGATGGAGGTGAGTTTACTCCATCCCTCGGGAAGCGTTCCTAGATACCGAAATGGATGCGCGGTGGATATGCACACCAGAAACTGACACTAAATCAGTATTCGAGTCCCAAGAGCAGTCATAGACAAACCGCAACAAAAGACAATAGATGCATACTAGAATGCGGCCAACATTCAAGCATGTATGAAACGATTTAGTATTGAATTGGAAAGATAACATATGTTAGTACATATTACAAAACATGGGCAGTGAGGCTAGTCCCCGCACCCCAGTGGATGAAACTACTCACTCCTCATAGAGGGAGCAACAAGGAAAGAGAAGAGAGAGAAAGAAAGCATCGTCGGAGCAGAAGAGTAGATCTGTGATAGCCTGGTGTAGATCGTCGCAGTCTCTGAGACTACTCGGTCATGGTCGATGACATCCATCTCTTTGCCTCGATTCTCATGTCTACCTCCAGGATTACACGAGTAGAATGAGGTGGAACTATGGCGGAGCAATGGTGGAAGTGGGCTGGCAGTGGAGCAGCCTTTTGGACTTCTGGCTCTAGTCCCAGTCCGGCAGCCTTGGGCCATAGTGAGATAGATGCCCAAGACCATGCATCTACCCTTCTATTTATAGGCTTGGCATGTGTCTTGGATGGATTGGGTTAGATTTGCAATTTGCCCAAATATCTTGGTCCATAAGGTTTCAAGCCTTAAACAGTTTGAGAGACAGAAAGAGACTTTACTGTCTTGAGACGGTGAGATGCTTCTCGGTTTTGCCTACACGGTCCTGCGCTCACGGTCTTGATAATGTTAGAGAAAACAGTCAATGTTTCTCATTCAGTCCTCACGCAAGTGACCATTTGGTTTTCGGCGATGGCCCAAATGATCTGCCTCAATCGGTCTCTACGCTGCTTGGTCCCTCGTGGCCAAACAGTTTGGCATGATCACGATTCCAAACGGTCTGCTATGGTGGTTGTAAACGGTCTGAGACCGTGAGCTCTTCTCAAATGGTATGGGATCATGTGTTTCCTCCAAACGGTCTAGGACTAGCCACGATCGGTCTCATAGATCATGTCTAAGAAATCTTGAGTCCTCAACCATACGATCTGCTGCCTCCCTACAGTCTTGCGACCCTTCTATGGTGGCAGCTACTGTGAATGACGGAGGCGCCGCAGTTGCAGGTGCTTACGGCCGCAGGCAGCACTGTAGTAGGTGGCGCGAGGTAGGGGACAACGTGCTACGACCGTGTTGAGGCACCACGGTCGTGGTGATGTTGTTGTCCCATGGCCATGTTGCCTTGCACGGGCGTGGCTGGTGAGAACTTGGGCTCTAATGGCATTGTGCCACAGTCGTGGCGTGACACCATGGTCGTGGTGAGGCTACATCCCCACAGCCATGCCGCCTTGCACGGGCATGGCGGGTGAGAAGACTTGGCACTGTTGGCGATGTGCCACAGTTGTGGCATGACCAGCACGGTCGTGGCGGGTGGAGACTTGGCACTGTTGGCGATGCGCCACGGTCGTGGCGTGACCAGCAAGGTTGTGGCGATTGTTCTGCTTCATGATCTTGATTTTTTGTTGCACAGGCATGAGTTAGGCTCCAAACGGTCTCTGCTGGCCGATCAGTCTTGAGATCGAATGGGCTCGAATGGTCTTCAGACCGAATGGGCTCAAACGGTCTTGAGACCAAATGGGCTCAAACGGTCTTGAGACCGAATTGGCTCAAACAGTCTTAAGACCGAATGGGCTCAAACGGTCTTGAGATCGTATGGGCTCAAACAGTCTTGAGACCGTTAGAGTCAATGTTGTAGGGGTCATGACCGTTGGTAATGGTTGAGGATGATCTGCGGAGGAGAGAGAATGTGAGTAGGGGAGGATAAGATCAAATAAACTAGAAACTAGGGTAATTAGAACTAGTAATGCACTATTTACACGAAACTGAAGAGATACTTAAAGTAAACCAAAGCAAGGGTAATCCAGTCGATATGAGGCAAAAAATCCCTAGAATTGGCGACTGTGAGGATGATTCTGGAGGATTCATCAAGATGCAGTCCATGTGGATAAAAATTTGGCAACTAGTCATGACGTTGACATGCTAGACATGATCGTCATGATCCTCAGAGACTGTGAGCGCTGAGTGGAAAGGGTGCTTCTTGATTGGAGGCAACATAGGAGGGTCAAACATAGAACGCCAAACATACTCGTTAGTGGCAATTAAAAAATCTCAATAAAAAATATAAATGCCACTAAAAGTATTTTGTGGTATTTGTTGACACTTAAAAGATGCATCTAGTACAAGTTCCACTAAAGAGATAGTGATATAAGTTATAAATCTCACTAAAGTGTAGTTTTAATGGCTTTCAATATATGTCAAATAAATGTCACTATAACATCACTTGACTTTTACGCAAATTTCACAACTAAACCAATTGACTTCTATATAAATGTCATTATTTTGTATCAGGATGTTGTATAAAACTATTCTTGTTGAATGTAGTGGCGTATAAAAAAAGTCACAAAAATGGCATACACATTGTGTATGTGTAAAGCCCGGGCCCACTGCCCTAGGTTCTAGTAGAGTTTCAGGAATGACGACTGCCCCCACAGACCACCACTAGCCTTAACTGCGCTCTTTATCCTCACTCACGCGCAAGTCGGGATCAACTTCCTGACTGGTCACCCATCCTAGTACTACTCCAAGTTGAGCACACTTAACTATGGAATTCTTTAGTGATGGGCTCTCGGAAAAGGAGGTGCACCTTGGTGATATGGGTAGTCCAATCATTCTGTCTGACGCCTCAAATCCTGGGATTTTACAGTATGATGGTATTTTAATCAATTTTAAAGATTCAATTTTAAGTTATTTACTTAATTTTTAAATGAACACCATTTGCAATTTGAACTTGCATTTTAAAAGTAAAGATTCTGAATAGAAATCTTTTTATATGCAATCAAACACAAATTACATGGTGAGGATATTTTATCTTGCTGGTTTTATTCAATGCAACATAGATGTGACACTCTTTCATTCACTTTTGTGTTCGCTATCATATATGGAGTGTTAAAAATAGTCAATCTCTTCAGAGCCTGATCACCATCTTATGCAACATCAAGAGGTCTATCCTAATACAAAGTTTAATTTGCGACTCTCCGCCTCCTCTTGTTCATCATTTTTAATATTTTTGCCATCTTTAGTATTAGTATTATCACTATCACTATCAGTATTAGTAGCAATTTCATTCTCAATTTCCATGTCTTTGTCACTATCATCCAGGTCTTCAATATCTTTTCACAGATTGTGTTGTCTCTACTCTTGATGCATCATAAGGAAAGTGATATAAAGCCCAAGTGCATTCTAGCAATGCCAAACAAAACCTATCCAAACAAGTACATCATTCATCTCACAAATTAGGCAATGAAGATGAGGCTAGATATCAATAAGCCAAAGGTAATAAGCTAGCAAAACATCCAAAAGTTTAAAATGCTCTTGAAGAAGCCTCCAGTTGTGGTTGTAGAGCAAGCAATTGATGATACTACCAAATCTGTCAAAAAATAGAAGTCAAAATCATCTACTACATAGGCAGTGAAGAATGGTGACTTCAGAAATGGTGAAGTGATTCAATCTAGTAGTCATGAATCAATACACTATACACGAGCAACCTTTTTATTTATATATTGTTCTTATAATACAAGAAACGAGTGAAACATAGTAAAAAGGGAATTGTAATATAGAGGTGGAAAAGCAAGTAACAACCTAAACTAGATCCTACACATTGATTGGTCTTCTAGAAATCATTTTTTAGGGTCTGAAAGGTGAGAGGGCATCAAGTTAATGATGCATCTCATCTTTTCCGTGATAAATTGGGTATGAAAACATAAACAAATCAACCCCATGGAAGATGGGAGTCACAACATTGTGAATGGTGTGGACTGGTTGGTCTAGGCAATGAGATGAGGGAAAAAGAGAACTGAACCATACACCTGGTGATCATTCATCATTAGTTCCTTGTCAATGGTCTGAACCTAAATTCTAGCATCATGAAGTCAATCATTGGTTCCAAGATTATGCTATCGTCTATTAAAACTGGGTACATGCAAGCATAGTGTGATATATATTGATGTGATGTAAGGGTTGATCACTGCCACATCATTTTCTTAAAATTAAAGGACGGCGTCAATTATGCACCACCTAAAGAGTTGTTCCTAAACCTATTATGGAACTGCCAATATCAGAAATATTGACAAGTTTCAGATCCTATGACTCATTAGACAAAGGATACAATTGGGAATTGAGTAAGGTTTTTACTAAGCCTAATATAGAAAATTACAAAAGCTAGTGTGTTTGGGTTTACACATGTAAAATGCACATTAAATATTTTAGAATTTCCTTAAATTACATAGAGACATTTAAGCATGTGCAACTTCAACACATGAAAAAGTAATCCACACAATACACCACAATGAAGAATTGGTGGTCCTATATATGTCCTATCTGAAGTACACTCAAACAATTTTCTATATGTACTAGAGTATTCCAAAATTTGTTGGTAAAGTCTGTATATGTGATCCATCATTGTATTTTAATTATATTTAACTCTTATTTGTGATTCTCATTTAACAAATGTACCCTCGCTAGAAGATGGGGTATAGAGTGAGTGTTTAATGCACCTATCAGTTATGTATGGCACACAAACGATAAAATTGTAGTTACTTTAGAAGGCATGGCACACATATAGGTAGTGTTTGCACGGGTATTAATACAACTAGGACAAATATAATAGCAAATTTTTGCAATAGTCTCAAACAAAAGATACCATTCCAAGATATGGAATTCCTAGTTTTTATTATATTGTTAGGTATAGTGGCTTCTACATGCCGAATATTTGAAGAAATTCTCCCAATTATGTCTTTTTTGAATGATGTGCGAACCACCCCTATAGTGTTAAACCCATCCTCCCTCCCCAACTACCCACACATTGAGGGCAGCAATCTGAACTCACACAGTGGCCAACCTACGTGATGGGACCATTTTTCATTCTAAGGTGCTCAACAAGAATTTCATCGTGGGTCCCAACTATAAAGTTTATCTGGGAAGTATTTGTCTTGGTTCTAAATAAAGCAAGAAACTAAGCACTATCAGCAACGTTGTTACGTATGGATCAAAGATAAATAGCTACTACCAATAAGTCACGTACATTTACGCACAGTATTGTAGTAGGTATCAATATATCTAGAAGCTAAAGGTATTGGCACGTATGAGTTAGAGGGAAAGATTAGTCATAGTGCATTGATTGTAATCAAAGATATGGCAACAAATTGTAACTTACTGTTGAACATCCAAATTATTAAAAATTTTAGCTTCAGTTCATTGGTTAACCAACATGAAGTCGTCACAATTTCTGTACTAAGAACTCGTTTAATGTGCCTGCTTGTTGTCCATGTACATCACTAGTAGATACTCGAGTGACATTTTTAGATTGGTTGCATCTTTAGTAACCTCGTGTGTTGCTGCAAGAAAAATTAATAGACAGACCAAGTCACATTGGTAGTATATCATTGACCTTTTCACACTATCAGGAGGGCCTAGGACAAAGGTTATGGAAGTGTAACAGAACAATGATGAATGCGAAGGAATTCATATTACCACTATCCATTGGCACAGTTGTCAGCTGTGGGGAACCTAGACTGAGAGATGTTTGGTGGCTACTGCAGATAAGGTGACTACGGACAGAGAGGGAAATAAGGACACACACTGGCGAAAAGCATCGGCTGGTCCGTCATGCTCAGGATCGGACATCAGTTCCTGATAATCACCAAGTAATTAATGATTTACTGCTACAGAAAACAATGTCTCATCCAACTGACCTAAATGTTTTTTGTCTGCTTAGCACCCTCACCTCGATCACGGGAACAATAAAAACTTCTTTTTGTGAAGAGTAATATATTATTTTAACAAAGAGAAAATGCTAAAATATATGTGTTATTCAACCACTCAGTCTTCAACAAAAGGTTAGAATTCTAAGTAATTTAGGGTACTGTCCAGTAGGCACTTCAACTATAAAGAAGACAGTTTGGGGATTCATACCTAAGTTACCTTTATACTCATGTTATATAATTGAGTTAATGTGCCTTCAGATTCCAAGAGGACAAACTTCTTGATCTTGATCATTTCTCTACAATCATTTGAGTGAATTAGGAATGTTGTGAGGATATGTAGAACTAGTTATCATTTGTAAAGGTCAACATTTTCTCCTTACAATCTCTCTCTTTCATGTTTTTGACTTGAAGAATCTTACTTGGTGTAGGAAGATAAAGGTAAAGGAAGAAGGACCTTGGCTAAAGATGGGTAAGTCCTTTCTTAGATTGTTTTCTCCTTTTCTTGAGATAAAGGAATCTAGTCATCATTGATCTGAAAAAGAAGGTCACATGGTGTAATTTCTTATAAATGTAATATAAGCTGGTTCACAAGGGTGGAAATCATAGAGTGTGACCCAGATAGGTAGTGGATCTACATCTTTGAGAGACATAACCACTATAACTATTTGCCATCAATTGTGGCTGTCAAATCTCCCTCTCTTCCTTTTGAATACTTATAATTTTCTACATTGAGATATAATTTAATGTTCCAATGAATTTGATTTAAGTTCTTATAGCTCAATTCACCCAGCCCCCCTTTTGGGCCCATTGATCCAATGGTAAGGAGTTAGTAGTGAACTCACTTGTTGATCAAGTTATTCTAATAAGACATTGAATAATTGAATGTTTTTATTAGGAAAAATACTCACAAAAACTATTTATGATGTATTGTAGGGGTGTCTAATATCTTTCACCTTAAAATAACAAGACCCTATAGACATATTTTGATTTTCCTTCTTACTCTCAATTTTTTCCACAGTAGATAGAGTTGTCTTCTTGAATTGTAACATTTCACACATGTTTACTATTTTTTTTATTTTTCTAGGATAAATATGCCAACCTAAACTAACCTTCTTGGGTTAATTCATAGAGAAAATTTGGCACACAATTGAGATCAAACACATAGAATAAACACATATAATTGAATAGATATAGTTATATACAAAGGTAGACCCATCTTGGGGCCACCACTTTAGGTTGTGGCCTCATGAAACTGTTCACATAGGAAGAATTAGCATAATATAAATATTCTTCAGCCTCACGTGCAGTGACACTCCTATTAAAGTAATTTCCACGTAACAACATAAAGGATCGACTTATCTAGTAAATAGATTGAACAAAAAGTAAAGACTAAGTCAGGAAGGAAAGATTGATTTACAAAGAGAAATTACTATGCTATAATTACAAGAGTGAATCACCTAGTAAAAGGTTTGTATAAAAAACAAAGATGAATTTATGGATAAAAGATTAATTTATGGAGAGTGATAAAAGGTTCTAAAAATATGGAAAAGAAGGTTATAAAACCACAATAAGAGGAAAGAAACAAATCACACAATCAGATTGGAATAGAATAAATGTGTTTAGCTCCTTCGTAGTTTATTTCCCCAAATTTACAAGGTAGTCACAATTGCAGAAGTGTTGACAATAAATTAGCATGTCAATCTTTTCTGGATGAAAAATCTTGTAGATCTAAAAAATATAAGATATAAAAGAAAATTAAGAATAAGCAATGGAATCCAATAAGATCCTATTTTTTACCTTTTATTATTAATATACTTAGTTAAAACATATGTTATGATAAATTAATTACAATTACAAATGCCTAAGGAACCCTTTCCATAGGCTCTGGGTATAAATTGGATTGTCAACCCTTTTTGGATGAAAAATTTATAGATGTAATTAAAGACAAAATATGAAGAAGTATAAAATAGCATCATCACATTTTTGTTTATGATATGTTGGATGTGTTATACGAGGGATATTGATTCATCAACTAGCACTACAAGGATATCAAATATAACTTGAAAGAAGAAGTGAAGGCTTGCATCACATGCAGTGTCATGCTTATGTGCATTTTGTGTAGCTTTTTTAGATGCTATCATGTCTTCCTTGATGGTTTGCATCACATATCTTGTCTCCATTAAATATATTTCTCTATTCAAATTTAACTATCATGAATACTTAAATATAAGTGATACAAGAACAAAACGACTGTGTACATCTGCCATTGACTGATTCCTTTGTTTTAGCACAACAAACCTCATGTTTCACTCAGTTTCTTTCATTTTATAAACTCCTTGCTGCTGCAAGAAACTCCTTTCTTTATTTCCTTGTTGGTGTAAGTAAGAAGTGAAGTGGTGCATAATTAGTGTTGAATTTGGTCATTGATGACTACTTTAGAAGGGATTTTGGTTATCTATAGCTCAAAATATATACACAAGGATTGGTCTAGGACTAGAGATAATGCTTGAAAATTTTTCTTACCAAAGAAAAATAGGCAATTCAAAACAACTCATATGGAACCAACTTCATGGTAAGAAGAATCATGCAAGTTATCACCAAAGAAGCCAAGATTTCACTAAAGAAATGAATATGATATAGAGAGTTGGCACATGTAATACATGACTGATGGATCAATCAGGGAATCTTTCTTTGAAATAATAGGTTCCATATTTTTAATATCCGAAAATATGTGTGGCACGAACGACAATGTTATCTATAAAATTCTATTAAATGGTATATGTCGTAACATAAAGTGTAACATAAAGTGAATCTCAGATTTCCCATCCTGGACCAAACTATAAATAATCATTTTTCATGATGTTTTTCTTCACCCATTATGTGCATAAAGCACATGCATGCTTTTTTTTCCTAGAAGAGGGTCCAATTTTATTCATCCATCATCCAATAGTAGGCCAACATATGAAAATACAATATGATACAACTGCATAAGATTTGTCCCTTGTCTATAAGATCCCTCAACCTATATAAGGAAACAAGCAAAACCACAAAGTGAAAGGATATCCATATGTAACTATCTCTCCCAAAGAAAAGTCATAAAGCAAAAAACCACAAACCTCCACCCATCATAAACACATTCATCCCCACGAAACATCCTCCGGCCACTTAACATCCCTTAAATAACACCCCTAATTGAAGCATATTCAAGACCTACTCCACAAATAGTACGTAAAGAAAAAGGTGGATACGGAATATTGATGCACACTTGTGTGTGATGGATCATGGTTAGGTGCAGTAGTGTAGCCAGTAATTTCTACACAGGGGGCATTGTGAATTGTAAAGGAACAAGTGATATCAAGGTGGGTACAAATGGACATTTATGTATAAAATGGACCATTTTTGCTAAAGTTATGAATAGTTTTGGGACCAAGAGTAGAACGTGCCCCTCTTGGCCTTTATGTGGATATGCCATTCACTAGGTGGCCCCTGCATACAAGTGTGAACAGAGTATATTCCACTTTAAAGTACATCACGAGATCAAAGGGAAAACAATTGTTCTTAGAGTTAAAAGAAAAATAGACAACTTCAAAAGGATGGCATTGAGCTTTCACATAATTCAAGATGTGAAGAACTTCATCATTATTGGTTTGGCGTAGAAAATTTCTAGATCACATTCTAATTAGAGTGTAGCTAGATGCTTAAATACTTCCAATTAAAGAGTGAACTCTGAAATTTTCACTGCTTGTTAATATCATATATCCAGAGAACGCACACCCCTTGCTAAAACAAATCTTAATAGTTGAATGATTTGATGGCATCCAATTTTCAATATTGTAGGGTGTTGGGGAGCTATTTCACCTTGTTGTAGCATGGTCGTGCGTCACAAGCTTTAGTCTTGACTTCTGTTAAATTTGAATTGATTCAGAATACAACCTACTGGTTAAGAATAAGGGGTGATTTCACTGCTCTCCTTTGACAACTAGGTAATTATGTACAAAAAGTTACTTAGGTTGATGTCCAATTTGTTCTTTTGTGTTAAATGTGGTACTTAGGGGCCGTTCGGTTAACCCCTTTTAAACTACTTTAGTAATCAACAAATTACGGGATTTAAACAACCAAACGAATAACGTAGCAGTTTTTAATAACATTGTTTGAAGATAGAGGATGGGTATAGGAGATTTGGACTCAAGCTGTTGATTATTGTTGGCTATTGTCGTGCCTTCACGACTATGACCCTCCCCAAGCAGTGGCAGGGCCACTTATAGACCAGGTGAGGCACATGCATCACCCAACTATTCGAGTTGAAATCATATTATGGTTGTATCACTGGTGTTATATTCCCTAAGATACATGTTTTAGCGTGGGGAGAGTCCATGTAGCATTGGGTGTAGAAATGGATTGAAAATTGAAGCACTCGATAATTTGACATTTAACAAGTCATTCATTTCATGGATTAAGGTGCCCGTGATTAACGTTGAATACCCAACAAATGGAAAATGGGCCCAAAAATTATAATGGATAAACTAATAAGTTGAGCTATAAATAAGATGGTAAATATCTAAATCAATATTTAACTCACCCGAACTGTTGCGTATAGAGAAGGTATCCTCCCATCTGTGTCCTAGGTTTCTGACATCACATTTGTGCCGATCGGTGGAGATCTCTAGATAGACATGACCGACGGTAATATACCAATTGATCCTTTATCAATGTTACAATATGTTGGCTATCAACATTTGTCAGTACTTGTGAGGCTGGAACTGATTATACTCTCATACAATCTCACTTTCTAAGACACATTGAATTGTTAGCCATTAATATATTTATTTTGTATAATTTGTTCTATCTAATATTAATAAGATGATCATATATTAGCACTAGTGATCGACATGGTCACAAAGAAAGTTGCCTCTCATACTCCTTCATAATTTATGCCATATATTGATTGATTCTTTTACATTCTACTTTTTGATGTCTTTGAAATCTATATAAACAATAATCAATGAAATATTAAAAAAATCCTAGAGAAGCAAATAGTTCAACTGAACCATTTTTTGGTGGAGGAAAAGATGAAGATCGCAATGGTATGGATCAAGTTAGTCTCAAAGTAGAATTGGTAAGATTTATTTATAAAAAATCACAAGACTTAATTACACTTTAAATATCACATACTAACCATCAATGTGCCATTAGAAAGACATACTCTCTTTATCAACCATGTTGCCATGAATTTTCATACATAGTTTTAACTTATGACTAATAACCAATTGGTTTGATAAATACTATAGTAGGAAAGAACATGGTGTTGTCATAGATGTAATAGTTGATCGATCTTTTTTGTGGGCCAAAAGTGTAAACACATTTGTCCTAGTTAATGAAGTCAGACTTTGAATCTATACCTAACTAATATAAATGTCCGCAACTCAATACGGAGTCCTTGCAGTAGTGCGGGTTGAGTGCAGGAACAAGGAGAATAATAAAGTAAGAACATAAAATCTTAGCTTAGTCTAGCCTAACCAAAAGCAATCTTGATTGTGTTCGGATTAAGGAACATATTTAACCTAGTTAAGTAGTAAACCTAAATTTTAAAAGATCAAAGAAGAAATAAAAATGAATCAAGAAATCAAGATAAAAGGGGACTTGGACTGGGTTTCACCAATCAAGCCAACCACAACCATGTAAAACCTTCACTCTTATATTATATACATTCTCTAATCATTTTGCAAATAGTCATAAGAAAGTTATATGTCCCTTCCTTCTCTTGAGACCTAGGCAAATGTCTATATAATGGGGTTCTCTCTCTCGAGTTAATAACTGAAAGATCAAAGGAAAACAATACATCTTTTGTTATAGAAACTCCTCACTCTTGTGTATCATGACTATCCTATACTCCAGATCTCATTGAATTTATTCTCTTGAACAATATCCATATCAAATGTCAGAAGAAGGTAGTTAATCATCAATTGACGCAATTAAATAAGAGTAAAGGAACAAAACTTTAAAGAATATATGCCATAAAATAGAAAGATGAACAATTACATAGTTGGGAGGGCCTGACGGCTACTCCCAACCCAAGTTTGGGTTTTAGCCACGCATGGCCGAAGAAACAAAAAGAGTACAACTAGAATAAGTCATGATGCAGAAAAGAGAAAGAGAAGATCGATACAAGGGTAGGTCAAATGACTGATCTACCAACCTCTCGATTGATATCTTGGCGGTCGATAGTGGTGTTGGTAGTCTTTCACCGCATTTCTGATCTTGGCTTGAAGCAAGCAGGTTCTTTAGGTCAATGGTGATGGCAAAGGATTGTCAAGGAGCATGGTATATAGGTCTGGATCAAGGGATCTAGACAGGTCGACAAGCCTTGTCCTATGGATATGGAACTTGAGAAGTTTTGGTGGCAGCCTCTCGGTGCTCTGACTCTAAAGATTCAAGATGTGTGGGACGGTTGCGCTGGAGGCATATTTATAGGGTCAAGGTTGTTCACCCCTCTTCATCGATGTCGATGGCTTCCTATCATTGGACTATCAATGTCAAGGTCGACAATGGATATTATTAACAATATTTATCGGTCGACAAGTATGTCGATCTCTTCTCATTGTTGACAAAGTTCTTCCTTGCAAATGATCTATCAAACTTGTTGTCTATAGGTCTATTGAGGTGATTCCTCGACAATTGTCTTCTAGACATCGATAATGTTATCAACATAGTCTATCAGTGGAATCAATCGATAAGACTATTGAGGGTCCTCTACTCGATAGGTGTGTCAAGAAGTGGATCGATAGCTTCATACCGACAAGGGTCTGTCAGTGTCGATGGACTGGGTTGTCGATGTTGTATTGATAGAGGTGAGTTTTGCCCTTTTGTCTGACACTCCTTCCCTCGACAGGTGGCTGTCAAGGTTCTTCCATTCATCAGGTTGGTGCTCGATAGGTTTGTTGAGCTTGAGTTGATAGCCATTTGTCGATTCTCTTGGTGAGTACTTTTTGTCGACCTATTGATCAACTATTTGAAACCAGGTCTTTTGAACAATTGCTCAATTTCTTTGAATTCACTTGAATTGCGTCCATTTCCTTCAAATATCACCAAAACTAAATTATAACTTATTATTTAATGAACTCGAATAAAAATGGGTAAATATAAACATCTAAACATTATTACTAATGACTTTTATCATGTAAAAGGCTATTAAAATTGTACCAACACTAATGTTATCAACTCCCCAAAACTTAGATTTTAGCTTATCCTCGAGCTAATGGAATCGTTATTTCTTTAATTAGTCAAACAAAGAAAAATCCAGAAATTACTGAAAACACAAGTTTATACAATCATCTTAACAAAACTAATCTTTATCCAACATGTCATTATGTCAACAACTTCTTTATTTATTTGTTTTTGCCTAATGTTTGTTTCTGGTATATATGTCACTTTGTCAAAGTAGCTTTCACTCTCGTCTAGGTATTTATGTGGAAAGATTAGATAGTCATGTGGATATTCCTTTCTTCCTCTGGGTCATTCAAGTACAAGTCCATTTAGATAGGCGAGTGATCTTTACATTCCAAACCAGATGGGTTTAGAGCAGTAATTGCACATCCTAAGTATCACTGCCCTGGATTACAATACCTTTAAATGAACTCTATTATAGTGAGGTAGAGGTTGTAGAGACTAAACAAAATCAACATATTTGCATTCATGAGCGCAGCGCTACACCATTTCAATAGCTCTAATTCATGGGATGTCTCTCAGATTCATTTTCAATCCTTACTCTTTTTGGGATGAAACATTCAGAAGATAGCATGAGGTAGCTCTTTATTTGTTATTGAATCAATATACCTTTGACAAGTTAGGACTTTATAATTATATTCTTTTTTAAGAAACAATTGATGACATCATAAAAGATAAATGATGTTTTCCTAAGAAGAAAACATAAAAATTGTATCAGTAACAAAAATATTTTGTCCAGCCAGAGTAGCCCGACTGGTTACGGCTCGGTAAGTCCAGATGAAGGACCCGGGTTCGAATCACACCGAAGGTGCTCTATGAAAAGTAACATGAATTTGACTGGATGCGGGAGGGGGGTGACCGGACCACACCCTCTCATGCCCCGAGAGTTTACACCGTTTGGAGGGGTCACGATTGTGGTGCTTCTACGGGGGCAATTCTCTCGTAAATTAAAAAAAAAAGATTTTTGTCTTAAAATATCATGTATAAGGGAATAATTTAGGGACAAACTGGGATCCTTGTAGAGGGAGTTTTTCCATCAACTACAACTTTATTTCATAAACATGTTTGAATTGGTGAATGAAAACAAAGAAATTATGAAAAGAAATATTAAAGGAAAAGGAAAAGAATCTATGTTTGTGATACAATGGATACCTCACTCATGGAAGTACACCACCCCAAACTTACAACACACATTGTCCCCAGAGTGTGAAAAGGAAAGGAAAAGAAGATGTAAACACGTGAGTTTGATAGCAAAGGTCCACTGTTGCCCATGGGGATTCGAGCAGCATCAGAGTGTAATTTCTATGAAGGAAATGATAATTATCATTGTGAGTTTCTTCAACAACAACATGGAGAAATACATTGATGTACATTCAATTTAGAACGTAGAAGCCACAATAATTGGACAACGGACGTTGTTGATGACAATGATGTCAAAATTGGGTGACCTTCCATCTTCATGGTACCTGAGAAGAATAGCCACTTCCAAATTCATGGATCAACTGAATAAGCGCTTTTGAACATGCATCAGCAATACTTTCATGTGTACTATGGATTATCATTGAGTATTTATGGCCTTTAGGGTCAAAAGAAGAAGCATAACTATTATAGAGAATGATATCCCTTTCACGAGTAGAGACAGCAAGCAAAGCCCAATGCAGATCGTGAAGAATAGGTGCAAAGATATAGCGAGGAATAGACTTGTGGCTCGAAGCAGAAGATCGTTTTCACCTAAGTCTGAGTCGTGGCAGATATTGGTGATAAGATCCGGACCGGACATATAGAAATCATCAACATCTTGGCAGATAAGATATTGGTAAGCTACCACGAGGCTATGAGATAAATATCCTTGTTACAACCCCAATTTTTTTGGGTTCATTTGGTGAGAAATGTAATTTCTCATAACAAAGATAAATGAGCAAATGATGATGTGTTTTGATTGAATGCATGTATTTCATTTAAAATAGCCTTGTTGATTTATTTGTGGGCTTTATTGGCTATTGGCCCAATAACAAGGAACTTCAATTAATATATGAATAATTGAGTTTTTGAGAAAAGAGAGATGTGGAAACCCCTGGAAGGCAAAAGAATGTAATCCAGGGATGGATTTCGTGCCTCTTGGATTCCTTGGGTTCCAAGGAGTCCAAAGTTGCATAAAGAGAGCAATAAGAAAAGAAAAGATCAAATAAATATTTCCTTATCAAGAAAGAAATTGAAAATAATGAGAAAATATGGGAAATACATGGAAAGGAGTCTACTTGAGTTATCCTTGGTGGAATTTCGTATTCCAATGATTCCTAATGTTAAAAGGAACTCCCATAAGGAAAATAGAAGAGAGATAAAGAGAAATCATTAAAAAGAATAAGGAAATAAGTAAGATAATAAGAAAATAGATAAAAGATGAATAAAAGGCTAAGGGATGTTCCCAAGATGGGATTTCGAGCCATTAAGTTTCCTTGAGGTACAAGGAACTCAGAATAATAATTTAAAGGCAAAGGAAAGAGAAAATGGAAAAGAAATATGCATAATTGAGTAATAACTTGCAACTAAAGAAAGGGAACCAATTTCTTTAGATAATTATACCAAAATTGGAAAATAAGAGGATAATGTGATACATAATTAATGGTTTTTGTGTTGTTGTTAAAAAGGAGGCATTTTCTATTAAAAGAAAATATAATTTCGTGACAATGGATTAAAAACCAAGAACAAGGAAGATGAGAGAGATAATAACTAAGAGTATAGATTGTTAAGAAGATTTTGGATTATGCTATTGGGGAAAAGCAATGAACAATGATGGAAAGAATATTTGTTTTATTGATGTTTTTCATGTGGGAAATATTAAAACCTAGAAGTCTTTGGATAATATGTTTAGAATTTCCCAAACTAGCAAGTTATGAGCCCGAGAATCTCTCAACCTTTATGCATGAAGGGAAACAAGTCACATCCCTCGCATACCTCCCTGTTCCAGCATCACCTTAGGGTTCCTACGAGGATATATATATATATATATATATATATATATATATATATATATATATATATATATATATATATATATATATATATATATATATATATATATATATATATATATATATATAAGGACCCAAGAGTCGTCGTTCTCAGGAGAACACCCAACGGGAGGGGACCGGCCGCTGGATCTTCACCAAGATGATACCACAACCAGACCTTCATAGCTTCGTTAGAAGTAGGTTCTGGGAGGGGATTCGGCTGCCCAGATGATCCCTCAAGACCACAACACTCTGCCTTGGTCTTCATCGCCCAGGGGAAGGGGGCAGAGTGCCGGGAGAAGGGCTGAGCGGTGCCCAGATTTTCAGAACTGCAGGAAGCAATCTGCGAGGAGAAGAGCAAGTCCCGTTGTAGTGACGGTTCCTAACTACCTCGACGAGATGCATCGCGAACGAAATGACCATGTACACTTCTGACCGTTGTTTCTATAGTTCGACCTACAGTAACACTAGTGAAGTAGGACCCCGTGTGGTCACCGCCGATCACCTATGGCTGTGCGAAGTGTCTTCCAGGGTCTGACTAGGTTGGTCGAGGGTCTGGGTGCTTCCCCTGGCCGCGGCAATGAAGGCCCCTGCCCAGAGATGGTACCGCGGCGGCATGTTCCGCGTACAGGAGGTCGGGAGCGGGGAAGGAGATGATCGCTGGAGAATGACCAAGACGCCCCAGTCTGCGTGATCGCACATGGTCACTACGCAAGGGCACATTGGTCATTCCCAAGTTAATAATAAGAATCTCGGATTAATAATAAAAAGAGATAGATGTACTGATGTGTCAATCAGGGATTGGCCCAGTTAGTTTTATTTTGCAAAAATCATAGAAATTACTACGTAGCTCGAATGAAAATAAGTTATATATGAAAATTGATCAGGAGAACACGTAGAATCTAAATAAAATATGTTTGAGGCATAAATATGAACCCTATTATAAAAGTAGAGCAAAGAAGGAATAAAGTAATGAATAATTCTTAAAAACCCTAGTTTTGGGTATTAAGACGTTGAAAATGTCAAAAGTCTTTCTTATTATGATAGTATTTGATCCTTTTGAGCATGATGATGATGATAAGGTATTTAGGATCTCTAATGGAGACAATCTTAACTGTGTTGGAAATAGGGTTAGTGCCCTTATACAAAACCTAAACCCTAGATTAGGACCGAGTAGGTTATAATGTATTTAATATGTTAGTGACACTTTAGAATTTACACAATGCAGATTATATGATGACTACTTGATTTATTTGCTTGCTTGGACAATATGCTTGAAGTATGATTGAATAATCTACATGGCAAAGGTATGTGGTTACACTTATGACTACCCGAATTAGTTTTCTGGGATTTTGTCACAGTTTCCATCGTGACTTGAATTAAATTGTTGGATGTTTCAATTCATGCAAATTCTAGTGTGAATATGACTATCACCTAAGAATTATGCCTACTAGCTCAGATACCAGTCCCCTCTGTAGCTTAATGGGTTGACCTAGTAAAAGGCTACCAATGGGGTAGGCCCATCAGGTCACTAAATGACTTAGTAAATGGCTATCAATGGGGTAGGTCCATCAAGTCACATTGAGTTAGAAATTGGACTACCTGTGAGTAGTGCCATGCGACTCAACCCTAGATATTGATCTACCTGTTCGGTAGGATCATGCGGGGTTTAATAAAGATCTACCGTGTGAGAGAGGTAGTATCCATGTCCACTGCAGGGACAGCACAGAGAAAGGGGATAGGAAGGGATTGAGTAGTCCTTCTTAAAATATAATTTGAATGTTAAATGATAATTGGTTGTTTACATTGTTAATATAGTTGCAGAAATTTTTGTAATCCCCCACATACCAGCTTTATGCTGATCGCGTATTTGTTTGTCGGCGTTTTAGGTACAAACCCTAAAGGAACAAACAGTAAATTGTCACCTTGCAAAATAAGAAGTAAAGTGCAAGGAGGATTAGATAGAGCAATTCCAGTAAGGGATAGATAGTTTCCCAAAGTTTTAAAAGGTAAATAAAGTTTTAAATTTTCCTGCCAATATTCAAGTTAGTAGTAGAATTTCATAATTATCATTGATTATTTGTTGAACCTTTGATCCTGTTAATTAGATAACGGCACCGACCTTTCGGTCTCCCTTAATTGGGGGTTATCGGGAGGCGGGGTCGTTACTATTGGTATCAGAGCGTAGGTTCTTCATCTAATCAGTAATAATTATTAAATTTTACAAATTCCATAGAACCGAGGGAGTTATTAGAGGAGTGTCCGAAAGACTGAGGTGTCTAGAAAATGATCACTTCCGGGGGCTGGCAAGATTTTCCTCCGCACCGCTAGTCGGAATACGAGGACTCCCGGATTGTGTGACTGCCTGGCCGATGTCTTAGGATATGACTCAAAATAAGATACCTTTAGGACTCTCTCATCTCGTTCATCCCTTCTCAACTCAAATTCTGTTAAGGACCTTAAGGATTAGGGTTTTCTCTCTTTTCCTCACCCTCTTGAGGTATGGGTAAGGTTGATAAGGATTAAGGAATCCTCCACCAAATTAATAAATAGCATGTAAATAAGATGTCATGGACATAAGCTTAATAGAGTAATCGTAAAGAAATAGATGCATGCTTAGGTCGTATGACACGAGTTGTCATTGCCCTCAGGAGAGACCTGAGGATAGACCTCCTTGGCAGGAGGATGAGTAGAGAGAGTTAGTCTTGGAGGTAGAGACCTCCATTAAAAGTAGAGACCTAGCACATCCTTTGAGGATGATGTTAACCCTAACCCTAAGTGAAGGTTAGAGAGGAAGATGACATGCTGAGTTAGATGTCATGGTTGACCGAGTGTTTGGTGGGACGCGCCTTTGGGATGCCATAAGAGGGTAGATGACCTTGTACCTTTAGTGACCCAACCCTGGAGAGGGTCGTGCATGCCATAGCAAAGGATAGCTCCTTCGTGGATGAGGTTAGAGGAGAACCTATAGTTACCCTATGGGCTTAGGCAAGTAGGGTATAACTTGATGAAATCTTGGTTAAGAGATCATGATGGATGGCTCATGAAAGGGTTATGGATGCTCTTGAGCAAACATAAGTTTGAGCATAGGCTTCACCCACATAGAGGTATGCCTGTGAGCTTGATCCTTCATGGAGAGAGGACCTCTAGTAGTAAGGTTGGATCTGGAGTTAGCACTAGAGATAAAAAGCGGGATTCAAGCAAGAAGGTTGGAATCTTAGATTCTGAGACATAAGGAACAGTGGGTAGTTGAGGATGATGCGACCTAAGTGGATGATAGTGGTTGCCTTATGTTTTATCCCTGAAGACTGATGATATCTTGGTTGTTTTAGAGGAACCAAACCTTAGAGGGAGGATGATGCTTCTGGTACCTATGGTATAAGTGTTTACCTACTGGATGAGATAAAGAGTGTTTTAGACACTGAGGAGGTTTTAGTAACCAGTTGTGAGGCTTTATACCTAGATGGTTGTCCTGGAAGAGGACTCAACTCCAAATTGTTGCTCGAGTAAAAAGATCATGGAAGCACATGGCATACTGTGGACATGCTTGATTCATGGTTAAGAGATTGAGCATGTAGTTGGATACCCAAAGGAGAACCTAGGGTTCCTAGGTATAAGAGGGGAAGTACTCCTCATGTGTAGAGGTAAAGTAAACCCCGTAACTAAAAGGTATGTTTGATGAACCCCTCATGACTAAGTTGATCTAATGTTGAGGAAAGAGAACAAGTATGACCTATCATGATTTAAATAGGTGGTCTACTTGTGCCCTAGTGGTTGATGGGTTAAGCATGCTTATGTGGATGTATACCCTAAACATAAGGACGTTTGTGACTATTGTTATCAAGGTATAGTTTCCTCCCATCCTGGGAGAGGGACCCTTTTGTAGGGTGTATACCTTTTTTGTTGAGGCTTCAGGGGATCTTGAGAAGCTAAGTGGAGAGTACATGGCATGAGAATGAACCTATAGACCCATACATAACCATCTCTATGTGCATGTGGAGGTGTTACCATGGAGGTAACCGGTATGGGGCCTGACCAAGGTAGGCAGGTCGCCATGATCCCTAAGAAAGGATAAAGGACAACCCAAGAATGCATAGGGAGGTGATGAAGGATTGGGTAAGGTTATAAGTTGAACATGTACTATGATATAATCCTAAATCTATCCTAGGGTCGGGTAGGGATAAGACCGATGGAAGGAGGAGTTGCCTAATTCCCTAGTTGCACATGACCATAGGGTCGAGAGGTAACAGTTATCACTGTCCGAGGGCCATGGGTTAGAAGACTGATCACCTTCATGAACTCATGGGACCCAAAGGGCAGATGAGTAGGGCACTCTCTAGATGCACAAGGGAAGAGGGATGACCCCAAAAGTGTCGGCACCCTATAGACCTAGAGGAGATGACAAAGGATTGGGTGTGGACCCAAGTAGGTTCGAGACTAGTTTACCATGGAAGTAATCTGTGATATCATGATGTTTGTGATGTGGAGACATAAGTTGCACATTATAACTTAGACTTGAAGGTGTACTGGCAAGGCGGGATGTGTCATCTCTACTCTTAGAACAGGAAGAACTTTGTGTTTGGATGGCCGCCAAATGCTTATTTCCTCTTGTTATGGGATTGAGAGATGGGACAGTATGCATGCCATACACCAAGGATAAAGATGATGCGAGTTGGAATGATGCTACAAGGTATGAGGACAGAGATGATAACATACCTTGGTGGAGTGAATGATACATGGATGGTTTACAAAACACTAAGAGGAATAGTGTAGTCATCTTATGAGGATGTTTTATCAAGAGCTATGTGGAATTTGCAAGTTAACCAAGGTTGAAATTGATCACCATGAGGATGAGCTCAGAGTTTCTGGATGAAGACAAACTTAGAGTTTGAGATGAGATGATAAGTATAATACATGGAGGTGTATGTCCTCAACAATACCTAACACCTAAGGCTAAGAAGTAATAATGAATGCTCTGGTTTAGATATAGCTGCCTAGTTTAGCTGGAAGCTAGAAGAAGTTGAGGTTTCTAGGCTGACCTTAAGTCGAGAAAAATAGATAAGTTTGGCTAACCCTCAGACATAAGAGATTTGTTGAATAAGATTAGGGGTTGTTTGGATAGCCAGCCTAGTCCTTGATGTGGTAGAAAGATGGTTGTAGAACCCTAGATACCCTTCTTTGGATAGGAAGGTAGTAAAACCCTAATGAGAGTGGTTTAGGGTTTCCAAGGTATCGATCTTAAGGAATCATGACATACTAGAGATCATGGTTTTAAGATCACCAAACACCATGATACTACAAAGATAGTACGTGATTGTAGCACTTTGGCCGCTTGATGTGAGGTTGCATGTAGCATGTGGCTATATAAGCCAGGAGGTGAAGGATAAACACCAGTAACCCAGTACATGGATATATAGTATAAAGAGTTCCTGAGGGGGAATGGGAGTTCATCACTATGGATGTTGTGAGTCTCCCCTAGACCAAGGAAGGTCAAGATGCAATACGGGTTATGGTAGATCGCATTACCTAGATGACATGAGAAAGAAGGAGTACTTTCAAGAGACAGTTTTGTTGAACTACATAAGAGAAAGAGAGATGGTTCAACTACGTCATGATGCGAGTTCAAAAGTTCTTGAGTATGACCAAGGATCACTTCCATGAGGTGGAAGTGGATACATGAAGAACTCGATGATAGTACAGTTTATCACCCCCATACTAATGAATAGTATGATCCATACTAGAGAGTCTGATGAGAGCATGTGTGCTCATTCAGGGTGATACATAGAGACAATTCTTAAGATGTGATGTTAGCCACCATAGCCTTTATCGGGATGCAAGAAGTCTTATAGAGAGGTGGTGTCGGTCACCACTTCATTAGGATGATGTGGATGAAGGAGGCCTTGCAAAGGTTAGAAAAGAATCACAGTGTGTGCAAATGAAGTCGCTTTGATCGTAAAATGGCTGAGAGAGAGAGCCCAGTGGTGACATGAGTCACGAGTTGATGCAAAGCAGACTGACATGCAGTTCACTGTGGGAGAATATGTGATGTGAAAATCCGACCCCTCTAAGCTACAGCTGAGAAAGCTGAGTCCCCGATATATGGGTCCATTTGAGATGGATGGGTGGAGATGGTTGTGTTTAGCCTTGCCCTTAGGATAACATGATGTGTAATGTGTTCCATGAGTCCGATCAAGAGCACTATGTGAGGTACCCAAGCCATGTGCTGAACCATAAACCTATTCAGCTTTTGAAAAGCTGAAATGTCCTGAGTCACCTATGAGGGTACGATATACCAAGGTAAGAAAGAACTCAGATGGAAGAATATGAAATGATGAAGGTTCTTGGGAAGCACCGTGGGAAGGGTGAAGCCACATGGGAAGCCTGATGGACATAAGAAAGGCTTATTCTAAATTGTTTGTTTGCTTGTTGGAATTTTGAGGACAAAATTCTTATAAGAGGGGAAGGATGTTACAACCCCAATTTTTTTTGGGTTCATTTGGTGAGAAATGTAATTTCTCATAACAAAGATAAATGAGCAAATGATGATGTGTTTTGATTGAATGCATGTATTTCATTTAAAATAGCCTTGTTGATTTATTTGTGGGCTTTATTGGCTATTGGCCCAATAACAAGGAAATTCAATTAATAAATGAATAATTGAGTTTTTGAGAAAAGAGAGATGTGGAAACCCCTGGAAGGAAAAAGAATGTAATCCAGGGATGGATTTCGTACCTCTTGGATTCCTTGGGTTCCAAGGAGTCCAAAGTTGCATAAAGAGAGCAATAAGAAAAGAAAAGATCAAATAAATATTTCCTTATCAAGAAAGAAATTGAAAATAATGAGAAAATATGGGAAATACGTGGAAAGGAGTCTACTTGAGTTATCCTTGGTGGAATTTCGTATTCCAATGATTCCTAATGTTAAAAGGAACTCCCATAAGGAAAATAGAAGAGAGATAAAGAGAAATCATTAAAAAGAATAAGGAAATAAGTAAGATAATAAGAAAATAGATAAAAGATGAATAAAAGGCTAAGGGATGTTCCCAAGATGGGATTTAGAGCCATTAAGTTTTCTTGAGGTACAAGGAACTCAGAATAATAATTTAAAGGCAAAGGAAAGAGAAAATGGAAAAGAAATATGCATAATTGAATAATAACTTCCAACTAAAGAAAGGGAACCAATTTCTTTAGATAATTATACCAAAATTGGAAAATAAGAGGATAATGTGAAACATAATTAATGGTTTTTGTGTTGTTGTTAAAAAGGAGGCATTTTCTATTAAAAGAAAATATAATTTCGTGACAATGGATTAAAAACCAAGAACAAGGAAGATGAGAGAGAGAATAACTAAGAGTATAGATTGTTAAGAAGATTTTGGATTATGCCATCGGGGAAAAGAAATGAACAATGATGGAAAGAATATTTGTTTTATTGATGTTTTTCATGTGGGAAATATTAAAACATGGAAGTCCGTGGATAATATGTTTAGAATTTCCCAAACTAGCAAGTTATGAGCCCGAGAATCTCTCAACCTTTATGCATGAAGGGAAACAAGTCCCATCCCTCGTATACCTCCCTGTTCCAGCATCACCTTAGGGTTCCTACGAGGATATATATATATATAAGGATCCAAGAGTCATCATTCTCAGGAGAACACCCGATGGGAGGGGACCGGACGCTGGATCTTCACCAAGATGATACCACAACCAGACCTTCATAGCTTCGTTAGAAGTAGGTTCTGGGAGGGGATTCGGCTGCCCAGATGATCCCTCAAGACCACAACACTCTGCCTTGGTCTTCATCGCCCAGGGGAAGGGGGCAGAGCGCCGGGAGAAGGGCTTAGCGGTGCCCAGCTTTTCAAAACTACAAGCAGCAATCTGCGAGGAGAAGAGCAAGTCCCGTTGTAGTGACGGTTCCTAACTACCTCGACGAGATGCATCGTGAACGAAATGACCAGGTACACTTCTGACCGTGGTTTCTATAGTTCGACCTGCAGTAACACTAGTGAAGTAGGACCCCGTGTGGTCACCGCCGATCACCTGTGGTTGTGCGAAGCATCTTCTAGGGTCTGACTAGGTTGGTCGGGGGTCTGGGTGCTTCCCCTTGGCCGCGGCAACGAAGGCCCCTGCCCGGAGATGGTACCACGGCGGCCTGTTCCGCGTACAAGAGGTCGGGAGCGGGGAAGGAGATGATCGCTGGAGAATGACCAAGATGCCCTAGTCTGCGTGATCACACATGGTCACTGTGCAAGGGCACATTGGTCATTCCCAAGTTAATCATAAGAATCTCGGATTAATAATAAAAGGAGATAGATGTACTGATGTGTCAATCAGGGATTGGCCCAATTAGTTTTATTTTGCAAAAATCATAGAAATTACTACGTAGCTCGAATGAAAATAAGTTATATATGAAAATTGATCAGGAGAACACGTAGAATCTAAATAAAATATGTTTGAGGCCTAAATATGATCCCTATTATAAAAGTAGAGCAAAGAAGGAATAAAGTAATGAATAATTCTTAAAAACCCTAGTTTTGGGTATTAAGACGTTGAAAATGTCAAAAGCCTTTCTTATTATGATAGTATCTGATCCTTTTGAGCATGATGATGACGAAAAGGTATTTAGGATCTCTAATAGAGACAATCTTAAATGTGTTGGAAATAGGGTTAGTGCCCTTATCCAAAACCTAAACCCTAGATTAGGACCGAGTAGGTTATAATGTATTTAATATGTTAGTGACACTTTAGAATTTACACAATGCAGATTATATGATGACTGCTTGATTTATTTTCTTGCTTGGACAATATGCTTGAAGTATGATTGAATAATCTACATGGCAAAGGTATGTGGTTACTCTTATGACTACCCAAATTAGTTTTCCGGGATTTTGTCGCAGTTTCCATCGTGACTTGAATTAAACTGTTGGATGTTTCAATTCATGCAAATTCTAGTGTGAATATGACTATCACCTAAGAATTATGCCTACTAGCTCAGATCCCAGTCCCCTCTGTAGCTTAATGGGTTGACCTAGTAAAAGGCTACCAATGGGGTAGGACAATCAGGTCACTAAATGACTTAGTAAATGGCTACCGATGGGGTAGGTCCATCAAGTCACATTGAGTTAGAAATTGGACTACCTGTGAGTAGTGCCATGCGACTCAACCCTAGATATTGATCTACCTGTTCGGTAGGATCATGCGGGGTTTAATGAAGATCTATCGTGTGAGAGAGGTAGTATCCATGTCCACTGCAGGGACAGCACAGAGAAAGGGGATAGGAAGGGATTGAGTAGTCATGCTTGAAATGTAATTTGAATGTTAAATGATAATTGGTTGTTTACATTGTTAATATAGTTGCACAAATTTTTGTAATCCCCCACATACCAGCTTTATGCTGATCGTGTATTTGTTTGTCGGTGTTTTAGGTACAAACCCTAAAGGAACAAACAGTAAATTGTCACCTTGCAAAATAAGAAGTAAAGTGCAAGGAGGATTAGATAGAGCAATTCCAGTAAGGGATAGATAGTTTCCCAAAGTTTCAAAAGGTAAATAAAGTTTTAAATTTTCCTGCCAATATTCAAGTTAGTAGTAGAATTTCATAATTATCATTGATTATTTGTTGAACCTTTGATCCTATTAATTGGATAACGGCACCGACCTTTCAGTCTCCCTTAATTGGGGGTTACCGGGAGGCAGGGTCGTTACAATCCTCGTGGTTGGAGAGTCTCCAGGAGGTCATCTTTCATGACCAAAATGTCATATCTACTGAAAATGACATGGTTTCTACTAGGTTTGAAGTGGTGCATCAACATTATCAGTTGAGAAAGAGAAAGGTGCGGTCAAAATTCTCAAAACTTGGATCTATAGTGGTAACAGGGCCATATACCAGAAATGGCACAGGCTCATTGAGGAGTTTCAGTATATCTGTAGCTTCTTAACTTTTGTAATTGCTGAAATAGTAGCAGGAGATTCGGTGACAAAAGGTTATGGTGTAATTTTCCCTTCTTTTGCTTCCTCTCTCTGTAAGACATCTCAAAATTCCTCCTTCTCAAGTTGAGGAATAAGTGGATAATGATCCCTTTGGTTTTATGACAGTTCAGGGTCATGAAAGAAGCATCTATCGTGGATGACTTCCATATCATAACATCCACGAAGAGGTGTAAAGCCAATGGGGTCCAGTCTAGAAAGAGGTGTTTCATGATTGAGAGCTTCCATGACCCTAAGAATGATGAAAGCACTATTATTGTACTCGGGATTGTGTTGGAAATCCAATGGTGCAATCACATAACTTGTCCAGTTAGGTTGATAATATGGAACTTCTCGAACAACTCATCGAAGTCGAGTTGGAATATGAGGGAGCTTTTTGGAAATGTGATCTTAAAATCGCATATCAAAATGTGCAATCATTTCAATGCACGTGTTGAATAGAGTAATTTGATGTTTATTTAGGTCAGCAATGCACATGAGCCACAATCCTCTGAAATGAAAGGGTAACAACATCACCCTTGTCTTCTTATATTCAAGCTTTTCCTATAAAGTCAAAATAGCTTGAGCCTTCAAATCGTTCTTGAATAGGTAGATTGCTAAGGAAGGAGTGGCATTATAATATGGCCAATCCTTATCGCTAGGCATGACATCTTCCTGAATAGTTGATGTGAGGATGATGAACATTTTTCTGATAACTTTGGTAGGATTGTGAAAAAGATTCTAGAAATCTTCTTGTGAAAGGGTGATGGAGCCGTTGTTATAGATAATATGCCTACCATCACATTGATCATTCAGAATGTCTTGTAGGACAAAGATGTCACAAACATGCATTCCCTTCATGCAATCCAGATCAAATCCCCTCATTTTCAATGGAAGCTAAGATGGAAGTGGCAAAAGAGGTTTTGGAAAGATAGGTTCAGAAAGATGAGGGGGTGCAATTGATAGAACAATGGAGAGATCACCATTATCATCATCATAAGAAACCTTTTCATTGTTGGAAGGGCTTATAACATCATCATCAAGGTCCATATATGTTGTATATACCCCAATAGAAATGTCTTCTTCTGTATGTAGACTAAGAAGAGACTGTATTGGGCTCAGATTGAGTAGTGCTTCATCTAGTTTCTGTTTCATGTCCCTTTCAAAAATATCTTGGGATGATGGCGGAGATGGGAGGAGGAATATTTTCAGATGGTCGATCCTTAGAAGGGTTGATGATAGGTGTTGTCTTAGACTATGGTAGGCCATCCACCAGAGGTTGTGGGAGATGAGGCATTTGAAGACCATCCCTTGACAAAGGTTTAGTAGAGCTAAAAATGGATTCATACACATGGGACACAGATTCCTAGAGAGACCCAGTAGCCTGATGAGGAGAGTGGCGATGAGCATCTTCACTCATAGTATCGACAACATAAGAATCACCCTCGGCAGACTAGAAAGACGATGAAGATGATGCTTCAATAGAACTGTGAAGACACTCTCATCTTTGTTCTCATTAGAGGGCATGTTGTTCTTCTTGGTGCTGCCTGGCCTTTTCCTAATAAGTCATATTGAGCAGGAGGTGGTGTTGGACCTTCAATATTTCTCTAACTTAAGTTGAAGGGACACCATTTACACAGGAATGCTGCTTAGCTCACTGACCCATGCGTCCATGGCTAGAACCCCTTGTTCAATGTTCATTATGGCCTTTCAGAGTTTAGGAAAGGCAGTTGTGATTGCACCAATGACCCTGTGCATAGTGTTAAATTTACGACCAAGGCACATCCCAAAGTATCTGGCTCTGATGAAGATGAAGATGAAGAATGATTATCAGATCTAGGGTCCTAGTGAGAAGAAAAGGGCCGATATGAATGTGGGTGACGTCGTGGTGGACTATCAAGAACATCATGCACCATCTGCCTTGGCGGAGAGACAAGTTTTCTTGTAGTGGATATCATTGGGATGGTGGCGGGGCGGTTTGTGGTGGATTCAGGTTGCTTTCTTGTAGTAGTAGATGGATGGACCATGGGGCATTCCTCTTTAGAGACTGGAGAGGAGTTCGGGCCATGCTTGGGTGATACTCGTAGTTCTTCAAAGTCACATCTGATAACTCTTCTTTGGTCACTTTCTTATAAAATCTTAGATAGAGGCCGCTTAGGTTTCTTTGTAATGATAGGCTTTGGTCGGACCCGACCATGTGACATGTTTGGTTGTGTTTGATTCATCTACTGAAACTTTTGAACAAACTCAGTAATTTCCTTCTTAGAAAATAGTAACTAGTCTTTGTCATGATCTGCCAGTCTAGTTATAGGAATAGAAAACTTAGTTCTCATGAAACTATAGTTGTTAGAATTGTTACATCGTACCAAGATACCAGCAGACATCAGGTACCTTATGGTGATAAAGTTGTCTCCTATTATTTCCTTAAAAGTGACGCATGGCGGGTGTCTGTATGCCTAAAATATGAGTCTAATGAGACCACCAATATAATATTCATTTTGCGGAGTAGAGCAGATAAGCAGCCTTTTATCAATCAGATGGTGACCAATATTGACAGGGCGTCTGTCCATTATCAAAGATAGCACATATAGTTCCTCAAGGTAGATGCTCCTCATTTCTTCTTTGGTGAAGAGGATGTTGGCTACTATTTTGTGCATAACTCTTTACAAACCAAAATGCACCATTGATGCTTTGGAGTGTCTAGATTGATTCTTATTTTGGCCTGTCAATTTCTCCCAATATTTAGAAGCATTAAAGCTGGAATCTTATTTTTTCTAGGAGGCTCGAAGAAGCCCTGATAGCTTCTGCCTCCGAACAATAGAAAATTTCATTCAGACTTTGATCAGTGAGAATGTAGTCAACATTATTGATCCTGACTTGCAAATTCTTAGAATGTACTTCCTTTGTAGATGATACCTACTTGATATATGACATGAACTCTATAATTTTGTCTGCATAGGCTCATGGAGTAGCAAAACAGAGGTGGGATGAATTGGATTTAGCCAACATCTCCTTGACTCATACCCAGATGCCTAATTCTTCAAGGGCGGTGGAAAAGATTAAGCGAGTAGGTTTGAAATGCCTCTAGATGGTATTTGTTCTAGGCCTAAAGATTCCTTGATAGGGAATCTTCAATTGTGAACTTTGTGGAGCCTCCGGTTCTAGCGAAGTAGTCTTGGCCCTATTATCTGCATCGGTTATGGGTTGCTCAGAAAGAGGTCTCTTCTCCCCCTTCTTCGATGGGATGGTGGTTCCTTGGTGAGAAATCAATGTAAAGAAAAGAGGAAAGAGCATTGATTAGGTGTGAATTAACTCTGTTGATTAGCATTATAGAATCATGCATCGATAGTGTGCACAATTTCCAATGGTGTCGATTTGAAAAAGAAGTATATTGTCGATATGGTTATTGCTTGATTATAGTGAAAACAAATCGATAGTGTTATCGATAGGATGATCGACAAGATTTAAAACATCAAGAGCAATACATGTTCATTCGATAGGTGTGATTTGTAAAAAGATCGATAAGGCTATCGATTGACTGTTGTCGTGGCATAGGTTGACAAGACTATCCACTGACGTGTGCATCTGCCTATCGATTAGTTGGGAATGTAGTCGACAGGAACACAAAGACAAGGGTTTCGATCGGTATGTCGACAGAAGACTTGTCGAGCAGCTGTACTTGGAGGTCAACAGGCGAGCCGACTGAGAGGCAAAGGTTTGCTAGCATTAGAAGGCAATAAAATTCTTAAGACTGGGCCTTGTACTTATAGCCGCAGTTAAGATTGGTGAAACTAAAGTCGGTTGTTCGGATGTGGATCTGGATCTAACAGCTTGTTGTCGGTTGACAAGGGTGTCAACCAAGAGGGTCGAAAGGTCTCAATATGGACAAGTTGATTGTCTTGTTAACACTGTCGATCATGAAGTTGATAGCTGAAAACCAAAACATTGTCGACCGACCTATCAATAGAAATCTTGTCGATCGGCCTGAATGTAAGGACGATAGTCGTTCTAAAATAAGATCGATTCTAGTTGGTCAACAATATTTTTGACCTACTACTATTGAAAAGGTTCTTCAAAAACTTTCTATATGTAATATGCGATAAGTCAGATCAGAATTTAGGTCGACAGGTCAAAGCTCTTTCAATCATCATTTAAAAGATAAATGATTATCCACCTTGATTTAGATTTGACAATCCTTAAGAAGTTTTTGTATGAGGAGAAACAAAATCATCGAAAACTATCTAAATGACTAGAAAAATAAATGTTTGGGTTTCCTCCCAAGTAGCATTTTGTTTATAGTCATGTAGCTTGACTTCTTGAACATCTCATTATGCTTCTGGGGCATCTGGCAACTCCAAATCCACCTTTCTGGTGATGGCTTCATCTTTGTAGTATCGCTTTAATCGGTGACCATTAACTAAGAACGTTCCTGATTTCTCACTATGCATGTCCATCGTTCCTGAGGGATAGATGGTAATTATTGTGAATGGTCCGGACCAATGAGAATGAAGCTTTCCTGGGAAGAGATGTAGAGCAAAATTGAATAGCAGAACTTTATCTACTTCTAAAATATCCTTTCTCCAGATATGAGAGTCATGCCAAATCTTGGTTCGCTCTTTGTAGATCCTTGTATTTTTGCATCTAGGTGAAGTTCTTCTAGCTCCTGTAACTGTAAGAAGCACTTTTCTTTAGCAAGTCCAACATCCATCCTTAGGGCCTTGATTGCCCAATAGACTTTGTGTTCCAATTTTAGTGGGAGGTGACAAGATTTTCTATAGATTAGCTGATAAGGGGTGGCTCCTATGGGTGGCTTGTAAGTAGTCTGATATGCCCAAAGAGCATCATTGAGTTTAGATGACCAATATTTTCTTGACTTGCTCACTATTTTATCTAGAATTTGCTTCATCTTCCTGTTGGAGACCTCGACTTGACCTGTAGTGTGAGGGTGATATGGGGTGGTTGTCTTATGCCTCACCCCATATCGCTTCAGAAGAGCCTCAAATTTCCTTTCAATGAAGTGCAAACCTCCTTCACTGATTACAGTATGTGGAACTCCAAACCTAGGAAAGATGATTTTTGTGAATTGAAACATGATCGTCTTAGAGTCACATGTTGATGAAGGGTATAGCCTCCATCCACTTTGAGACATAGTCAACGACCACCAAAATGTATTTGTTTCCAAAAGATGGTGGGAAAGGTCCCACAAAATCTATCCCCCAAAAATCAAAGATCTCTATTTCGATCCATTCAACAAGGGGCATCACGTTGCATTTTCTGATATTTCTAGTGCGTTGACACATGTAGTATTGTTTAGTGTAAGTATGCACATCTTTAAATATGGGTGGCTAATAAAAATCAGAGTTCAAGATTTTTAAAGTTGTCTTCTCAGCGCCAAGATGTCCTCCATAGGGGGATGTATGACATTTTTCTAAAATTGAACGAGCCTCATCTTGATCCACACTATGACGATATACATTGTATGTGCACTTTTGGAAGAGTAGGGGATCATCCCAGAAATAGTTCTTGATGTTAGAAAAGAATTTATTCTTTTGACCGTAGGTCATTCATGGAGGTAACTATTGGTATGCCAGGTAGTTGTAGAAATTAGCATACCATGAAGTTACTTGATCAAGAGAATGAATAAGAAGCAGTGATTTGTCTTGATAGGATTCGAGAGAGGTGATCAACGACGACATTTTTTATCCACTTTTTGTCGACAATCTCATGATCAAGTTCTGGAAAAAGAAGGACCCACCTGAGGAGACGTGGTTTGGTATCTTTCTTATGCATACAATACTTGATTTCCCCATGATTAGTATAGATTGTCACCTTCCCACCCAACAAGTCAGATCTAAAATTTTAAAAGGCATTGACGATGGATAACATCTCTTTCTCAGTGGTGGTATAATTAATTTGAGCCTCATCAAGAGTTTTGTTGGCATAGTAGATGACATGATGTTTCTTGTCCTTCTTTTATCCTAGGACAGTCTCTACCGCATGATCACTAGCGTCGCACATTATTTCAAAGGGGAGGTCTCAATCTGGGGTTTGTATAATGGAAGCACTGATTAAGGCATCCTTTAGGGTATTGAAAGCCTTCTGGCACTCTTCGTCAAAGATAAATAGAGTGACTTTTATTCAACAGTTTGGACAAGGGTTTTGTGATCTTTGAAAAGTCCTTGATAAAAGCAACGGTAATATCCTGCATGTCTCATGAAACTATGCATAGAAGAAATTGAAGAGGGAGGTGGAAGTTTAGAGATTGCTTCTATCTTACTTTTATCCACCTCTATACCGGATTCAGACACCTTGTGTCCCAGTACTATTCCTTCTCATACCATAAAGTGACACTTATCCTAGTTGAGGACTAACTACTTTTCTTCACATCATTTGAGGACCAGGGATAGATTCTTTAAACAATTTTCACAAGATGACATGTATACAAAAAAGTCATCCATTAAGACTTCCATGACCTCTTCTATTAGATCAAAAAATATAGCTGACATGCACCTCTAAAAGGTGGCAGGGGTGTTGCACAGACCAAACGGCGTGCACCAAAAAGCATATGTCTCATACAAGCAAGTGAATGTTGTCTTTCCTGATCTTCTGGATGAATGAGAATCTGATAAAATCTAGAATATCCATCTAGATAACAGAAGTTAGAATGATGTGCCAGCCTCTCCAGAACTTGATCGATGAAAGGAAGGGGAAATGATCTTTGCGTGTTGCTACATTGAGTAGTCTGTAATCAATGTACATGCGCCAAGCAGTCACTTTATGAGTGGCTAATTCCTTCCCTTTTCTATCCTTTACTACTGTCATCCCACCTTTCTTGGGAACCAAATGAACTAGACTTACCCAGTTGCTATCACTAATAGCATAGATAATATATGCATCCATAAGTTTGATGACTTCCTTCCGTACGACCTCTCGCATTTTGTCATTCAACTTTCTTTGACCTTGGACTCATGGCTTTGCATCATTGTCAAGGTTCATTCTACGCATGCACACTGTTGGGATATGACCTTTGATATCATCTATAGAGTATCCAAGAGCCTTATTCCTATGTTTCAGTTCAGATAAAAGTTTCTCTTACTGATCGGAGGGTAGTTGCGCATTAATGATCACCGGATTTCTTTTTTCTTCATCTAGGAATTTGTACTTCAGACCTTCTAGAAGTGGCCATAGTTCTAGTAGTGGTTTTAGAACTGATATCTCTTTTGGTTCATACTGAAGAGAAGCATATCTTACTATTTTAGTAGCTCCATAAATTTCTTCTTCCTCATTCGTGGTTGCCAAGTAAGCTAGGATTTCTTCGACCTCAGGATCGTCAAATCCTGACATCGAGTTGTTTAGAGCTCGCATCAGGGGATCAACTATAGCATTGTGCTCTTCTATTTCAGTGAATGGTAGATTGAAATAATTGGTGAAGTAATTTGTTTCTTTTGAAGAGGGACCTCGCATGTGATCGAGTATGTGGAAATTGATAGATCATTCCCAACTCTTATTGTGATTGACCCATCAGCCACATAAATCAATGCTCGTGTTGCTGAAAGGAAAGAACGTCTGAATGTCATTGGACAAGTGGCATCTTCCTCTATGTTGATGATGAAAACATCATAAGGAATGAAAAAAATACCTTTCCTGATTGGTACATCCTCCACCACCCAAATTGGTTTAGTATAAGAATTATCTGCTAATTGAATTTGCATATTGGATTTAATAATGTCATTGAGGCCCAGATTTGTTTCTAAGTTGTATGGCATCAAACTCATGCTAGCTCCTAGATCTGCAAGACCATATCTTGTCGACGAATCTCCAATGAGGAAAGGTATAGTAAAGGCAGCAGGATCTTTTTGTTTTGTCGACATATTCGATTGACAAAAAGCATGTCATTTTTGTAAGGCATATTGCCTCAACTTCTCTCCTCTTCCTCTTCTTCTTCTTCATGATGAGGTCCTTCAGGAACTTGGTGTAAGTAGTCATCTCATCTATGACATCAAGGAGAGGAATATCAAGATGAATTTTCTTAATGGTGTATAGGAATTTGGTGTATCTCTTCTCGAGTTGTGCCTTGATGAAGCGATGTGGATAAGGGGATCCTATGGGGATTTTTGCTGGTTTTAATGACAGAACAAATTGTGTGGCTCCTTTTGACTTTTTGCATATTGGGGCCTCTTCTGGGCTGTTGATGCTTCCTTCAATGATCGGTATTGTATGTTGTGAAATAGAAGTAGAACTCCCAGAGTGAAGTGTGGCCATTCTTGTTGTTTCATTCTTGGGATTTTGTCCGGTGTTGGATGGGAATTGTCCTGATGATCTCCCAATCGATGCAACAAAAGAAGCTAGTTGTTGATCGATCATCCGATTTTGGGTTTGAAGATCACTTATTTGAGTATTCATAGTGCTCATCTGTGTTTGCATGTTTTCTAGTATGTTATTGTTACTCATGAGACATTCCCCCATCTTTTCTGTTAAAGACTCCAGACTGAAAATAGACTTTTCATAGGCTACCCCTCTGCCCATTGAAGGTTCCCTAATTTTGTGGTTGAGATCTATTTTGTTGAAATCCGGGCGGCATTCCTCTACCGACGGATTGCCCAAGGCCCATTGCTTGAGAATATTGATTCAGTTGAAATGAGTTTTTTTGTTGTTGAGGTGTTCCCATAAGAGAATCTAGGATGATCGGGACGTTTGTAGTTCACATAAGACATGTTCTCAATTAGTGTGTCTTCTACTTTATGGGTGTAGAAGTAGTGATCAATACCATGACCCCCTTATCCACAAGTGACACACTTATGGATGCCTCGGTAAAGCGTATGGAACTGACTTCCTTTAGATTCTGGACGTCAGATGTCATTTTATCAAGTTTGTTGTTCAATTTCTCCAATAGCTTAGATTCTAGGGATTCACTGAAAGTGAACACAGTTGCTGAAGAACTCCTATTAAAATCTCGACCTACATCTCGACCTGCTTGGAGATCTTCCATGTTATTGAATATCTCTTTGGAAGTGTCGACGTCATGTTTCATGAAATCACTATCAGCAGTAGCGCTTAGAGATGTTCTCTCGGTCGACATAAGGCTTTCATAGAAGGTGGTGACAATAAACCTGTCATCATAGGCATGGTGAGGACACTCTCTCATGTATTCTTGATATCTTTCCCATGAATCATGTAGGATTTCATTAGCCTTCTGCCTAAAACTGATAATTTTTAGCTTGCATCTAACTGTCTTCTCAACTGGGTAGAACTTATTCCCAAAGCTTCAAACAGTTGTTGCCACAAAGTGATGCCCTTTTGAGATAGGTACCATTGTACGGCTTTGTCCTTGAGGGAGAAAAGGAAACCCCATGTAGATGAAATTCTGCGGTACTCTATTCACCTTGATAGTATTACAGAGGTTCTTGAAGGCGTCTATATGGTGATAAGTATTTTCTTCTACTGAGTTTTCCCCAAACATCTGATTTTGGATCATACTGATGAATCCATGCTTCAACTCAAAGTTTGTTGTTGGCATGTGAGGAAGAACTATGGAATCCCAGTCATCATTAACATGACATGTGAGTAAGGAACACAAAGAAGGCTTTTCTTCAGGGACATTTGCATCAGGGGGACCTTGTTCCACCATTAGATCTATGAGGAGAATATTTGCCTCTGGATATTCAGTGAGGAATTCTAGGATTGGTTAGAAATGATAAGAGGCTACCTATAAATGAAAATATTAAACGAACTAGAGTTCGATACTGGAAACATAACCAATATTATAGCAGATAGGTAGTAAAATAGATTTGCTAATAAACGTTTAGCAAAATTTAGAAGCGATGACTAGTGCTAAGTAGACCTCAGGTTCTTAGAGATTATCTGATGCATTGTCCTTGGAAACGGCGCCAAAAATAGATCGTTCTTTTTCGTGGGCCAAAAGTGTAAACACAATTGTCCTAGTTAAAGAAATCATACTTTGAATTTATGCCCGACTAATAGAGACGTCTGCAACTCAATACGGAGTCCTTACAGTAGTGTGGGGTCGAACGTTGGGACAAGGAGAATAACAGAGTAAGAATATGAAATTTTGGCTTAGTCTAGCCTAACCAAAAGCAATCTTGATTGTATTCCGATTAAGGAACGTATTTAATGTAGTTAAGTAGTCAACCTAAATTCTGAAAGATCAAAGAAGAAGTAAAGATGAATCAAGAAATCAAGATAAAAGGGAATTTGGACTGGGTTTCACCAATCAAGCCAAGCACAACTATGTAAAACATTCACTCTTATTTTATATATATTATCTACTCGTTTGCAAACAGCCATAAAAAATTATATGTCCCTTCCTTCTCTTGAGATCCAGGCAGATGTCTATCTAATAGGGCTTTCTCTCTCGAGTTATTAACCAAAAGATCAAAGGAAAATAATACAACTTTTGTTATAGCAACTCCTCACTCTCATGTATTGTTACTATCCTATACTCTAGATCTCGTTGAATTCATTCTCTCAAACAATATCCATATCAAACGTCATAAGAAGGTAGCTAATCATAATTTGAGGCAATTAAATAAGAGTAAAGGAATAAAACTTTAAAGAATACATACCATAAAATAGAATGATGAACAATTACATGGTTGGGAGGGCCTGACGGCTACTCCCACCCAAGTTAGGGTTTTAACCACGCATGACTGAAGAAACAAAAAGAGTACAACTAGAATAAGTCATGATGCAGAAAAGAGAAAGAGAAGATCGATCCAAGGGTAGATCGAATGATCGATCTACCAATCTCTCGGTTGATATCTTGGCGGTCGACAGTGGTGTTGACAGTCTTTCTCCTTGTTTCTATCTTGGCTTGAAGCAAGAAGGTCCTTTAGATAAATGGTGATGGCAAAGGATCGTCAAGGAGCCAGGTCAACATGTCTGGATCAAGGGATCTAGGTAGGTCGACTGGCTCATCCTTTGACTCTAGAACTTGAGAAGTTTTGGTGGTAGCCTCTCGGTGCTCTGACTCTAAAGATTCAAGATGCGTGGGACGGCTACGTTGGGGGCATATTTATAGGGTCAAGGTTGTCGACCCCTCTTCATCGATGTCCATTGTTTCTTGTCGTTGGGACTATCGACGTCGAGGTAGAAAATGGATCTTATTAACAATCTTTGTCGATCGACAGGTATATTGATCTCTTCTCGTTATCAACAGAGTTCTTCCTTGCAAATGATTTGTCAACCTTATTGTTGGTAGGTTTGTCAAGGTGATTCCTCGACAATTGTCTTTTGAATGTTGATTATGCTATCAACGTAGTCTATCGGTGGAATCAATAGATAAGACTATCAAGGGTCCTCTACTCGACAGGTGTGTCAAGCAATGGATCGATAGCTTCATACCGACAAGTGTGTGTCAGTGTCGATGGACTGGGTTGTCGATGTTGCATCGACAGAGGTGAGTTTTTCCCTTTTATCCGCCACTCCTTCCCTCGATAGGTGGTTGTCGAGGTTCTTCCATTCATAAGGTTGGTGCTCGATAGGTCTGTCGAGCTTTGAGTTGATAGCCATTTGTCGATCCTCTTGGTGAGTACTTTTTTCGACCTATTAATCGACTGTCTAAAGCCAGGTCTTTTGAACAGTTGCTCAATTTCTTCGATTTCACTTGAATTGCGTCCAATTCTTCTTTCAAATATCACTGAAACTGAATTAGAACTTATTATTTAAGTGAACTAGTATAAAAATGGGTACATCTAAACATCTACACATTATTTCTAATTACTTCTATTATGTAAAAGGCTATTAAAATTGTATCAAAACTGATGCTATCAATAGTTTCAAATATAATATGTTGAATGGGATTAAGATGATGTGTATCTCAATGATGTTTGTTCCTATATACCCAAAAAGATATCTCCATTAATCCTGGCATGGATGTAATTGAGTAATATCAGAACATACAACCACAATGACCATTTTTATCATACATATCCTTATATCTATGTCTTGATTGTTTTGAGAAAAAAAAATTCCCTCTTTTTAAGTATTTCTCACTCACTTCAAAGTTCTCCCCAAGGTTGTTGTTTCTAGGTAGGTGTCTGACCTCTCTACAAGCGAACAGGGAGATGGCTGTGGGGAAGGGAATTCTGTCAGCCAGAGGTCCACATAACCTTCTCCTTGTCTTCTTCGACTTCAGTATGAAGCCACACTTCCTCCCCCTTAACATGTATTCCTCCTCTTGCTTGTCTCCCTCGCCCTGGCCAATTTCTTGTTGATTGAGTGTTGGGCAGGAGCTTGAGGCCACATCAACAAGGACAGTTGTGACCCAATAGGCATTTCTGCTCCGCTCCGGCGGAGCGACAACCACTGAAGCAGGCCCGATGCTGCCAATACTGATTATGAGGCTATGGTTGCGCAGATGGTCATGCGACATCGATGGACCTGGAGGGCGCAGCCCCTGCTCCATATTCACGCCTAGGGCGCCGGAGTTGCCTTTGTCTTCATGGCACCATCGACGGTCTCTTCCTCGCATCCTCCCACCATCGGGGCGCCGAAGGAGGAGGACCTCCTGCTCCTCGCTCAAGACTGGGTGCAAGGAAAGTGTAGAGACGGGTGGGGAGGAGGAGAGTTCCCTAAGGCAAGAGCACGAGCGGAGACGACTGCGGGAGCAGATAATCATCGGGTGGATGGAGGTATCGGGGAAGGGGGGGTCTGGGTGGCGCAGTCAGGGCGGAACCCAAAGCTCGCCAATTTTGGCGGCTTTTCTGGCTGTCGAATGTACAGGAGGAAACTACGGTAGTCAGACTTCCGAATTTCATGTACTAGCATCCAAACGATCTAACGTATGTATTTAAAGTCACGTCTGTTTTGACTTTTTGTAAGCTCCCGCTCTCAACCGGTAACCTCAAGGCTCACTATTATATGCACGCACGCATGCTGCATCCGGCATCATATTTTATGCTCTTAAAAGACCGTTGCTCTGAAATTCGGTAGTCTCCGGTGTAGGACTATCCGGAGTCCAAATGACGTGGGTCGAACGGAAATCAGGACTAAAACCTCTGTTTATTACAATATTGTGTAAATATCCCAATTAGTTATTCGTGTTAACCAAAACAACATTTGATATCTAAATTACCAAGATTGGTAATGACCCGATCTCTAATTAGGCCTCATGTGATTCTAAACATATTTGTCGGAACTTTGCATGCACAATATTGCATCCCCCTATTTTCGTCCTCAGCTCCTTCCTCCACGAGAAAGTACACTACAATGCAACCTAGTTATGTCGCAGGTGATATTTTGTAGACCTAAACTTTGTATTGCAGCGCTAAATAACTTTTAGTAAAATTAGTTTACTACGGGGATAAAATGACTTCAAACAGAAGTTGTACTCAGATTTGTTAAACCACCGTACGTATTATGACAATGTGTTACTAGTAGTTGACGACGTTTGGCCATGGTTCCGAGGACCCTTTGTCATCGGTGTAAAGAATCCAGCAATATTGTCTATAGGAAAAAAAATCAATATAACATACTTTTACAAACATATTTACAACTGTAGGATCCCTTAACTATATTCTCCGGAATAATACAATTTGTGGGGAACCCACAACTGAGAGTGACGCTTTCTACATCCTCGGTCGAAGGCGCTACATAGATTGACATTTTTTTCTAATGGAAGAAATTGGAACAAATATTGGAAACGGCAAATGAGATACCTTTAATATGACGTTTCAAGTCGAAAACACTACTTGATGTAACGTTTTCACTTTTTTTAATCGTTTTATTAAAATAATAAAAAGCCAATGTATATGGCGTTTTTGACCGATGAAGTAGCTAAGCGTCATATAAAGTGGCTGGTTTAAACCAAAGAACACTATAGTGGCAATTTAAAAAAAATATATGTTATATTATTTTTTCCTTATTTATGTCTACACGTACCTTTTATATGTTTGACGGCAATTTCTGAAGCACAGTGGACACTGGCAGCTCTTCACCACAATCATAAGTCTTGCGTCGCTTCACATTTTCATAGGCAGTGTTTAGTAACGCGATTACTTCGGATACGGAAAGACAAAAAGTCAAAGCGTGGGTAACCAAAAATAATTGTCTTGAAACACTATATTGACAACCGGTAAACTTTTACATATTTTTCATACTCATATGTGATTATCCACCAGACAAATTTTACGCAGTGACTCATCTTATATGTATGACCGTGGCTAAAATAATTGTGCTGCCAAACTAAGCTATAGTAGTTTCATGTTGGACCGTAGTCAAGGTCACCTTATTATTCTCTATATTCTATGTGTCCGTATCAGACCTATGAAGCGTCCAAAGGAATTTGGCATTTTGTTTGGGAACCATAGGACCTACCACCTCCCTTTCACATCATACGTTATTGATGAGAATATAATAAAGTATATTCTAAATCTAGTTATCAAATTATATATATATATATATATATATATATATAAGATATGTTTCAACTTTAAACATAATTTTCTTGTTTGGACCAAATGATAATCAAAATTTAGATAATATTTTTTTTCAAAGCATAGTTAGTCATTAATATTCATCAGAGAAAGTTGAGCACAAAGAGTTCACCAAACAATTTCACGTTACACAATGTTGGACTTTAAATCCGATCTGAATAGAATATAATACATTGTCGTTTAATTAATTTATTATTTATAAAAATATTAGTATATTGAATTTTTTGAATAAAATATTTATTTTCTTATACTTTATTAATATTGTAAGCACACAATTTATGAACTTAACAATTTTTTTAATCAGCTTACGAAATATTAGGACTGATAAAATTAGACTGAGTCATAATTTTTTAAGTAGACTAAGGTCTAAAATTGTTTGAACCGACCACAATTTCACTAAGACTTGAAATACTAAAAATATTTAGCAAGAATATATCTACAATTGCATAAGGTTTCACACATATCATTTGTTTGCACAATTGTGTTGCATATGTATATCAATCATATGGAACTTTTTTATTGGTAGCTTTGTGTTTTACTTTGTTATTACTTCTATTTCATGTACATTACATCGACTTTAAAGAAATGATGTGTCTAAAAAAATGTATAATGTTCACTACTTCCATTACTTGTTTTTCTTGCTCCTTCTGCATCAATATATAAAGTATTATATTTTGTTCATGTTCATTGCATCCTTCCATTCAAAACATTTTTCTAATTTATGGTTGCATTTTTTCGTTGGTTGCTTTGAGTAGACGTATCAATTAAGTTGAATTTCTTGTATTACATTCTTTCTATGTTTCTCTATTCCTAATACCAATGGACTAACTTTATATTGACATCGCAGAACTGATACATTTTAGAAATGTATGATGTTTGCATCACTTTTGCAATATGTTTCACTTACTCCTTCTTTGTTGATATATAATGTGTTCTACTCTTCTATATGATCATTAAGTTTTTTCCAAGCACATTATTTTTTTCAATCATGACTTATTATGCCCTCCCTCCCACTGAGGACACATAAGTAGATATTTTATGATGGGGAAGAAAGGTAAAATGTGCTAAAAAAGATGGTCATGTTTAGAATATATTTTAATAAAAGCATGTACTCATGTATTTGGCCCAATAATGACATCCTTAATATAATATAATGTGAATTGATAATATTATAAACATTAAAACATCAATAGATAGAAATATTTGAGCTTGGGATGAAGGCACGCTAAATAATCATTGTCATGATAGCAGATATGTCTTCTCATATGCACACCCTATCCAGATTCAACTAACTTGTCTCCTAGTATGGTTCCTAACTTGATTTTTGTCTCATACATCATCGACGAAGAAGAAAACATTCTAAAAGAAATATTGAGATGTAAATCCATTGTGGTATATATAACTGTCTTTGAAGTAGTAGACTAGAGAATTATTAAGAAGGTGTTCTAAGGAGAGGAATCGTGGAAGGGATGGGAGGAGATATTTTTTTTCCATCTTAGTTGTTTTCAAAAGGCAAGACAAATATCTTTATATAGGAAGAGTATTCATTGTCTACCATTATTCTTATCAATATTCAAACTCTAGAAATAATTGAAGTAAATGTTCATAATACAAATAGCAATTCTCCTTATCGAAAATAGACAAGTTTTAAATAACCAAATACGTATATATCTCACCTTGGGACAATGAACGTTTGGTGCTAAAAATATTCGTTTCCATTGAGTGGAAACATAATTCCACTAAATTAAAAATAGAGGAAGTAACGGTTGAATGCAATAAAGAATATGCAATTTAATATGTTAGGTGATTTGGTTATTGCACCTTTTGAGAATTCAATGAACACGATCAAACACATGTGGAGAAACATATAACAAGAAAATTTCATTTTAAGGAGGTATACATAAAACCAAATTAGAGCTTTTGAAATAAATGACTAAAATTTCAATGGCGGTTCCAACATTCCCCTACGTGATTCATAAACCTGAAAAAAAATCAAAAAATCAAAATACTGACAAAATTGTGTCTCTCACTATAGTCATCTTGTGGTTTTGAAAGTTGTCTAGTGTGATCCATCTACATCCAAAGAGATGTGGTGAACTACATGTTATACCACATTACCTTGTTTAGATTTCAATAAATCATAAAAACATCATACCTACGAGACTGTTCTTCATGACATGTGTGCATGTTATGGCTTTTACATGAATAATTCACATATAGGAATGCTTAAGGGTGTATAGTAGGATACTGCACCCAACCAAACATATGATCTTAACCTCATTAAGAGCAAACATGTCATCTTACCAAGACAAGAATGAAGTACAAGAAATGTAACAATGGTCCAAAATAAGACTCATAGTTCTTGTTTCCAGTGAACACATACACATCTTAGCTGTCTTTGAACCTGCCCTCATGGGATCTCTATTTTTTTATCATAGCCTTGCCATTGTGGTTTTCTATTTATAAACCAAAGATTCACACACCTTAACAGATAGAGTACAAGACTAATAAATACTAGTCCCAATTATAGACTCTTAGGGGCTAGCTTTCTCAAAAAATATTGGTAAGAAACATGTTGCATACACATGTTTTTCTAACACAACCGGAACCTAGAAGAAAATAGGTGCAAAATCCTTCACTTTTTTTCATCTTATTGTAATTTTTCTAATTTATAAACTAGATTGTTCTCTTATGTCACAATAATAAATATATAGATGTATTAAAGATGTTGCAATAGTTAATAAAGATACAAATTACAAAATGAAAACAACATTTTTCTAGATGTATTCATGAAATATAGCCTCTCGTAGGCGTAGTAAATAATTTCATAGCATTTGCTAACAATGGTTAGCATATATTTACTTATCTTGGAGATACAACTATCGATTGGAGTGGATATCATATGTATAATATAATAAATACTCAACAAACTAATACATATATTATTATTATTGTAAACTTCACTTTTTAGTATCTCAACTAGATATTAAAATATATATTTGAATAATTATTATTTTATTTTATTGAGATAGTATAAATTTGGATATATTTGGCGACAAAGAAATATAAATGTGGAAGATAAGATGGATGTTAATAAGATATTACTTGTTGATAGATGGAGAAGGGATAAGTACAAGGGAGTGAATTTAACCCTAATGAGAAAAGACAATTAGGCCTATATTACAAAGAATCTAATAACTGTTACACTCACACTTGAGCTAAAGCATGGGTGAAACACATGTCTACCTTGCCAATACATAAAAAATATAATATAGCCCATACATTAATCAGTCTCTCTTTACAAGAAATGATTTCCCTCTTAAATCTTACAATAAAAAAATTGAAGTACTCTGACACTTCCCCTTAAGAAGATAACACATAGTAGAAAAGGAGTTTTCTCTCCTTGATGAAGATAAGATTAATGCAGAAATAATGGTATTAGAGTCGACTCCACCTGAAGTTGACGATCACTAAACTTGTTGGAGTAATCATGAATAAAAATTTGGAACTTCATTGATCATCCAGGGCTATAGATGGCCAGAAATATGTGTGGAATTCATGAGTCGTTATTGTCATCGAAGTAGCTCAAAAGAGAGCATCAACATAGGGATATTTTTATGAAGAAGGAAGAAGGGAGGAGATGACCATGGAGGTCGAGATGATACCTGGAAGCTGGCTAAATAATGTCATTTTCACTTCACTAACAAGTTCACCGAAGATGTAAGTCCTTGTTTTTTTTACCAAAACACATGTCCAATAATAACACCCGCGAGAGGAGATGTCTTATTGTAGTATAGTTCAGGATCAAATGGCAAATGCTAACTTTTTTAAGAATCCTACTAGTTTTTATCCAACCAAACTAAGAATATTGTTTAGAACCAAGGTTTGAGTTGGTTGAGTTAAAAAATTAAGAGAAATATAAAAGTTTGAAATAGAATTGAATCTTGATTAATGATTGAAAACATTGAGGTGGAATTAGGTTTCAACACCAGCACTTGCATCGGTACATTTATCCCATACTTAAACTTGTATGAAAATTTAATTGAAGCTACGTAGATTTCATCCTTTTGGCATGAGGAATTTGCATAAGAAAATATCACTATAAGTTATGTTTCTAATTAGTTACAACTCATGTATTCATTGATCCAGAGACTTCCCATATGAAATTCTCATCCAGGTATCAAGCAAAGTTAATTGATATTCAAAACTTAAATGTCGAAATTTTCTCAGTATAAGATTGTAATAAATCATGTAAAGTGGATGATAAATTCGTAAAACATGCTTTAAAGATTAACTATGAGTTAAAATGGTTCATAAAAGAAATTGAACTTGAAAAAAATGCAAATACGGATAGCGGGGCTAATCCCCACACCCTAGTGAAAGGATCTCACTTCTCATAGTGAGATTTTTACAACCATCTCATACAATGGATGTAATCTCAGACATGACTGAAGGCAGCCTACAATAGTATGGTTTATGGAATTTAGTCGATTGACCTTCTTGGAGATTGTTCGGATGTTTATCAATGATCGTATGCAAGGGAATTCTATTGTTAGGAGATCAATCATGGCGAGGTCGATCACCCTTGTTACCCAATAGAGAATATGTTGGTCAGAGGGAATGGAGACTACACCTCAATCAACCTTGCTCTGACATGGAAAAGTAGTAGGTTGATCACTCCAAAGTAACTAGGTTGATCACTTGGAGGTTGACCACTCTAGAAAAGATATGCTCAATCACTCCATAATGATTGTACAAGAAACATTTGCCCTTGGTTATAAATGGGGTTGGAGAGATTATATAGAGGTTGTATAATGGGTATTTATAGGCCTCCATACTAAGATGGAATTGGTGGGACCATGCCATGTGTATGGTGGACCTATAGACTTGGACACATGCCAATCATTATGAGTCAGTTGCTTCAGCTCGATCCCCACGATGGAAGGTTAGATTCTTGCTTGAGTAGTTGTGCATTGTTTTTCAGTTCTTGCTACCAATATGGAGGTCAATGGGTCTTCGGTTCACTTTAGTCATTATGACCTATGTAAATGCAAAAGTGTCTAAGAAGTGTAACAAAAGTATGATGAATATCCGTTCAGCAGACCACCATAGACTTAAATAGTGGTTGTCCTAGATAGCACAAAATTTGAAACAATCACCAAATCAGTACTTCCAACCAACATGATCTCCCTATCCTCTCATCATGTTGGTTTCCTTACAACCAAATATGGACAAGATTCACAACCTCTTGAGATCACTGATCATGTATTTCTATGTTTTCATTCCCATTATTTTCTTTGAAAAGATACTTCCTCACCACCATCCACAACATCAAGTATGTCTAAGAGTTTTACAAGGGTTAAAAGAGACCTATAGAAAGACAACTATGCATATATTCTAGCATTGGTGTAAGTCAATAGAATGATAAAAATTTGAGGCATTCTTTGTGCCAATGGGTAGAAAGGGAAGTGAATTGGATGTATGGAAGGAATAAGAAAATCTCTCCTATGTTCAACGCACATCACATTTTATTTGTGCAAATACATATATCATAGCATTTTCTTGTTCACATTGGCATCATTTCCTTATTTGTGATACACCCCTATTACATAGTAAGGGCTACGGAAGAAGTGGATAGAGGAGGAAGATGATGTGACATCTCAAACATAGGGTTTGGCACATTTTTATTTATTTTTGTTTGTTTTTGGTGAATGGAAGGTAAGAATATGGAGGAAGAAATATAGAAGAGGGGTCAGATCAACATGCAACTTGATTTGCAATTTAGGACACTGGGTTGTTCTCCTTGTCACACAATACTTGAATAATGACATGATGGAGGATTAAGTGGTAATTTCATGAAATTTTTGCACTAGTCAGTAGGAAGAACAATGTGTTTAATCCATCTTACTTCCTCCGAAGTCTGTCATCTTTTCTGACAAAACATGATTTTCATATTTATAGGCCACTTAGAGTAATTTTTAGCCATCGGTTAGTTAGAAATTTGGTCCTTTTAAGGGGTTCTTTGATTAGGAGGGGTTATTGATGAATACACATACAAAGGTTGAATCCAATCCATCTAGATAATGGTTCTAATTATTTAAAAATAGAAGAAGTTTGAAAATGTTCATACAGTGATGGAATTTTAAGGCAGATTAGAAAACATTGAAAATTTTCTTAAAAATAGAAAAAGTAGAATATAAAGTACCCTCCACCTAGACTTGGAAATTTGTTCACCCCTAATAAGACATTTAATCTGAGGTGGAGGGGGAAAAAGAGCTAGTTGGACCACGAGATGTGGTTTTGTTCCTACCAGCAATGTATCCTACATTTTATGTCAAAAAGAAAATGTAAAACCTAAAATTTTATCTTGTGATGTGTCACTTAATGAATGAAAAACTTATGTAGTCTAAAATTGAGAGCATAAGTCAAAGTAATGTTGTGGTTGACTCCCAAGAAGTGCTCATGTTTTACATTGTGTTCTAATGCATGATTTTCATTATCTAGTTTACTAAGTGCAGAGGGAATGAGAGGTAGTTTTGCATTGATGTCTGCCATTGTAAAGTATCTCTCTAAACATCGGCCATTCTCTACAAACCCAACAGACTTCCTGTTCCACAAGATGAAAGCACCAAGTGGGTAGATGTGCATAATGATGTATGGTCGAGATCAGGTCAGATTTTATCTGGAAAAATTTTAAGTCATGAATTGAAAAAGCAAGACCTAATCTCAACTTATATCTCCTTCCTCTTCAGATGACCATCATGCCATAATTTTGGTCTCTCTTTGTAAATATGTGCATTTTCACATTTAGTCAATTTAAGTTCCTTAAACTCTTATAATTGTAATTGCATGTTCTTTCCATGTTGTTTTTTTATCAAGATTTAACTACTTGATATCCGACCATGATTTATTTTCTAATTCAATTAGGAGGTGACTTGATTTCCTATATATCAATTTGAAAGGTGTGGTTCCCATATATGTCTTTAACATTGTCTTGTAAGACCTGAGAGTGTTGTTGATTTTGTTGTAGCAATCTTTTAGATTACGGTCGATAGGTTTCTCTAGTTTTCCCTTGAGGTGTGATTCAATGCCTCCACTTTCCTGCTTGTTTGTGGAAGATAAGGAGATGCCACTTTATGATGCACATTATATCTCCTTAATAGAGCTTCAAAACATCATTCTAGAAAATGAAAACCTCCATCATATACAATAGTGTGAAGAACTCCTAAATGAGGAAAGATAATATCTCTAAATAGCTTGATTACATGTTTTGAATCAAATGAAGTGGTGGGTATGACTTCTACCCATTTAGAGACATAACTAACAACTAGAAGGATGTAAGAGAAGCTATATGACGAGGAAAATGGGCCCATGTAGTCTATTCCATACATTAAATATTTCACCTTCTTCCCAATGATTTAAATACATTTCACTCTCTTGGTGATGTTTATAGACCTTTGACATTTATTAAAAGACACATAAATTTGTAGGCATCCTTGATATTGTCGGCCAAAAAATATGCAGTGTCAAACTTTTAATGTAGTCTTGTTAGAACTCATATGGCTCCCAGTAGGGCCTAAATGACATTGTTATAGAATCAATGGGGCTTCCTCTTTACAAATGTAGTGTCGATAGAGGCCATCATCATATAGTTTGATAAGATATGGACCGTCCCAATAATAATGTCTAACGTCATGCATGAATTTCCTCCTTGTGTTATGAGTTTATTCTGGGTGAAGAATGCCCACAGTGAGATAGTAAACAAAATTTATATACCAGGGAAAAGTAGTTGAAATCTTCATGAATTGATTGTCTAGTAGATATCATTGATAGGTAAAATATTTATATCATGAATGTGAAGGTGAAGCAAATGATCTGAAACTACATTCTGTCTGTCTTTCTTGTGTCACATATATCAAACTCTTGTAGAAGAAGGATCCACTTGACCATTCTAGGTTTTACGTCCTTCTTTGTCAATAAGTAGCAATTACATAATGATTAGTATAAACAATAACCTCTGAACCCAAGGTGTATACTTAGATTTATCAAAGGAATACACAACTGCTAGGGATTCGTTCTTAGTAGTTGCATAATTTCTTTAATCTTTGTGTAGAGTCTTGGAGGTATAATAGATGACATGATGTTTTGTCTTTATTTTTTGACCCAAAACAACACACACATTGTGGTCATTTGTGTCACACATAATCTCAAATGGTTGTGACCAGTTTGGTGCCCAAATTATATGATTTGAGGATAGAGTTGTCTTCAATTGAAACTCTTCATGCATTCTTTGTCAAAGAGGGAATCAATGTCTTTGATAAATAGAATTGTCATCAGTTTAGTTATTTTGCAAAGGTCCTTGATGAACCTTCTATGGAAACATGCATGACTTAGGAAGACTCTGACTTCTTTCACTATAGTTGGAGGATAAATCTTGGTGATTACTTCTATGTTTTCTTTTATCGAGCTTGATTCCTCTATTACTAACTCTATAACCTAGTGTGATGCCTTCTTTCACCATAAAGTGACATTTCTCCTAGTTGAGCACGGGTTGTGCTTCCCCATAATGTTAGAATACCATGGAAAGATGAACTAGGCAGGAGCTTGATGAAACTCCATAGAAAGATAAATCATGAATGAAAACTTCCGTCACTGTTTAAGTTAGTCCAGTGAAGACAAATGCCATGCATTATTGAAATATAGGAGGCACATTGTAGAGCGTAAAGGTCATTCTTCTAAATGCATATGTATAGAAGGAACACGAAAAAGTAGTCCTCTCTTAGTCATATGGGTGGATCAGGATTTCATAAAATCCAGAGTAACGATTGAGATATAAGAAATATTCTTGATGAGACAGGTGCTTTAGAACCTAGTCTAGGAAGGGTAAGGGGAAATAATCTTTGCACACAGCTTCATATAAATTTTTATATTCTATGAAAATCCTCCACCCCGAACATCAAGAGTGGGGATGAGTTTGTTCTTTTCATTTTGTACCACAATGGTGCATCCTTTCTTAGAAACAACTTGGACTAGATTCACCTTGGGGGAGTTAGACATGGGGTAAATAGTACTTAATTTTAATAACTTTATGACTTCGAGGCAAACCACTTCAATTGTGTTCAGGGTTAAATTTTCACTAGTGTTATACAAATGGTTTGAAATTTCCCACCATAGGGATTTTGTGCATGCATAGCATTTGACTCACTCTTGCGAAATCACTCTTCTTATAACCAATGGAATTTTTCCTTTTCCTTAGTTCAAAAAGTAGATTGTCCTCCTTCTAGTTGTCAGATCAAAACTAATTATCATGGGGGAAAACCTTCAAGTCATCTAGAAAGAGGTACTTCAATCCTTCTGGCAACGTTTCACTTTGGGGGCCTTTGTTGTTTCCAATGGTTATTCGACAATAGAGATAGACCTTAGTTCTTCAAAATTGGCTTCTGGGTTTTCTTCGGCTATATTTAGGCGGGAGTATCCACTACTTGACCTACTCATTTACATTGTTACTACATTCAAGATCAACAAGGTCAATCTCTAGAGGGTCACCAGACTCTAGATTCTTTTGTGTGAGGAGCGACAATTGTTCCATACAATTGAGCAGAAAAACTTCCTTATACATGGTTAGTCCCTTCATATTGTCAAATGTCCAAAATTCAAACATGTCTTTTTGTAATATCAGAAGTAGGGTCCCTTCCCTTATGATAGGAATGATCGGCCAAAAAAATACGATATCTAAGATCTTCATTTTATGATGACAAATTCTCATGGGACATAAGAGTCCTTCCCCATTTTGACGGGAACATTTCTTAATGGTTCCCACAGGAACAAACATGTAAGAGTCAACGAGTTGTTATGTTATGCCATTTGGTAATAACTTTATTATCCTAGCCTTTATCATGGACTATGGAGCATAATGAAGATGGTAGCCCCAAGGGAAGCTAATCCCTTCTTACATGTAAAGTCACCAATGTAACATGAAATCCCAAAAGAACATAGATCTTTCTGCTTCTTTGGAAATAAATATTGAATTATATCAGTTGTTCTGGCAAGCGTGATTATCTCATACTCGTTTGTTGTGTGTTTCCTTTTAAGGAGCATATTCATCTATTTTGCTAGCATTTTAGGTGAAAACTGGGGACTTGGAGAATGAGGTTGTTGTTGAGGCCTCATTGCTTCTTCCCCATCAGTTACATGCTCAGCACTGTGAACTAACTGAGACCTAAATGATGGAGGAGGTGATGGATCATGTTTATTTTCTACATGTTCTTCTAGAGCTACCTAGGATTCACTCACACTAAGAGTAAAGTTTAGGATCTGATCTCCTCTTCTTGAATCCATAGCTATAGAAGTCATACATATAACATCTAATGACAAAAGAAAAGGCTCAATACATCCAATTTTCCTATTTTGATTTAGAACCTTAGGCTTTGATACCAAGTTTGTAGAGACTCGATCACAACAACCCACAAATCACATGATTATTGGGACCTGGTCTTAATGGTTTATGATACACTAACCCCCAATTGGAAAACCAAATGATATTAACTAAGCAAATTTCTATTCATATAGAAATTTACTAACAACATGTCATTCTATATCATTTCTCATTGATCAAAAAAGTACAACTAGCATGATTTCATTTATCTCTTGGTAAATATATTTACAATATTCATAGAAACATAAACTATTTATCTTATATATAAGGCTGTGCATACTAACTGTCATGCTATGCTACAAAACACATGGAAAAACCATAGGTTCATCCTATGATCCCTATACAGGAACATTCTAGACATCAAGCATCAAGTATGGGATTCACCTATCTGAGTGAGTTTCTTATATCGATAAGAATGTTGACTAGTTGGCACCTTGTCTTCAGGACCTAAACAAATTTTATTGGTTGATTAGTGAATGTCTAAGTGAGAAGATACATAAAGATAATATAATGCTACAGTTATCTTATTCTTTAACCAGTTTATTATATTAAAGCCAACCAATTATGATGTAGTGATCAATTTAACAACATGATGTATCTTTCTTTATTAGTTTTTTCCTAAATCTAACTAATTTGTACCATCCACTTAGACATAGTCATGGTATGGTCAGGAAAACAATTGCACCGTCCATGTCTTAGGGTGTAACCGACTATCCTAAGGCAAAGCACGCACTGATAAACTGCTATAAATATAGGTTCTATAGCCTCTCTACCTCTTCCCCACCTTCATACTAGTTTGGGGATCAATCACATGTCTCGTATAAATATATTTTTTCATTTCATAGGAGGGTCACCCCTGACGTAGTAACATAAATGAAATAAAGTTGGGGTCTCTCTTCCACTTCTATGGATCTTCTCCTAACCTTAAACCAAAATAAGGATGGGGTCTCGCTTCCACCTCAGTGGAAGTTTACCTAATATTAAACCAAAAGACAGTTGGGGTCTCGTATCCACCTCTGCGGAACTTCCCCTAACCTCTCATACATTATCCATCATGGTCTAATTCATTCAAGGCCTTCACCACTCAGGCTTCACCCTAAGAGTAAATGGTTTCAGCATCGATGTACTGATCCAAGGATGGATCACAGTGTCCAAGGAATATATAAATCAATCAAGGTTTATCTTTGTTATTATGTCTCTTAAAACCATTTATGGATTTTGTGCAAGCTAACATCCGACAAGTATAGAAACACATTATAGAAAAATAATAGTTCATGAAGCATTAATCCAATAGGATAAAGTTGCATTCAAGCCTTAACAAGACACATGGATTATCATATGAATATTCAATCTTATTCTAAAATATCAAATACTAAGTCAAACCTTTTTCTCAAGGTTGTAACAAGCTTATCACTACTACAAATACCATTTAAACACATGATACAATGCAGAAAACTATGATTTCTTTTAGGTTTTCCTAGGCTTTTTCCAGTCACAGGTTGTCAAGAAGGATCTCAACTCCATGACTATCAATAATTCACTTATGATAATAAATAAACAAGCATTCTTCACATGTTCTTATGCATTTCATGGGATGTTTGCTCATCTAAAAGTCTGCTTTAGAAGATAGAAAGAAGATAAACTTATGTTATCATCATTTTAAGCAAAATCAGTAGCAATCAAATATATGTACAAGTAAGCTCTGAGATTTTATTCATCTTGTGTAATTTTATAACTTTTATTAAGTATAAGGAAAGTTACAGCTCATGGTAGGTCTGAATTCTTACTTCTCTTATGATACTTTTAACATATATTTCAACAATAAGTTGTTTGAGAAGATTTTAGAAGAAGAAGAAAGGTGTAGCACATGGAGTATGAATAAATATCTACTCACCTTGCTTTTAAATAGACAAATTTGAAATCAATCACAAAAAACACAACCAAACTTTCTCTGAAAAAATGCTATTTTTAAAATCAAGTCTCTTTCATTCAGAAAATAACCATGGAAACAGACAAGAGGAGAAGAATAAATCAATGCCTTGTTCCAAAAACAAAGTGAATTGAGGAAAATAAAAGTGAAATCATAGGTATATAAATATCAGGACAAAACCAACATTAAATTCAAGAAAACAGAGGAGGATTCAAACTCTTCAACTAAAAATCTACAAGAAAACGACTCTGCTCATACCTCTTTAATAAGGTTTTCCCTTGATCGCCATGAAAGTCTCCCTACAGACCTCTAGATCTTATATTTACAATTTATTTGTATAGTTGATGAAAATGTGAATAAACATAACTAAATTTTATCAAAATTGCCGAGTATATAAAAAATTATGTCATTTTTTGTAATTGGTCCTGAACAGGGACACCACTCGCCACCTACTATTTGTGTGTCAACAAGTGATTGTTTTATACATACATATTAAATGCAATAACTTATTTTAATTCCAACTCATTCCATTCTGTTTGCCTTGAATTCATAATCCAATTATCAACAAGCATGTAGTGCTAGTTTAACAAAATATCAACAACCATTTTTCATAAATTAGTTACTCAAGTTTTTTAATGGAAATTCATTCATCATGTTGCTCGGGGTTTCGAACTTGTGACCTCTCAGTAATAAAATATCAACTTTAACACTCGAGTGCCACTATATTGGCAGTCACTCAAGTTTTTTAGTGTGGAAAGTTTTTCATGTATGTGATTTTCCTCTTTTTCCTCTATTACGGTTCCACTTTCGAAGTTAGACATAATTCACATTCATTCTAGTATATATCTAGTGCTTACTCATTCACATCATCAGAATATAATTCTTAATTAGTAAGATGAGACAAGGTTTAGCCTAATCATAATGAGTAATCTAAGATTTATATGTAACCTGAGTTTGGGTCATTACATATAGATAACACCAATCAATTATATTCACAAAACCTATATTGGTGAAATTCAAGCCATACAAGTCAAAGTTCAAAGAATTTAAGAATAGCTTGAATATAGGTTTTTTAAATCATTTATAAATATTATATGACTTATATTTATTCTCAAAACTTTAATAGAATTACTTAGAACCAATGAATATTGCACATAGCATTAACTAAAAATTCTAAAATGAGGGACTACCATCTCCTAAGTCCATCTTGGTAAAACTTCACTGACGACACTGTTTGGACTTCCAATTGTTAGACATTGGTCGAGTTTGTATTGATGCACATCTCGATTAACAAATAAAAGTTTGGAATCTAATACGTCCATTGACCTAGATTTGTGATAGAAAACTCATCCAACTAACCTAAATGTTTCTTGTTGGCTTAGTACCCTAAAATCGATTAGGGGAACAATAAAAGCTTCTTTTTGTGAAGAGTGATATATTATTTAAACAAAGAGAATAAGTGAAAATATATGTGTCATTCAACCACTCAACCTTCAACAAAAGGTTAGAATTCAAAGTAATTTAGGGTATTGTCCACTAGTCACCTCAACTATAAAGAAGATAGTTTGGGATTCATCTCTAAGTTGCCTCTATACTCATGTTATATAATTGAGTTAATGTACCTCCAAATACCAAGAGGACAAACTTCTTAATCTTGATCATTTCTCTACAATCATTAGAGTGAATTTTGAATGTTGTGAGGAAATATAGTACTAGGTATCCTTTGTAAAGGTCAACATTTTCTCCTTACAATCTCTCTCTTTCATGTTTTTACTTGAAGAATCTTACTTTGTGAAGGAAGATAAAGGTAAAGGAAGAAGGCCCTTGACTAAAGATGGGTAAGTCCTTTGTTTAGATTGTTGTCTCCTTTTCTTGAGATAAAGGAATCTAGCCACCCTTTATCTAAAAAGGAAGGCCACGTGGTGTAATTTCTTATAAATGCAACATAAGTTGGTTCACAAGGTTGCAATTCATAGGGTGTGACCCATATAGGTAGTGGATTTACATCCTTGAGAGACATAACCACTATAATTGTTTTCCATCAATTGTGGCTGTCAAATTTCTCTCTCTTCCTTTTGAATACTTCTAATTTCTAAATTGAGATAAAACTAAATATTCCAATGAATTTGATTTAAGTTCTTATAGATCAATTCATCATGCCCCATTTTGAGGCCATTGATCCAATGGTAAGGAGTTAGTAGTGAACTCACTTCTAGATCAAGTTATTCTAATAAGACATTGACCAATTGAATGGTTTTCTTAGGAAAAATGTTGACAAAAACTATTTATGATGTAGTGTAGGGATGTCTAATATCTTTCACCTTTTAATAACAAGATCCTATATACATCTTTTGACTTTCCTTACTACTCTCAATTTTGTCCACACTGGATAGAATTGTTTTCTTGAATTTTAACATTTCACACATGTTTACTATATTTTTGTCATTTTCCAAGATAAATATGCCATTCTAAACTAACCTTCTTGGGCTAACTCATAGAGCATATTTCACACATGATTGAGATCAAACACAAAGAATAAACACATATAAATGAATAGATATAGTTATGTACAACGGTAGACCTACCTTGGGGCCACCATTTGAGGCCGTAGCCTCATGTAACTGTCTGCATAGGAAGAATTCACATAATCTAAATATTCTTTGGCCTCACCTGCAAATATTTCCTACTAAAACAATTTCTGTGTAACAACATAACACGAGTGTCTTATCCAGTACATGGATCGAATAAAAAGTAAAGACTAAGTCATGAAGAAAAGATTGATTTACAAAAAGAGCAATTACTATGCTATAATAACAAGAGTGAATCACCTAGTAAAAGGTTTGAATAAAAACAAAGATGAATTCAGGGATGAATCGTTAATTAATGAAGAGAGACAAAGAGTTCTAAAAAATATGGAAAAGAAGGTTATAAAACCAAGATGAGGAAATAGTAAAGAAACAAACCACGCAATTAGATTGGAATAGAATAAATGTGTTTAGCTCCTTCATTGTTTATTTCCCCCAATAACAAGGCAGTTACAATGTCATTGTAGCATGTCGGTACTGATGTTTAAAAGATTTTTTTTAAATAATTAACATATCATATTAAAAAATTATTTTTACTGATATGTCTAAACAGAAGTCTGGACAACAAATTAGTCTGCCAATCCTTTCTGGATGAAAAATCCGATAGATATTAAAAATATAAGATATAAATGAAAATTAAGAATAAACAATGGAATCCAGTAAGATCCTATTTTTTCCTTCTATTATTAATATACTTAGTTAAAAAAAATTATGATAAAATAATTACAAATATCACAAAGAAAAATGTCTAAGGAACACATTCCCATAGGCTCTAGGTACAAATTGGATTGTCAATCCTTTTCAGATGGAAAAATCTACAGACGTAAAGACAAAATCTAAAGAAGTAGAAATTAGTATCATCACATTTCCACTTATGATATGTTGGATGCTTCATAAGAGGGAGATTAGTCATAAATTAGCACTATAATGATATCAAATATAACTGGAAAGAAAAAGTGATGGTTTACATCACATGCGGTGTCATGCTTATGAACAATTTGTATAGAATCTTTAGATGCTCTCAAGTTTGTCTTGATGGTTTACAACACATATGTTGTCTCCATTAAATATATTTCTCTATTTAAATTAAATTATCATAAATAGTTAAATATAAGTGATGCAAGAACAAAACAACCTTGTACATCTACCATTTGCTAAGTTCTTTATTTTAGCACAACAAACCTCATCTTTCACTCTGTTTCTTTCATTTATAAACACCTTGTTGTTGCAAGAAACTCCTTTCTTCATTTTCCTATTGGTGTAAGAAAGAAGTGAAGTGGCACATAATTAGTGTTGAATTTGATCATGGATGACAACTTTATAAGGGATTTTGGTAACACCTATTTAAGGCATTGGTGAAAAACTTAGAAGGAATTTTGGCAACCCCTATTAAAGGCATGTATGATATATATGAAATGTCAAGGAGAGACAAAAACATTGAAGTGGTGAAGACAAGTTTAAGATGCTTTCAGTTTTAAATTATTTGAATGGTCAATGGAATGAAAATAAGACAGAGTTAGTGTTATATATTTCTTATATTAGTGCAACTAATAACCTTTTTGCATAGAAGAAGAACAATTTAGTTTGAATAAAAGGAAGATATCTTCGTATTTTTAGCATTCAAGATATTTACATATTGAGAGGCTCATTTGAAAGTTATAATTTTTTGTTTAGATAGAAAGAGTGGTCTTTCTCACAAGTTATTCCAATTGAAGTAGGATTTTTTTTCAATTTAGTCTATATGTTAATGGACCAAATTATGTTATATAACATTGCAATGATTATTGTAGAAAACACTTTTTGCATAAAAAATCATAAAATGTTGTCTATGATATAAGGAGGCTCACAACTTATAAATGATGTTTTGGTTGCATTGGTAGGATGAAACCTCTTGAAGAATATTGATACAAAACTATTGCCATAAATTTTGAGACAGTTAGAATATTTTTTTTGGTCATTAGAATATTACCTAGGTTATGAAAAACTTCATTATATATAATAAACTTTTTAAGTTTACATGTATTATAAAATCCTATATGTTTTCTAACTTTAATCCAAAGAGACCATTTTTTAATTTATATGATTTTTTACAAACTTTTTCTCTTGATTCTACCTCAGAAATCTGAATCTACCACTAGTTATCTATAGCTCAAAATCATGCACAAGGATTGGTTTAGGACTTAAGATCATGCTTAAATATTTATTTTATCAAAGAATGACAACCAACTCAAAACAACTCATATGGAACGAAATCACAGTAAGAAGGATTGTGCAAGTTATCACTAATGGAACTAACATTGTTATATAGAAAGGGATGGGAGTTAAGAGTCTTTTGGTACATGTAATAAAGTGCCAATGTTTTGACTGCGAAGTACATAAACATCATATAAAGTGTCAGGTTCAAGGCCGAAATGTGCTATTTTGAAAAATATTTTTGTTATATATGACATTTTCACGAACTTCACTTTTTCTTACTTTTTAAATGTGTTTCCTATTTTTATAATGTATATGGTATTTTCACATTTCACTCACTTTAATATATATTATTGTGAGAGGATTCGGGTCAAAAGAGATACCCGGTTAGGGTGTGCTCTCCTTTATTATATAGAGAGAGAGACTATTTACCTAGTAGACCCAACATGAAAAGGAAATAGTAAAGAGATACATAAATAAGAAAACTATTTTCTAACACTCCCCCTCAAGTTGGATTATACACATCATGCATGCCCAGCTTGGAAGTATTATGCTTGAAAGCTAAAGACAGAAGTGGCTTGGTGAAGATATATGTCACTTGCTGACTAGTCCTAACATGAGGAGTCTGAATCTTCTTGGAGAGCACTAAATGACAAACAAAATGACAGTCCACTTCTATGTGCTTGGTCCTCTCATGAAACACTAGATTTATATAAATATGAATGGCTTCTTGGTTATCACACATGAGAGAAGTAGGGGTCTCAACAGGCACACCCATTTTTGAAAAAACAGACACAACCCACCATAGCTCACAACAATCATGTGCCATTGCTCGATATTCAGCTTCTGTGTTGGATCATGCTACCACATTTTGTTTCTTATTCCTCTAAGTCCTCCAAGTCATAAATGTGATCTAAGAAACACACAATATCCATATGTAGATCGTCTATCTCCAACATCACCAGCCCAATCAACATCAATGAACCCAGTGAGTTTGAAGGATGTATGTGTGACGTTTTATCCCGTAAAGTAAGTAAGGCCCTTCCTTGAAGATCCTTTAATGTACCGAAGAATTCTGGTGACTACCATACAATGTGACATCTTAGGTGCACTCATGAACTAGCTAACAACTCCAACATCATAAGAAATATCAGGCAAAGTAATTGTCAAGTAGATCAGTTTCCCTACAATGCTTCTATACGTTATTGGATCAAAAAACTCATTGTCATCAGAAATAGAAGTCTTGGTATGATAGTCCATAGGTGTGGTGATAGGTTTACATTGTGCCATGACTATCTATACAAGTAGGACAAGGACATATTTTCATTGAGAGATATTTGTTTCTTTCTTAGAGCGTAGGACTTCTATGCCAAGGATATATTGAAGATTACCTAAATCTTTCGTTTGAAATTGTGTTTGCAGTCATGTCTTGAGTTGTAGAATGCCAATAGAGTTACCACTGGTGATGGCAATATCATCTACATAAATAGCTAGAATAATAGTTCCACTCAAAGACTTATGCATAAAGAGTGAGTGATCAGTAGAAGACTGAGTGAACCCAAACTATATAAGTGTGGTATTGAATTTATCAAACCATGTCTGAGGTGACTGCTTCGGACAATACAAAGATTTCTTGAGCTTGCACACCTTCTGACCCTCCCCCTGAGCAACATACCCAGGAGATTGCTCCATGTACACCTCCTCAAGAAGATCACAGTGAAGAAAGGCATTCTTGACATCCAATTGAAGAAGAGGCCAAGAAAATTGAGTACCAATATAAACAAGAATCTGAATAGAATTTAGTCGAGCCACTGGAGAAAAAGTCTCAAGAAGTCAACACCATGTGTCTAAGTGTACCCCTTTTCTAACAGACGCACCTTCAAGTGATCAACAGACCGATCGGGTTTCTATTTCATAGTGTAAACCCAGTGGAAGCCTACAATACACTTTCTAGGAGGAAGATCCACCAAGTCTGAGGTAGAGTTCTCATTAAGTGTTTCCATCTCACTGTCCATAGCTCGGACCCAACATCATGGCAGGTTGCTTACTTATAAGAACAAGGAACATTTGTATAGTTTAGTTGAAGAGAAAACATGTGGGATGCAGTTGACAAATGAGACAAGCAACACACATTCGCCAAAGAATGATGGATAGTGTAGGACCAAACACCTTTTTGAGCTGCAACTGAAAGGTGTAAATCTGAAACTAAAGCATCAAGAGAACTCTCAGTAGAAACAGGTACCTTAGGAGTGGCAGACGATGAGGAGACATGTTGTTGGACTGGTGATGCTACATCCTCTTGGCGACAACCTACTCACCTAGTGTAAACTAGATAAAAGATGGATGCGGTGGTGGAGGTGGTTGTGGCGATGGTGATGGTGAGGTGATATCGATAACACTATCATCACATGGCACATGAAGAGGTGGCTCTTTCTCACACTCAAAGATGTAGTCACTCTCAGGATTGTGCTCCTCTGACTCTCAATGGAGTCACTAAAGAACGGAGTAGACTCAAAAAATGTAACATCAGTCGACACAAAAAGGCAACGAAGCCGAGTACAATAACACATGTATCCCTTCTTTGTGGGACAATATCCTAGAAATACGGTGCGAACAGTGCGAGGAGACAATTTGACATCTTGTGGATCAAACATGTGAACAAATGTAGTGCATCCAAACACACAGAGGAACATGAAAGGGTTTCTCGTCAGGTCATAAAATGGAGAAGGGGGTGGCCCCTTGTAATACAAAAGATGGCTAACAATTAATCAAGAAACAATATGTGAGAAGAGCATTAGACTAATATCTCTTGGGCACAGACATTTGAAACTACATGGTACATGCGACATCAAGTAAGTGACGGTGTTTGCACTCAGCAACCCCATTTTGTTGGGGTGTATGAGGACAAGTCGTTTGGTGAAGTATGCCAATAGAATTACATAACATAGAAACAGCCTTTTGAACATATTCAAGAGCATTATCAGTATGAAGAGTCTTAGTATGAGCATCAAACTAAATTTTCATTAACTGGTGAAAAGTTTGAATAATAGACAGGACTCCATCACAAGACTTAAGTAAATAAACCCAAGTCATGTAGGAGAAATCATCCATGAAAGATGTAAAATATCAAAAGCCATTATAACTTGGCTCTTTAATAGAACCCCAAACAACACTATGAATAAGATCAAAAGGACGCTTAGAGCGACTCAAAAAAGAAAGGTGATGATGCTTGCCTAACTGGCATGACTGAAACTCTAATGACTTAATTGAGGCTAAGCCTGGGACAAGCTTCTAATGACTCAATAGGGATGGATGTCCATAGTGACAATGCCTTTGCAAGGGAGAGCAGCTGAAAATAGTGGATGAGGTGGAAGGAATCTGGCAAGATGGGCGAACACCTTCAAAGAATTAGAGATCACCTTTATTAGATCCCCCACCAATCGTCTTCAAACTCTTGGGATCCTGTAACACAGAGAAAGAGTCTCCAAAGATTACGAAGTATTTCAAAGAATCAACCAGTTTAGCAACTGACATTGAGTCAAATGGAAAGGATGGAACATAATGGACAGATTATAAAGTCAAATTAGATGATGATTGTAAGGTGTCACATGCTTGGACACTTCTGACAGAACCATCAACTGGTGTCACAGAGGAATGTGGGATATATGAGTCAGAGGAAAGAAGCATAGAGTGTATACCCATCATAGGCTAAGAGGTCCCAGAATCCACTACCCATGCAGAGAATGGATGAGAGGCAACAAGTGAAGTCCCCAGGTTATGTGCATCTGAAACAAATTTGATAGAGGCACCAAGAGAAGCTTATTGAGTAGCATGTATAAGATGGTCATACTCCTCCTTGGAGATTGTGACATCTAACTGCACATGTTTAGAACCTCCAGCTACAGATGCTCTAGATGAATTGGGAGTATAATGTGCAGCTCCGTTTGGAGGTCGACCATGCTTAGAACAGGAATTTTCTTCTACATGTCCAAGTTTCTCACAAAAAACACATTTTGTATGATTGCCTCCAGCACCTCATCTCATTCCTTTGGCAGCAACAGTAAGAGATGCCTGAGTCTCAGTGTGGTGGTCTCCTGGAGTGGTGGAGAAGGATTCAAAAGATGATTGTTGAATTTGTATAAAAGCTTCTTCAAGACTTGGTAATTTGTCTTGTAGCTAGAATAACACTCCTAGATGAGGCATACATAGGATTTCATCTGGATATAAACCTTGTTGTTACTAGATCATCTCAGTCCTTCATATGTTCATCAGTCTTTAGTGGCTGGTAAAAGCTAAGTTCTTGAGAAATAGATTGGATAGTACCAAAATAATCCTCAAGAGAGTGACTATTTTGTTTCTCCTCAATAAAATAGCCATAAACTATATATAGACGAAGAGCATTCTTCTCATGAGAAAAATGATTCTTTGTAGCTTCCCATATTTGTTTGGCTGTAGAATAGAACATCAATCTAGACATAATTTGAGGCTTGATGCCATTCCATAGCCATGAATTCACCAGCCCATTGTTTTTCTACCAAGTAGGGTAATCGTTGTTGCCTTCATCAGGAGCTTCCAACTCAATAATGTCCACCTTCTCATGAGATTCAAGCACAATGTAGACAGAATTCATCTGAAGAAGATAGTTAGTGAGTTTAGCTTCATAGAAGTGATATGAGTTTGGTCATTATAGGCGACTGTAGTGGAAGTAGTAGACTTGGCATCTCCCATATTAAAATAATCAAGAAGACAATAGTAGACAGAGTAAATGACAAGTCATATCGAGGATAGAACACGCCATTTTTTAGTAGTACAAGACGTGTCTGTATTTCCACACATCGTGTAGAAGTGGAATAAAAACATGACTATATTCAATTATAAAACAAGGGAACATCTTAAACTTACATCATAAGGATTCATGTAGAGAGAAATCTAAACCACCTCAAGATTATCTCCATTCTTTAACTTCACAATCTAATTCTAGGTCAACATACCTTGTCAAGCATTTTCTTCACCTAGGGTTGGAAGCATACCCCAACAAGAAGAGAAAAATAGATGACATCAGCAAAGGCTGGTATGTGCATACTAAAAAGGCAATTTGAGCAATTTATAAGAATAAGGGACATCAAAGTATAAAGCTTCCCATGCAAGATATAAGGACTATCCAATCAGGCATAAAAGAAAAGAATCATCAACATATACAAAAAGAAGTTACTAGCTATAGTCAAAACCATAAAGTAGTGCCACATCAGCATATATCAAGGTTTGGGCACATAACCCATCAAGAACATCATCAACCTGCATGCATGTCAGATAAACATAGCCATAGAACAATATAAATTACAATGGCGGCCAAGTCTCATAAACGTGAAACCTGGTAGAGAAAGGAATATTGCCAATCTCCCAAATATACAAAACATGGGCCAAGAATCACACATCTTTCCCTGGGTATGAGATTCCTTGCCATCCCAAAAGAGCAGGAAATATCACATCTATTCGGTAAGAAATAACACATCTACCATAAACAAAACCAATGCAATTACACGACTCTAGTGCTATTGAATCACATAGCATGTAAAATGTAGAGGCAAGTAAAAAGTATAGTTAGATTATACAATGTTTCCATCACACAATGGACAACACAAACATATAAACATCTACTTCAAAGTGGGCACATATCATTATATAAGACCAACATGCACCTAGGCACAAGATAGATTTCAAGAGAATATCCAAGTCCATTACAAGCAAGATAGTTCATATGAACCATGATATCAAGAGAATAGGCATATGTGTAGGCCAAAGTCAAAAGAATAATAAGATAGGTGAATTTCTCAACATAGAGGAATAGGGGATACAACATACATTTAGAGTGAAGAATTAGAAATTACTCAATATAGAATAATAGGGGATGCAAACATACCTCAACTTCAGAGTCTACTCAGCCGAAAGCCAAGTCTAGGTCCAAGCCTAGGCCTCCAAAGAACATATGATGCATAAATGTGGAATTAGGGTTAAATTTCCATTAAATATTCAAAAGCCTAAAAGTCACATTTTTCCTTACATTTTATTTATGTTATAAAAACCATGCCATATTTTAGGTTATATTTTTTCTAAGTTCAAAACATATTTTATTTTATTTTATTGACTTCTAGATATCTAATTATGATTTTCGTAACTTATTATATATTTAGGTAAATTCATTAAAATCTCATATTTTCAAGATTAGATTCGAGCAACAAAATTGGTACCATTAGATAGCCCTTATTTTTCTGAATCCAATGACTATTTATTCATATTTTTCTGATCAGTAAATAATTAGTTATTAATTTTTGAAAATCGGCCAGTGAGGAACCCAGAAAAATCCACGTCAGCATCTATGAGTAAGAAAAAGAGAGGGAGAGAGAGATGGTCAGCTCGCTGACATGGCCCACTTAGGAGCAGCTACGTTGCATGTTAAACAACCAGCCATTCCTCACTCAAACAAAGAAACATGGGCGTGAAAATATGTTTTTGCCCCTGGAGGAATAAGCTTCGAAAGAAGAAAGGAAAAGGGGTAAAATAGAGAAAATGCATGGGGAATTCTCCCCCTTCTCACCCACTCCATGAGCATCATGAAGTAGTTGTAGCCCAGGCACAATCTGGGTGATCCAAAAAACCACGATCATCTGAGAAAACAAGACCAAAGAAACAAATTGTAAGGTTGTTCGAACTTACTGCTGAAATCAATTGAAGTGTTGGTAGCACAGAGCCTCAAGATAGCCCACCACAAGACATGGAGAGCAAGCAGCTTGTTGACGGGCCAGAACTCGACCAATAGAGCAATTGGAAGAGGAGAAGAGTTGGAGGGTCAAGGAGTGTTTCTGAGCCCACTCATGAAGGCGGGGTGCAAAGTGGTGGTCTCTACTGAAATGGTGGAGAAGAAGGGATTTGGGGGTTACTTATATAGGCCACAAGAGGGGTGATATTAGGGGTCAGGTAGTGTGGAATCGTGAGAGGAATTTGTAGGTGAAAGAATCTCCAAAAACCATCATGAATCAGGGAAGATAGGGCTGAGGGAAAATTGGGATTGTAGTGCAAAGCTAGGCGGACTCCTACCCAAGGTAGGAGACAACACCATGACCGTCGGATCCAAAATTAATGGCTGAGATCAAAGCACGTATAAGCAAGTTGTGTGACAAGAAAATAAATCAGAAATCTTATAAAAATCGAATTCTAGATTAAAGTGAATGTTGACATATTATTTCTTTTTTCTCTTTCTTCTTTTAAGAGTGCAAACAAAACCCAAATTAGATGAAATTTTGCACAGAGGCTAATTAAATCATGTAGATTCCGAATATGAAAATAGATTTGTCTTTTGAGAACTTTTAATGCATTTATTATCCAAAACTTAGTTTCTCTTTCTTCATGCATTAATGACATTAGAATTATCCAAATTAGGTGAAACTTCATCCACAAATTAACTTATGTGTGTTGAATACAAATTTGGCATTATTTCCAACTTTTGGTGTTATTAATTACATTTATTTATTAATTACACCTTTTAGGTAGTTTCTCTCTCCTAATATTTCAAGGTTGTCCAAATTAGATGAAAATTGACATGTAAGCTTATTTTTATGTGTAGATTACAAATTTGAAGTATATTTTCACTTTTGAGACTTTCTTATATGAGTTATGTCACTTGGCCCACTAATGGCCCATTATCATAACTATTTATTCAATTAAGTTCTTTATCATCTTACTATCACCAATTAATTATGTGACATGTTAGATTACATTACTCATGCATTCAATTATTAGAATCATTCTAACCATAACCTTGTTTGGTCAAACCCAAAAGGTCAAACTTCTAGGGTAGGGTCCAAGATTCGGTATGTTACAACACTCCACCCCTTAAAAGGGATCTCATCCTCAAAATCTATCAATCAAACATCAACAACCAACTACTCTCAACCCCTTAAAAGGTTCAAACCTAACAAGTCAAATTAAACAACATTTAGGGTTACCCACATAACTTTTAGTTGTGAATATTTTAGAGATTTATGTTTCTCATGTATCCAACTATAAAGTCATACCTACTAGGGTTGAGTTTTAGGTCCTCGTGTCTCTAAACAATCAACCCTACATGAATCATTCAAAAGGCATAGGTCAACTACACCTTTATATCAATCCTATGCACAAAAATTAGGGTTAGATTCTAATCAACTAATTCTAGGTTTTCTCTTCATTGTGAATTAGTTCAAGAAAACATTGATAAATCAAAGAAAACTTTAGTACATATAGTAGTATAATTGAAAATAATTTTTGACGATGAAAACTTTTTGAGATGAAATAAAATGTGGTTCCAAAATCAATTGCAGAAACCAAGTCACAATATTTCCATATTAGGGTCTCTTCATAACGTAATAACATCTTCAAAACAAACCTTATTGTACAAAAAGATCATCATTGATCAAATCTAGTGTTAACATCTCATCTAAAGGAACCAATCTAAGTCAAGGGTCAAACTAGGGAAACAAAATTGAAATAGTTAGATTCCGACTACAATGGGCTTTGATACCATGTTGTAAAGAAGTGAAATCACCGCCTTACAAAAAAATTTGAAGAACAAAACATCCATCCCAAACGTACTCAAAAGGTATGTTGAAATGGGTGTAAAATTATTAAATCTTTATTTAATGGTATTCAAAACAACCAAAGTGTAGCAGCAGAATAAAAATATGACTATATTTAATTATAAAATAAGGGAACATCTTAAACTTACATCATAAGGATTCATGTAGAGGGAAATCTAAACCACCTCAAGATTGTCTCCAAGCTTTAACTTCCCAATCTAATTCCAGGTCAACATGCCTTGTCATCTACATTCTCCATCTAGGGTTGGAAGCATACCCCAGCAAGAAGAGAAAAATAGATGACATCAACAAAGGCTAGTATGTGCATACTAAAAAGGAAATTTGAGCAATTTAAAAGAATAAGGGACATGAAAGTATAAAGCTTCCCATGCAAGAGATAAGGACTACCTAATTGGGCATTAAAGAAAAGAATCATCAACATATACAAAAAGAAGTTACTTGCCATAGTCAAAACCATAAAGTAGTGCCACATAAGCATATGTCAAGGTTTGGGCACATAAACCATCAAGAACATCATCAACTTTCATGCATGTGAGATAAGCATAGCCCTAGAACAATATAAATAACAATTGCGTCCAAGTCTCATAAAGTTGAAGTCGGATAGAGAAAGGAATATTGCCAATCTCCCAAATATATAAAACATAGGTCAAGAATCACACATCTTGCCTTGGGTATGGGGTTCCTCGTTATCCCAAAAGAGCAGGAAATATCACATCTGCTCGGCAGGAAAAAACACATCTGCCATAAACAAAACCAATGCAATTACACTACTCTAGTGCTACTGAATCACATAGCATGTAAAATACAGAGGTAAATAAAAAAGTATAGTCAAATTATACAATGCTACCATCACACAATGGACAACACAAACATATAAACATCCACTTCAAAGTAGGCACATATCATTATATAAGACCAACATGCACCAAGGCAAAAGATAGATATCAAGAGAATATCCAAGTCCATAACAAGCAAGATAGTTCATACGAACCATGATATCAAGAGAATAGACATATGTGTAGGCCAAAGTAAAAAGAATAATAAGATTGGTGAATTGCTCAACATAGAGGAATAGGGGATACAACATACATTTAGAGAGAAGAATTAGAAGTTACTCAATATAGAATAATAGGGGATACAAACATACCTCAACTTCGGTGTCTACTCAACCCAAATCCAAGTCTAGGTCCAAGCCTAGGCCTCCAAAGAACCTATGATGCATATATGTGGAATTAGGGTTAAGTTTCCATTAAATATTCAAAACCCTAAAAGTCACCTTTTTCTTTGCATTTGATTTAGGTTATCAAAACCATGTCGGCTTTCAAATCAAGCAAAAAAAAGAAGGAAACTACATCAACCAAGGCAAGTACACCAATGAACTACTCAAACACTTTGGGATGGAGAACATGAAGCTGGTGGATACACCCATGTCCAGTACTGCCAAACTTGATAGAGATGAAGAAGGTGAGAAGGTAGATGAGAAGCTCTATAGAGGTATGATTGGAAGTTTACTTTATTTAACCACCTCTAGACATGATATTATGTTTAGTGTTGGCTTTTGTGCTCACTTTCAATCTAGCCCTAGGAAATCACATCATATTTTAGGCTACATTTTTCTGAGTTCAAAACATATTTTATTTTATTTTTCTGACTTATAGATATCTAGTTATGAATTTCGTAAGTTATTATATATTTGGGTAAATTCATTAAACAAGATTAGATTCAAGCAACAAAACTGGTACCATTAGATAGCCCTTATTTTTTTGAATCCAACGACTATTTATTCATATTTTTCAAATTAGTAACTAATTAGTAATTAATTTTTTTAAATCGACCAATGAGGAACCCAGAAAAATCCACATCAGCGTCTGCGAGAAAGCAAAAGAGATGGAGAGAGCGGGTCAGATCGCTGGCATGGCCCACTCAAGAGTGGCCACATCGTGTGTTCAACAGCCAGCTATTCGTCGCCCAAACAAAGAAACATGGGCGCAAAAAGATGTTTTTGCTCTCGAAGGAAAAAGCTTCAAAAGAAGAAAGGGAAGGGGGTAAAACAGAGAAAAAACATGGGGAAATCTCCCTCTTCTTACCCACGCCATGAGCGTCATGAAGCAGTTGTAGCCCATGTGCAATTTGGGCAATCTAGCAAACCACGATCATCCAAGAAAACAAGACCAAGGAAACAAAGAGTAAGGTTGTTCGAACTTACAGCTGAAATCAATTGAAGTGTTGGAAGCGCAGAGCCTCAAGACAGCCTGTCGCAAGACATGGAGAGCAAGAAGCTTGTTGGCGGACCAGAACTCGACCAACAAAGAAATTAGAAGAGGAAAAAGATGGAGGAGGGTCGAGGAGTGTTTCCGAGCCCACTCTTGAAGGCGGAGTGCAAAGTGGTGGTCTCTGTAGAAATGGTGGAGAATAATGGATTTGGGGTTACTTATATAGGCCACGAGAGGGGTGATGTTAAGGGTTAGGTTGTGCTGAATCATGAGAGGAATCCGTAGGTGAAATAATCTCCAAAAACCATCGTGAATCGGGGAAGATAGGGCCGAGGGAAAATCGGGATTACAGTAAAAAGCTGGGAAGACTCCTACCCAAGGTAGGATACAATGTCATGACTGGTAGATCCAAAATCAACAGCTGAGATCAAAGCACGTATAAGCAAGCCGCGTGACAAGAAAATAAATTAGAAATCTTATACAAACCGAGAATTAGATTAAAGTGAATATTGACATATTATTTCCTTTTTCTCTTTCTTCTTTGAGGATACAAACAAAACCCAAATTAGATGAAATTTTACACATGGGCTAATTAAAGTATGTAGATTCTAAATATCAAGATAGATTTGCCTTTTGAGAAATTTTAATGCATTTATTATCCAAAACTTAGTTTCTCTTTCTTCATACATTAATGACATTAGAATTATCCAAATTAGGTGAAACTTCATCCACAAGTTAACTTAAGTGTGTTGAATATGATTTCGGCATTATCTCCAACTTTTGGTGTCATGAATTACATTTATTTATTAATTATACCTTTTAGGCACTTTCTCTCTCATATTATTACAAGGTTGTCCAAATTAGATGAAAATTGACATGTAAGCTTATTTTAATGTGTAGTTTTCAAATTTGAAGTCTATTTTCACTTTTGAGACTTTCTTATATGAGTTATGTCACTTGGCCTACTAATGGACCATTATCATAATTACTTATTCAATTAAGTTCTTTATCTTCTTATTATCACCAATGAATTATGTGACATATTAGATTACGTTACTCATGCGTTAGATTATTAGGATCATTCTAACCATAACCTTGTTTGGTAAAACCCAAAAGATCAAACTTATAGGGTAGGGTCCAATATTCAGTATGTTACAACACTCCACCCCTTTAAAAGGATTTCATCCTCAAAATCTATCAATCAAACATCAACAACCAACTACTCTCCACCCCTTGAAAGGTTCAACCTAACAAGTCAAATTAAACAACTTTTAGGGTTACCCACATAACTTTTAGTTGTGAATATTTTAGAGATTTATGTTTCTCATGTATCCAACTATCAAGTAATACCTACTAGGGTTGAGTTTTAGGTTCTCGTGTCTCTAACCGATCAACCCTACATGAATCATTCAAAAGTCATAGGTCAACTACACCTTTATATCAATCCTAGGCACAAAAACTAGGGTTAGATTCTAATCAACTAATTATAGGGTTTCTCTTCATTGTGACTTACTTCAAGAAAACATGAATAAATCAAAGAAAATTGTTGTACATATAGTAGTATAATTGAAAATAATTGTTGGCGATGAAAACTTTTTGAGATGAAACAAAATGTGGATCCACAATCAATTGCGGAAACCAAGTCATAATATTTCTATATTAGGGTCTCTTCATAACCTAATCTCATCCTCAAAACAAACCTTATTGTACAAAAAGATCATCATTGATCAAATCTAGGGTTAACATCTCATCTTAAGGCAACAATCTAAGTTAAGGGTCAAACTACATAGACAAAATTGAAATAGTTAGATTCTGACTACCATGGGCTCCGATACCATGTTGTAAAGAAGTGACATCACTTCCTTACAAAAAAATTATAGAACAAAACATCCATCCCAATCATACTCAAAAGGTATGTTGAAATGGATGTAAAATTTTCAAATCTTTATTTAATTGTATTCAAAACAACCAAAGTGTAGTAGCGCAATAAAAACATGACTATATTCAATTATAAAACAAGGGAACATCTTATACTTACATCATAAGGATTCATGTAGAGGGAAATCTAAACCACCTCAAGATTATCTCCATTCTTTAACTTCACAATCTAATTCTAGGTCAACATACCTTGTCAAGCATGTTCTTCACCTAGGGTTGGAAGCATACCCCAACAAGAAGAGAAAAATAGATGACATCAGCAAAGGCTGGTATGTGCATACTAAAAAGGCAATTTGAGCCATTTATAAGAAAAAGGGACATCAAAAAAATAAAGCTTCCCATGCAAGATATAAGGACTACCCAATCAGGCATAAAAGAAAAGAATCATCAACATATACAAAAAGAAGTTACTAGCTATAGTCAAAACCATAAAGTAGTGCCACATCAGCATATATCAAAGTTTGGGCACATAACCCATCAAGAACATCATCAACCTGCATGCATGTCAGATAAACATAGCCATAGAACAATATAAATTACAATGGCGGCCAAGTCTCATAAACGTGAAACCTGGTAGAGAAAGGAATATTGCCAATCTCCCAAATATACAAAACATGGGCCAAGAATCACACATCTTTCCCTGGGTATGAGATTCCTTGCCATCCCAAAAGAGCAGGAAATATCACATCTATTCGGTAAGAAATAACACATCTACCATAAACAAAACCAATGCAATTACACTACTCTAGTGCTATTGAATCACATATCATGTAAAATGTAGAGGCAAGTAAAAAGTATAGTTAGATTATACAATGTTGCCATCACACAATGGACAACACAAACATATAAACATCCACTTCAAAGTGGGCACATATCATTATATAAGACCAACATGCACCTAGGCACAAGATAGATTTCAAGAGAATATCCAAGTCCATTACAAGCAAGATAGTTCATATGAACCATGATATCAAGAGAATAGGCATATGTGTAGGCCAAAGTCAAAAGAATAATAAGATAGGTGAATTGCTCAACATAGAGGAATAGGGGATACAACATACATTTAGAGTGAAGAATTAGAAATTACTCAATATAGAATAATAGGGGATGCAAACATACCTCAACTTCAGAGTCTACTCAGCCCAAAGCCAAGTCTAGGTCCAAGCCTAGGCCTCCAAAGAACATATGATGCATAAATGTGGAATTAGGGTTAAATTTCCATTAAATATTCAAAAGCCTAAAAGTCACATTTTTCCTTACATTTTATTTATGTTATAAAAACCATGCCATATTTTAGGTTACATTTTTTCTAAGTTCAAAACATATTTTATTTTATTTTTTTGACTTCTAGATATCTAATTATGATTTTCGTAACTTATTATATATTTAGGTAAATTCATTAAAATCTCATATTTTCAAGATTAGATTCGAGCAACAAAATTGGTACCATTAGATAGCCCTTATTTTTCTGAATCCAATGACTATTTATTCATATTTTTCTGATTAGTAAATAATTAGTTATTAATTTTTGAAAATCGGCCAATGAGGAACCCAGAAAAATCCACGTCAGCATCTATGAGTAAGAAAAAGAGAGGGAGAGAGAGCTGGTCAGCTCGCTGACATGGCCCACTTAGGAGCAGCTACGTTGCATGTTAAACAACCAGCCATTCCTCACTCAAACAAAGAAACATGGGCGTGAAAATATGTTTTTGCCCCTGGAGGAATAAGCTTCGAAAGAAGAAAGGAAAAGGGGTAAAATAGAGAAAATGCATGGGGAATTCTCCCCCTTCTCACCCACTCCATGAGCATCATGAAGTAGTTGTAGCCCAGGCACAATCTGGGCGATCCAAAAAACCACGATCATCTGAGAAAACAAGACCAAAGAAACAAATTGTAAGGTTGTTCGAACTTACTGCTGAAATCAATTGAAGTGTTGGTAGCACAGAGCCTCAAGATAGCCCACCGCAAGACAGGGAGAGCAAGCAGCTTGTTGACAGCCCAGAACTCGACCAATAGAGCAATTGGAAGAGGAGAAGAGTTGGAGGAGGGTCGAGGTGCAAAGTGGTGGTCTCTACTGAAATGGTGGAGAAGAAGGGATTTGGGGGTTACTTATATAGGCCACAAGAGGGGTGATATTAGGGGTCAGGTAGTGCGGAATCATGAGAGGAATTTGTAGGTGAAAGAATCTCCAAAAACCATCATGAATCAGGGAAGATAGGGCTGAGGGAAAATTGGGATTTCAGTGCAAAGATAGGCGGACTCCTACCCAAGGTAGGAGACAACACCATGACCGTCGGATCCAAAATTAATGGCTGAGATCAAAGCACGTATAAGCAAACTGTGTGACAAGAAAATAAATCGGAAATCTTATAAAAATCGAATTCTAGATTAAAGTGAATGTTGACATATTATTTCTTTTTTCTCTTTCTTCTTTTAAGAGTGCAAACAAAACCCAAATTAGATGAAATTTTGCACAGAGGCTAATTAAATCATGTAGATTCCGAATATGAAAATAGATTTTCCTTTTGAGAACTTCTAATGCATTTATTATCTAAAACTTAGTTTCTCTTTCTTCATGCATTAATGACATTAGAATTATCCAAATTAGGTGAAACTTCATCCACAAATTAACTTATGTGTGTTGAATACAAATTTGGCATTATTTCCAACTTTTGGTGTTATGAATTACATTTATTTATTAATTACACCTTTTAGGCAGTTTCTCTCTCCTAATATTGCAAGGTTGTCCAAATTAGATGAAAATTGACATGTAAGCTTATTTTCATGTGTAGATTACAAATTTGAAGTATATTTTCACTTTTGAGACTTTCTTATATGAGTTATGTCACTTGGCCCACTAATGGGCCATTATCATAACTACTTATTCAATTAAGTTCTTTATCATCTTACTATCACCAATGAATTATGTGACATGTTAGATTACATTTCTCATGCATTCAATTATTAGAATCATTCTAACCATAACCTTGTTTGGTCAAACCCAAAATGTCAAACTTCTAGGGTAGGGTCCAAGATTCGGTATGTTACAACACTCCACCCCTTAAAAGGGATCTCATCCTCAAAATCTATCAATCAAACATCAACAACCAACTACTCTCAACCCCTTAAAAGGTTCAAACCTAACAAGTCAAATTAAACAACCTTTAGGTTTACCCACAAAACTTATAGTTGTGAATATTTTAGAGATTTATGTTTCTCATGTATCCAACTATAAACTCATACCTACTAGGGTTGAGTTTTAGGTCCTCGTGTCTCTAAACAATCAACCCTACATGAATCATTCAAAAGTCATAGGTCAACTACACCTTTACATCAATCCTATGCACAAAAATTAGGGTTAGATTCTAATCAACTAATTCTAGGTTTTCTCTTCATTGTGAATTAGTTCAAGAAAACATTGATAAATCAAAGAAAACTTTAGTACATATAGTAGTATAATTGAAACTTTAACTTCACAATCTAAGTCCAAGTCAACATGCCTTGTCATCCACGTTCTCCACCTAGGGTTGGAAGCATACCCCAGCAAGAATAGAAAAATAGATGACATCAGGAAAGGTTGGTATGTGCATACTAAAAAGGCAATTTGAGTAATTTATAAGAATAAGGGACAACAAATTATAAAGCTTCCCATGCAAGATATAAGGACTACCAAATCGGGCATAAAAGAAAAGAATCATCAACATATACAAAAACAAGTTACTTGCCATAGTCAAAACCATAAAGTAGTGCCACATAAGCATCTATCAAGGTTTGGGCACATAACTCATCAAGAACATCATCGACCTGCATGCATATGAGATAAGCATAGCCCTAGAATAATATAAATAACAATGATGGTCAAGTCTCATAAACTTGAAACCTAGTAGAGAAAGGAATACTGCCAATCTCCCAAATATATAAAACATGGGCCAAGAATCACACACCTTTCCATGGGTATGAGGTTCCTTGCCATCCCAAAAGAGCAGGAAATATCACATCTGCTCGGTGGGAAGTAATAATACTTCTTCCATAAACAAAATGAATGTAATTACACTACTCTAGTGCTATTGAATCACATAGCATGTAAAATGTAGAGGCAAGTAAAAAGTATAGTCTGATTATACTATGTTGCCATCACACAACGAACAATACAAATATATAAACATCCACTTCAAAGTGGGCACATATCATTATATAAGACCAACATGCACCAAGGCACAACATAGATATCAAGAGAATATCCAAGTCCATAACAATCAAGAGAGTTCATACGAACCATGATATCAAGAGAATAGACATATGTGTAGGCCAAAGTCAAAAGAATAATAAGATAGGTGAATTGCTCAACATAGAGAAATAAGGGATACAACATACATTTAGAGAGAAGAATTAGAAATTTCTCAATATAGAATAATAGGGGATGCAAAAATACCTCAACTTCAGAGTCTACTCATCCCAAATCTAATTCTAGGTCCAAGTCTAGGCCTCCAAAGAACCTATGATGCATATTTGTGGAATTAGGGTTAAGTTTCCATTAAATATTCAAAACCCTAAAAGTCACCTTTTTTCTTACATTCGATTTAGGTTATCAAAACAATGACATATTTTAGGTTACATTTTTCTGAGTTCAAAACATATTTTATTTTATTTTTCTTACTTATAGATATCTAGTTTTGAATTTTATAAGTTATTATATATTTAGGTAAATTCATTAAAATATTATATTCAAGATAAAATTCGAGCAACAAAATTGATACCCTTAGATAGCCCTTATTTTTCTAAATCCAATGACTATTTATTCATATTTTTCTGATCAGCAAATAATTAGTTATTAATTTCTGAAAATCGGACAATGAGGAATCCAGAAAATTCCACGTCAGCATCTACAAGAAAGCAAAAGAGAAGGAGAGAGAGTGGGTCATCTCACTGACATGGCCCACTAAGGAGTGGCCACGTCGCGTGTTCAACAACCAACTATTCCTCGCTCAAACAAAGAAACAAGGGCACGAAAATATGTTTTTGCCCCTAGAGGAAAATACTTCGAAAGAAGAAAGGAAAGGGGGGTAAAATAGAGAAAATGCATGGGGAATTCCCCCCACCCTTCTCACCTGTGCCATGAGCGTCGCAAAGAAGTTGTAGCCCAGGCATGATTTGGGTGATCCAACAAACCACGATCATCTGAGAAAACAAGACCAAGGAAACAAAGAGTAAGGTTGTTCGAAATTACTGCTAAAATCAATTGAAGTGTTGGTAGCACAAAGCCTCAAGATAGCCCGCCGCAAGACATGGAGAGCAATCAGCTTGTCGGTGGCCCAGAACTCGACCAACAGAGCAATTGGAAGAGGAGAAGAGTTGGAGGAGGGTCAACGAGTGTTTCCGAGCTCACTCGTGAAGGCGGGGTGCAAAGTGGTGGTCTCTACAGAAACGGTGGAGAAGAAGGGATTTGGGGGTTACCTATATAGGCCATGAGAGGGGTGATGTTAGGGTTCAGGTTGTGTTGAATTGCGAGATGAATATGTAGGTGAAATAATCTCCAAAAACCATCACGAATCGAGGAAGATAGGGCCGAGGGAAAATTGGGATTATAGTGCAAATTTGGGCGGACTCCTACCCAAGGTAGGAGACAATGTCGTGACTGCCAGTGAAACACCCCATCCACAACAAAACATGATTACATGATAACCAGTGGATTACCGCAAATCACGGGAAATTAAAACTAATTTACAACAAGAACCACAAGATGAAGCATATTACATCTGAGCCAACACTTTTCATTTCATAACATCTTTTTAGGGTGCCACAACATAATTTCCCATCATCTCTTTACACGAAATAATTGTTTGTCATGCTGCTTACATCAAGATACATACCGAAAACCATACATCGATCATTATACAAGAAACGTCAAAAATCTCTCCCGAAGACCTGAGTGTACAGGGACGACACATAGGACTCTACTGCTAGACACTAACTATCCCACCGGGTATGATACATCTGCATATCATCCGTAGCCACATGATCTTCATCTCGCCAGGAACGTCCACCTAAAAAGGGTTATTAACTAGCAGGGTGAGATACACAGTCTCAGCGAGAAACATAACCCTCTACCAACTTTATAATGATCATAGATAACTGGTTTAAGCAGATTATAGGAGGAACATACTGAGCAAAGCTAACTTTATTAACATTCTTACCAAACTATCAGGAGGCACATAACCAGGCATTCTGTATGAAACATGATTAACAAGATAATATTTATAAGATCTTATCACAAGAAATAAAGAACGTACATATAACTACAAGATATAATTGGATCATCTACACAAGCAAGACCTCAATTAATGTTCTGTGTTTTGCCTTAAGCAATATATTCTATACGGCTCGATTACAATTTATTATGCCCAGAGGAAGTGAGACGTCCCGCTCAAATCCAACCTTCGGATGTGAAGCCCAAAATTGGTGCCATATAAGGTCATTGGGAGATCCGGACTCCATTACCTCACCTCTTTGTGGTCAGTGCACAACAATCAACAAGTAGGACCACAGTCTCTTGCTTAAGGGGTCTCAGCCACAGGGTCAGTCCCACAGGCTACCCTTTTCATCATGAGCCATGAGCCTATTCACCGTGCTCCTGAGCCATGAATGCATTCATGCTCCTTCACACTGAGCCATGGGCCTAATCACTATGCTCTTATACACATCTTGTGTCCACAACCGCAGTTGCACTCTGATCCTCCTATTTTCGGCTAGGAGAAACCTCACATATTAAAAAATATGTGCTCTGGGTTAACCCACAGGAGAACCCATTTCACCATCACCTAATTACTGATGATGATGGATCTATGGCCAGGGAAAACTACATGGAAGGTTCCACTTGCCATTAATTAATACATTTTAAGCGAATTGTAAGATTCAACCAAGTTATGTAACATGTAAACTAAAACACAAGTAAACAACATAGATCTCATTGTTGGGTGTTGCATTGTCACTCTTATTTTTCAAAGCCAACATTACATGTTACCACTTGGCCTCTTGCCAATCATCAAGATCCATATCAAGGATCAACATCACTAGGACTCAATCCCATCATCACAAAATGTCACTGCCTCTCAAGGCTTACATCATCACCATTGGATAGCAATCCCTCCTCTCAACATCAGAGGATAACACATCAACTTGGCTCTCAGCCTTTATTAGGTCCATAGACCTTCCACATCATATCAGTGATACATGTTATCTCATCAACAGGGATTATCATCATTGAGTGTTATACAGAACACATATTCCTCATAGCTCTTACCTGGCTATGAATTCATTGGATACACCTACATGGTTAGTATACATATTGAGAGAGATAATTGAATCACCAGACATACATGTAAACTAAAACACAAGTAAACAACATAGATCTCATTGTCGGGTGTTACATTGTCACTCTTATTTTTTAAAGCCAACATTACATGTTACCACTTGCCCTCTTGCCAATCATCAAGATCCATCTCAAGCATCAACATCATTGGGACTCAATCCCATCATCACAGAATGTCACTGCCTCGCAAGAATTACATCATCGTCATGGGATAGCAATCCCTCCTCTCAACATTAGAGGATAACACATCAACTTGGCACTCAGCCTTTATCAGGTCCACAGACCTTCCGCATCACACTGATGATACATGTTATCTCATCAACAAGGATTATCATCATTGAGTGTTATACAGAACACATATTCCTCATAGCTCTTACCTAGCTATGAATTCATTGGATACACCTACATGGTTAGTATACATATTGAGAGAGATAACTGAATCACCAGACATAGAACTTTATGATTATCATGCTATTAGGACTGAAGGTACATGGTTGGGTCAACATCCATGATTATAACTACATGAAGCACAAAGTTGTGTCTTGTAAACAAATTACATTATTGTAATCAAACCACGAGCATTCAATATACCCTATATCTCATGAACATATCTTTGATTATCATGTCATCAAGATTAAGGTTTATAGCATTGGAATATTCTTCCATCATTATGAACATATGTAGCTTAATGTCATAACTGGTGTATTAATCAATACACACCACTGCTATCATGTCAGGGGTATCCCACCATACCCTGCATCTCAAGTTATTAAGCACATCATCCCTAAGGATTTATCATTAAGAATCATACACCATGACCCACCTTCCAACTTTATCAGAGGTTCATCTATCATTAACCATAGGTAACCACTATACATGGTTCACAACTTATCTCATCATAGCTCATCATAATCAAAGGTGTGAGCTCAAGATAACATACATAGGGTTATCGGGTTAGGGCAAAACCCTCACTAAAGCATTGCATACCCTCACCAATACTTGGTAGCGACCGCAAACCCTCACTAAAAGGGATATCGGGTAGGGTACCAACCCTCACCCAAGGTTGTCGGATACAAGCAGGACATGTATCCATGCACAAAGGGAGGTTATCGTGCAACTATAGCTATGAGTTGTATCGTGCATCCATGTGCAAGGTGTATTGGGTAACCAAGTACCAAGGTGCGTGTCATGCAGCTCATGGGCGTCACATATTGCCCAAAACCCTATCGCCCATTAGGGTTAGGGACCCTATAACAGTCAAGGTATCGTGTCATCCAGGGCACAACTCATATCATCCAAGATTCTACATTGCCCTAGTTCCACACATGTATCAGCCAAACCTTCAACTCTAGAACCATCTAAGCAATCAACCTCTTTCTCATGCTGGTTAACCAACCAAAAGGGGAGCATGTGTCGGGCAAAGCATATCGGCCAAGACATCACATCCCTAAATAGGGTATCGGCCAAGAACTTGATCCATTGTGTCGCCCAATTAGCACATACACTACATGCTTATCTCGGGTTAGGGTTTGTGATTTCGGCCAAGACCTCTATGGGTGTGTGTCAGGTAAGATAGGGTGTCGGGTTATGATCTTCACCAAGGCATATCGGGAAGGGATGCTAGCATCACTCAAAATCTCAAACAAGAATAGGGTTCTCACCCAAAGTATCGTGCAAAGACAACAAGGCCACATTGCCCAACACATCATAACGACCAACTCATCATATCGTGCAACACTTAACTAACGCATCTATCAAACACCATATCGGGTGAGTGGTCTACAAGGTGCCATCCACCCATAACGCCCAAGAACACCACCTATCGGTCACCTAGGGTTAGAGAAACCTTATCATCCAAGGCTCCATATCGAGAAACTAGAGTTAGGATCATCCTATCGGCCTAGTAAGCTTATCACCCCAAACTAGGGTTAGGGCACCCATATCGTCCAAAGCACTACTTCTAGGGTTGTCACCCACCCAAAGGATTAGCTTATCGGTTTCTTAAACCATCAAAGGTATCACCACCATAACGCCCAAGATACCATCCAAGGGTTCAACCCCAAGAGCATGTTGTGAAACAAAGGTAGACCATCAACTCACCACTAAAGATCAGCACATCATATCGGTCAAAGGTCCAACTAGGTATCAACCACCCATATCATCCAAACCCTAAACCCTAGGGTAGGAAAAAGGATATCGGTCACCACACCATATCGTCCAATATTACCAAAATTTGGCTCACCTCTCAACAATCAAGTGAGAGGGGTCTTGCACAACCTTTAGCATAACGAGCAACACCCTATCAGCCAACCAACTCAACCTAACGTCCAAACACCTAGACCATAGGTTCACCCTTCATCAACCAAGGAGAGAGAAGGGTTTTTCCCAAGCTACTAGGGAATTTCTCACCTCTCAAGTCCAAGGGATATCGTTCATGTGCCAACAACCAAAACAAGACCTAACGGGCAAGGCACTATATCGTGCAACCATTGTATCGTGCAGGCACCCTATCGGGTGGTTCATCTTCAACCTCAAGTCTCCCAAAACCATTATGCACAAGATAAACAAGAATAAGGCAGTAATAAAACGTGACCATTTCCATTAGATCAGATCCCAAATTCCATATATATAACTATCATGGAGAAAAGTACCAAATTAATTACAAGAACCAATATGTGCACATAAGAAAGGTGAACATAATAGAGATGATTAAGAGTTATGTAACCCGCCTTAAGAGGGTCTCCATGAATGGCATCAAGATTATTGGTCCAAGCAGCAAAGCCACGTTCCTCTCCAAGAACATCACCCATACAAAGCTCCAAGCATGCCTTCGGCACCATCATCATCACCTCAAGAAACAAAGGAAGAAGAAGAAGAAGAAGATACCATGGTTATGTATAGCTCAAGAAGAAGAAAAAGGGGAGATAACCACGGACTTGACTTCTCACATCAAGGGCCTATCCATGGCCTAGAAGGGAAGAGGAAGGTGAAGAAGAAAGAACAAAGAAAAGCTAGCAAAGAAGCATGACTCACCAAAGTCAGATCTTGAGCAAGGAGTTTACATGGCCAAGGAGCTCGCCCCTCCAAGCTCCATGGGAGTCTTCCTTAGCTCCCAAAGCTCCCATGCTCATCCCAACAGGAAGGGGGAGGAAGGTGGATGAAAGGGATTACTTGGTCAAGGAGGAAGGGAGTTATATACACCAAGGAAGAGAGAGGTATCAAGGGAGAGGTGTCATAACCACATAAACCAAGGTGTCACTTGCTCTTGCACTTAACAGCACTTGTTGTCACCCTAGAAACTCATGAACGTCCTAGTGATACACTATAGAATGTGTATTATGTAGATGGGAAACTTCCATGGCCGATACACCCCTCTTGGGTGACATACCTCCAAGCCCTAACCGATATACTAAAGGACAAGGTGGCATATGCGACACATATATGTTATAAAGATCATATAGAGATGCCACTCCTCATAAAACATCTAAACAAGGTGCCCCAACCTCCATATTCATCCTAGGTGATGTAAAATAGAAGCAAGAAGACTCTAGAGCTGATTAATTGCATATTGACCCTCCACTTTTGGTAATTTGCAATTTACACCAAAACTAGCACATAAAGCACAGGCATCAACCAACCAAGCTCAAACTTGGAACATAGGTCCTCCACAAGGCGCCCCATAGCATCATTATCTTTCTAATGATGCTATAGAACTAAAGGCATGCTCTACATGTGACATTTTGCAATATAGCCCCTTACTTTGGGTAAATTGCACTTTGGTCCAAAACAAGCAAACATTGCTCAAACAACATCCAAACGGGACCAAACTGGAAACATGAGCTTGTCACATGATATCAAAACATCTTAAGAGATTAGATTAAGGTTCTAAGCACCTTTCATAAGAAAATCAAAGAGGGTTAGCCCAAAACATGGGTCAAGGTCCTTACAAGACATAAACCCCTAACAAGGATTTCGTCCCCAAAATCTCGAGAGAAAAGAAGATGGGTGTTACTCGCGCATCGCATCATACAAATCCGCAAAGCTCCTAGGTGTCACAGAACTGTGTCCAACATACTTGCCCTTCTCCCAAAGCCACTCAGGGTTTCCTTGTACTGGTCATAGACTCAACCCTCGGTCTCATCATCCTTTGTCTGGTAACACACTTAGATATTGAACATCACATGCAACTTGTATTGTTCAGGTATCAGTTCCTTTTGCTAATATCTCGCCTTCCTTGTTACATTTCCGCTGAGCTACTCTGATCTCACATGCTCGACACTTGATCTTTGCATAACTTGTATCACTATCCTTCTGCCATACATGTTCCAACTGTTCCTTCTTCTTTCACAAGGGATGTCTCTAATCCAAGGGAGATCTATCTCAGAAGAGGTTATCACAAGATACATACTCTACAAAACACATGCATGCATAAGACATGGCTCATAAGGCACCTCACTATGTATCGCTTAAGGCTCAATACAAAAGGAGTTAAACATTCTGGGTTAACAACAACCACATCATCTTGGTTTCAAGCTTGTCATGTGTTCATGTCAGCTCCCAAGAGCACAATGAGTACCAACTCAGATGGTAACAGATATGTACTATCTCAAATGATCAGGATAGGATTCTCAACCCTTGTTCATCCATCTCTAACCGCTGCACATCCTGCCTAGATCTTTCGTTACTCAAAACTTAGCTAGGAGTTGTCAAGGAATCAGGCTCAACATGATAAACTTTCCCAAGATGACCTCACCACACTCCCTTTTTCTTGGGTGCATACCTTCTGATGTCATGTTTATGCAGAGCATAAACCCCAAACAAGTGATAGCCATACTATAGGCACTTAGCCAGGTCAAATCCAAAGCCAACTTCTCCATCTGAGACCACTTCACACCTTTCCAAGGATATCCATTTTTGGGATTATCTCGATCCCCGATATGTCAAGTGGAAAGAGATTTGCTTGACTATCAATTCCAGGAAAAGTAGGGATACGAGAAGGATATACCTCATCCTACACAACCAGGTCATCAACAAGGTGCTCGACAACAGGTTATCTCTCCCCTGACTAATAGGAAGGAAACATCTGCCAAACGTACTACAAGCACTCAAAGGAGGGTACATATTGAACTGGATCAACTAGAGTAGATAAGAGGCAAGAAGAAGACAAAGCATAATGGAGTGACTCCATTCAACCTGCCAGCACACCCTGGTCATCTCACCATTTTTTATCAGCTCATGCCTCGAGATCTAACTATTGCATGTTTCCATTTGTTGTCTGGTCAAACCATTCGGTCCTCACTTGCTTATCCTTATCAGTATTCCTTCGTGATGCTAATTTGCTGCCTCGAGGGTCACCACATAGATCCAAACTCCAAAACAAGCTTCCATCTTGTGGGTTCAAGGTCAAGGATGATATATCCAGACGGTTCACCATCTTACTTCTATGATCTAGGCATCTTGATTCTCAACTCCTTCTCAGAAGGCATGCCAAGAGGATCCTACCGTCATCATCTATCACAGACATCTCCATCTTGGAAACCAAAATCCAAGATCAGCTGATGCTTTTCGAGGTATCCAAATAGCGATCACTTCAAAAGCACACATATCAAGTGACACAAGGTCCACTTGACTGTCACTCCCTCGAAAGGAAGGGACACAAAGGAACAAACTCCTCCCGTCAACCCATCAACATCTATGGTTTCATATCAAAGGGGGGGATATTATCACTTTCTTTGATCCTTACATGAGTTTTCAACCATTTATGCATTGTTAAACCTTGTTCCATCCGGCTTCATCCTATTTCTTCTTGGTTTCCTTGCACTCAGCATAGGAAACATCAAGACCATTACGTGTTATTATTCTTTTTCTCTTGTTGTCATTTCATCATAATCATGATTATTTCCTGATTATATCAGATTTTTTTCTCTTTGTGAAAAAGATTGTTATTCTTCACATATTCTTTATTAAACAGGGATCATCTCCCTTGTTCTCTTTTTATTATCCCGAATTTGCACTTTATTCTTTCACATTTTTGCTTACGTTCATTGGTTGGTCTGAGATTATCTCAGGTTCCATCTTGTTTACTCATCACTAGTTCTTTTCTTTCTTCCAACTTTATCTTTGCTTTCAAGCATTTCCTTCATCTTGTATAAGTTTTATGTTTTAAGTTACCTTTTTATCATAGGTTAATCTGTCTTTTGTCACGTATATCTCTCGATATTACAATTTCAAGAACTTATCTCATCATATTCTTATACGGATTTAGGTTTTATAGAACCATTACTTCCTCTTATGATTATCAAGCATCCATGTATTAAGGAGTTATGGTGCATTCATTTACCTCTTTTATACCATGATGAAGGTATTAACATTGTACTTCCTAACTTTTTATGCTCTTTAGATTTCTCCAGAATGACTACTTGATCAGAGTAATCAAGGAGGAAGCAATCTAAGGATCCACACTTACCTATGTCTTCAACATTTGAATACCTGGCTAAGGCATCCAATTATTGAAATTTGGTAGTATGCACCATATTTTATGTCACGGTCCAACCTTAGACACCATCCTAATCCTAATCATAGTGCCCATGTAGACTCAGTGAACCTAGAGCTCTAATACCAAATATTGAAATACCCCTTCCACAACAAAACATGATTACATGCTAACCAGCGAATTACCAAAAATCACGGGAAATTAAAATTGATTTACAACAAGCACCACAAGATGAATCATATCATCTGAGTCAACACTTTTCATTTCATAACATCTTTTTAGGGTGCCACAACATAATTTCCCATCATCTCTTTACACAAAATAATTGTTTTTCATGTTGCTTACATCAAGATACATACCGAAAACTGTACATCGATCATTATACAAGAAATGTCGAAAAGCTCTCCCGAAGACCTGAGTGTACAGGGATGACACATAGGACTCTACTGCTAGACACTAACTATCCCACCAGGTATGATACATCTGCATATCATCTGTAGTCACGTGATCTTTATCTCGCCAGGCACGTCCACCTAAAAAGGGTTATAAACCAGCGGGGTGAGACACACAGTCCCAACGAGAAACATAACCCTCTACCAACTTTATAATGATCACAGATAATTGGTATAAGCAGATTATAGGAGCAATATACTGACCAAAGCTAACTTTATTAACATTCTTACCAACCTAGAAGGAGGCATATAACCAGGCATTCTGTATGGAACATGATTGACAAGATAAGCTTTATAAGATCTTATCACAAGATATAAAGAACGTACATATAACTGCAAGATATAATTGGATCATCTACATAAGAAAGGCCTCAATCAATGTTCCGTATTTTTCCTTAAGCAATATATTCTATACGACTGGATTATGATTTATTATTCCCTGAGGAAGTGAATTGTACCGCTCAAATCCAACCTTTGGCTGTGAAGCCCAAAACCAGTGTCATACAAGGTCATTGGGAGAGCCAGACTCCATGACCTCGCCTCTTTTTGGTCAGTTCACAACAATCAACAAGTAGGATCGCAGTCTCTTTCTTAAAGGGGCTCATCCACAAGGTCAGTCCCGTAGGCTGCCCTTTTCATCATGAGTCACGGGCCTATTCACCGTGCTCCTGAGCCATGAACGCATTCATGCTCCTTCACACTGAGCCATGGGCCTGATCACCATGCTCTTATACACATCTTGAGTCCACAACCGCAGTTGCACTCTGATCCTCCTATTTTCAGCGAGGAGAAACCTCACATATTCAATAATATGTGCTCCGGGTTAACCTGCAGGAGAACCCATTTCACCATCACCTAATTACTGATGATGATGGATCTATGGCCAGGGAAAACTACATGGAAGGTTTCACTTGCCATTAATTAATACATTTTAACTAGATTGCAAGATTCAAACAAGTTATGTAACATGTAAACTAAAATACAAGTAAACAACATAGATCTCATTGTCGGGTGTTACATTGTCACTCTTATTTTTCAAAGACAACATTACATGTTACCACTTGCCCTCTTGCCAATCATCAAGATCCATCTCAAGGATCAACATCATTGGGACTCAATCCCATCATCACAGAATGCCACTGCCTCACAAGGATTACATCATCGTCATGGGATAGAAATCCCTCCTCTCAACATCAGAGGATAACACATCAACTTGGCACTCAACCTTTATCAGGTCCACAGACCTTCCACATCATACTGATGATACATGTTATCTCATCAACAAGGATTATCATCATTGAGTGTTATACATAACACATATTCCTCATAGCTCTTACCTGGCTATGAATTCATTGGATACACCTACATGGTTAGTATATATATTGAGAGAAATAATTGAATCACCAGACATAGATCTTTATCATTATCATGCTATTAGGACTGAAGGTACATGGTTGGGTCAACATCCATGATTATAACTACATTAAGCACAAAGTTGTGTCTTGTAAACAAATTACATTATTGTAATCAAACCACGAGCATTCAATATACCCTATATCTCATGAACATATCTTTGATTATCATGTCATCAAGATTAAGGTTTATAGCATTGGAATATTCTTCCATCATTATGAACATATGCAGCTTAATGTCATAACTTGTGTATTAATCAATACACACCACTGCTATCATGTCAGGGGTATCCCACCATACCCTGCATCTCAAGTTATTAAGCACATCATCCCTAAGGATTTATCATTAAGGATCATACACTACTACAGAAATAGCATTCAGTGTCGCTTTTCTGGGCGTCGGTTATTAAGGAAAACCGACGCCTAACATATCAGGCGTCGGTTGTTTAATAAAACCGACGTCTATATTCGAAGACCAGCCAGACACAGGTACTGCTTTGTATTAAGCGTCGGTTTTTTTATAAACAACCGACGCTTAAAGTCGCCCGCGAAATCCATTTTTCGATAAAAAAAATAGTGTCATGTTCAGCGTCAGTTATCCCTTTCTAACCGACGCTGAAGGTGGTTCCCGCCAAAAATTTCCATGAAAATATCGTCCAATTGGACGTCGGTTGTTTCAACCAACGGACGCTAAAGATGTTTAGGCGTCGGTTGTTGTAAACAACCGACGCTATTTGCGAACTTATAACCCCCAGCGATCGCCCGACTCTTCCCCTTTCTTCTGTTTCATTGCTACCCTATTGCGGCGATTTTCCCTATTGCGGCGACTTTCCGGCGCTTCTCTGCTGCTGCTGCTCTCCGGCGCTTCTCTCTGGCGCCCCATCTCCGGCGTCCTTCTTCTCCGGCGCCCTTCTTCTCCGCCGCCCCTGCTACTGCTGCTGTCCGCTCGTCGCCGCCGGTCGTTGCCCACCGCCCCTGCTCTCCTGTAGTCGTCGCCGCCAGTAGAAGCAGCTACGGTGCTGTCGTCGTCACCTCCGCCCCCGCCGGTAGAAGCAGCTTTACTCGTGCTGTCCTCGTGCAAGGTAACCCACAAACCTTCACCACCTTTTTTGTCCTCTGCCTTACTTTTCTCTGCCGCCGCCAACCTAGAACTCACGCAGGCAGCGCCTGAGTAGGTGCCAGGGCACGCCTAGGGTCCCAAGCCCAGGTGCCCTGCCTAGATAGGCCTCTGGGCAGATGCTTGGGCGGCGCCAGGGCACGTCTAGGCTGCACGTCTAGTGGATTTTTTGCTAAAAGTTATTTACTGATTGTGTTTATTTAATAATGTACTGATACATATGTGATATACCAATCTGATAGTCCATGATAGAACAAAACATAATGATGTTGACTGCAACTTTGTGTGTCATGCTATTCTTAATTAAGTGTATATTTACTTCATAATTGAATGTTTAAGTAAGTTATAGATATCTTGATGATGAACTGTAATGCACACATGTGACATGTTTGGAATGTAAATGATGAACTGTAATGCACACATGTTTAACTTATTTTATTGTTGAGTATATTGAGAATCCTAATCACCCTTCTTGCTTAATGATGAACTGTAATGCACACATGTGAATGCTTGGAATTTAAATGATGAACTTTTCCCTAAATTGCCAATCATGCTTTTAAAGACATCAATAATCACCCTAATTTGAAGAACTAGGATTTTAGGTATAAGAATGACAACACATTATTTGTTGGCCTAGAAACCCGTCCAAGATTTACTCATTAGGAGTAAATCTTGGATAGTCTCCGGTTTGGGACTGTTCTTGAACACCTAATCTCACTTAGGATGTAAGTGTATAATGTGTATTGAGTTTTCGAGAAAATTTTGGTAGCATTTCCCCGTTTGTTCTCTAAGTACATATGTACTTAGAGAACAGCGGGGAAATGCTGCCGAAATTTTCTTGAAAACCCAATACACATTATACACTTACTAGTGAGATTAGGTGTTCAAGGATGGGATAGGTGGTACACATTTATTATATATAAGAATGACATCACATGTGTTTGTTGGCCTAGAATGTGAACAATCATTGTTTTTTATATTACTTGTACATTGATATAAATTAGAATGAACAATCACTAAATTATATACTGTTTGTATGGAGTCCGGCTTCATTGTAGATATCTATTATTGTGTTTGTTGGCCTAGAAACCCGTCCAAGATTTACTCATTAGGAGTAAATCTTGGATAGTCCCCGGTTTGGGACTGTTCTTGAACACCTAATCTCACTTAGGATGTAAGTGTATAATGTGTATTGAGTTTTCGAGAAAATTTTGGTAGCATTTCCCCGTTTGTTCTCTAAGTACATATGTACTTAGAGAACAGCGGGGAAATGCTGCCGAAATTTTCTTGAAAACCCAATACACATTATACACTTACTAGTGAGATTAGGTGTTCAAGGATGGGATAGGTGGTACACATTTATTATATATAAGAATGACATCACATGTGTTTGTTGGCCTAGAATGTGAACAATCATTGTTTTTTATATTACTTGTACATTGAAGGATTGCTAATTGATAAAAGATCACAATTTTAGAGACATGTATGTTTATACAAATGCTAAATGTTTTCCTTATTCTAGTTGATACAAATGCTAAATGTTTTCCTTTTTAATGAAATTTTCAGATGGCTCACCATGATGAGAATGATGTCCATGATGAGCATGAAGTCCATGATGAGCATGCTGTCCATGACGAGCATGGCGAGGATACCAACGTAAGTTCTAAAAACATATCCCGTATTTCTATAAAATTCATTATCTTCTAGTTATGTCATATATCATGTATTTCTATATTGGCTTAATTCAGTGTGTTTATTTTTGTCAAATTTTAGGTTGATGATGCACAGCTACCCACTGAAGCAATTGAGCAACTTGATGCGCAGCAACAAAAACTTAACAAGAAAAGGGGTATCACTCTGTTGAAAAAGTTACTTGCGCTGAGTGGCAGTGGATCCAAATTGGTTGTGGAGTTTGATAATGGAGGGAATGCAATTGGAGTGAACCGCAATAATTTTATAAACTATCTTGGGGTTGTCACTCGAAGCCATTGTGGTGTTAAGTATGATAATTGGCATAAAGTTCCTCAGGCGAAGAAAGACTTGATATGGAAAGATTTATGCGTGAGTTATTATTATTTGCAATTCTATTTTGTAGATTACAAATTCTATTATTTGCAATTATATTTTTGGTACTAGTTAATAACATTTCTATTTTACAGAATCTGTTTGCATTGGATGAGATGTTGCATCGTAAAAGTGTGATGCAACGCGCTGGAAAGATGCTTAGGAATTACAGGACAAATCTGAACAGAGAATACATAAGACAGGGTGATAAGAAGAAGAAGTCAGCCCTTGAACAATGGAACTTCTTGGACAAAGAAGATTGGGACAATTTTGTTGCTTCAAGAAAATCTGAAGAATTCAAGGTATTAGGCGTCACTCCCATTTTAATTAATATACATTGTATTCAGCTATTCAAGATTAACATTTAGTGCTACTAACCTAATTATAAATGTGCATACTAACTAGGCCCTCAGTGACGCACAAAAAGCAAGGCGTGCACTGAATGTACATGACCATACTATGGGTCCAAAAGGCTATGCAAGCGTTCGCCAAAGACTACAGGCGGAGTCTGCGGCTACTCAGGAGTCTGCGACTACTCAGGAGTCTGCGGCCACACCCTTCCCTCGCCATGATATCTGGATAGCTGGCAGGAAAAACAAGAAGGGTGAAATAAAGAAGCCCGAAACTGCTGAGGCGGTTGCAAAAATGGTAAAATACAACTCTTAGAGCAATCATTTGAATATTGATTATTTGTGGTGTTAACTTACCAATTTTTGTTTATGGTGATTAGCGGGAGCTGCACGAGCAGAGGAAACAAGGCACGTTCATCCCTCAGGGCACAAGGGATAAATTGACAGTTGCTCTGGGTAACCCAGAGCATCCTGGACGTGTTAGAGGTGCCGGCGCTGGTGTGGGCATCAAAGCATTCTTTGGGCCATCCCAGCGCAAACCCAGAGCGGGACATTCTCAAGAAGAGGTAACATATTCTATTTTTATAATGTTACTGCAAAAGGAAATTCATTAATAAAAAGCTAATATTTGTTTTATCCATGTATAGGAGAATAAGAGAGTCGAGGATATAGTTGCTAAGAAGCTCAACGATGTGGTTGCTGAGAAGGTCAAGGAAGAATTGCTGCGGTGGCAGGCATCTTAGGCTTCCAATCAGCCTATGCCGACCCACTCTTCTCCTGGTGCACAGACTGCAAGTAATCCTGGAGACCCATCGCCTAACACGTCTGCTGTAAGTATTGTTTATGACATTGTAGCTAGTCTTTTCAAGATGATATGTTTTCAAGATGATATGTATATATGTATAACATTCTTTACGTAAATTTGTAGGCATTGAAGCCATGCCGCTTAAGAATGGAAAACTATGTTGTTGCAGAGGCGCAAGCTTACCAGTCCCTTCCTGGGGCAACGTTTCATGGGACTCCAATGCCGCAGGGCTACATTCGTGTGAGCCCGATACATGTATTACCCGATTGGAGGGAAGTTGAGTTGCCATATGCCCACCCAGATATTGATACACTTGGTGAGGCAGAAAGCGGGGTCATATTGTGGCCCAAAGCAGATGTCCTCTACACGACTGAAATTGTAAGATAAATTTACATTGATTTAGACTGTTAATGTGTATATATGATGTCAACTGATCTGAAATTATATATACAGGTTAAAAAGAAGACACCAGGAGCACCTAGGCCTCCACCTCCAATTCCCGCATTACCAACTTGGGTTCCAACTGACCTACAATACCCGTTAGGTCCTGCTTGTAGGGGAATGGCATGTTGGCTACGGGCACATAATATACTTTGCCCTATAATTGTTTCTTTAGATGCAGATTATGCAGGTCAATCATACAACAGCTCTTTATTTATACAAGATATTATTGAGCTGTTTATGTATGATTGGTTGAATACATCAATGATAGAGACATGGATAAGGTGAGATCTTGTTTATACATCCATATACCTTGTGTAAGATCCGGTGATCTAGTTTCTTATATATTAATGCATACGTCTATATGTTTTGCAGCTACTTAATCGAAGATCATTGCAAACAATTTGCATATGATCATGTGGGATTTTTGATTCCATCATTGATTAGTATGGTAGCTAAAGACCCTGATAGTGTTCAACAATACTGTATAGATGCTTTTACAATTTTTGGTCATCAAATGAAGACGATAATAATAGCTCCATTCAATGTCAAGTAAGTTTGCTTTATTTATAATTTGGACTTAAGAAAATTCCATTATTATTTTGCATTTTGAGTTATTAATTGTTAACTTTTTACCTCTAGTGGTAGACATTGGGAGTTACTAGTTATTGTCCCTGGGACGTTCACTGTTTATTATCTAGATCCCGCAGGAAGTACATTAAACACTAAAATTGGACACGTAATGAGAATGGCATTATTCTGGTGAGAAATATTTCATTTTTTATATCCGTTAACATCTTTTATTACATTACTATTTACTTATGCAACTTAGTGTGTTATATTAACATGTAGGGGTTTAGATGCATTCAAAAATGCTGGAGGAAAGGTCCCAAGGAAAAAGAACCAGCCATTGTCTTGGGAGAACGTAAAAGTAAGTTCCCGACTCCCCGACTCCAATGTATATATTATTGATGTGAATTGTGCTTAGTTGTATTATTTTGTATGTTTCAATTTATAGTGCGCTACACAAGACAATGGCTGGGCATGCGCATACTATGTGATGCGATTTATGCAGATGATTATCAAACATGCCGCATTGGACATCGATACCATACATGAGGTATTATATATAGTCTCATTAGTTAGTATGAAATATATCAATCTTATTTTTATATTATTACTTATATATATACATCATTCTCTTTGCAGGTGTTTAAAACTGACCACACTATAGGCAAACGCTTAAAAAATGTACATGCTCCATATACGAGGGAAGCATTAAATGAAGTAAGAGAAGAATGGGCAATAGCTGTACAAACAGTGGCAACTGTAAGATATAATTGGGATGTTGATAGTGATGATGAATGATACTTTGTAAATGAATGTTTCTGAATGTTAAAACATGTATTTGAATGATTCTATATGTGTGAACGTGACAATTGAATTGATGTCTGAATGTATCTACTTGTGTGAATCTTTTTATGTTAATTTAGCAGGTTTGTGGCCTGTTTGTAGGCTGATATCAATGGATGTCGTAAACCTGCAGTTCAGAAAACTGAACTGCAGGTTCACATCCTGCTGACCAGCCACAGCAGGTCTGCAAACAGATTTATAAAAAAAAAATAGATATAGGCGTCGGTTATTTACCGATAACCGTCAGCACAGACTTACAGCGTCGGTTTTTTGTTGAACACCGACGCCAAAAGTGTTCGCGCTACAGGAAATGGGAGTCATCTAGGACACTTTTCTGCGTCGGTTGTTTAGTATATAACCGACGCAGAAAGCGTCCTAGATGACGCTGTTTTCTGTGGCGTGAACCCTTTTGGCGTCGGTGTTTTATAATAAACCGACGCCTTTATGTTAAATAGGCGTCGGTTTTTTAACCGACGCTGAAGTGTCCAACCTTTTAGCGGCGCCCACATAGGCGTCGTTCAGAAACCGACGCCAAAGGGGGTTAAACAACCGACACTAAAAGGCACTTCTGTAGTAGTGATACACCATGATCCACCTTCCAACTTTATCAGAGGTTCATATATCATTAACCATAGGTAACCACTATACATGGTTCACAACTTATCTCATCATAGCTCATCATAATCAAAGGTGTGAGCTCAAGATAACATACATAGGGTTATCGGGTTAGGGCACAACCCTCACTAAAGCATTGCATACCCTCACCAATACTTGGCAGCGACCGCAAACCCTCACTAAAAGGGGTATCGGGTAGGGTACCGACCCTCACCCAAGGTTGTCGGCTGTAAGCAGGACCTGTATCCATGCACAAAGGGAGGGTATCGTGCAACTAGAGCTATAAGTTGTATCGTGCATCCATGTGCAAGGTGTATTGGGTAACCAAGTACCAGGGTGTGTGTCATGCAGCTCATGGGCATCACATATTGCCCAAAACCCTATCGCCCATTAGGGTTAGGGGCCCTATAACAGTCAAGGTATCGTGGTATCCAAGGCTCAACTCATATCGTCCAAGATTCTACACTGCCCAAGTTCCACACATGTATCGGCCAAACCATCAACCCTAGAACCATCTAAGCAATCAACCTCTTGCTCATGCCAGTTAACCAACCAAAAGGGGAGCATGTGTCGGGCAAAGCATATCGGCCAAGAACTTGATCCATTATGTCGCCCAATTAGCACATACACTACATGCATATCACGGGTTTGGGTTTGTGATTTCGGCCAAGACCTCTATGGGTGTGTGTCGAGCGAGCTAGGGTGTCGGGTTATGATCTTCACCAAGGCATATCGGCAAGGGATGCTAGCATCACTCAAAATCTCAAACAAGAATAGGGTTCTCACCCAAAGTATCGTGCAAAGCCAACAAGGCCATATTGCCCAACACATCATAATGACCAACTCATCATATCGTGCAACACTTAACTAACTCATCTATCAAAAACCATATCAGGTGAGGGGTCTACAAGGTGCCATCCACCCACAACACCCAAGAACACCACCTATCGGTCACCTAGGGTTAGAGCAACCTTATAATCCAAGGCTCCATATCAGGCAACTAGAGTTAGGATCATCCTATCGGCCTAGTAAGCTTATCAACCCCAAACTAGGGTTAGGGCACCCATATCGTCCAAGGCACTACTTCTAAGGCTATCGCCCACCCAAAGGATTAGCTTATCGGTTTCCTAAACCATCAAAGGGATCACCACCATAACGCCCAAGATATCATCTAAGGGTTCAACCCCAAGAGCATGTCGTGCAACAAAGGTAGACCATCAACTCACCACTAAAGATCAGCACATCATATCGGTCAAAGGTCCAACTAGGTATCAACCACCCATATCGTCCAAACCCTAAACCCTAGGGTAGGAAAAATGATATTGGTCACCACACCATATCATCCAACAGCACCAAAAGTTGGCTCACCTCTCAACAACCAAGTGAGAGTGGTCTTGCACAACCTTTAGCATAACAAGCAACAAGGGTAGAGCAACGCCCTATCGGCCAACCAACTCAACCTAACGTCCAAACACCTAGACCATAGGTTCACCCTTCATCAACCAAGGAGAGAGAGGGGTTTTACCCAAGATACTAGAGCATGTATCACTTCTCAAGTCCAAGGGATATCGTTCATGTGCCAACAACCAAAATAAGACCTAACAGGCAAGGCACTATATCGTTCAACCATTGTATCGTGTAGGCACCCTATCGGGTGGTTCATCTTAAACCTAAAGTCACCCAAAACCGTTATGCACAAGATAAACAAGAATAAGGTAGTAATAAAATGTGATCATTTCCATTAGATCAGATCCCAAATTCCATATATATAACTATCATGGAGAAAGGTACCAAATTAATTACAAGAACCAATATGTGCACATAAGAAGGGTGAACATAATAGAGATGATTAAGAGTTATGTAACTCGCCTTAAGAGGATATCCATGAAAGGCATCAAGCTTATTGGTCCAAGCAGAAAACCCATGTTCCTCTCCAAGAACATCAACCATCCAAAGCTCCAAACATGCCTTCGGCACCATCATCATCACCTCAAGAAACAAAGGAAGAAGAAGAAGAAGAAGAAGAAGATACCATGGTTGTGTATAGCTCAAGAAGAAGAAAAGAGGGGAGATAACCACGGCCTTGCCTTCTCACATCAAGTTCCTATCCATGTCTGAGAGGGGAAGAGGAAGGTGAAGAAGAAAGAACAAGGAAAAGCTAGCAAAGAAGCATGACTCACCAAAGTCGGATCTTGAGCAAGGAGTTTCCATGGCCAAGGAGCTCGCCCCTCCAAGCTCCATGGGAGTCTTCTTTAGCTCCCATGCTCATCCCAACAGGAAAGGGGAGGAAGGGGGATGAAAGCGATCACTTGGTAAAGGAGGAAGGGAGTTATATACACCAAGGAAGAGAGAGGTAGCAAGGGAGAGGTGTCATAACCACATAAACCAAGGTGCCACTTGCTCTTGCACTTAACGCCACTTGTTGTCACCCTAGAAGATCATGTACGGCCTGGTGATACACTCTATAATGTGTATCGTGCATCTGGCCAACTTCCATGTCTGATACACCCCTCTTGGGCGACATACCTCCAAGCCCTAGCCGATATACTAAAGGACAAGGTGGCATATGTGACACATATATGTTATAAAGATCATATAGAGATGTCACTCCTCATCAAACATCCAAACAAGGTGCCCCAACCTCCATCCTCGTCCTAGGTGATGCCAAACAGAAGCAAGAAGACTCTAGAGCTGATAAATTGCATATTGACCCTCCACTTTGGGCAATTTGCAATTTACACCAAAACTAGCACATAAAGCACAAGCATCAACTAACCAAGCTCAAACTTGGAACATAGGTCCTCCACAAGGCGCCCCACAACATCATTCTCTTTCTAATTATGCTAGAGAACTAACGGCATGCTCTACATGTGACATTTTGCAATATAACCCCTTACTTTGGGTAATTGTACTTTGGTCAAAAACAAGCAAACATTGCTCAAACAACATCCAAACAGGACCAAACTGGAAACATGAGCTTGTCACATGATATCAAAATATCTTAAGAGATTAGATTAAAGTTCTAAGCACCTTTCATAAGCAATTCAAAGAGGGTTAGCCCAAAACATGGGTCAGGGTCCTTACAGCCAGATCCAAAATCAATGGCCGAGATCAAAGCGTGTATAAGCAAGTCGCGTGATAAGAAAATAAATCAGAAATCTTATACAAATCGAATTAGATTAAAGTGAATATTGACATATTATTTCCTTTTTCTCTTTATTCTTTTGAGGGTGCAAACAAAACCCAAATTAGATGAAATTTTGCAAAGAGGCTAATTAAAGCATGTAGATTCCAAATATGAAACTAGATTTGCTTTTGATAACATTTAATGCATTTATTATCCAAAACTTAGTTTCTCTTTCTTCATGTATTAATGACATTAGAATTATCTAAATTAGGTGAAACTTCATCCAAAAGTTAACTTAAGTGTGTTGAATACGAATTTGGCATTATTTCTAACTTTTGGTGTCATGAATTACATTTATTTATTAGTTACACCTTTTAGGCAGTTTCTCTCTCCTATTATTTCAAGGTTGTCCAAATTAGATGAAAATTGACATGTAAGCTTATTTTGATGTGAGGATTACGAATTTGAAGTCTATTTTCACTTTTAAAACTACCTTATATATATGAGTTATGTCACTTGGCCCACTAATGGCCCATTATCATGATTATGTATTCAATTAAGTTCTTTATCATCTTATTATCACCAATGAATTATGTGACATATTAGAATATGTTACTCATGCATTACATTATTAGGATCATTCTAACTGTAACCTTGTTTGGTCAAATCCAAAAGGTCAAACTTCAAGGGTAGGGTCCAAGATTCGGTATGTTACATCACTCCACCCCTTAAAAAGGATTTTGTCCCCAAAATCTATCAATCGAACATCAACAACCAACTACTCTCCGCCTCTTAAAAGGTTCAACCTAACAAGTCAAGTTAAACAACTTTTAGGGTTACCACATAACTTTTAGTTGTGAATATTTTAGAGATTTATGTTTCTCATGTATCCAACAATCAAATCATACCTACTAGGGTTGAGTTTTAGGTCCTCGTGTCTCTAATGTATCAACCCTATATGAATCATCCAAAAGTCATAGGTCAACCACAACTGTATATAGATCCTAGGCACAAAAACTAGGGTTAGATTCTAATCAACTAATTCTAGGGTTTCTCTTCATTGTGACTTATTTCAAGAAAACATTGATAAATCAAAGAAAACTTTTGTACATATAGTAGTATAATTAAAAATAAATTTTTGGCGATGAAAACTTTTTGAGATGAAATAAAATGTGCATCCAAAATCAATTGCGGAAACCAAGTCACAATATCTCTATATTAGGGTCTCTTCATAACCTAATCTCATCCTCAAAACAAACCTTATTGTACAAAAAGATCATCATTGATCAAATCTAGGGTTAATATCTCATCTAAAGGAAACAATCTAAATCAAGGGTCAAACTAGGGAGACAAAATTGAAATAGTTAGATTCCGACTATCATGGACTCTAATACCATGTCATAAAGAAGTGAAATCGTCTCCTTAAAAAAAAATTCAAGAACAAAACATCCATCCCAAACATACTCAAAAGGTATGTTGAAATGGGTGTAAAATTTTCAAATCTTTATTTAATTTAATTCAAAATAACCAAAGTGTAGCAGGGTAATAAAAACATGACTATATTCAATTTTAAAATAAGGGAACATCTTAAACTTAAATCATAAGGATTCATGTAGAGGGAAATCTAAACCACCTCAAGATTGTCTCCAAGCTTTAACTTCACAATCTAAGTCCAGGTCAACATGCCTTGTCATCCATGTTCTCCACCTAGGGTTGGAAGCATACCCCAGCAAGAAGAGAAAAATAGATGACATCAGAAAAGGCTGATATGTGCATAGTAAAAAGGCAATTTGAGCAATTTATAAGAATAAGGGACATCAAAGTATAAAGTTTCCCATGCAAGAGATTAGGACTACCCAATTGGGCATAAAAGAAAAGAATCATCAACATATATATACAAAAAGAAGTTATTTGCCATAGTCAAAACCATAAAGTAGCGCTACATAAGCATATATCAAGGTTTGGGCACATAACCCATCAAGAATATCATCAACCTGCATGCATGTGAGATAAGCATAGCCCTAAAACAATATAAATAATAATGGTGGCCAAGTCTCATAAACTTGAAATCTGATAGAGTAAAGAATACTGCCATTCTCCCAAATATATAAAACATGGGCCAAGAATCACACATTTTGCCATGGGTATGAGGTTCCTTGACATCCCAAAAGAGGAGGAAATATCACATCTGCTCAGCAGGAAATAAGACATCTTCCATAAACAAAATCCATGCAATTACACTATTCTAGTGCTACTGAATCACATAGCATGTAAAATGTTGAGGCAAGTAAAAAGTATAGTCAGATTATACAATGTTTCCATCACACAATGAACAACGCAAACATATAAACATCCACTTCAAAGTGGGCACATATCATTATATAAGACCAACATGCACGAAGGCACAAGATAGATATCAAGAGAATATCCAAGTCCATAACAAGTAAGATAGTTTATATGAACCATGATATCAAGAGAATTGACATATGTGTAGGCCAAAGTCAAAAGAATAATAAGATAGATGAATTACTCGACATAGAGGAATAGGGGATACAACATACATTTAGATAGAAGAATTAGAAATTGCTCAATATAGAATAATAGGGGATGCAAACATACCTCAAATTTAGAGTCTACTTATCCCAAAGCCAAGTCTAGGTCCAAGCATAGGCCTCCAAAAAACCTATGATGCATATATGTGGAATTAGGGTTAAGTTTCCATTAAATATTCAAAACCCTAAAATTCACCTTTTTCCTTACATTTTATTTAGGCTATAAAAATCATGCCATACTTTAGATTACATTTTTCTGAGTTCAAAACATATTTTATTTTATTTTTCTAACTTATAGATATCCAGTTATGAATTTCGTAAGTTATTATATATTTAGGTAAATTCATTAAAATCTCATATTTTCAAGATTATATTCGAGAAAAAAAATGGTACCATTAGATAGCCCTTATTTTTTTGAATCAAATGACTATTTATTAATATTTTTCTGATCAGTAAATAATTAGTTATTAATTTTTAAAAATCGGCCAATGAGGAACCCAAAAAAATCCATGTCGGTGTCTATGAGAAAGCCAAAGAGAGGGAGAGAGAGCAGGTCATCTCATTGACATGGCCCACTCAGGAGCGGCCATGTCACGTGTTCAACATCTAGCTATTCCTCGCTCAAACAAAGAAACATGGGCATGAAAAGACATTTTTTCCCTGGAGGAAAAAGCTTCGAAAGAAGAAAGGAAAGGGGGGTAAAATAGAGAAAACACATGGGGAATTCTCCCCCTTCGCACCCGTTCCATGAGCGTCATGAAGCAGCTGTTGCCTAGGTGCAATTTGGGCGATCCAGCAAACCATGATCATCCGAGAAAATAAGACCAAGGAAACAAAGAGTAAGGTTGTTTGAACTTACTGTTGAAATCAATTGAAGTGTTGGTAGCATAGAGTCTCAAGATAGCCCGCCACAAGAAACGGAGATCAAGAAGCTTGTCGGTGGCCCAGAACTCGACCAATAGAGCAATTGGAAGAGGAGAAGAGTTGGAGGAGGGTCGAGGAGTGTTTCGGAGCCCACTCGTAAAGCCAGGGTGCAAAGTGGTGGTCTCTACAGAAACGGTGGAGAAGAAGGGATTTGGGGGGTTACTTATATAGGCCACGAGAGGGGTGATGTTAGGATTCAGGTTATATGGAATCACGAGAGGAATCTGTAGGTGAAAGAATCTCCAAAAACCATAATGAATCGGGGAAGATAGGGCCGAGGGAAAATTGGGATTCTAGTGTAAAGTTGGGCGGTCTCCTACCCAAGGTAGGAGACAACATTGCGATCGCCGGATTTGAAATTGATGGCCAAGATCAAAGCACATATAAGCAAGTCGTGTGACAAGAGAATAAATCAAAAATCTTATACAAATTGAATTAGATTAAAGTGAATATTGACATATTATTTCCTTTTTCTCTTTCTTCTTTTGAGGGTGCAAACAAAACCCAAATTAGATGAAATTTTGCACAGAGGCTAATTAAAGCATGTAGATTTCGAATATGAAACTAGATTTTCCTTTTGAGAACTTTTAATATATTTATTATCCAGCACTTAGTTTTTCTTTCTTCATGCATTAATGACATTAGAATTATCCAAATTAGGTGAAACTACATCCACAAGTTAACTTAAGTGTGTTGAATATGAATTTGGCATTATTTCCAACTTTTGGTGTTATGGATTACATTTATGTATTAATTACACCTTTTAAGCAATTTCTCTCTCCTGTTATTTCAATGTTGTTCGAATTATATGGAAATTGACATGTAAGCTTATTTTGATGTGTAGATTATTAATTTGAAGTCTATTTTCACTTTTGAGACTTTCTTATATGAGTCATGTCACTTGGCCCACTAATGGCCCATTATCATAATTACTTATTCAATTAAGTTCTTTATCATTTTATTATCACCAATAAATTATGTGACATATTAGATTATGTTATTCATGCATTAGATTATTAGTATCATTGTAACCATAACCTTGTTTGGTCAAACCCAAAAGGTCAAACTTCCAGGGTAGGGTCCAAGATTCGGTATGTTACAAGGAAGGAAGGAAGAAGAAGGAGACATACGGAGGGGAGGAAGAGGTTGCGGCTAGGGTTGCAGCAGCCCTATATGCTATGATACCATGTGAGAGGATTTGGGTCAAAAGTGATACCGGGTTAGGGTGTGCTCTCCTTTATTATATAGAGAAAGGCTATTTACGTAGTATACCCAACATGAAAAGAAATTAGTAAAGAAATACATAAATAAGAAAATTATTTTCTAAGAATTATATTTTCTTAGGTTATCCTATATGATTAATGTATTTATGTTTACTAAATCTAATCTAGGGTTGGAAGGAAACCAAACTTGACCATCAGACCATACCAAACTTGACCAAACTATCTGGATAAGTTTGGCCCTTATGGGTATTGCGGTTAAGTTTGATTTGAAAAGTGTTCAAACTATCTTAACCGGTCTTGTCATGGTTTGGACAGTTGGTTAATCGATTATGCTGAACTTAACCAACTCTATATATGAGTATGTGTGTGTCTATATATATACTCAAGTAAATATCGTATTCATGATTTAGTTAATGTATAGACAATATTTTGAATTATCTCTACATTATATGTATTATTTGTGCTGCAAATGAATTTGGTATCAATGTTATGGTTTATATATATAATATTTAAAATGATTTACATTTATTTATTACAGGTAATATACAAAATATTCCATACAATATTTAGAAAAAGATATCTATTTCATTTTTATTAAACAATGATTTTTATTGAAGAGAACCAATAACTTGACATAAAAAATGAATCAAATTAACATTGAACTATGTTTTATTAATCTTAGTATGTAGCTAGTAAACGCTAGGTAGTAGTGATTTCAGACTGAACATAACCATATATAACCAAATTTTAGCGGTCAAGTTAAGTTTAGTCTAGACTCTTTTAGCAGTCAAGTTTGGTTTAGAAAAATTTTAGACCACTATATGCGATGTGGTCTATGGTTTTAGTGTCAGACCAAACTTAACCAGACCACACCCAAACCTAATTTATTAATATGATATCCTTTTTTTTATTTGGATATTGATTTTTGATGTATTTTTCTCTTAATTCTGTTGTGATTTGGCCTCACCCATCTCAGAGCTTTGAATCCCTCATTGGTTAGCTATAGCTCAAAATCTACACACAAGGATTGGTCGAGGACTAGAGGTCATGCTTGAATATATTTTTCTTATCAAAGAAAAATAAACAACTCATATGGCACCAACTTCATGGTAAGAAGGATCATGCAAGTTATCACCAAAGCCAAGATTGTGCTAAAGAAATGGATATGATATGGAGTGTTGGTACTTGTAACACGTGACTGGTGGATCAATCAAGGCATCTTTCTTTGAAATAATAGGTCTCATATTTTCTATCTTTATTTATAGTTCCATATTTAATATTCATAAATGTATGTGTGGGACGAACAACAATATTATGTATTTAAGGAAACAAGCAAAAACCACAAAAGTCAAAAGAAATTCATGTGTAACTATCTATCCTAAAGAAAAAACATAAAGCCAAAAACCACAAACCTCCCCCCATCATAAACACATTCATCCCCACGAAACATCCTCCAACCACGTAACATCCCTTAAACAACACCCACATTGAAGCATATTCAAGACCTACTTCACATTGATGCACACTTGTGTGTGATGGACCATGGTTAGCTACAGCATTGTAGCCAGTAATTTCTAGTGACATCCCATGGAGTTAGATTGAACATGAGTCACGCAAGCATGATTATGCATGTAAAGCATGATTGGAGTTCCTCCTTACATTCAAACAATCATAATTATGCATCTCATTATTAATCACGATCAAATAATGATCATTGTGACATCCCATGGAGTTAGATTGAACATGTATCGCACAAGCATGATTATGCATGTAAAACATGATTAGAGTTCCTCCTTAGGTTTGAACAATCATAATTATACATTTCATTATTAATCACGATTAAATAATGATCATTGTAGTTGAACATGTAACCATTCATATAGATCTTAATTTACCAATTAAGCTGATGTGGCCATAACATGGAGTTAGATTGAACATGTGTTGCATAATGGTTTGTCTGAATAAAGTTACAATCTCATGCCCCTGATAATATGACGAGGCATAACCCAAGTTGAAATTCAGCCCCTGCACAAAGCAATGCTGAGTTTAATCGAGATATCCGGATTCCAAATAAGTCAGAACCAACGCGGTTCCGGGGTATCGATCCCACTAAAGCAACCATAAGGTGACCCAAATCTAATCCGAGTTAAACCCCACCTACATGGCAGAAAAGACAAAGCCCTTAATCCGGTTTCAATTAATTCCAAAAGAGGCCCTTGGGCTTTTCTGTTTTCTGTTTTGTATGGATGGTGGGCCCATCACAAATCCGTCAATTGCGGTAACAGTACAGAGCTTTTTAGTACAAACACTATTGCAATTTGCAAATAGCACTGTGTTTGTTGAGTCTCGTGCATACGCAGCTTCTTTTGAGGCTACCGGTGCATGTGCAAGGCAGTAGCTGGCTGTAACGCTGCCTGCTCATATTGGCTGTATGCCGTGCTGTGTGCCCTATAAATATATGGGAGTGAGCACACTACATAATATCCGGATGACAGCTCATACGAAAAGGAGACAAAGCAACCACCACACATGGTGCCAAGTTGTTCCGGCATCGATTTTTAAGGCAAAGGGTGCTGACTCGCACACCACCTGTTCTTATCGATGGAGGTACAGTTCCTCTCTCTGGAGGAGACCAAGTAAGCATAGACCATGGAATGTAGGGGGCAGGGACCAAACCAAACTCAATGAACTTGGGGACAGCATATAGCTTGCTTACACGACAAAGCCGAGACGAATCCATGGATAAAACTTCTCAAAATGAAAAGGGTTGGTCTTAAGTCCAGTTTATGCTGATTCATGTACCAGGTGGATAAATGCTGTGGAACAATTTTCTTGCCAAGTATTACAAAGAGGAGTCAATCGAGTAGGTGAGGTTGTTAAACTGGGAAATAAACAATAACAATCCATACAATGCCAAGAGGCAGATAGGCAAACGGTTTATTTGTGTGAGTGATAATTGATCGGTAATCAATTGGTTGGTGGCTTAAGAGGTTTGGTTGGGCGTTAGTTGCAAACCACACTGGTTGGCTGGTTTGCATAACTCCCTCCCCCAACCAAAGGCAGGTAAACGCAGGGCATGCATTGTTTAAATATCAATCATTGAAAAAAAAATTACTGAAAAATCAATAATAAACAAATAAGATGCATGTGAGAATGAGGAATCAAGCAAGCATCCAGCACACAAACAGTAAACAGACAGACAGGCACAACTAACTGCATGCTGGAGCCCTATTGCAGTACACTCCTCAACAAATCACATTGAAAAAAGAGAAGAATCACTTTCACTGCCGCCCGCCACATAATTTACAAAAAACAAGGAGACCTCTTTATCAAGCAACACTCACATCAAACCAGAGAGAACCAACCAAGCTATAAGCAAAGCAAAGGGGAGAGATGATCATGGTCTGAACAAACAAAGTAAAGGCAAACGCTTTATCAACATCATCCAAGAGGTAGTAAATTTTTAATTACATTACACATCAACAGCCCGGACCAACCCGAACAACTGAACTGACCCACTGACCAACCGACCCACCAACCACCCAACCAAAGTTGCCGCCCAACGCCCTACAACCACTACCCATCCACCTCGCCCACAGCCCACCCACCAATAATGTTGAAAAAAGGAATCAACGAAAAAATTATAGGAAAAAAGAAAAAGAAAAAAAAAACACGAATTATTCAAACTTGAGAGGGACAACAAACAGAGGCCCCCCACTAATGGGGGTGGGATTTAAGAGCTACTGGTGCTGTGCCAACCTGAAATGAGCTGGGAAAATCTTTTTTCCCAGGACCTGAAAGATAGTAAAGATGAGTTGGAGAGTATCATCAGGCAGGCACGTGGATGAACAATGGGTAACGAACCATAATGATGAAAACTTGTCTGAATCTGATCAAATTTAATCTTCAGCAGTAGGGTGCGGCTGCTGCGGCTGTTGTTGCTCGTTTATCTCCGCCGGTTCGAAGCTAGACGACTTGCGTATCTCCTCGATCCTACTCACAACATCAGACATCGTGGGCCTGTTGTCTGGGTACTGCGCGGCGCAGTCGATGGCGAGCTGCAGGAGCCTGACCATCTCCTCCTCCACGTTCTGGTACCTCAGAAGCTCGAGGTCGAACACCTCCGAGGTCCACTCCTCACGCACGACGGACTGGACCCACCTGGGGAGATCCACGCCTTCCTCGTTGAGTGCGGCCTGGGTAGGAGCTTTACCTGTCAATAGCTCCAAGAGGAGCACGCCAAAGCTGTACACGTCTGCCTTCTGGGACACCCTCCGACCGTCGGTGACCTCAGGGGCACGGTACCCTGCAATGCGGGTTGGGAGGGATGATGGGCTGACTAGGTGAGCGAGGCCATGGTCGGAGACGCAGGCGTCGTAGTCCTTGGCAAGGAGGATGTTGGATGATTTTATGTTGCCGTGGGAGGTTGTTGAGCCTCTGGTGTGGATGTAGGCCACCCCGCGAGCGGCTGAGAGAGCGATCGTCAGGCGTGCTTCCCAGTTGAGTGGTGTGCGGCCGGATCCTCTGTTTCCTGCAATTGAGAAATTTGTGCAAAGGAAAAAAAAAAAACAACAACAATCAGAATTCACACCCAAACACCGATTACATAGTAGTGGCAGCCATGTACACCGGACGATAGACGAGTTCTGGATTGTTATTATTATAGTTTGGCCTGGATGAATACGATATGTTAACCAACACGAGCAATAATGGGGAGATTGTGACAATGAGCCTTGGAATCGTGTGTCCAACTACAAGTGGAAGGCAAGGAAACAAGCATATTCAGGATACGAGCAAATCGTTGCACTTAATGTTAATGACGCGAAAGAGGTAAAAGATTGACACAGAAAGAGCATAATGGAGAGATGTGGCCAGTTGATGATGGAAACAAGAATCCACGTTTGGAATTTGAGGCTTATTAAGGCTTAAGATTGCAATTGTTGTTGTCGTTTGTTGTTGGTGCAAAAGAGGTAAAGAAATGTGGATGTGTACAAAACCTGTTTCATGTGCAGAATGTGTAATCCGAGGGGAAAGAAAACCAACAAATTTTTTTAAAAAAAATCTGAAGAATGTAAATTAAGAACAATGAAATCGTTTCTCATAATCGGTAGGCAAAATAAAAGTTCTCCGAAAGAATAGCAGAACGAACGATTTCTATGCAATAGCAGATAAACAAACGGCATTCCTGGATTTCTGGCGTGGTCATAGGCAGATTCCAGATAAACCCGAAAACACCGGTTTGACATGAGGATGCTTATGTCGGTGGGGAAAAAAAGGAAACGAAAAAGATGATGGTTATACCGTGGAGGAGTGCAGACAGGCTTCCCATGGACATGTAATCGAAGACGAGCAGCTTCTCATCTTTGCTGAAATAGTACGCCCTAAGAGGAACCAAATTAGGGTGGTCCATGGCACCAACAGCCTCGATCTTCTCCTTGAACTCCCTCTCCTCAAGCTCAACATCTTTTAGCCTCTTCACAGCAACCACGGTACCCATCTCAAGCACAGCCTTGTACGAGGTCCCAAATGTACCTTTTCCCAGCACCTCAGCGGACGCACGGAGCAGATCCTCGAGATCAAACACCCTGTTGGTGGAGTTGCCGCCGAAGAAGACGAGCTTCTTACTGCTGGCACCGGACGACGTCGTGTCGCTACTCTTGGGCAACGCAGCAGCGGCAGCAACACCGGCAGCAGCGGAAGAGGAAGCCGGCGGTGCGGCCTGTGGCGGCGGCATTCCGTTGCCATTGACTCCCCCGCCATCAGGCTTGTCACGGATAGGCATTTCCATATGCCGCGTCTTAGGCAACTGGTCGGCGGCGCCTTTCCTGTTGCGATTCCCGCAAGCGTAGAGGATGAGGAAGGCGAGGAGCAAGATCCCGACGGCGCACCCGATGACGATCCCGGCGATGGCGCCACCAGAGAGCTTCTTCTTCTTCTTATGGCCATCAGCAACAGTAACGCCAGGATTTGAACCTGCGCCAGGTACATCCGCACCTGGCGACGGCGCGGGAGCCTCACCAGGACACGGCGGGAACGGTCCCCCACAGAGCTGTAACCCCTGAAACGCCTCAGGAGGCCAGGATCTGAGCTTGGCAGGTATGGATCCGTTAAACTTGTTGAACGAAACGTTGAACTGGCCCAGGTTTGGGAAGTCTAGCGGCGGGATCTGGCCTTCGAAGTTGTTGTTCTCCAAGTAGAGCGTTCCTAGCCTGGTCAGGTTGTTGAGCCCCGCGGGGATCTGGCCTTGGAAGCTGTTCCGGGCGAGGTTGAGGCGGACTAGGTTTGAGAGGGACAGAACGGAGTCTGGGAATGGGCCGGAGAACTTGTTGCCTTGTAGGTAGAGGTTACGGAGCTGTACACAGTTGGCGAGGTCGGATGGGAGTGGGCCTGAGAGGGCGTTGAAACGGAGGGAGAGTGTTCGGAGGGAGGTCAGGTTGCCGATTGTACCCGGTGGGATTGTGCCTATTAGACCTGTACCTGGGAGGCGGAGGACTGTTACGGCTCCGGATTCGCAGGCGACGCCTTGCCATGAGCAAGGGGATGTGGAGGCGTTCCACGAGGAGAGTGCGGATCGGCCTACTGCGGCGCGGAGGGCGAGGAGGGCGGAGCGGTCGGAGAAGACGTCGGAGTTGGCGAGGAGGAAAAAGGAGGAGAAGAGGAGGACGAGTATGGAAGAGACATTGCGGCGGCGGCGGTGGAGGAGGTGCAGGAGCGGTGGCTCCATTACGGCGGAGGAGCGGGGATGCCTGAACCTAACTAAGGCTGTGATTTGACTCTGTGCTGCCGCTCTGTGTGTGAGAGTGGGTGGCTCTAACCTCTCTCTCTACAACTCTGCTCCTCGTCTGGATCTTCGGTGCGTTTAGTGGTCTCTCTCGACCACCCGCACCACCCCTCCTCTCTCTTCTTCTCTCTCTACCCCTGGACCATCCTTCTTTATCTCGCTGTTGGCGTGGGTGAGGAGGAGAGAGGAGCACGAGGCGACACTAGGGTTTATCTGTCTACCTATCTCTATCTACTCTTATTATCAGCGAGCGGGTGGAGGTAGAGAGAGAGAGAGGTGATGGTGGTGGGGGAAGGCGAAAGCCAGCGAGGAAGAGAGGTGCGGCCAGCGAGGGGTGATGGTGGCACCGCCACTGCTCTGTTCTGGTTGTTGTTGTGCTCCTGCCTGCTACCAATGGCGAATTTGGGGGAAAGAAATTGGAGGCGGAAAGGCAGGTCCTTGAAATGGGAAAAAGCGCGGCCGGACCCGGATGACGATCTTCGATTGGTTCTTATAATTACTATTAATTATTATTTATTATTTTGTTTTAGGGTCCAATTTTCCTTTGAGGACTGACTCCGTTCTTACTCGGTCCTGGCTTTCTCCCCCCGCGGTCAAACCGGCGCGTGAAAACAATTGATGCATTGAATACAGGAGGGTCGCGCCGAATCAATGTGTGTTTACGGCAAGTGATGAGTAATTTAGATGGAGAGAGAAAGGAGGAGAATTTATGTAAATCACTGGGTTGTTGGGAGAAATTAATTAAAGGTAGAACGAAGATAAATTTTGTGCTTTATTCTAATAAGAGGAAGAGATTGGGAAGTGGTAAGCAGCGGAGCAGGTACGCGTACCGCTTCGCTGGAGTGGACCACAGACTGGCCATGCAAGTAGTAGGTCCCGGGCGGCAGCGGCCAGCAAGCGACCCACTTGGGGAATCCCATCCAGCGGAACCCATGTATGCGTGATCCTTGGTTGGGACTTGGGGTTGAGGGTGGAGTGTTACCCCGGTGGTGCGGAGATTCCGCGGTTTGCCAACCGCGGAAGTACGCCGGGTTTTCCAAACCGATTCCCGCGGTTCAGACCCGCTCCGAAGACCAAGGCCGTCCCCCTCCATGCTTTTATCCCATTGGCCCGCTTTGGCTGTAACCCTCACATGGTCACATAAATTGTTTTGCTTTTGTAACTTTATACATATACCTTTTTTCTACTTTATTTTGAGCACTAATACCTTGCATTTATTACAAGGTCTTCTTCAGCAATTCTTCCTTCTATTTTTGATAAATTATAAGACCGTCCTTGTATTCCGTACGGTACAGGAAAAGAATGTAGATGGTATTATATGCAACTTTTCTTTGCTACATATTAGTTCTTTATGCTGCCATGCGGAAGCATATAAAGTTTGGATCTTTTTTTTTTAATTTCTTTTTTATATATATAAATCGGTTGTTGTGTATTCTATCCTAATTTTAGTTACAATTTAGTTTCTGTTTTTGATAAAAAGACGTGCAAGAGCACAGAAGGGGTTTGGATGAAATTTTGTTTATTTAATTTTTCAATTAAAATTTTAAACTTTGTATATTCCGGAAAAAGCCATAGGAGGAGCACATGTAATATGTGTATACAGTATTTATGACTTTATCCTTTTTCTCCTTTTATTTTTAGCGTAGGTCATTCATACTTGTCGGATATAAACTCATGTCGTGCATGAGTTTAAGAACGTTATTGAACACAAGTGTTTAGACTAGTTTGTTTTCTATAAGTTGATGATTCATAATCTATTTCTGGCACGATCATATTGTCTTTGTAAAAATATTTAGTGTGGGAAGTACAGGTACAATCGTGTCACAGAACCATGAAATAGAGCCTTCCGATGAGCATCTAGCTAGTATAAACTCGAAACATTGACCTATAGGGCAAGCTCTCTCCCAACTCGTTTAAAAAAATTGAGTCAAAATTCTTTTCTCAGTGCCCCTTTAATAAGTTGTCCAATTGGATTTCCATTGCCCTTTTTGTCTCTTTTTTAAAAAACTAAGGTCGCTATTTTATTGTACAAGTGATTTCTCAAAGACGTCATCTCAATATCAAAAATGAATTTCGTAATCAATATGAATTAAGTCAAAAGCTCGGATAGGAAAAAGACAATGATTCATATCACGGGACATGACGGGTCGCCTTGTTCTACTACCAGGTGGAGGAACCTGGTGTTACACCAGTGGACCTCCCTATGAAACAAAGCAATCTACGAAAACATGGCCTTAGACCCTTTGACTACCTCCTACCTATATATGCCCCTTCTTGTTCTCATCTAACAATCTTTCGCGAGTTTTTCTTGCTATGTTGAGAGACCAATGAAGGTCCATCATATCCTAAATAAGGTGCAAGTTTGTGGATGTGTGTCTTGGATCTTCCATTCTTAGGCTGGATCTAAGCCTTATAGAATTATTTCTTACTCCCTACACATAAGATCTTTGCCCCTAAACCCCTTTTTCTTGATATTTTCTTTCTTTTTTGTATCATAACCAAGATCCAAAGTGTTATAGGTTGGAAAGTTATGCATATGGCTAAGGAGCCCTTTTTTCTTTCCTTTTTGCTCTAGAAACACCTAAATCTTGATAAATAAGAGCCTTTTGGGACCACTGCAGGGAAAACTCAAATCTTTGATGATCTTTTTCATGGTTCTTGGTGTGGACTTCATTTTCTTCACCTCCAAGATAAGTGATAACTTTCAAAGCATTCATTGTCTACTTATGACATGAATAATGTGAACCTTGATCTAAAAGTCTGAAATATGTCAAAGGATGGTCGTTTATGCACTATTTTGCATAAGTAAGGTAATACTACAAATGATTAAGTTTTCCTCAGACCTTATGTATGGATTTCTATGTAAAGTCAGCAATCCTATTAAGGTTATTTCCATCCTATTAAGGTTAAGGGTGACAAAGGGCCTTTCTTGCATGTTATATAATTCTTAATATTTTCAATAATCCTAACAAGACATCTAGATCATCTAAACGTATAATATGTCCATGTTTGTGTGTATTCTACACCTTGTTTGGGGTTAAACCAATAAGTATGCCCATCGGTACCAAATTTAGGGAATTAGCGTTGCAGGGATAAGGAAGACATGTTTCAATATGCTAGTAATAACATCAATATAGAGATGTTGCCAAATACTTGAGTTAGGGTTTCAGGGATAAGGAGATGGTATCTGAGACGTCTTACTTACAAATCACGAGATAAACCAATGCGGAAGCGAATTATTAGCAGCGGAATAATGAAAAATCACTAGAAATTAAAACTTTTTGGAAAAAGAAATTTAAACCATAACTCCTTTATAAGAAAATAAGGTAAACTGTTTACATCATAGCTTGATATCACATCTCTGTGATTACATACATCCATTGCCTTATTATCTGTGTAGGGCAAGATCCAAAATCTTGAGGCACTAAGCCAAAAACCTCAGAACTACTGACTCCTAGGACCTGAGAGTATAGAGGCGGCATAAGACTAGCTAACTATAGGACATGACAGCCAGTATCTCCACCTGAGATTCACTGTTGTCCTTGGTGTTTCTGCTGCTGATACTGCTCACCCTCAGATTGGTTTATCCGTCCTCGACGTCCACCTAAAAAGTTGAAACCTACAGAGTGACACAATCTGAATAATTGTCCCAGCGAGAGTTATAACTCTCCGCCAGAAGCTTTGTTATAGCATATAAGGAATAACATAAGCAAGGTATCTTAAAACATCAACAGTAGGTTTGACAAAGTAAAGCAACATTTACTTAAGCAACCACTTCATTAAAACATATGAAGAACATGTATACTAGATACTTGAACAGGCTAATAATGTAAACAATGTTACATCAATCATTGTTTATCGTAATTCAACCTAAGCAGATATACTACGCGGTTGATTATGTTTACAAACATTATTATGCCCTGCGGAGATGAGGTATACCGCTCATACTCCAACCGATCACTACTAAGTCGCATCGCTATCATACATAGGTCATCAAAATAGTCGGATTCTTATGATCTCATCTTCCTCAGTCAGTGTGAGGATCAACATGCAGGACATCTAGTGTCTCTACTACTATAGCTTACCAGGGTATTCTGGCACTTCGCTATTAGAGTCACAGTGGCATTCTGTACTCTCTTCGCCATCGAAAGATCTCTTATTTATCTCTCATCGATGCGGTATAAAAGTTTCCCTCGGGAGATTAGTAATGCATCACCCCGGCATAAACACATAGTGAAGGATTGATAGATTAAAATACATCTACATCAATTCCTACACTAGGATGTAAGGATATTCACATCCATATTCCCCCACATACTCAAAAGTATGTGATCCAGGAGTTCCCTTAGGAAAACCTATTTCACCATCATTTAGCTTCTGACAATGATGGATCTATGATCAGGGCTCTACATGGTATGATTATACTTGATTAGTTAGGTACATTTCAGCATTCTTTTAACATCAAGCATGTTTCCAAGCATTTAACTATTAAAAACACTGCTATATAAGAAGAATATTAAATGTATCAATTCTAACTCACATCAGTTATCAAATGGATATCACTTCTTAATCATCTCATCATAAGTCATCTAATCAGCATGACCTTGATGTTACTCATGGCTCTTACAGCCCATTAGTTTCGTATGTTACCATTTAAACTAGGCAACATAGTATGTCATTATTCATAAAGCTAATAACATGCTTTCAATGAATATGATATCATAACCTTTACCTGGCTATGATTACTTCTTGCTAAACACCTGCATGATTAGTATAATTGTAGATATGCATATATAACAATATCATCACAATACCAAAACTTTTTTAATTACTTTATAGGCACCACGGACGTGCTCCCTTGCACGGTCGTGCAAAGACATACTACCACGGCCGTGCTCCTCAGCACGGTCGTGCTGATCAACAACATACCATTGATTTCTAGGGTTTGGATTTGTTCACTTCATTATAGGGTTATTGAACCTCTTTAGCTTATAAAGCATAAATATTCCTCATGTTACAACATGTAATTAGGGTTTCATACTCAAAGGCATAACCTAGATATAATTCATTCATCAAATCACCCTAAATTAGGGTTTACTATTCACATTACATGTTATTAACCTAGAATTAGGGTTTACTATTCACTTCATAGTGAATTGAGCTCATAGCATCATCATGTATGAAATTATCATCATTGATGCCCTCAAATTAGGTTAAGATTCATTAATCATCATAATTAGGGTTTCCATGATCTCACCTTGATGGATCATACCCTAATCATGTACATTCTTTCATATTGAAGGTATGTTACTTGATTCTTATTCATATTAGGAGCCTTCTCTCTCCTCTCACTACTAGATGATGTTTACACCACTCTAGATTAGATTAGGTCAAGTCAACTTTGATTAACATAAGTTATGTCACCATTATTATGATTATTAGGGTTTGATTAAACAAGGGTGTCATCTACTTGAGCCCTTCAAGGGTACATTGGTAAAGTACACCATTAATTCACAACATGGGTCAATCTATTAATCACTTAGCCCCTTAATGTCTTTAGGTATCATTAGGGTTTGGATTAGACAACCATTGAACCATTTAAACCTTCAAAGCATTAAGTAATCACAACCCTAAGGTCCCCCAAACGATTACACACTTCAACCTCCAAACGGTCCTGAGACCGTTTGGAAGTGTTGACCATTTGGTTAGGGTTGACTTCCAAACCGTTTGAACTTGGTCACCCTCAAGACCGTTTGAATCTAAACGGTCTTGAGACCGTTTCAACTTGTTGACCATTTGAGAGAGTTGACTTTGAAACCGATTGGATGAAACGACCTTGAAACTGCATGAATTGAAACGACCTTGAGATCAATTGGATCTAAACGACCTTGAGATCATTTGAGCCCAAACGGTCTTGAGACCATTTGGTCCAAACATCTCAAAACCGATTGGACCCAAAAAGTGCATCAACACTTGCAATTGATTAGGGTTTTCAAGGTTGAAGCCCTCAATTGACCTTATATATGTTAACCACTCATCAATTGAGCCAATTAGGGTTAGCCTTAACCAATTGGACACTCAATTGACCCTCAATTGATAGCCAATTAGGGTTTGAACCAATTCATTTTGGGTTTGTAACCGGTTAACCATCAATGTTCATCAACATGAACCTAATTGAAGTTGAACCCATCAATTGACATCCAATTGGGCCCCAACTTGGCCCAAAAGGTCTTAGGATCGTTTGGACACCCTCCAAACGGTTTTGAGACCGTTTTCCCAAAGTCCCATCAAAATATAAGTCAATTTGATAAGGGTTGAACCCTAACTAAGTCTAAAATCAGCACTTTTAATTAATTCAACAACCTATTGTGATTGGACCCTCAATTGGTCAAATTACCTTAACCCTAGACCTCCAAACGGTCTTGGGTGGTCACCAAACGATCTTGAGACCGTTTGGGTGAATCCCAAATGGTTTTGAAACCGTTTGGGCCACTCAACCCAAAGTTCAACACAATCGATCCTTGAAATCATCAATTGAACCCGATTAGGGTTTAGAGGGTTGAAGTGCCTTCAACTTGTGATTAGTTTGCAATTAGGTCATGATTATTTGTAATTGATTAATTCCACATGTGATCAGAAGACCTCTAAATGGTATTCACTTGGTCAAACTTGCCAAACGGTCTTGGAGACCATTTGAATCTAAACGGTCTTGCAAACCGCATGAAATCAAACGGTCTTGCAAACCGTTTAGACCAAATGGTCCAAGGTCGTTTGGTAAAGTTGCCTAGGAAAACACGCCCATCATCTTCAACCTTAAAACAGGTCGGTTACTTCGTGGTTTTGCTTGCAAAAGTGCAAGAAAGTGTGGGGAAGAAGTAGAACTAATTACGAATTGCAAGAACAAGGATATGCATAAGAAAGCAAAAGGTTTAGAGTTATAAAACCCGCCTTATGGTTGTTCGTAGAGCTCCAAGCTTCCAAGATTTAAGCCTTTAATGGCATCTTGAGCTCCACAGGTCGGACAAAGGTGTTACTGCAAGAAAAGGTTGGAAAAGATCGGCTAGAAAGAAAGAACTAAGTAAGATAACCATGAAACCAACCTTGTAATCCACTTTCCTCCATGAATTCGAGCAAGAAGATGACCCAAGCTTACCTAGCTTCTCCTTGGTCATTCTCCTCTGCTCCAGATCTCTACCTTATTCGGTTTGAGCAAGGTGATAAGTGAAGGAAGAAAGGAAACGTTCCTTTGCAAACAAAGGAAAGTTGTATATATATCTTTGGGTGAAACTTCAACATATGGTCATCTAATTCTCCATTTCTCATCTAGGTCCTCCATTTCTTCTAAGCCCGTCCCTCCTCCTTATTTATTAAACAAATCTCCTTCTAAAACCAAGAACTAAAGGCAAAGGAGGTCAACTTATCACTAAGGTGCACATATATAAGGGTCTCCTTGCTTACAACTTGGTGATTTAATTACAAAGGTGTTCCGTATTATATGATTATTCAAAAGAAGCGCCCTCTTCATCATTATTACTCTAAATGATGTCAAGGGTCATAAAAGATATTCTAAAAGGTGTATTTTACATGTTGCACCCCATATTTTGGGTAAATTGCAATTTACACCAAAATTAGGGTTTTAAGCACAGGGATTACCCCACAAGCTGCATCTTAGTGCCCAAGCTTGGGTAATCCATCAAACTTCATCATATTTAATCTTATGATGTCTCAACACTAAAGGAACATATTAACATGTATAAATTGCAAGTTAACCCTTCTAATTTGGTAATTTACACATAGGTCCCTGTATTACAAAATAATACTAAAATATTGTTTAAAAAGGACAAAAATGGAAATATATGTTCCTCAGGAACTTTAATTACATGCCAAAGGATAATCTCAAGTATCTAATTACATAATTAGGCAAAACACCTAGGGTTAGTTCATAACCTAGGTCAGGGATGTTACAGTATCAAGGTTTAATAGGTCAAGTATATGAGGCATCTAGTTTAGCAAGAAATAAAATCAATAAGGAGATGTTGCCAAATACTTGAACATGAGTTAAAAGGAATCCATGGATTTACATGTGACAAACTATAAGGCATTTAGGTAGGAACTTACACATCTACCATAGTTATGGGGCGACCAAGAAAAGATACACATATGCTTTAAAATATGGGGTGACTAGAGAGATTACACATCCACTTTTAGTGGGATATGATACACATCTTCTCTTGAGGTCAAGTTGAGGGTGTCAATCCGCTGCCCAAGGTATCTCAGTTGGCGGCGAGGAAAAACCTAATTCCACTGTGAGCACATGAAGAAGGAACACACGAAGAAGGAGAAAGTTAGGGAAATAAAGGAGGTGAAGTTGAGGCCTCATAGAACACCACTTTCATTCGCTCAAATATAGTGGAGTCAAGAATATCAAACAAGGTGGAATTCTAAACCTCAATTACGATCCAAAAGATACAAATTCATAAGTGAGAATCAATGTCTGAAGTCTAACTCTCACTCCCACATTGATTTCATGGGCAAAGGAGGTCAACTTATCACTAAGGTGCACATATTTTTTCTTGCTTGTTGAGAGACCAATGAAGGTCCATCATATCCTAAATAAGGTGCAAGTTTGTGGATGTGTGTCTTGGATCTTCCATTCTTAGGCTGGATCTAAGCCTTATAGAATTATTTCTTACTCCCTACACATAAGATCTTTGCCCCTAAACCCCTTTTTCTTGATATTTTCTTTCTTTTTTGTATCATAACCAAGATCCAAAGTGTTATAGGTTGGAAAGTTATGCATATGGCTAAGGAGCCCTTTTTTCTTTCCTTTTTGCTCTAGAAACACCTAAATCTTGATAAATAAGAGCCTTTTGGGACCACTGCAGGGAAAACTCAAATCTTTGATGATCTTTTTCATGGTTCTTGGTGTGGACTTCATTTTCTTCACCTCCAAGATAAGTGATAACTTTCAAAGCATTCATTGTCTACTTATGACATGAATAATGTGAACCTTGATCTAAAAGTCTGAAATATGTCAAAGGATGGTCGTTTATGCACTATTTTGCATAAGTAAGGTAATACTACAAATGATTAAGTTTTCCTCAGACCTTATGTATGGATTTCTATGTAAAGTCAGCAATCCTATTAAGGTTATTTCCATCCTATTAAGGTTAAGGGTGACAAAGGGCCTTTCTTGCATGTTATATAATTCTTAATATTTTCAATAATCCTTACAAGACATCTAGATCATCTAAACGTATAATATGTCCATGTTTGTGTGTATTCTACACCTTGTTTGGGGTTAAACCAATAAGTATACCCATTGGTACCAAATTTAGGGAATTAGCGTTGCAGGGATAAGGAAGACATGTTTCAATATGCTAGTAATAACATCAATATAGAGATGTTGCCAAATACTTGAGTTAGGGTTTCAGGGATAAGGAGATGGTATCTGAGACGTCTTACTTACAAATCACGAGATAAACCAATGCGGAAGCGAATTATTAGCAGCGGAATAATGAAAAATCACTAGAAATTAAAACTTTTTGGAAAAAGAACTTTAAACCAAAACTCCTTTATAAGAAAATAAGGTAAACTGTTTACATCATAGCTTGATATCACATCTCTGTGATTACATACATCCATTGCCTTATTATCTGTGCAGGGCAAGATCCAAAATCTCGAGGCACTAAGCCAAAAACCTCAGAACTACTGACTCCTAGGACCTGAGAGTATAGAGGCGGCATAAGACTAGCTAACTATAGGACATGACAGCCAGTATCTCCACCTGATATTCACTGTTGTCCTTGGTGTTGCTGCTGCTGATACTGCTCACCCTCGGATTGGTTTATCCGTCCTCGACGTCCACCTAAAAAGTTGAAACCTACAGAGTGACACAATCTGAATAATTGTCCCAGTGAGAGTTATAACTCTCCGCCAGAAGCTTTGTTATAGCATATAAGGAATAACATAAGCAAGGTATCTTAAAACATCAACAGTAGGTTTGACAAAGTAAAGCAACATTTACTTAAGCAACCACTTCATTAAAACATATGAAGAACATGTATACTAGATACTTGAACAGGCTAATAATGTAAACAATGTTACATCAATCATTGTTTATCGTAATTCAACCTAAGCAGATATACTATGCGGTTGATTATGTTTACAAACATTATTATGCCCTGCGGAGATGAGGTATACCGCTCATACTCCAACCGATCACTACTAAGTCGCATCGCTATCATACATAGGTCATCAAAATAGTCGGATTCTTATGACCTCATCTTCCTCAGTCAGTGTGAGGATCAACATGCAGGACATCTAGTGTCTCTACTACTATAGCTTACCAGGGTATTCTGGCACTTCGCTATTAGAGTCACAGTGGCATTCTGTACTCTCTTCGCCATCGAAAGATCTCTTATTTATCTCTCATCGATGCGGTATAAAAGTTTCCCTCGGGAGATTAGTAATGCATCACCCCGGCATAAACACATAGTGAAGGATTGATAGATTAAAATACATCTACATCAATTCCTACACTAGGATGTAAGGATATTCACATCCATATTCCCCCACATACTCAAAAGTATGTGATCCAGGAGTTCCCTTAGGAAAACCTGTTTCACCATCATTTAGCTTCTGACAATGATGGATCTATGATCAGGGCTCTACATGGTATGATTATACTTGATTAGTTAGGTACATTTCAGCATTCTTTTAACATCAAGCATGTTTCCAAGCATTTAACTATTAAAAACACTGCTATATAAGAAGAATATTAAATGTATCAATTCTAACTCACATCAGTTATCAAATGGATATCACTTCTTAATCATCTCATCATAAGTCATCTAATCAGCATGACCTTGATGTTACTCATGGCTCTTATAGCCCATTAGTTTCGTATGTTACCATTTAAACTAGGCAACATAGTATGTCATTATTCATAAAGCTAATAACATGCTTTCAATGAATATGATATCATAACCTTTACCTGGCTATGATTACTTCTTGCTAAACACCTGCATGATTAGTATAATTGGAGATATGCATATATAACAATATCATCACAATACCAAAACTTTTTTAATTACTTTATAGGCACCACGGACGTGCTCCCTTGCACGGTCGTGCAAAGACATACTACCACGGCCGTGCTCCTCAGCACGGTCGTGTTGATCAACAACATACCATTGATTTCTAGGGTTTGGATTTGTTCACTTCATTATAGGGTTATTGAACCTCTTTAGCTTATAAAGCATAAATATTCCTCATGTTACAACATGTAATTAGGGTTTCATACTCAAAGGCATAACCTAGATATAATTCATTCATCAAATCACCCTAAATTAGGGTTTACTATTCACATTACATGTTATTAACCTAGAATTAGGGTTTACTATTCACTTCATAGTGAATTGAGCTCATAGCATCATCATGTATGAAATTATCATCATTGATGCCCTCAAATTAGGTTAAGATTCATTAATCATCATAATTAGGGTTTCCATGATCTCACCTTGATGGATCATACCCTAATCATGTACATTCTTTCATATTGAAGGTATGTTACTTGATTCTTATTCATATTAGGAGCCTTCTCTCTCCTCTCACTACTAGATGATGTTTACACCACTCTAGATTAGATTAGGTCAAGTCAACTTTGATTAACATAAGTTATGTCACCATTATTATGATTATTAGGGTTTGATTAAACAAGGGTGTCATCTACTTGAGCCCTTCAAGGGTACATTGGTAAAGTACACCATTAATTCACAACATGGGTCAATCTATTAATCACTTAGCCCCTTAATGTCTTTAGGTATCATTAGGGTTTGGATTAGACAACCATTGAACCATTTAAACCTTCAAAGCATTAAGTAATCACAACCCTAAGGTCCCCCAAACGATTACACACTTCAACCTCCAAACGGTCCTGAGACCGTTTGGAAGTGTAGACCATTTGGTTAGGGTTGACTTCCAAACTGTTTGAACTTGGTCACCCTCAAGACCGTTTGAATCTAAACGGTCTTGAGACCGTTTCAACTTGTTGACCATTTGAGAGAGTTGACTTTGAAACCGATTGGATGAAACGACCTTGAAACTGCATGAATTGAAACGACCTTGAGATCAATTGGATCTAAACGACCTTGAGATCGTTTGAGCCCAAACGGTCTTGAGACCATTTGGTCCAAACATCTCAAAACCGATTGGACCCAAAAAGTGCATCAACACTTGCAATTGATTAGGGTTTTCAAGGTTGAAGCCCTCAATTGACCTTATATATGTTAACCACTCATCAATTGAGCCAATTAGGGTTAGCCTTAACCAATTGGACACTCAATTGACCCTCAATTGATAGCCAATTAGGGTTTGAACCAATTCATTTTGGGTTTGTAACCGGTTAACCATCAATGTTCATCAACATGAACCTAATTGAAGTTGAACCCATCAATTGACATCCAATTGGGCCCCAACTTGGCCCAAAAGGTCTTAGTATCGTTTGGACACCCTCCAAACGGTTTTGAGACCGTTTTCCCAAAGTCCCATCAAAATATAAGTCAATTTGATAAGGGTTGAACCCTAACTAAGTCTAAAATCAGCACTTTTAATTAATTCAACAACCTATTGTGATTGGACCCTCAATTGGTAAAATTACCTTAACCCTAGACCTCCAAACGGTCTTGGGTGGTCACCAAACGATCTTGAGACCGTTTGGGTGAATCCCAAATGGTTTTGAAACCGTTTGGGCCACTCAACCCAAAGTTCAACACAATCGATCCTTGAAATCATCAATTGAACCCGATTAGGGTTTAGAGGGTTGAAGTGCCTTCAACTTGTGATTAGTTTGCAATTAGGTCATGATTATTTGTAATTGATTAATTCCACATGTGATCAGAAGACCTCTAAATGGTATTCACTTGGTCAAACTTGCCAAACGGTCTTGGAGACCGTTTGAATCTAAACGGTCTTGCAAACCGCATGAAATCAAACGGTTTTGCAAACTGTTTAGACCAAATGGTCCAAGGTCGTTTGGTAAAGTTGCCTAGGAAAACACGCCCATCATCTTCAACCTTAAAACAGGTCGGTTACTTCGTGGTTTTGCTTGCAAAAGTGCAAGAAAGTGTAAGGAAGAAGTAGAACTAATTACGAATTGCAAGAACAAGGATATGCATAAGAAAGCAAAAGGTTTAGAGTTATAAAACCCGCCTTATGGTTGTTCCTAGAGCTCAAAGCTTCCAAGATTCAAGCCTTTAATGGCATCTTGAGCTCCACAGGTCGGACAAAGGTGTTACTGTAAGAAAAGGTTGGAAAAGATCGGCTAGAAAGAAAGAACTAAGTAAGATAACCATGAAACCAACCTTGTAATCCACTTTCCTCCATGAATTCGAGCAAGAAGATGACCCAAGCTTACCTAGCTTCTCCTTGGTCATTCTCCTCTGCTCCAGAGCTCTGCCTTATTTGGTTTGAGCAAGGTGATAAGTGAAGGAAGAAAGGAAACGTTCCTTTGCAAATAAAGGAAAGTTGTATATATATCTTTGGGTGAAACTTCAACATATGGTCATCTAATTCTCCATTTCTCATCTAGGTCCTCCATTTCTTCTAAGCCCGTCCCTACTCCTTATTTATTAAACAAATCTCCTTCTAAAACCAAGAACTAAAGGCAAAGGAGGTCAACTTATCACTAAGGTGCACATATATAAGGGTCTCCTTGCTTACAACTTGGTGATTTAATTACAAAGGTGTTCCTTATTATATGATTATTCAAAAGAAGCGCCCTCTTCATCATTATTACTCTAAATGATGTCAAGGGTCATAAAAAATATTCTAAAATGTGTATTTTACATGTTGCACCCCATATTTTGGGTAAATTGCAATTTACACCAAAATTAGGGTTTTAAGCACAGGGATTACCCCACAAGCTGCATCTTAGTGCCCAAGCTTGGGTAATCCATCAAACTTCATCATATTTAATCTTATGATGTCTCAACACTAAAGGAACATATTAACATGTATAAATTGCAAGTTAACCCTTCTAATTTGGTAATTTGCACATAGGTCCCTGTATTACAATATAATACTAAAATATTGTTTAAAAAGGACAAAAATGGAAATATATGTTCCTCATGAACTTTAATTACATGCCAAAGGATAATCTCAAGTATCTAATTACATAATTAGGCAAAACACCTAGGGTTAGTTCATAACCTAGGTCAGGGATGTTACAGTATCAAGGTTTAATAGGTCAAGTATATGAGGCATCTAGTTTAGCAAGAAATAAAATCAATAAGGAGATGTTGCCAAATACTTGAACATGAGTTAAAAGGAATCCATGGATTTACATGTGACAAACTATAAGGCATTTAGGTAGGAACTTACACATCTACCATAGTTATGGGGCGACCAAGAAAAGATACACATATGCTTTAAAATATGGGGTGACTAGAGAGATTACACATCCACTTTTAGTGGGATATGATACACATCTTCTCTTGAGGTCAAGTTGAGGGTGTCAATCCGCTGCCCAAGGTATCTCATTTGGCGGCGAGGAAAAACCTAATTCCACTGTGAGCACATGAAGAAGGAACACACGAAGAAGGAGAAAGTTAGGGAAATAAAGGAGGTGAAGTTGAGGCCTCATAGAACACCACTTTCATTCGCTCAAATATAGTGGATTCAAGAATATCAAACAAGGTGGAATTCTAAACCTCAATTACGATCCAAAAGATACAAATTCATAAGTGAGAATCAATGTCTGAAGTCTAACTCTCACTCCCACATTGATTTCATGGACAAAGAGTCACTGGATTGGCCAGTCGATGACCATTGTGATGAACTTCGTAAGTACAAAGATTGGTCAAATAGCATGGGAATCCAACCATCTAGGAAGCTAGAAGGGAGATTGAAGAAACTCACCAAACCGCCAATTGGGATTTTGGGAACATGATTAGAGCTCAACAACATCTCACCTCAAAGGGATGATGAAGCACATCACAACAATGCAGGACACCTCACAGTCAATTGGGTCTTGAGAGTGTGAGTGAAAGAGCTAATGAAGCCTCTGAGTGGGTTTTATATCGATGGAAATATGTTTAGAGAGGTGGTGAAACCTCTAGTGAAGCGGCAATGAGAGAGGCTTTTATATGATCGAGGGTTTTCCCAAATCACCATGAAAGACTCAAAGAAGGGATCAACAAATTTGAAATTTTGAGAGCAAACAATTGGCAAATGGATTTCATCGTGATATAAACCAGAGGGAGAAAATCCCATTCAATTTCTTTGTCTTCGACGGTATGGGGAAAGAAGGAAATAAAGAAGGGAAGAGGAAGATGGACTAACCTTACAATTTAGGCACACACGATCCAGAGGCCCAAGGGTCATTGGATTAGGGTCCACATGCCATCAGGTTAGAATTTTTTTTCTGATAGATGGTTTTAGGAGAAATTGAATCACAACTAAAGTGTGAATGTGTTAATATTTGAACATGTATCTTTTTCTCCCCCAATCAAATTAGGAAGCAATTAATGCTCAAAAGTTATAAAATCTGACAAGTAGGTTAACTGACGGTTAAGTAAGCCAAACTAGAGTTAGCTTCCACTTCTAACACTTTTAAATATATAAACTCATGGGTTGTAGGTAAAGAAACCTTTTAATGTATTTATCTTTTGTGTATTCATATAATTTCACATTTAATTATGAACTCTTCCTTTCTCATCTAGTCATAAGAGTATTCTACATAACCAATTTTAAGCTAAATTCTATTAAGTACAACTAACTCCTAGCTATAATATTACCCAAATTAATCACGTTGAAGTCTCAAATAAGTTGATTATTGATTTATATTTATGTTTCTAGATTTCAAAACACCTAGTACATTCTAAATCACAAAAAAGGATATTATGGTCAACATTACTAAAAAATCATAGAAATAGAGGAAAATCAAGCTAAAAATAATAAGGTTTGGTTGTTATAGTTTTCTTGATAAATCTATCATATAGATTATATGATTGCTTAATTAAAAAAATAGCATCTTGCTCATAATTGAACAACTCTTTAATGCCTCTTGACTTACTAATGCAAGTTGATAACATCAAGATCATTAACCCCACATAGAGGTATTTCTTGGTCAAATTAAGTTTTTGTCTATCGTATCTTCCTATTAACCAAATCTCATCCCTTGTTCTTGACATGGATGTCTACTATGGGAGATCCTAAGGCGATTGGATCCCTAACACTCTATACTCCTTTGGACTGACAATGAAAATCACCACAATCATCTTAAGACCCTAAAGACTTGCACAACTTTAATGACCTTCACTTGTTTTGTTTTCTTAACCTAAACATAAATCTATATCAAACCAAATATAATTATTTTTACAAAAGTCAATGTTTCACACTTACCATTTTTTTCCAAAAGAGGTGGGGGTATCTAACACCTTATGCATTTGTAATGAGATTGGTGTTCCCAATCTCTATGGGCACATTTTCATCGCTTTATCTACCTTTAAGTGGAGTCTTTTTTTTCAACATTTTATGTTGATTTAAATGTCCATCTACATCATTTCTTCTTTCTCATAAAATATGGCGGCGAATCTAAATTCTTTATCTTTTCTATATATTTTTTTAATTCGATATTGATCATGTGAGATTTGCTCCTAACAGATTTTCCTCATCTAGTAGAACAAATATAATGAATTGCATCTCACCCCTCTCCACGGATCTTCATGCATATTATACAATGATTATTGAATACAAGTGTACTAAAAGTTGTATCCTAGTCCTCCATACCTCCCATCTATACTAAAGAAGTAACTTAGTTATAGAATATAAAGGCTTGTTAGAAATTTCTAAAAACAATGTTATAGTTCAAGATTCCACGAGATTTATGCGAGTAATGTTATGGGTTGGTTGGGGATGGGCTAGTCCATCGGTCGCCGTATATACACCCCTAGCTCTTGATATTTAACTATATAATAGAAGATAATATCTATAATTCTGAGTACTAACGGTGACAATTGCACCCATCCCTTCATGAGCTCTTCATATATATTACATATGAGTTATATAAAAGAACTGTTTATCCATAATTTCGAAAACTAACACCATAAGTTGCATAGCGTCCCGTCTACGAACGTTCATATATAATATAGATATAAAATAGAAAGGCCTATCTCCAATTATAAAGATTACTATAAATTGTATCATACCCTCTTCATAGCATATAAAATGACTCGTTTGTAATTATAGGAAATAATGCCATAAATTAGATTCCACTCCTCTATGGCTTTTGCTATATATGGTATAGATATACTGTATACCCGGAACATGCATGGATTTTTCCTTTTTCCATTCTTTTATTTTTTTTGACCGGCTGGGCCAGATCACCATGCTTTCGGTCGATCATGCATGGTCGCTTTTTCTACTCTATACATATGATACCCTCCCTTTTCCTACGAATTAATAACGCTTGGATTCTTACCGGTAACGCCTCCCCTTTTACTTTTTGCTTGAGGTTGCTTTTCAGCAAAGCAGCTTTTGTAAGTTTCCAACGAATGATTAAAACAAAATGTGCGTTTTCCAGGCGAATGCACACACCATCACAAGAAACTCCTCTCCGGCGCAGCATCTTTGCTTCTACGACCAGCGCCACGCGGCCCTCCTGGTCCGCAGCAACACTTTCTCTTATCAGTCCTTGCGTTTGGATCATCCGTCTTTGGCCCTCACCTCTTTTACTTTTTGCCGCCATTGACGTCTTTACCCTTCACCCTGTTCATAATGGATGTAGTCCATACAATTTTGCAGACTGTGCTAACAGGTGCTGTCTCACATACATCTATCAAGCCCGTGGTTTTGTCACTGTTTACTTGACCCTATGGTACCCCGATTCACATAATTACTGGATTATACGCCCGTTAACTCTAAGATTGACAAACCCTTGAGCCTCCAATTAGTTAAGGTACTTCTTACGAGGTATTCTGCTTTTAGGGCTCGTCTGGTTCCTCGTAAAACTAATTCTTATTATGAGTTCCAAAATAGGAATTCCAATGCTGCAACTTGCAAACCCAACAACAACGTCTGAGTTCTAAAATGGGAATTTGATACTCAGTCGTTTCTGGTTGCGATTACGGTGGGCACCTCAATTTCTTCCAACTGAACTGTATAATAGGTAATAGCCGGTAATGTATATAGATAATCGCCAGTGATATATAGCAGACGGAGAGTCAGTTGAAATGAGATAATAACAGATGGCCGGTCTCTGAATCACGGAATACCAATTGCGCCCAAATCGGACGCGGTTGACTTTCACAAAACTTTCACATACTAGGACGGGACGACGCAAATCACTCTTTCAACGCACCTTCGGGTTACACCCAACCAAACTTAATTAGTTGGAAAACTTAGATACCTAAAAATGTGTTTTAGTTTTCTGTCGAACCAAACGAGCCCTCAGTTCTTATGCTTGCCCCATCCATCGGGAACAAATACCGATTTACATGTATATATGAAGAAAACATTGCAGCTACCTAACATGTTTTCAAAATACAAGCATATATATAGTCGGGAAATACGTACAACTAAATAGTAGTAAAAGTAGTAGTACTTTTTCGAAATTAGAATATTGGTTAGAGATATATACAGATTTAGACGGTGGACAATTTAAGACAAAATCGTATCGTATTTCTATATTGGTATGTCCCGGGTTGTTTATGATTACTTTGGCTACACCTCAATCACCTAAAACATATCAATATAACTTTTAGATTACTTAAAATCAATGAAACCCTAGTAAGGGTGTAATCTCTGGATTGTTTTTTTCCCTTCTAGTAATTCACTCTGCTGGTCTGTAAGGGTGTAATCTCTGGATTGTTTTTTCCCCTTCTAGTAATTCATTTTGCTGGTCTATATGTGAAGTAATAAGTGAGTGACGGTGATAATGTATTTTTGTTATGTTAGTAAAACTGGATCACATTACGACTTGTCTTGTAGAAGTTGTTTGCGCTTGCAGATTAGTGAATCATATATGTTGTGTAACGAAGTGTGAATGTTCACTCGATCTTGTATGGCAATCGAAATACAATTGTGGTATGATCTTAAAATAGTTGAGTAAGAAATGACAACCGGTCTGGATAATGAAGTTCATTCTTTTCATATATAAATTAGATGGCAAGTGAGTTGTAATGTGAATGCATGGAAATTTCAAATATTAGATAAGTGAAAAGAATGACATATATCAGTCACAAGTGATAACTATATCCTTTTTAGGTATTTTTTTTTTGTGGTTTGCCCAAGTTTATGTCAAATAATAAAGATATAAAACTACAAATTTGTCACGGAGGTTTAAGTAGTGTCATGCATGACATAAAAGTACGAACACGCACAACTCATAGAAACCAGAGAGTGTGTGTGGCAACACATCCCATTATCACACAGATAACGAGGTGTTACGCGAAAACGTGCGGAAAACACCATAACCACAGATTATCAAAACACGGGTTAATTAAAATCGATTGCGGAAAACTGATAAACTGTGAAACTATTACTTTCCAGTCCTCATCCTGCACAGAAACATGTCATATAAATGTGTACATACACAAGATCTGACAGCTGTCCATCCATCACATGAGTTCACCACCTGTTCATATATACATAAAGGCCCACATCCGGCCAACAACAGGATATACAGATATCATCGAACGATCTTCGTGAAACATCGTCAAAACACTGCCAAGGACCTGAGAGTACAGGGGTGACTCTAGACTCTACTACAAAACATCCAAAACAGCAGCATGTCCAACGCTTGCCTTCTACTGTTCCTCAAGCTGCTCGTCCGCAACACCACAACCACGACCACGTCTACCTCGACCACCTAAAAAGGGTGTAAACCAGCGGAGTGAGACAATTGAACAATTGTCCCAGCGGGAAACATAGCTCCCCACCGCAACTATAGAACCTCAGCAAGATAAACCATATCAGCAATTATAACATGAGCAGATATATCAGAAGCAGTTATATATATATATCAAGATCATTCTTACCGGCAAGCATACCAGCTGTACTAAAGCGTAAAACCAGATGTCTTTCAAAGGAACATGACTATCAAGATGAGATATATCAACATGTAACAGGATTATTAGAACAGAATATAATGTCACATAACCTGATTATCAAGATAAGACAGATTGCCACATAACCTGCAAGGTATAACAAACAAGGCCTCAACCAATGTTTCGTATTTGATATGACTAGTAAATACTAAACGGCTGTATTACATTTTATTATGCCCTGAGGATTTGAACCGTACCGTTCAAATCCAACCTTCGGTTACGAAACCCAAGCCGGTGCCATACAAGGTCAATGGAAGAGCCAGACTCCACGACCTCCCACCTCATGGTCAGTACATGAGTACAACACAAGCAGGACCGCAGTCACATGCTGAAGTGGTATAAGCCACAGGGTTAGCTCCATAGGCTACCCATTCTCTAGCCCGCCTTGGTACAGGTCACGGCGCTAGTAAAACTGAGCCACGGGCCTGATCACCGTGCTCTGAGCCATGAACGCATTCATGCTCCATACATCATATATCCTGAGCCATGGGCCTGTTCACCATGCTCTACATACATATCTGAGTCTGCAACCGAAGTTACACTCTTACCTCCTCATTTTCAGGCTAGGAGCAACCTACACATATTCAACAATATGCGCTTCCAGGTTAACCCGTAGGAAAACCCGTTTCACCATCACCAAGTCCTGACGATGATGGATCTATGGCCAGGGCAAACTACATGATGTATTTCACTGTGCTTAATTAGTATCTTTTAGATGGATTGCAAGATTCAACCAAGTTGTATAACATGCAAAGATATAACAGAAAGTAAAGAACATTATATTATGATCTATTCATATCAACCTGATCCATCTTAAGGATCCAACTTCACATGCTACCACTTGGCCTCTTGCCAACCATCCAGATCCATCTCAAGGATCATCACATACCACGGGGTCTCAATCCTTCATCATGTACTGTCACTGCCTCTTAAGGCTCACATCATCATCATGGGACCAACACAACACATACATAATCTTATAGAGCAATTATCAAAGTAATGTTACTCATTACATATGTCACATAGCCCTTTCATGGCTAAGTCATCACCTGCAAGGTTAAGGTATGCAATAATTGTAGATTCAACATAAGGAATATGCTCACTATCATGAAATATCATTCAAGATAATCTACTTATCAATATGACAGTTATTTGGTAATCAAGTATGTTAAGTACATCATTAAACAACCACACTGATACTTACCCTTATATCGAGATTGTACAAACAATCAGGGTATATAGAGATCATGTTGTGTTTACAGAACCAACACTATTATTAATAAGGTCATTACTATGTCATCAACTATTGTCATCTTTATCATGAAGCAACCTTTAACATAACTGTCACTTAGCATCATTATTACCAACATTATTATCATTAAACAAACTACTAGAGTAGTTATCATCATCTTCATTATCATTAACAATTAAGCATAACGGGTCACATCATGCATCTATTACATGAGGGCTATCATCATATACATTACTACCATTAGCATCCTTATTATTTGCAAGGCAACATATTACATATTGATGATATCACAAACACCACCATCGTTTTATTGGTTAATGTATAAGCATCCACTTCCATCACGCAAGGGACCGTCACCAAAGAAACTCATACCCTCACTAAAACCTCACAACCCTCATCTAAAGCCTATCACCCAACATAGGTATCGTCCAACCTCACTAACCCTATCGGCCACACTCACTACTAACCCTATCGGCCAACACTCACTACTAACCCTATCAGCCATCACACTCATGCACATAGGGTAGGGTATTGCCCAACATGGCTATCGGCCATCAGGGCACATAGCCTATCGTCCATCATGGCACTACTTGGCCCTATCGTCCACCACATGGACAAGGAGATAACTCAACACAAGAGCACCCATTCTATCGTCCAACTCAAGGACATCCATGTCGCCCAACACCATCAGACCATGTCGCCCAACAAGAGAGAGAGAGAGAGAGAGAGTATCGCCCATCTCCAAGGGTACTCACCATATCGGCCAACAAAAGGAAGGGTATCGTTCATCTCCAAGGGTACTCAACATATCGGCCAATAAAAGGAAGGGTATCGTTCATCTCCAAGGTACTCATCATATCGGCCAACAAACCCTAGCTCACCCTATCGCCCAACACATGGGCAAGGGTATCGGCCACCCATAAGGACTCATCCTATCGTACACTCAAGGTGCCATGTCACCCAACATGGTCACCATGTCGGCCAACACAAGAACAAAGGGGACCATGTCGGCCAACACAGAGACAAAGGTGTTGCTCAACCCAAGGTTACTCATATCGTTCAACTTAGGGGCAAATGTGTCGCCCAACACAGTCACAAGGAAGGGGTATCGCCCAACCCTAGGTCACCTTCAACCTCCAACACAAGGGAGCACAAACCCTAAAAAGCAAGGTATACAAGGAACCCTAAACCCTAGAGAGGGATATCAGCCACTAAGGTATATAAGCAAGATGTACAAACAAGGAACTAAGCTAGTCTACTAACATGTAGCAAGGTTAAAGCTAGAGGTAAAAGAGTTAGGGTTAGAAACTATGCAACCCGCCTTAAGCTCCAAGGAAGAAGATGCACTTTGAGCTCCAAGGTTGTCAGCCACCAAAGCTCCAAAGCACTCCAAGGTCCAAAGCTATCGTCCACCAAGATGCTCCAGGAAGGTGTATCGGCCACCACTTCAGCTCCAAGGAAGTGTATCGGCCAACACAAGCAAGATGGAGAGGGATATCGTGCACCAAGGGTGGAGGGGAGACCAAAAGAGCAAAGGAGACTAAGGCAAGGAGAAAAGCTACCTATATAGGAAGAAGGGGATGAGAAACCAAGGTACAACCATGCTATGTGTCGCCCACCCAAGGGACACATGTCCACCAACTCAAGCCACCTCTCATGCAAGCCATAAGGCACTTGTCCAAGATGTGCACCATGTGTCCACCAACCAAGCCAAGCCATCTGGGTGACACAACAAGAGCTACTGGGCGACACACCAAGCAACTGGGCGACACACTAAGCAACTGGGTGACACACCACCTGCCCTGGGCGACACAAGGCTCAAGCAAGCCCAAACAAGGAACTCCAAGGCCCAAACAAGCTCAACTCAGGCCCAAAGGACTCAAACAACAAGCCCAAGCCTTCCTCTCAACCCTAGAGGAAGCAAAGAGGGAAAACATCTCACACGATGGCAAACTTGCCCACAAAACCCTAAACTTGGGTTATTTGCAAGTAGCCCCTCGAACTCTCAACAAAGCACAACAAAACCCTAATCACCACTCAAAGGTGATTAGAAAGCACCAAAGCACCAAGATCAAGCAAAACAAACAGGGTAAACCCTAAACGCAGGTCAGGGTCCTTACAGTGTGAAAATAAAAAATGAAAGTCCAATGAATATATCAAGACGTCTTATAATAACCAAAACATATTTTTGAGGTCATATGTCGAGACTCTCACCTCTTTACCTTTTGCCTCCAATGATGTTTTACTCTTCACCCGAACAATGGATATAAACACTACAAATTTGCTGACAACAAATAGGTTTAATCGTACTACATCAACTAAATTCATGATTACTCTGCGTTTGGTGTCTGTGAACGGCTGCTCTCCCCGCTCTCACCCTAGCACTGCTAGGGTTTCTTCTTGTATAGGCGGCTGCCTGGGGGAGGGGGTTTGGCCGCCGTAAAGCGGTTCCCCGCTCCCCCTCGGCCTATTCTCGCCCATCATCAGCAGAGTCTCTTCTTCAGGAGGTGTGTGGACGTGGTGTCTTTGGAGGCAGCAGTCTTCTTCTTCCCCGTCGTTGAGCCCGACTGCGATGAGTTTCCTATCCCTTTCTCTTTTATTGGATTTCTATTTTTTGTTCTCTTATTTTGTCTATCTCGCTGTTAATCAGCGTTACTTTCTCTTCTCGTGGTAGATTTTTCTTTCTCGGTCAATTTTGTTGTGGAGTTTGTATGACAGCAAGTGCGGGGAAAATATCCTTTTGGAACACCGATTTGGTGCAGACACTCTACCACATATACATACTCAGGTTGAAGGTATTCCTCATAGAAAGCTGCCTTATCCAGCGAAGGAGAAGAGGAATCTATACATCATTGTCCTTATCAGATTCCGATATGAGTTTTTGTGGTGGTTTGTATCTGTTCTTGATCTTTGTGTGGTCTTTTAGTTTGTTTTTCTCCTTATGTAGATGCCGTATGGCCCCTCCATAATGAAATTTGTCTGTTTAACTTCAAAAAAAAAACTAAATTCATGATTTGTCAATATTTCTAGACCCTAAACAACTCGTTTCACTTCATGACAAGATCATGTGTTGGTTAACTACTTGTTGACAAATAATTGAGCCATCAAAATAGTTAATACATGTCGTGCTTTCAACAATGTCATACATATACAGCCGTTATATGCTTCTATCAATGCTCATTCTATCTTGAAGGATAAGTTGAGATAACTAACAATAGCCTACTAGACTATGCAAAATTTAATGATTATCTCTAATCACAACATGCACTCGTAATTTCAAGATAAGTGATCACCTCTTTGTTTCTTATTGATCATTGCGCACAATAACACATTTGAGTAGATTCACAATAGCTCACGACACCAAGAAAGTAAATCATGTATTATTTTGCATAAATATAAAAAACTGCCAACTCTTTCATTTTCTATTACAAAAATCAGTACACTATAAGATATCTTGATTACACATTTATGTAATTTATTTCATCATAAAGAGAAATGTAATTCTTGAACTAATGGCTGAGAATGAAAAAACATATCCTACTAGTTCCTTTTGATAATTTATATCCTACTAATTTCATGAACTAGATACCGAGAATAGAAACTTGGATACTTCAAATCTTTGTTTCAATAATATAAGGGGGTGTCCGATTGCCGCCGCAAACTTCACCTAAACCTCAAAATTGACGATGGGAATTGGGAAGGTAAATCATCGATTGTGTTTCTGTAGGATTAGATATATGGATTACTGACCCAGAGCTGATCTACATAGTCATTTCCATTTAGTTTAAGTACTTCACATCAGATTGTGCAAGTTTATACATAAACGTGATATCTCTCAAAATTATTCCCAATAAAACCCCAGTGCAAGGACAAGGATACTAGTTCCTCATCGCACACTACATAGTACAGAGTACAGACGAAACATAATTGTTCTACTTTCACAATAAAAGTATGTTCGTACCATTGCCTCTTCTACCAATTAATCTGCAATATTCTTACTGCGCCTTGCTTTCTGCTTTCGGTTGAGTTGCTTTTCCACGAAGCAGCGTTGTCACTTTTTCCAAATCGACTGATCAAAATAAAATGTACGTTTTCCACCCGGCCAGCGTAGCCCGGGCGGTCAAACCAGCGCGCCCCTCATGAAGGGTCGCTGGTTCGATTCCCCGCTCGGGTCAGCTGTATTTACCAACCTCTTGGGTCATCCGGGTTCTGGCACCTGTTTGGAGAGGGGGTGAACTTCGACCCATGCAGATCCAAAAAAAAAAAAACTATGTTTTCCAAGTGAATGCAACCCCCGCAGCTAGAACCCCACCAAAAATTCCTCTCCACCGCCTTCTTCTTTCAGCGTATCAGCATCCGCTTGTACGACGAACGCCACGCGGTCCTTCGAAATGGATCATCCGTCGTTGACCCTCGTCTCTTTCTTTTCTGCCTCCACAATGTCTCTTACGATTCACCCTACTGATGGTGGATGTAATCCCTGTGCAAACACGTGTGATCTCACTGCATCTACCAAGCGCAAGGCATTGTCAATGTTTCTCGACCCCACGAAACCCCAATTCACGTTGTACAAGATCCTGCGCCCGCTAATCCTTGTGGACCATCAACTAGTAGATGAACTCGTGTCGTTTCTCCAAACCATCATATACTCTTTGATGATGTAAACCTTCAACATGAGCACATACTTTTTGCCACCCATTGCCGATTTTGCAGTCAGTTTTCTTGAATACCAGGGCAATGTTTTATGCCTTAGCAAAAAAATGCAGCAGTAATTGTTCACAAATTAATTTAAGCACAGATCCTCAGGAGAACACAACCAAGCAATTATAGGATTACAAAAATCAAATAGAACATAGATCAGAAAGTTTTCTGGACTAATTCTCGGTAAGGAATGGAGTTGCATTGTAGAAAAAACTCTGTCTCTCATTAGAATCCTATGTTACGTTGATCTAGCGAAAAGAATACTAGTCCAAACGCGACTATTGAATCTTGCATAGAGCAACATTCTGATGGTCTAACTTAGCAAGAAGGAACCAATCGCAAATGTGAGTATGTTGCAGTATGGGAGTGATTAATCCTTATGGCCATGGCTACGCTTGTATCATACCCAACTTGGGTCAAAATCCGTTGTCTCGAGTTTGCTGTCCCAACACCTCCAAATCTGTTGTATCGAACTTATTGTCGCGGTTGTGTCTCAAAAAATCCTTGTCATTCATTTACCAAAAATCCGCTTCCAAATCTGATGTACCGGACTTACAATCCTTGTGTCCTAAAAAATTCTTACCCTCCATTTACCAAAAACTCACCACTGAAAAAAATAATGCCACCGAGATTTACAGGGAAACGTTGGGACAACGAGCTCGAAACAACATATTTGATCCCTAAAAACCCACCCTTAGAAAAAGTTAATGAGGTGTGCGTAGAGACACTTTGGGAAGTAAGCTTAGGACACCAGTGATTTTGATTTACCAACTGCCCCTTACAAGCAATTGATGATCCAACATCTTCCATACTTTCCTGGCTTTCTGTAAAAGAGGCTTGTTAAGGGGTGCCTCCCCCATGAACATTTACATCTCATTTCCTTTCCTGCTTAAACTTACTTATGTTTACTTTGTATTCCCGGCAAAGTAGGTATTTGCTTGCTTTTGCTTTAATATATGCTATGACCATTAAAAAAAACATTTTTGAACCCCAACTTAACCCCTTTCTCTCTCACACACACTCAACACTTTCTCAATAATGAATGAATAATGAATTAACTGCTTAACTTAAGCACGGTAAGCTGGATGAGGTTCATATCGGAAAGGATATACTCTCAACTAGATAGAATTTCCGACCATATAAATCTTCATATACAAATGTCACAGACGGTCAAGTATATGACATATCCCAAATTCCCAATGTATACTCGACCGTGCTACCTTATCATGTACAAACATATCTGATCACATTCAATCTCCGACTCATCCGATTCAACCGGATACAAGCCACGATTTATTGAATACATAACAAGTTAGAGCGAAAACATATGCTTTATCATGCAAAAAGATATTGAAGACAATTTATAAGACGTGAAAGTCAAGGCCGGAGCTAAGCCAGTCCATTGTGTGCATGTGTGCGTTTGGTCTTTGTCTCATACCTTAGCCCTTACAAACAAGGTCCGCAATGACCTGAAAATCTGGGGTCTTATTTAAATTAGGCATTTAATTAATTATCGCTCTCACTATTTTAGTTCAAATTGATAGCCCTCACCATCAATTCGGAAGATTACAGCGTACAACCTTCTAGTGGGCAAGATCCTGAAATCCTCTAAGTCATGGACCAGCTAGGGCTGTCACCCACAACTTAGATCTCTCAGGTAGGCAACTCTCGCCAATTGCATCATATGCGGCCTAATGTTTCAAATTTGGAAAGTTTTAACATCCTTTGATATATATATATATATATATATATATATATATATATATATATATATATATATATATATTAGAATCTAATTATACACCATGATCTCTAATAAGCCACCAGCCTCATGAAATCCTAATATGGCTATTTCAAGTTTACTTATTGGTCCTTAAGGACAATGATGTTTTTTATAATACTTTTGTGGAAAGTGTAGTTTAGGGAAAAGTATATGTAATTAAAATCCTTGGACAATGATGACCATTTTGTGATTTATGGAAATTACTACGTTATTTTGAAATATGTTGGATGCTTAATGATTTTATATAATAGAGTTATCTTATTTCTATATGATGGATTTAGCAATCAACAAGCTGGTGATTTGACCTAAATCTGTAGAATACGTGGATGTTTATTTTAAACTTATATAATTATGAAATCTACATAATCCCAAAATTTGAGAGTATTTGGAGATAATGTGAGACCTAGAGAATAAATCTAAGTATTTTGGGTTTTTGCTTAAATCAAAAGAAACAAAGTGGACAAAAATTGAATCTAGTCGAACATTGGATCTGGATAGAACAACAAGTTGTAACTCACCAGCTTCACCCGGTTGCTTAGCTGAGCTTCACAACACATTCGATTCCTTTTCTCACCTATCTCCTACTCCCTCTCTCTCTAGGTAACTAGATACAACAAAAGCTAAACAAAAATCTTGGAAGACCGAAAGCTTCCAATTCACCATTGGTTCAACCATTAATATGAAGTAACATGATAATGATCAAAATTCACATTGATTCGATCTTTGGTTATAGTTGTAGACAACATCAAAAATCAGTACAAGCTATTTAGATCCAAGAGGACTAGCGAGGGAACTCCCAAAAATGTTTACCGAATGTAATTGGTTGCAAGCCATCACTATATAGTCATCCTAACTCCATCCTCCTTCCTAATATCAGAGAGAATGAACTCCTTCATCTGCTCTTCTTTAGAAGATTTAGCGGCCTAGAAGCATCTCATGGACAATAGGGGGAGGTGGTGTATATCCCCATACCTCCATGAGCTCTTCCAGTCAGAGTTAAAAACCCAGGGAGTAGGTCTGCATATAATGCCACTTCTATCCTCAAAAAACACTAGTAGAGATTCTTGATGATCAAATCTCATCAAGAAGTCCAATTGGCATAAAATTTGATATGTCAAAGAAGTCCAACTTTGATTTCTTCATGATGTTTGAGACCTAGAACTAGGGATTCACCTTCACAACCATCCCACTCTCAAGAATGTTTTATCAACCACATGATCTCTTTCACAAAGCCTTTCTGTCTCAATTGAAGAAGACTTGTTTGGTTTTATGTGAGACCATGAACCTAGATTTACCCTAATCTTCCTCTAATCACAATTAGTTGTCATAATTGTGTGCTTGATTAGTATTTGATAAAAAATGATTAAGAGATATCTCTTTTTGATTTGATTTGCACTTTGGTTGCCCTAATTTTAAGTTTCTTTTCAAGTTGTGGACTTAATTGCAAACTCAACAAAGCATGGGGATTTGATTTCAAATTATGTGAAAAATATTTAAAAAGGTGTTCTCGTTCATAAAAATACTCATTTGAGACTTGAAGTTAATTGGTTAATAGATTATGCTAATCCAACTACATTTGGACAATGTTTGTCTTGATATTGCAATTTTATGAACATTTATGGACTAATGTGTAATTCCACCATAATTGAAAATATAAATTTTACATTGAACAGAATTTATCTTAGAGAATATATTCTTTCATATTTTTCTTAGTTTTTTGTGCTAGGATTCGTGAAGGCGGAAAGCGCAGTGAATTTTTCTTCTTCTTCACATATCCTACTAGCAGATCTCGTCAACAACAACATATTTAGAAAATGGCTGAGTGAAGTATACCTTGTTGTGGAGCAAGTACAATGAAGTCCCTTTCACATAGTGTTGTGTGTCGCTTGTTACATGTACATATAGTCCTCGTTGACGTCTCTACGTAGTCCACATAGATGTACTAGAACTCCTCGTCGTGCTGCCTGGGCTAGCGGGAAGGAGCGGTCGTTCACTTGACGATGTGCTAGTGTCGTGGTTGCTATCCTTCTCTCTCTCAGGGTTCACATACAAGAATGTGCATCTAAAATTCGACCGTAATGCCTCTATAAATAGGAGAGGAAAGGAAGCAAGCTTTCTCAAAAACCTCAGGATATAAAAAAACTACAACTAGATTTAAAATGGCCCGCTTGTGGACTGTTAAAAAGATGATTAGAATATTTTGGAATGAATTAATTAACCAATTAATCATATTAATTGATTAATTAATTTTTCATCATCCGACTCTAGTCAATCGTTTGGGATTAACTGACTGACTTAACAATTTAAATCTAATAAATTTGATTAAACATTTTAACCAATTAACTTATATTATATCCAATATTATTCTAGTAAATTACTTGAATGTTATAGTAATAAATTTGAATTCAAACATTTCCAATCATGTTCACAATTATACTAGTATTCCAATACTCCTATGCATATTGCCCTATAGACTTCAAATTACAGTGACAATGATATTCATAATCAAATTATGATTTCACAAGCAATGATTGGTATCTAGTAAGACTTCATTCCTACCCAAGTAATTGTAGAATTTAAAGAACAACTCAACCTAGTATTGTGATCAGTGTTATAGGGATTTCATAATCCCTTTGTCTCTAATATCCAGATTAAATTTGAGGCATGGAAATATCATCCTCTTAATGTTCAATCTTTGTTCCTTGATCTAGAGTAGATTATTGAGAAACACATGAGCTCAATATCATATATTGACTCACATGAGCATGGACATACATTTCATAGTATCACTCATCAAGTGGCCATGATATCACTCCAATGGGTGGGACAAATTCTATTTACATCACTCACAATAATCCGCATGTGTGATAATGCACCTAAGCACTACCTGTATAGCAACCCTTTTCAAGGTCACACTGAGTAGTGTTAAAACACATTGAACAACATGCAATGATTGTTGTGATTTCATGTCTAAGGACAAAAATCACCACTGTCACACTAAGATGTGATTTAAAATGCCATCATTGACTTCAATGTATCACACTCAAGGTGGTATGTCTAGTACACTTGTTAATAACAAGTACCTATGTGTTTGATTTGATATCCAGTATCATAACTAATGAGATATAGTCATTAATCAACACACATACTAGTCTTGATGTATTACTATTGTCCTAATATCCACAATAATATCCAAATAGGGACTAAGACAAGAACGAATACTCTTAACATATACATGATCTCATATTTAGGTCCTCAATGTGAACTCACATGTCATTGAGTCATACATTCCAAGGACATTATTATATTGATTCATTATCCCATATTGAAAAAAGCATAATAACTAGAATTTCCTTTGTTAATAATAAACCAATTACAAGATGAGCCATTACAATTATCATATGATTTTCTCTCAGGGCATATCACCAACATGTTGAACTTTAGATGCTTTTGAACTTAGATTTGCATAAGGTTTCTTTCATTGATTTCTAGCTTTGATCTTAATCTAGTGGGTGTATATATGAGGAAGCTTGATAGATACATCCATAGGCTTTGTTAGATTCACAGGTATACATCGTCAACAAACCCTTTGTTTAGTAGGAGTTTCTACAAGTTGGGTCTCACAAGCCTTGGGCCCAATTGTCTCTATACCTTGAACTAGTTCTCCCCTCAATATCCTTTTAAGTTAAAGGGGTTGTTTGGTCTCTTAACTCTTTCCCTTGCTTATAACCAACGATACATGACCATATAGCCTTATTTAAAAGTCAAGGGATCTGTTGGAATGAAGGGGAGGAACTCTTGACATGTATATCCATGCATGGAGGGTGATAGCTTAGATTAAGTACTTGAATGTCAATGCATGTTAAAGATCCAGCTACTCCATGGTCTTTACAAGATTTCCGACCTTTCCTCTTGCAAGAAAATGCAAGATCCTCTATATCAATCTATTTTTACTCATGTTCTTCACATTTCCCCTCCTTTTATTGAAATCCAATGATTTTCATGGTGAAAACATGTTCATCTCTCTAAAGCACTTTTTTCTCTTCCTTTTTACCCTAAAAACCTTGACCTAGCTTGGGAGACATCTTGGAGGTTGAATGGTGATCTTGGGTGTGTAAAGGAGGTATCTAGAGGTTTTCTTTCTATTCTTTATTTTTATCACCAACCCAGGTGAGTGATATGACAACTAATACCTTCTTTTGCCTACATGTGCACATAAACTTCTAGCTTTGCCCTAAAATGCTTAAATCTTGCTCTATGTATCTAAAAGATAGATTTTATGAGCTGTGTTGCCTTTATGTGAACTTAAAATGAATCGGGATTCTATTCTCTATCCTATATAGGACTTTCTTGGTGATAAATATAGGTTTCCCAAATGCCTTATGACATGAAATTCGAAATTTATGCTTTAATGTCCTAGAAATTGTAGTTTTGAAACATTTTGATGTCATATTGATGATGAATGAATTACACATCATCCCTTAATATTTGTGTGATGATACAAAAACTTTATAAAAATAATTTCTCTAACTGTTATGCTGCTAAAATTAAATTTGTCTAAAATCACATGTATAAAGGTGGCTCATACATGCCCTAGTTTGGTCCTTATACACCCCAAAACTTGAACCAGGCATAACTTTCACATATATTGGATAATTAAGCTGAAATTTTGGAAGTAATAGTTTTTATTCATGATAAGGCTATGTATGAAATTTCATGAGGTTATGATTATCCTACAAGTAATTTTACACATTTTACTCTTAATGGTCTTTTAGGACTTAAATGTGCACAAATCTTGTAACTAGCATAACTTTCACATACATTAGGTATCTCCCTTGAAATTTGAGGCTCTGTTTGGTGTTTGTCTTATTAATATATGAGATAATTTTATGTCTTTTTTTATAATCCTAAAGGAACTTATCCCTATTTTATTATTTAAGGTGTTTTAGCCTTTTTGTACCCTAACTTGGTGTTTTGGTCCTTTTATGGCCAAGAATGGTTAAGTATAAGATTTTGAGTTGTTAATTAACATAAAGTGATAACGAATCCATGTTAATAACTATAAATTTTGTATAATTTTTTTTCTAAAGTAGAGGCAATAAACGATGTACATTGTATGGGGATTTACATATCATACATGAAATTCATATAATTTATGGAAATCTTAATGAGAAAGATGTCACCTATTGAGATATATCACTTTATAAGAGTAACATATATCCCTATATTCTCTTACCTTCCTATAATCTTATTTAATCAACTAAGTGTGACATAAAATTTGGCATCCTATGATGAACTTGGGATATGGGATATATAGGCATGTGTGAAGCTTTTGCCTTCATGGCAATGATACTATCATTTGAATGATAGTGGGTTCCAAGGTTTAATGTTAAACTTAATACTTGGAAATAAATGAACTATAATATAATGGAAGGGATTTTGACACTTAATATGTAGAGTGTTTTTGGTCATGTGTGTTTGATACACTTTCTATTGTAATAAAATAAGATATGTCCTACTATGATCAAGTGGTCTCAAGAAGTTATATGGCATTAATGATTGTTTTACGATTATGATAACTAAATAATCCCTTAACAAGACATGAAGTGATGATATATTGACTTGAATTCAATATTCTTGGAAACAATACCATATGATAGTCTTTCATGACAATCCATAACCTTTTTCATAATCCACCTTTTTTTCTAAATAGTGATTATGATAATTTCTACATATGGGGTAATAGTCTACCTTTTATGATACTATATGTTCATTGGAAATGAAATATTGGTAGGATAAATATCCCATATTGTGCCTTGTTTAAATTTGATGTGCCATGATTTAAAATGATGGGTCTTGTTGTTCCCTAATTTGATGAATTGGGTCTTGGTATGGTCCATATGATTGTTGGTACCCTAATTTGATTGGTTTGGTATATGATGAACATATTTTACATTTTTAGGGATTATAGACTTGATAAGTGTTGCAATTACATCTCAATCTCTTGTTTGTAACTTGTTGGATGCAATTAAAATATAAGTATTTGGCTTAATTAATTAACTGTAACCCTAATCATGTAGTGCCCTAAGTCTGTAGACCTATTTTCCTAGGTTGGTGGGGGAAATAGTGAAATATGTATCCTTGTAGCAACCTGAGGGTTGTGTGAAGGCACTTAGAGTCGTATACTATTGACTATATGTAGGTGCATGGACTACACATCTCTGTCATCTTGATTCCAAGATTGTATGAGTATGGTCCAGGCCGTAGCTTTGGTATATGTGATATGTGATATGTGACAAGTGATATGTGAAAAGTAATATATGATATATGATTGATATGGGTTTCATACCCTTCTGATAGGTGTTGTGGCCTGTGTACCCAGGATGAAACTGGTTGTTTTAGACTTGCTTTTGAGCTCTTCACTAGTAGTTTGGTCTTTGTGCCACTACTTTTCTTAGACTTGCTCCAACGGAGGTGTGAAAGATCTTTATGATTAAAAAATCCCAAGATCTTATACGGGGCTGATTGTGACTTCACAGTGGTCAAGTGGTAGTTTGAGTGGTATGTCTCAAACTACCTAGGGCATAAAAAATATGTAACCAACCATATAGTATATTTGTCTACATTCATCTGGAGAATAACATGGATGCACATTTGTATGTGTTATTGTTAAATCTTTCATTCTTTGCAAGTAATAAGGATTCATAATCTATCCTTATATATGTATCTTCTCTATTGTATGCTCAACATAGTAATTATTTCTTTTTGTACTACCCACAATGTTAAATATAATTATAAACCTTGATCCTACTTTCAAGCATAAAAAGTTATTAGTTGTTATATCATATCTCTGGTACTTGGGATCTCACCCATGGGGTTGTCCACATCTTTTAGGCATGATGGTGCAGTGGAAAGGAACTGTTGATAAATACATAACAAGATAAAATATAGTTTAATCTAGAGTGCCTATGTACTCTCTCTTTCCTGAGTGATGGGTGGGAAGTATACGATATACCTGATAGGTTGTTTTATTAGGTAGTTCCCTTGTGTTTACAAGTTGTAACTAAATTCTGACATATTATATTGTTATAGTTCCATGAATATGTATCATTTTGTAACCCTTTTTATCAAATATGTAAAGAGAAATTTCATTTGTTCTCTATCAAGTTTAAATGTAAAATAGTTCACATGTGCAGTAGTTGACTTTTATATGTTGTTTTGTGAGGTTTTTGAGACATCTATTATAATTTGATCTCTATCTGGGTTGCTATATTTTGATTTTTCAACTCAATTTTGATGGTTGCCTAGTTTTAGTTTGGGTTTTGTTGAAGGATTTGTCCTAGTGATCAATTAGGGTTTGATTAGTGGGATGGGTCCTTACATTTTCCTTCTTCCTCTCCCTATTTGTCCATTACTATATTTTGTGTCCACCTCTAGTGGCTCTACTAATCTCTGAGAAAATTAGAATGGCTTGCTAAGTTTGGTCAGACGTGTTAGGGAGGATCATGTCCTAAGTTTCAGTGGTGTGACCAAAGTGTGATAGTTAACTATATAGTTGACCTCCAAGGCTACAAAATCCATTGTATTCCAAGGGGAAATAATCCCTAATTAAATTGTTCCCTAAGCATATGATACCACCTCTCACAAGGGTATTAGAGTCTTTCCACAACGAGTTACAAAATGTTGCACACTATATACTACCAAGATTTACATAGTACACATTGAAAGTCTTTATTGGAAGTACATGAAAATCATAGTAATTAATGTATCCATTATGAAAAAACCACATATGGTTTTAATCAGAAAATTCCATTTGAAATGTGAAAAATAGTTCAGAGCCTATGATAACCCTTCTTCAAAAGATATCTTAAAACCTAAATTACGATAGTTTTGAGTGAAGATAATAGTATATAGGAATGCAATTTTGATAATGTTCTATATTAATTTATATGCTATTGTTGAATTACAAACTTATATGATAGTGATGCAATAATTGAAGACACCCTAATGCGAGCACTCAATTTATGAAACTTAAGACCTATATAACCAAGTACTGGAATAATGGAAACGGATAGTTTTTGTAATGATGATCATTCTCAAATCATTTTCTAATTATTATAATTCCATGGGTTTATCAATAATTGGATTCTAAGTTCTTAACTCCCAATATGAGACTTGGACTCACAAAGTCTTGACTCTAGGTTCAAATTTGAACCCCAAAACCATGTAGATACCCTATTTTCATGATGATCTCAAAATCCTAACACATAATTGTATTGTATATGTCTCAAGAAACCTAATCCCTAGTAGAAGTTTAAAGCTTTGTGACAATCTTCATTGACAACACACATAAGTACTCATCTTGATATGTGTTTGGGCCGATTCGGGCTTGGTGGATGTATATGTTTCCTATTTGAATATAATACTTTGTCAGGTAAAAAACTACATATTTGATTAATTTTAAAATATCGATATATTGTGTGGCTACTCTATTACATATGTTTTTTCCAAATATTTATAACATGTTAACTAATTTTGACACCAAAAACATAAAATTAAGTAACTCATGTCATATGCACTCATAAGGTATTGTCCGAAGCCTACTCCTACCTTGTTAGAGAAAATGTTCCCATATATTGAATGTGAAAACCCTAGCACGACTCTAGAAATCTACTAAATGTCCCATCACATGCTTAGGTAGATATACTAGAAATTTGAGATGCTAAGACTGGCTAAATATGATAATAGATAAGAAACATTACATAGATATAAAATGTGAGATTGATTTTCTAATCCCATGATGGACACACCTAAGGAACTTGTGCTATATCACCTAGTGATTCCACTACCAGAATGCACACAAATAAAAGTAAAAGGTCACGACTTAAGATTTTTGGAAAATTTGATATATTTTGAAAATATGAACTTTTTTATTTCCATTACCAAGAAGTACTATATTTATAATAGCAATGACTATTCGTGGCACACCATGTACTTAATACACTTTTGCTTACTACATTTGAATTAACATTTTTAGGTAACATGTGAAGATGGTGGTGGATATGCATGAAAGCTATTCAAAGGAGAATAATGCAAGAAATGGATAAGTTAAATTTAGAATTTCTTAAATTATTTAGATGTTTCATATTTATGTCATGAATTTTTGTAACCATTTTAGATGTCCATTTTTCTATCTATCTATTAAGTATTTTATAAACCTTTCATTTAGTGAAACAATAATCACTTTTTTTTCATACCTTTTTGTTTGGTCATGATCTCTTAATTTTAAGTGGGTTAGAGGGAAGCATGCATGTGTGGATATTACATGGAATAACCACTAGTGGGATTGAGGGGTGGAGCCTTTACTGTTGGACATGCTGCCCTAAAAGATACCTCTGTCAAAGTGGTCAATAATGAGAAAGTAAGACATTCTTCATGCTTTTATACCTTTCGGGTTTGATCTTCTTAGTTCTTAGCACTAGAAGTTGTGGGCTTAGCAAATGGGCCAAAATGGTTATGCGTAGTAATTTTGTGATTTCTAGACATTACGTTCTAGAGCATTAGTTTTGTCAACTAGAAAGGAATGGAGCCACAACTTGTTTCCCATATTACTTATACCTTTATGTAATAATTTCATTATTCTACTTTGACTAAAAATATTAGTTTTATTATATTATTAATGAAACAAAACTTCACAACCTGTATGTTTATATTGGGGTTGAATATTATTTGGGCTAAAAAGTTACCATATAGTTCATCTTAGCATAAGTTATAGAGGTTGGGGTTGTCATATTCTGTATCAAAGCATGATCCACATATATTGATCAGAACAACATTATACTCTACTAGAGATAGGTAGAAACTAGATGAACTAAGTTAGGATTTCTTATGGTTGAGTTTTATAGGAAAGCCGATTTTCATGATTTTTGGCACTCACCCTATGTAGTGGTAAATGTGGTTTCTTGATACTAAGACCAACCTAGCTAATGCTCAAAAGAGCCTCAGTTCTGAACTACCTAAGAAATGGGACACCTAACACATGACCCCATCTTTGAACCATATTTTTTCATCTATATAAACTTAGGGTTTTAAGACTCCTATCGTATCTTGGTATTTCAGCTTACTCCTCTTCTTTATGTTAGGGTTAGGCGGTTTCTTCCACTCATTACAAAAAGCAACAATGAATGAAAAGGATGAATTTTTTTTGTAGAAATATGATATTTTTGAATAAACCCTAATATGTTTCAGATTTCTTGATAAATGGACCTTATCATAATGAAAACCTAGAAACTACGAGGAATCCAGATTCCAAGTGAGATATATAATTCAAGAAAATCTTCTGTATCCTATGTAATTAAGAGTTTGATATTTGGAGAAGTGATTTGGAAAGATATGTGTAGATCTAAGTATTCAATGCCACAAATTTTATATATGATCTTTTAATCATAAAAAATGAAATAAAAAATGAGTTTTTGAGTTATATATTTAAGAATTTTTTTATAACGCTATGATATAAAATTTTCGTTTTATGTGATACAAATGAGCTCTTTGTACTACCTAGTCGATATATATATATATGCAAGGAACACTATAATGACAAGACATTATATCCCTATTTTATGAAAATAATGTGGGTAAATAATGCTATTATGAATAAAAGTTGATATATAACATATAAGACTACTTGGATATCTATATCCATAGTAGAGCCTTGGTTCACTCTAGGGTCTACTTGGCAAAGTATAAAGGTATGCCTTCATATATGTGATACCTTAGGGTCAATAATAATTCATTCCTCAAGTACCTAATACACCTATAAGGACCCTAAGCTACTGACTAAGGACCAATGATACATATAGGAATGTAATATGAAAAATGGTAAGACTTATAATACAACTATATAATTTGACACATGATATAGAACAAGTGTCGAATTAGTAAACTTTAAACATAAATTGGTAAATAAAATAAGATAAACCCAATTCCTTGACTTTATCATGTCTTACCTTGAGTAAGTAGAGATTTTCAATCTCAAACTTAACTCATGAGAATAAAATGACAACCAAGTTCTAAAAGAGGGGTTGTCTACATATAACTTGGAAATTTTGAGAAATATAATCAATTATGGATTATAGTGCATGACTTCAGTTGGTCTAGAAAGCTTAGCCATCTATTACGAGTCACTCAAGTAAGCTTTAACTGTATGTATACATGCTAGATTTAACTTTGAAATCATGATCTTGGGATGAGTAAAATCCTAAGTTCATAGGTTTCATGACCAATAAAATAGATGGTGACCTCAACCCTTTAGGAAATTTTATGAATAGGTAGGCTGATTATAACTCCATGCTTATCTATTATTTCACTATGCTAATGTGAAAACAATCACCATTATGATGAATTAAACATTGTAATGTACACACACTACATTGGCGATGACTACATAAATAGGAATAATGCAATGAACAATGATGTGGATTCATGGTTAGAGTTATCTAGTTAAAGTCTTAGATTGAGCATATAAGATAAATTTGATGCTGATATGGATAAAATATAGTGAAGATGGGGTATGCACACCCAAAATTATTCTTTAGAACTTAGGAGGACTAGGATCCTGATATGGTGTAGAACATGTGGAGTTGCATTGCTGAATTAATTGGCATTAAGCTTGACCTTTTCCAAGTATTGGTTAAATTTCTTATTGTAAATTACTTTCAGACCAAACTTTATTTTGGGGTTATGATGAATTAGGCCAAATGTATGCAACTTTTAATTTTGTTTGATATATTTTAGGACCTAAATATGAACCACAATCTCTAATTATGCCACAAGCTTCAAAAAACCTTAATTTTCTATTTTGAATTTACCTTTAGGTCCATTAGGGAAATGGTGATTTTGAAAATATTTTCATGATAACACATTTAAGAAAATTATATATTATTGGTAAAGTTCATATAATATTAGGTGAAAAGATGAGATACTAATTATCACTTTTGAAAATTTTGAAAATATTAAAGGAATAAGATATATGTTGTATAGTAATTGATATGGATAATAGAGCCATCTTTTTATTATAAAATATATCCAAACCTAGATAATGATCAAATCTAGATAATAATAATATTTTATAATAAGGTAAAATATTGATATTAAATCATAGATTTTGTTTTGAAATGAAAGTAAGAAAATAAATTCATTGGAATCTAGTCCAGTCAGACTTTGTATCTCGGTAGAACTATGAGCCAATAACATGCCACCACCTAGTTTCAGGGGGGAGGTACCACAATAGTATAGAGTCATTTACTCTTTGTCTCCCTATCTTTGAGCATTGAGATATAGAAAAAATTTACCCCTAAAACTTGTGAGGCTCGGGGATATTGGTGCATAATTTTAACATTATTTAAAAGTAATAACATGATCTTGTCCAAATCTTGCATTGGCTGATTGCATGGTTCTACTTGTAGATGACATTAGAAGCCATTGAGGCTATTTTGAGACAGGAATACTAATGAGGGAAACCCCAAAAGTTCCTTGATATCAATTGGCTGCAAGTCCCCACCAAAGTAAACTCTTAACTCCATCCTCCTTTTCACATGAGAGCACAAATTTGTGTCTCTATCCAATTGTGGCTACCCTACATTGAAATTGATGTCTTGTGACAACTTTTATGATGTATATATTTTTCTCACACCATATCATGTGGTATAATGATATCATTAGATAAATGTAACTACCATATAATTTATACGTGGGGTTCCTTGAGGTGAAATTTAACATGGTGGTTGATTCATTATGAATTGTTGTATTTGGTATATAAAATGATGATTTTTAAGCCATAACCATTGCATTAAGGTTAATATAAATTCCCATAAACATCTTCTTTCTTCTTCCCTAGATTTATGTCTCATGCCTAAATTTTGGCTCTCATGACTAACAACCTAACTTCTATCATGCAGGATCCTGTCCAGATGGGTAGGGCTGTCAATGGGTAAGGGTAAACCCATTTACCCTTTACCTGCCTACTTGTTACCCTCTAACCCGCTACATTAGTGGGTAAAGATAAGGGTAAGCCGTTACCCATACCCTCTAACCCGCTACATGCCAGTATTTATGTATAATATATTAAACATATAGTCATTGTGTTGTTTGAGTGTATGGGATATTTAGTATTAGGTGGCCATCATTTTGTACAATATATGAGTTTCTTATGTAGTCAACCTAGTTGTGTATGGAACACCATTTGGAAGGTCTAAGACACATATATAAAAATAGTCTATATTACATTAAACACTTGTGTGGTGTAAGACAAACATTAACAAGATTTAATATGTACTATACTATTTTATACATATATGAGGTGGCGTGATCTACTTTATGTGTACTTTATTTTTTGGATGCAATAATATTTTAGAGGGAATAAGATATGTATGTTTCCAACGATAACTCTTTGTGACATATTGTCATTCAATATCATTTTAATGTAGCAATCTTTATCTTTTGGGAACAATTTATTTGTTCGCACACTAATGTTAAGGTACTACCATTTGTACTTGCATCCAATACAACACAAATCATTTATATAATATTTGTATAAGATCACTTAGAATCATTTTGGACATTTAAAATCCATTCTTGAGCATCTTGTTATTTCACTCAAATATGTAAATGCATTAGCCATGCTATTTTTGTTAATATTAGCATGAATTTGAAGATACATATGAAATTTCCCGCTTCACTCTTACCCTCCTCATTTACCCTGTGGGAAAGAGGGTAAGGGTAAGGGAAGGGTAATGATATTGTTGGAGTGTGGAATTACCCATACCATTACCCACCACACTTCATGGGTAAGGGTAAGGCCTTACCCTCCCCATACCCTCCCCGTTGACAACCCTATAGACGGGTGGCCAACACTGACCAATGATGTCTTAGACATGGAATACAACATAAGTTGAACTACACATATGATGACATAATCAACAACTAGTATCACCAATTCTAATAGGTTAGAGGACAAAATCTTTGATGAGTATTTGATGAAAACAACAGATCTATAAGAGTCCAAATGCAACTACCTCTCAATGAGTTGGATCATAGTTTCCAATGAGTAATACCAACAGAAGAAGGAGAAGCTCTAGATGTCTAATTTGAAGTAGTACATATTGTTTGTCTCCCTATCCTCATTCCATGTTCACTTGCATCTTTTTTTGGGAATAATTGTATTAATGTGGAAATTTTTATTGCAAGATTATTTAAAATTTTTAGTATAATTTTCTACATACTTACAATGTTATATATATCTAAATATATAAATTTTTATTATGTGCAATATTAGATATCATTTTAAGAATGAAGCATCTTTGTTCAAATACCTTGATTTTGTCTATTTAGGAGGTTAAAAAACTCAATCGACATTGTGCCATCTATATTACATTTTGGATCACGTTTTGTAATTTTATAGCCCTAGTAAAAAATTAGGCAATCAAAATCTATCTTTCATGGCCTATTGAATTTGGTCAAGGGATTCATTGAATTTTTATGTGACTCAGGATGCCCTTCCAAGGTGTACTCATAGTAATAAATCATGTATAGTCCCTGGTATAGGGCTATTGTTGAACACTTAGTCTCACTTAGTAAGTGATTGTAAGGCATGTGCTACAGTTCCAACAAAATTTGATAGGAGGCCCCTTCTATCCCATGGTACATGTGTGAGTGAGTACACTCTTGTACATCATTCTGCTTGAATAATTGTACAGATATATTTCCAAAGTTTCCTTATAACCACGACATAAAACATATGTCACTATTTAGACCACTATTCAAGAATGGGATAGGTGGTGCACATTTAACAATATTAGACATTCCTCACCCTATTTACATTACCCTATTTTTCTTGTAAATATTTTGGGTGTAGGCTCTAACATAATCTATATGATAATAATATAATTAATTGTTTTTAAATTGATTGAATTTAGTTTTCAATTGTGAATTGCAACATCGTAGTTTACAACTTTATAGATGAGCATAAGAAGGGCCCCAGTGGTTAGTTTCACCATATATGTAGAGATTGTGGTGGAAATATGAAAGTGGATAATGTTGATGAACTTAAAAGACATATCATGTGTAATGATATCGTAAGAAACTATACAATCATATTGGAAATGGGATAAACACAAGGTGAAATTGGTTGAATATTAATCTATGCTCATGTTTGAAGTAGGTAATAATTATTTGAGTGAAAGTGTTCTTGATGTGGTTGAGGATATTATAGATCATCTTGAGGAGAACTTTACTAAGGTGCCCCAAGAATTTCGTATCATGATACATTATGTTGAGAAACCCTTCTATGAGCATTGCCCTAAATACATGAGATTGAGTGCAATATTAAAAGTTTATACTTTAAAAGTGAGTAATATGCAGGGTGAAAAATATTTCATATCTCTGTTGTTTCTATTGAGGACATGCTTCTAAATTGTAATTATATTCCATTATTGACATAGAAATCCAAGAAGATAGTGTGCAAAATGGTATAGAGGGTAATAAGGTTAGTGCTTTCCCTAATGATTGTGTTTTATTTTGAAATGAATATAGAAAAGTACTAGAGTATCAAAAGTATGGGATGTTTGCTACTATTTGCAATGCGCCTTATATTTATGATTTATTTGACTTACAACCCCACAAGTATTTAGTATTGAAGTAGTACAAGTTTATCCAAAGGGACCTAATATTTTCTAGGTGTGAGAAGCCTTGCTTTTGACAATCTAGATTGGTCTAAAGGGTACATCTAGCTTGCATGAAGTTAAAAGAAAAATTGAATAATTGAGCAAAAAGTGAATTCAACTTTGAATCAAAGATTTTAATAAGGCCAGGGAAAGTATACTAGACTCATACATGTGACCCATCTTAACCTATATATATTCTTAATTATCATAATTTATTTGTCTAATTAATATAACTTAATGCATGAATTATTTTTGAGATAAGTTTATTAAGTAGGATATATGTTCTAAAGAAAACTACACTTTATTTGCCCTAATTTCAGTTTCATTATAGGTTATGGACTAAATTTATATATCAACCATAATATGAGGCTTATATTCCAAATTGTGTGCAATGTATGAAAACCCGTGTTCTCCTTCGTTTCATGCTTGATTTAGCTATGAGATCAATTGTTTAACAAATAACTTTAATTTGTCTTCAATTCACCCTGATTGCCTTAATATGGAGAATGCACCATAATCTAGGACCAATTGCAATATGAGCTCAAATAATACGAGTCCATGTTCTTTTTCATATACATGCTTTCTTTGATAGCCTTTGGATGATTTTTAACTAGGTTTGGATGATGTTTAACCTTTGGTTTCTAACCTAGTATAGATGATTGAAGTTGCTTTGGTTCAATCATGAGGGTCGATAGCTAGGGGCATTCCCACTGTTGATAGCTAAGCTGTTGAAGGTGCTATAAGTAGCTAGCTATCGAGCTCCCTCATGGGTTGACCCTCAATAGGTTTGAACTTGTGTGAGGTTCAATAGGTTATCTTGAGTGTGGAACTTGATATGTTGGTGAAAAAACTCAAATAGCCCCACAAAAGATGACCCTCAATAGGTTTAGTATTTTACAAGACACTTTATAGGGATAGTCTCAAGATTTTCCCTAACCTTCCGATATATTTTCCCTTTATACCCCTCAATAGCTTGGCATAAGTGAGACTAGCTTGAAATTTTATCCCTACTCCCTATATGTACCCATTGATCTATGAACTCATTGGCTATCTACATACCTATTGGAAATATGGAGGAGATTCTCTAGACCCTTAACACCTTTTCTTGAAGGTGGGTAGCTTTGATCTAGTGTATGTATACTTGTATGTTGTTGATTCAAGGTTCCTTGGTAATTTCTAGCATTTATAACTTCTTCCCAACTATTTTCCACATATATTCAACCTCGTATGTTCTTTTTTATTTATATTTCCCTCTAATATTATACCTTGGACTGAGATCTATGGGTTTCCATGGTGGAAACTTTATCATTATATAGGGCACCTATTCTCTCTCTCCGCTATAACTTGCTTGGCCTAGCTTTAAGGTCATCTTGGAGTTTGGGTGGATGTTTTGGATGTGGATAGGAGTCTTTCTCATATAGATCTTGTATGTGCAAGTCCCCATCACCTTCTAAGATACATATATTTCTATCATCGTTTTCCTACTTGATACATGCAACACTAATCTTGCCCTACTATTGCCTATATGCCTAAAAGACGATCTTTTGATGGGTTGTTTAGATACAATTTGATATGGATATTAACTTTCATGCTTTCAATAATCTTATAATGGAGATTCATGATAGTATTTATATGACCTATTATATGCATAACGACATGATATTTGAATTGCACAAACCTTTACCCTAAAAATGGTCCTTTTATGGCTTCTTGCTATCACACTGATAAAAATGAAATATGAAACTCTTCACACTATTTGAATGTGTTTATAAGATGGGATGAATGTTGTTTATAACTAATATTCTGCTGGAATTTTGTTGAACTTGGAACTAAATCCTACAAGTAGAGTTCTTAAAATGGCTCTTCTCTACCTTTTTATATTCATAACAGACGAAAAGAAAACCTATAATGTTCCTTACTATTTGTACATGGTTATATGATGATTACAATATGTTTTCTTAACTAAATTTGTTATAAATTTGTTGAAATTAGATTCATTACCTATAAATGACTCATATATGCTTAAAATGCCCTTTTTGTGCATACTTTTTCATCTAGTGCAACTTTCACATACTTGTGAATTTCAATATGAAATTTTGCATGGTGTTTTGAAATTCCCACATGAAGGGAAAGATTTGTTGCACGTGTAGGTGGAGTTTCTATCCGTATTTGACTTTCATATGGGCTAATATTTTGATGTGGGGTCTTGGTATGGGCAATGGTGGTAAGTTGGACTTGATGTACCCTAATATGATGATTTGGGCTTTGTTATAGCTAATGATGGTAATTTAGACCCTATGTGGTCACATATGATGAGTTGGACTTTCAAGTGCCCTAAAATGATGAATTGGGCCTTGGTATGACCAGAGATGGTAATGATACTGTGATTTGGGTAACTTGATATTTGTACTGATACTTTTTATATCTTCTAGTGTTGTTGCATTGGATTAATGTAATAGTTTCATCTCTATACATTGCTTTTTACTTGATTAATTTAACTTAAATATGAATAATTATCTTGATTAATCAAGTTTAACTTTAAGGCTGTAACAATATATAGGGATTGTGGGAAGGTGTTCAAAGTTGTATACTATTAAGTACATGTGGTGACTAAAGTTTGTTTCCTTTAGCATTTGTGTCATTGGTGATGGAAGCTTGTTTTCGTTAGCACCTATGTTGTGGATGACCAAATCTTATTTAATTTGGAATCTTGGTAGTCAGTGACCGCAACTCATTTCCTATAGCACTTATGTCAAGGTGACCAAATTTTGTTTGGCTTGGCACCTATGTCTTTGATGATTTAAGCTTGTTTCGTTGGCACCTATGTTGTTGGTGACCGAATCTTGTCTTCTTTGTTACCTATGATGGTTATGGTCAATTAAAGTTGATGTCTCCTATAGAAACCAATAACTCTAGGACCGAATGATAAACAAGTAATTCAATTATGTAGTATACTTATTTAGGGTTTACTTGGTGAAACACAATGCATACTTTCTATTTTTATTCTATACTTGCAAGTAAATCATGGTTACTCTTGTATTGTATCTATTATTGTTCATTACCATGAATATAGCGATTGTTAAATGTTGACTTATCTAGCTTAAATATTCTATTAAATAATATATTAGTAAGCAAAAGATGCTATCTTTTTGTATATCATATCACAGTGACTTGGATCTCCACTTGTGGTTTCCCACATCTTTTAGGTGATCCACAACACAACCAAGGATTTGGTGAACAATAGCCTCTGAAGGTTGGTGATGGTTCTTTAGGGTGTATCCTAGAGTTTTACCTATACTCTCAGGTATGTATAGGGTGGCTTTAATAAAAAATATCTACGACTCATGTTTTTATCTTAGATGCCATGTGTAGTTGTACATGTTGTATTAGATATGACAATTATATCAGTTTGTACAGGTTGTGATAGTGGTCACAAACATCTTAAGAAGTAACATGATGTAAATGCATGTGAATCGGGTCCCTTTGATTAGTGTTTTTTGTTCCTTGCTAGTAATCAGGGTGAGTAGTGGTCAATTCATGTGATTTAGTAATCTCTATCTTGGGTAAATATGTGTCAAAGTTTTGTCTCATTAGAACTTAGGCTTAATGAGTCTACTGGGACATATGGTGTTATGTACATTGGTATGTGTTTTCCATGTCTAACCATCTTCTATGATAGTTTAGATTTGGTTGGTTCACATGAAGAGCATGTTAAGAGTACCTATGTAGTTCTAGGAGGTAGTGAGTGGCCAAGGGTTCCTAAAGGAGGAGTACCCATGATGGGGCTAGAGTAGTCCATGAGACCTTCCTTGGACCCTGCAACACAAACCGATTCAGACTTTATGAGTTTCCTTCTACAATTAAGTCTATGATAACTTACCTAGAGGATAAAGTACTAGTACCCTCACCTAGGGTACCTGCACTACATGTTGAATCATCATAGGGTCTTGGAAAGATGTTTGGGTGGTTAATGAGTGTTGGTTACATGGAGTATGTTGAAGCAGTAGATCTAACATGTGTAGATATATGGTATCTAAAGTTGTAAAAGGTTCTTAGGCTCTTTGATAAAATGGAAGATGATAAGATCAAGAATGTGGTCCACCTGCTAAAGTGTACAACTGACCATTGGTAGGCCATTGAGGAGGAAAAGAGGCTTAATGATGTGATCATGTGGGTTGGGTTCAAGAGGGAGTTTGAGAGCCATTACTTCCATCACTCATATTTAGATGATAAGATGTCACCATTTTTGAGGTTTCATAAGAATATGTTGTCTCTAAAAGAGTATGAGGTACAATTTATGGAGTTCTTGAGGTTTGATAATCATCTTGTAGCTACAGAGAGGTAGAGAATCAAGAGGTTTATCAAATATTTAAATGCCATGTTCACACATTTGGCTTCCACTTTGGAGTCGTGTGAGTACTATTCTAACCTTTTTGGAGGTAGTCTATAAGATATAAAAGACAACAATGAATCTTCATGACACTTATTTCAAGAAAATGTATGCTTAGTCTCATAGGTAGCAATCTAGTAGTGATAAGAAATAGAGGTTTTTTGTGCCATAGTAGTAGCAATGGTCACAACAATCAACAACAATGAGAAACATCTAAGTCAAGGACACAACTTTAGTCACACTGTTCCCCAAGCAAGGAAAGAGGTCATATATTTTAGTTATCAAGGGTGAATAGTTTGGGATCCATGTCAATGAAAGGGCCGTCTAAGATGCAACATGAAAAAAGGTGTCATACATGCAAAAATCTTCTTTTGGCTCCATGTCATTATGAGATGAGGAAATGTTATAAGTGTGATTAGTTTGGACACATGAGACCATATTTCTACAACTGAACCATGAAGTGACATAGGATTTGAGGTTGAGTCAGTAGGGCTCACAACGACATAGTGAATTGGAGATGTTTTGGCCAAACTTCTTAGATAGGGTCTTCAGGTTCAAGAGGTAGAAGTCAAGGTTGAGAAAGTTCACATGCTATAGCTATATTTTATGCTATAAGTCATATAGAGGGAGTTGTTGACCGTTATACATATGGAATTTCATTCTAAATTGCTTTCACCTTTTATTTATCCATTTTTCTTGACTCAGGTTGTGGAAGAATCCACATGGAAGTTAGAGGATGTGATGTGTGCATTGTGTTCACCTTTATTTTCATAAGATTAAATAATAAGTAATGAACATGACATAATCATAATGTGTCCTATGTAAACTAAATATTTGGATGCTCTAGTCAGGTAACAAGGTATTGGGAGAAAGTTAGTGTGAAAATGCCTAGTTGTTCTCCTTATAAGTACTTTGACCAAGTAGTAAATTGGGACACATACCTATAGAATATAAAGATAAAAATTAATAATAATGAAACATTAAATTTTATGAGGTAACTTAAATCACACCTAAGAATAATAGATAGGGATATGCATTACCTGTTGTTTCTCTCTACCTTAGCTATGAATTTTGGGGGTGAAATCCTTGTTAGGGGTTTATGGTTGTAAGACCCTAACCCAACTTAAACTATAAACAAACTTAATTATCAGAAGTGGATGTTTAACCACCTTAGTGGGATTCTTTATTTAGTTTTGAAATCAATTAATTAAGTAGGATCTTCAAATTGAAGCAAATTTCAATTTATTTGCCGTAATTTTGTTATCCTACTAGGTTTTGTACTAAATTGCAAATACACCATGATATAAGGGTTGGATTGAAAATTGTTTGAAATGTATCTAAACTTATTTTAAACTTCATTTGATGATTTATTACCCATGAGATCAATTGGTTAAGAGATACTTTAATTTGGATTCAATTACACCTCTTGTCTTGATATCACAAATTTATGTACATTATGGATTAAATTGCAAATTCACCACAAATGAGGACCTAATTGCAAATTGACTTCAAATTATACAAGTATATGATGTTTTAGCATGTCAAAGGTCCAATGAGTGGATATCTATCAAGTCTCCCTGATGGGTTGATCCTAGATTGGTTTGAGCTTGGGTGAGGTGGATAGGTTTGCTTGAGTGTGGACCTTGATAGGACCCTTTACAAGGTTAGAATTGATAGATTTTGCCCTAACACCTCAATAAAATTCCCCTTTCTACCCATAAAAAACTTGGCATAAGTAAGGCTAGCCTGGACTTTTAGCCATAATTTTTATATATACCTGACGACCCTCGACGTATAGACTCATTTTTCTATAGAGGTATGTAATGGATACATGGAGGATTTATAGACCCTCATCACTTTGGGTTGAAGGTCAATAACTTTGATCAAGTACTTGCATGACTTCCATGTTGTTGATTTAAGGTTCCTTGATTGTTTCTATCCCTTGTAGATTATTGCCGACCATCTTCGACAGAAGTTCTACCTTCTTCCCTATGTATTATTTATCTTTTACTCTAATATTCTATTCTGGAACGAGCTCCAGGGATTTACATGAGGGAAGCTTCCTCATCTACCTAATGCACATATTCTCTCTCTCTCTCTCTCTTTTCCCTAGCTTGCTTGACCTCGGCTGGAGGTGTCATCTTGGGGCTTAGATGACTATTTTAGATGTGGATATGAAGCTTTCTCTTAGAGAGCTCTTGTGTCTGAACATTTTTGTGGCAACACATCCCGCTATCACATAGACAACGAGGTGTTATGCGAAAACGTGCAGAAATCACCATAACCACAGATTATCAAAAACATGGGTTAATTAAAACCGATTGCGAAAAGTGGATAAACTGAGAAACTATTACATTTAAGTCCTCATTCTACAAGCAAACATGTTATATAAACACATACCATCCTTGATACGTGTCCACAGCTTAGGGGATCAGCTGTTTCATCACATGAGTTCATCACCTGTTTATATGTACATAAAGGCCCACGTCCGGCTAGTAGCAGGATATACAAAACATCAACAACTATATATTTTGAAACAACATCAAAACACCTCCAAGGACCTGAGAGTACAAGGATGACTCTAAGACTCTACTACAAAACATCCAAAACAACATCATATCCATCTCTTGCCTTCTACTGCTCGCCTTGCTACTCGGCCGCAACTCTGCGACCACCACCACGTCTAGCTCAAACACCTAAAAAGGGTGTAAACCAGCGGGGTGAGACACACAGTCCCAGCGAGAAACATAACTCCCCGCTGAAACTACAAAAAAGAAATCTCAGAAAGATAAAGCAACAACAGCCGATAACTGATAAGGGTATAACAAGAGTAGTTTATAAAGTAAAGCTATTCATACCGTCAAGCTTACCAGATGTACGGAAGGCATATACTCAAGTATTTCTTTATGGAACATGATTAACAAGATAAGATTTATAAGGTCTTACCACATAACCTGAGGAACATATAAGTAACTATGAGATGTAACAAGATTAACTACAAGCAAGGCCTCAGCCAATGTTCCGTGTTTTGCCTTAAGCAATAAATACTATTCGGCCGGATTACATATTCTTATGCCCTGAGGAAGTGAGTCATACCGCTCAAATCCAACCGACGGCTGCGAAACCCCGAGCCGGTGCCATACAAGGTCAATGGAAGAGCCGGACTCCACGACCTCCCACCTCGTGGTCAGTGCATGAGAACCAAAGTAGGACCGTAGTCTCGTGCTTAAGTGGCCTCAGCCACATGGTCAGGCTACCCTCTGCCTAGCCCACCTCGGTACAAGTATCGACGCTAGTGAAACTGAGCCACGGGCCTGTTCATCGTGCTCTGATCCATGAACGCATTCATGCTCCCATATCACATATCCTGAGCCATGGGCATGTTCACCATGCTCTTTACATACTGAGCTATGGGCCTGAATCCGCACTCTAGAGTCTACAACCGAAGTTGCACTCTTACCTCCTCACTTTAGGCTAGGAGAAACCTCGCATACTCAACAATATGTGCTCCAGGTTAACCCATAGGAGAACCCGTTTCACCATCACCAGCTCCTGACGATGATGGATCTATGGCCAGGGCAACTACATGATATATTCCACTATGATTAATTAATATCTTTTATGTGGATTGCAAGATTCAACCAAGTTATATAACATGTAAACTATAATACAATAAACAATATGAAACTCAATAGTATGCCTTCATTGTAGTCAACATCATCCTGATCCATGACAGGGATCCCACATTACATGTTATCACCGGGCCTCTTTCCAATCATCCCGATCCATCTCTGAAATCATCACATTGCCATGGGATCTCAATCCCTTATCACATAGTGCCACTGCCTCTCAAGGCTTACATCATCAACATGGGATATCAATCCCAAGCACTTTAGTTAACTACATCATACAAGTTATCTCATTATCAAGAGTAACCATCACAACTAAGTTAATCAACATATATACCTCATAGTCCTTTACCTGGGTATGCATCTGTATGAGACCTACATGGTTAGTATACCTAATCATCATGAATAACTTAGAAGTTCATATTATCAACATAGTGGTGACATTTATGCTTATATACTTTATCAATCATGCCTCAACTTGAGATCACAGACATTGATCATATTATTAAGCAAAACATCTTACATGTTTACCATTTGCCCAGCATTGTACATAATATCAAAATGATCACATACCTATGTAAAGACTTGTAAGTTACATAAATGAGTTCTACCATAACGATTACCATTAAGTATCTCAAGGGCCACCATCATGACTAAATGTGATACATACACAAGGTTTAGCATAGATGTGGTCTACTATATCATGCACATCCAGGGTTACTATCAAAACCAAACGTGATGCAAGAACAACATATCAGTTTCTATAAGGGGAAGGACCCTCACTAACAATACCCACTACCCTCACCATAGTAGTATCGGGTAGGGCTCATCCTATCATCCAACCACATCAGCCTTATAACGGTCAAGCAACTACCAAGGATACCGGGCAACATCTGTGGTAAAATGCTCAACGTTGTGTCGTGCTCTTCATGCATATTGTGCAACGCTGTGCAGCAAGGTCCGTTGTGCAACTGAGCCCAAGGAGTGTATCATGCAAGGTGTGACGCACACCATATCGTGCAACTCTATCGTGCATCTTGGTGTCGGGAAATGCAGCGTAGTGCTCAGCTATCTAGCCCGAACCTATCAGCCGTCACACAGGGCAGGGGTTAACGCGATGCCCGTCACAGCATCTCAGAGCTAGCCAACACTTTCACGCCTCAAGCCAACTACACTAGGCCATCTCTAAGTCGTGTGTGTGTGTGTGGCAAAGTGCTCAACAAGGTGCATCTCAAACAACCAACAAGGAGCATGTCGTTCAGCCCACCTATCCATGCCCTATCTGTCGTCACAAGTAAGAACTGGGGTGTGACGCCCGTCACAAGGTCAGGGACCAAAGGGTATCGTCTGTCATAGCCACTACACATATCGTCCAAGGTTCTAGGTTAATAGGCGTATCGGGCAACACCTTCCCCAAGATCATAACGGTCAAGAAGTAACTCCACAAGGTCATCATCAATCTCAAGCACAAGGGCACCAAACCCTAATGGATCAAGAGGATGGCTCACCTCTCAACTTAAACGAGATAGGGGTCTTGCACATCTCTTAACACCAATCGGGCAACACAAGGGCAACCCTAGACGAGGTCCACAACTACCACCAAGCTCACCCTTCAAGTCCATGGTGAGAGGAGGGTGTTGCTCAAGCTACTAGAACACAAGCTCACCTCTCAACTTAAACGAGAGAGGAGTGTTGCTCATGATACTAGAACTCAAGCTCACTCCTCAAGACCTAGGAGAGAAGGGAGTATTTCTCACCAAGAAACCCTAGAACACATGGTTCGGCCAACAAGAACGACTTAAGCAAGGAACTAACTAGCAACATATAAGGACATAGAAAAAAAGGTAGTGTAGTTAGGGTTAGGAGTTATGTAACCCACCATAAGAAAGCTCCAAGCTCCAAGCACCACCAAGGAAGAAGGAGACTCCAAGAAGGATCGGCCACCAAGCTTGCAAGAGAAGAGAGTGTGTCGTGCACCAAGGGAGAGGAAGACTAAGGAACTAAAGGGATCCTTAGCAAGGGAAAGGAAACACATATATAGAAGAGGATGGAGGAGAAACCAAGGTAGAGCAAAGCAAGGTGTCGCCCACCTAGGGACACTTGTCCATGTGCAAAAACCACCACTCTAGCATGTCTTAAACACATGTCCAAGGTCATTGCCACATGCAAGCATCAAGCACCAAGTGTCCACTAGTGGTGACACAAACGAGGTCAAAGGTCCATGGGCGACACACCTGGACAATACACCACCACCACCACCACCATGGGCGACACAGCCCTGGGTGACACAAGCACCCTCTTGCCCGACACAAGGTTCAACCAAGCAAAGACAAGGCACCACAAGGCCCAACAAGCTCAACCAGACCCAAAGGAACTCAAGCAACGAGCCCAAACCTTCCTCTCTACTCTAAAGGAAGCAAGGAGAGGGAGGAACACCTCACAAGGTGACAAACTTGCTCACAAACCCTAGACTTGGGTTAATTGCAAGTAGCACCTCCAACTCTCAACAAAGCACAACCAAATCCTAATCACCACTAAAGATGATTAGCAAGCAACTAAGCATCAGGGTTAAGCAAAGCAAACAGGGTAAACCCTAAACAGAGGTCAAGGTCCTTATAAGCTAACCCCCTACAAAGGGATTTCGTCCCCGAAATCCGAAGAGAAAAGTGAGGGATACTTCCTCCTCATCTCTTCCTCAAGCTCCCACGTGGCTTCCTCAATGCCACGATGATGCCAAAGAACCTTCACAAGAGCCAGGTCCTTCCACTTCAACTTCTTAACCCTTCTGTCAAGGATCGCCACATGACCTTCCTCGTAGGTCACATCTTCATCGAGCTCAACTTTAACTGGATGTATCACTATTCCTGAATCTGGATGACTTTTCTTCAACATACTGACATGGAACACTGGATGTAACCTGTGCAACTCTGGCGGCAGCTCTAACTTGTAAGCTACCTTGCCATACGTGCTATGAGTGGGTAAGGCCCCATATATCTAGGTGCTAGCTTACCCTTCCAGAAAAACCTTAGCACACCTTTCCATGGCGAGACTTTAAGATACACTTTGTCTCCTACCTGGAACTCTAAAGATCGTCGGCGATTGTCTGCGTAAGACTTCTGCCTATCCTATGCCACTTTCAATCGTTGCTGTATCACTTTGATCTTTTCTGTTGTCTGCTGCACTAACTCAGGACCCAAAAGCTGATATTCATCAGACTCATACCAACACAAGGGAGATCTGCACTTCCTGCCATACAAAGCCTCATAAGGAACCATGTCAATGCTCCGCTGGTAACTGTTGTTGTAAGAAAACTCTATCAAACTGAGATGTACATCCCAACTGCCTAGGAACTGCAAAACACAAGCTCGAATGTCACGCCCCGATCTCACATTAACCACAAACCACGAGATTAGGACGCGACAGGATGGGATTTACACTTAAGACAACCATTCTTCACTTTTTAAAACATATTAAAGACATTAACAGGGAAATCCGATTTATGCTGTAAAATGAAACTAAACAAACTGCGGAAGCATCTTTATTAAGCTGACTAGCAAGATAAACAGAGTCTACAACATATTACATTGTCCGATATAAAATAAAGCATAACAGATAATTTACATCTTATACACATTCACTCTCTCACTCACACCTTGTCCCAAAGATCGAGGGGAAAGGACTAAGAGACCTCTAACTACTAACTACCTCATAAGCACATATGTTAGCTCAAATAACTTTAATTAGGCTCAAATTATAAAGCTTACCAATAAACTTTGGAACAGGTCATAACAACCTTTTCCCCTTAAAAGAATTTCGTCCCGAAATTCCTAAAAGAGAAAGGAAACGTGTTACTCATTTCTGACTCGTATTCCTACGCATCTCCCTCTAGGTTAAGATTTCTTCACAAAACTATCACTAATGATAAATAAATGAAATCCTACTCACAACGATTTGGACTGTCCGGATTCGTCCGGAGGTGCATCACATGCCAACACCCTACTCTTAGGGTTATCTCATTCACTAATCACATGGCAAATGAAACCCTAAGGATAGGGTGTACGATGAATCAAGTATCTTGATATCAATCTTCATTATAAGATGTGATGATGTTTAACAGTTAAATTGCATGATTTTAATTTTAGTACCAAATTGACATGCATTCTGTTTATTTAAGAATTTTAGTTTGTTTGCATGAATAGTATAATAATTTCTTGGTAATTACCATAAAGTGAGATACTATTATAACAGATCTGGAAAGACAATGTTTTGTGGTTTGATCTGGAATCAGATCAGATGTGTCCTAGGTTAAGGGACCTATGCAGATGGTTGATCAGAGGATCAAGAAACTTACGATTTGTGAGATACCATTAGTGATTTGATCATGTGTTACTAGTTAATTAGCATGATTTTGATGCCTCCAGTTGTAGAGAATCCCTTGCTTGAAAGTTTGCAAGAAAAATCAGTTGAATCGGACCTCTGAGGCGATACTTATACCATTTTTAGTTTCCTTGGACCTATAGTGCAATTTTTCCAAATTAGCCTTTTATTTAACCCTTCATTTTCTCGCTTATCTCCTTCCTTGATTTATTCTGAAGCGGCGCACGCACTGTAGCTGTGCGATTTTTTTCGCGGCAGCAGGAGGCGAATGGCAGGGCGATTAAGGGCGATCTAGGGCTTGGTAGCCCCTTCTCCTGCATCGCCCACCTCTCCCCTTCTTCTTTCTCCTTCCTTCTTCCCCTTTCCTTGTCCTACCCGTGATCCCAACCACCAGCTAGGGCGGCGCCCCTGTAGCTGCGGCCAGCAACATCAGTAGCTGTGCGAAGCAGCAGCTAGTGGTCGCCTTGGGCGTGGCCAGCACCTCAAAACAGTGCCATGGAGTTCGGCCTTAAGGCCCAGGCACAGATTCGCAGCCCTAGCTACGAGCAGCGATCCAACCAACTCCCCCTCTCCTTCTTGTATGTGTGTGGAGCTGCTACTTGCAGCAGGTCCGGCCAGAATCCTTCTTGAGCGCGAGGAGCTGCACCAAGCAGTGCCAACGAGCTCAGCCTAGTGCCTCGAGCATGAATCCGCAGCACCGGCCCCTCCCCTCCTTCTCCTTTCTCGTTTCTTGGATGCCCCAAGCTGTTGGACAGTGCCCAGAGCGGCAACAGCAGCCAGGGATGGATGGGCATCCCCATAGCACCTCAAACGGCAGCCTAAACTCTGACTCTGAGGTCCAAGTACGAGTTGCAGCTCCAATAGTGATCGACACCCAACCAAGACGTTCAATTTCAACCTGTACATGTGAGCATGGTACTGTTGGGAAGCTGCTGCAGATTCAAGTTGGGCAATTCCAAGGTTGAAGACAACCTCTGGACGCATTTCTAGACAGATCTGGGCGATTCGAATTAGGTGAGTAGTAGTTCATTCAGTAATAATTAATTAACTCAATTTAAATGTTGAATTGCCTCTGTATCAGTTAGTATAACTTTTAAACAATGTAGTACATACAATAAAGTATGTTAGTTTCATGGGAACTTGAAATACCTAATATGCTTAGTGAAAATGATGAAATTTCCTGTATTATACTTGCAATGTATTTGCTGATTTAAAAATAGATGTTTAGCATCGAAAGTGGATAAATGATACTGAAACATGTTTAATGATGATAAAGGATATATATTTGCTTCATGTGATATTTATATTGTGCAATATGCATGAAATGTGATATTCCTGTTTAAATGTTTATTTGTTAATCAGTTAATAGACTTAGGTTCCCTAACACCGTAGAACCCCTAAGAGAGATCTGCTTCTTAGAGGGGAAACTCGTGTTGCAACATCATCCTTGCTTGTGTCACGGACAAACGAGGAAAGAGAGGCAGTGTCTAACAACAATCATGCTTGTGTCACGATGGCACTGGGGAAAAGGGGGGTTATCCAACACCATTCGTGCTTGTGTCACGAAGGTAACCCTGTGAGACTCTCCGCCTGTGTGCTCAGGTTTGTCAGGAGGAGTTTGGAGCACACGTGGTTGTGCAGCACACGTGGTTGTGCATTGAGGCCGTGGAGCCTGGGGTCCTGTAGCAGAGTAGGGCTGGCGTCAGACTTAGCATTTCCCGGGTGTGTCGCTAAGTCTTGTACGGTGGGATCGTAGCATGAACTTGTTACAGATCTTCATATGCAGAGTACACTGCATATGATTAGGGCATACTAATAATATGAATAAGTAATCATATAGGATCACAGTAAATTTATATATTTGTTCATTTACCTGAAATACCTGTTGATGCATAGAAATGTGATTATTATCTGTATATCTACTATGTCAATAGAACTGCCCTGTTGAACTGTATATATGTTTATTTTCAGTTTATAAACCTGATGAGTTGTTTAGTGATAGCTAAGTGAAATGCTATTCACTGAGTGAGTAGGCTCATACCTCTACTCAAAACATTTTCAGGTCATCAGTAGCAGGAATTTGAAGGATCCTTTCATCCTAACACTTAATCAGTAAAAGGTATATGTAGTTAGTTTAGTTAGATAGTGGTCTCTTAGTCCTTTCCCCTTGGTCCTTGGGACATGGCATGGGTGAGAGAGAGTATGTATGGCAAATGTGTATAAAGATGTAAATTAACTGTTATGTTTACTTTCTGTTAAACAATGTTACATGTTGTAAACTCTGTTTATGTTCTCTACCCAGTTTAATTGAATTGCTTCCGCAATAGTTATTTATGTTTTAATTTACAACAATAATCCGGATATCATTACGAGGTTTTAAAAAGAAAAAGTTTTCAGTGATTTGTTTATGTGATAATCCCTCCGTCGCACCCTAATCTCATGATTAGTGGTTAGTGTGAGATCGGGGTGTGACATCGAAGGAGATCCTCCAAAGTTTGAATAGTCCTCTCAGACTATCCATCTGTTTGCGGGTGGAAGGCGGTACTGAACCTTAACTGCGTTCCCAATGCTTTGTACAACTGTTCCCAGAAACGACACATGGACTGAGGACCTCTGTCAGAAAATATTGTTGCTGGCACACCATGCAAACATACTATCTCATCCACATATACTCGAGCGAGCTTCTCGACTGTATACATTGTCTTTACTGGTAGGAAATGGGCAGACTTCGTCAATCTGTCCACTATTACCCAAATGGAATCATGATTCTTAGTTGTCCTGGGTAGACCAACTACGAAATCCATGGTTATATGATCCCATTTCCACTGCGGTATTGGCAAGGGTTGCAACGTACCTGCCGGCTTCTGATGTTCATCCTTGACTTACTAACATACCACACATCTAGCCACGAACTCAGCTACATCTTTATTCAAACCGGTCCATCAATACAAGTCCTTCAGACTATGATACATCTTGGTGACACCTGGATGCATATCATACATCGACGTGTGTGCTTCCTCGAGCACTAACTTCCTTAGATCATCAGCAATGGGGGCCACCATCCTATCACGGTAGCAAACTAGTCCATCTTCAGATTCATGGAACCCATCACACTTTTCACTGTCGAACTCTGATATGATCAACTGTACTGCATCATCTGTTTGATGTGCATCTTTGATCTATTGTCTCAACGTCGGCTTGACTTGCATCTGTGCTAAAAGTCCAGCTGGCAAGGAAACTTCCATATGCACATTCATCTTCCGCAAGGAAATAAACATATCCAGTCTATGGCATACCAGGGAACTCAACTGTGCCTTCTTTGAAGGAAAAGAAGAAGACTTTCAGCTAAGCACATTAGCTACCACATTCACTTTACCAGGATGATACTCGATGGTGTAGTCATAATCATTGATTAACTCCATCCATCGACACTGTCGCATGTTTAACTCATGCTGTGAAAAGTTGTACTTCAGATTCTTATGATCCGTAAAGATCTGACACACTTCCCCATACAGATAGTGTCTCCAAATCTTTAAGCATGAACCACTACTGCCAACTCCAAATCATTAGTCGGATAGTTCTCCTCATGTTTCTTAAGCTGTCGCGAAGTAAAAGAAACCACATGATCTTCCTGCATCAGCACACAACCTAAACCTTTCTTGGAAGCATCGCAGAAAACAACATAGCCCTTCCCAGGCTCTGGTAGCACTAGTACTGGTGCACTAGTCAGCTTCTCCTTCAAACCCTGGAAAGCTTGCTGACATCGATCATCCCAGACAAAAGGTACATCCTTCCTAGTCAACTTCGTCATTGGCAACACAATCACACTGAAGTCCTTGATAAACCTTTGGTAGTATCCTGCCAAACCCAAGAAACTATGAACTTATGTCAGCGTCTCCGGCCGTTCCCATTCTACAACTGACTCCACTTTCTTCGGGTCCACTTTGACTCCTTCAGTAGATATCACATGACCCAAGAAAGTCACTTCTTCCAACCAGAGCTCACACTTACTGAACTTGGCATACAATTGATGTTGGCGAAGAAGAGTCAACGCTAGTCAAAGATGTCGCTCATGCTCTAGCTTGTCCCGACTACAGATCAAGATGTCATTTATAAAGACTACAACGAACTGATCTAAGAACGGACGAAACACTCTATTCATCAAATCCATGAAAGCAGCAGGTGCATTGGTTAGCCCAAATGGCATAACCACGAACTCGAAGTGACCATACCTCGTCCTAAAAGCTGACTTGGGTATGTCATCCGCCTTAATCCTCAACTGATGATATCCAGACCGTAGATCAGTCTTTGAAAACACTATAGCACCATGCAACTGATCGAACATATCATTTATCCTCGGTAACGGGTACTTGTTCTTGATCGTGACCTTGTTCAACTGCCGGTAGTCTATACATAGCTGCATCGATCCGTCCTTCTTCTTGACGAACAACACTGGAGCACCCCAAGGTGACGTACTCGGTCAGATGAAACCCTTCTCCAATAACTTCTTATTAAGCTCTTCCATCTATACTGGAGCCATCCTATACATTGTCTGTGCAACTGGCTGCGTTCCTGATACCAAATTGATCTCAAAATCAATTTCTCGGGGTGGAGGAACACCAGGAAACTCATCAGGAAACACATCGGCAAACTCTCGGACAATCGACACTTCCTCGAGACTAGGACCCTTCGCCTTGGTAGTCACAACGGTATCCACAACGTGAGCTAAGAATGCCTCACATCCTTGTCATAGCAACTTCTCTTCCAGCATAGCTGATACCAGACACGCCGGAAGGATCTTCCTATCTCCTTGGAAGATCCAATTATCTCCAACATCATCAAACACAGCTTGCTTGGAACCATAGTACAACACAACCTTATACTTCTCTAAAGTATCCATCCCAAGGATAACATCGAAACCATGAATATCAAGTGGTATAAGATCCACTTGTATACTGTGTCCTGAAAAAGACAAGAAACATGATGGACACTCTTCTCGAAGCATCGAGGAATCATCAAGAGGGGTTTCTAACAACAAGCTATCCTTCTTACAACTAATAGGTAAATGGCAATTTTCAAGCATACTATAGGCAATAAAAGAGTGTGTAGCACCTGGGTCAACCAGAATAGATATAAAGCAAGAAGAAGACATATAGGAATGAAATAACTCCATCTGACCTGTCACTACTCGCGGGTTGACTATCGCCTCTGGATGACTCATAGAATAGAATCGAGCCGTTGCTTACTGTCCACGCCCTCTGCTTCCTTCAGCAGATGATCCCGCTTGAGACGCTTGACCGCATCCTCATCCTTTGCTGCCACTGGGCCGCTGTCTGTCTGACCCTTGATGATTCTGCCTCGGCTGCTGCGTCACTTCAACATCCCTACTCGGGCAGTTTAACTTGAAATGCCCGATCTGACCACACAGATGGCATACCCTATCGTCGAACCGTGGCCTAAATGGCCCTGTCACTGCCACTGAGGCTGTACTATGTGCCTTTGACGGTGAAGAAACATATCCTCTTCCCTTACTCGGAGACCACTGGGACGGTGCACTGGAACCTCTCATCACTGAAGGTGTTGAAAACCTGGGCTTCTTGAAGCCATTAAACCTCTGTCCCTGGAACTAAGCTGGCCTTTTGTGAGACATGGATTCTCTTTTCTCCCTTACCGACTGTTCAATCCTCTAGACAGATTCTACAAATGTAGAAAACCACTCTCTGTTCTCTAACACAGAAGCAGGTGTTGTCAACTCAGCACTCAAACCTTTCTCAAAACGTATGATCCACTCTTCATCTGTTGCTGCCATGTGAGGACAAAACCTCAACAGATCCATGAAATTAGCTTCATACTCAGTGACGTTCATCGTTCCTTGCCGCAGGCGCTCAAACTGGCTGATCTTCTCATACAAATACGTCTTCGGAAAGTATCTGCTGACAAATTCACGTCGGAAAACTTCCCAACCAATCACCTCACCAGGTCGCTTCTCTTCCTCGATGGTCCACCAGTGACCAGCACTACCGTTCAGAAGGTAGACATCGTGCTTTACTTTGTCTGCTTCGGGGATGTCGAGGATCCGGAAAGACTTCTCAAGACTTGTCAGCCATAGATCTGCATCCGCTCGATCATCCATTCTAGCATAATCCGAAGCTCCGACTCGGCGAAGCCGCTCAAAGGTCTTCCCAATACCCGATGTTTCACCATGGGGAGCCTGTGCTCTCGGCGGAGGCACTGGAAATCTTTCTACCATGAGATTCATCGTAGCCATCATCTGCCCCATAAGCTGTTGGTAAGCAGGATGTTCAAGAATGGCTGGGTCAGGTTGGGGGACCTCAGGCACCCGATCTTCATGTTCCTGCCTTATAGCTCCATCAACTGATGCAACATCGCTGTTCTCAGCAACATGTTCTTCATGGTTTCGAGACATCTTGGCTTTTCTTCTGCTGAGGGTAGAAGATGATTGTAAGAAAATCTGGGAAACTCACAAGAATAGACACCACCTAGTCCTAAATCCCTATAGCCTCAATGAACCTAGAGCTCTGATACCAAAACTTGTGGTAACACATCCCGCTATCACACAGACAACGAGGTGTTACGCAAAAACGTGCGAAAATCACCATAACCACAGATTATAAAAAACACGGGTTAATTAAAACCGATTGCAGAAAGTGGATAAACTGAGAAACTATTACATTTAAGTCCTCATTCTGCAAGCAAACATGTTATATAAACATATACCAGCCTTGATATGTGTCCACAACTTAGGGGATCAGCTGTTTCATCATATGAGTTCATCACATGTTTATATGTACATAAAGGCCCACGTCCGGCCAACAGCAGGATATACAAAACATCAATAGCTATATATCGTGAAACAATGTCAAAACACCTCCAAGGACCTGAGAGTACAAGGATGACTCTAAGACTCTACTACAAAACATCCAAAACAGCAGCATATCCATCTCTTGCCTTCTACTGCTCGTCTTGCTGCTCGGCCGCAACTCCGCGACCACCACCACGTCTAGCTCGAACACCTAAAAAGGGTGTAAACCAGCGGGGTGAGACACACAGTCCCAGCGAGAAACATAACTCCCCGCCGAAACTACAAAAAAGAAATCTAAAAAAGATAAAGCAACAACAGCCGATAACTGATAAGGGTATAACAAGAGCAGTTTATAAAGTAAAGCTATTCATACCGTCAAGCTTACCAGATGTACGGAAGGCATATACTCAAGTATTTCTTTATGGAACATGATTAACAAGATAAGATTTATAAGGTCTTACCACATAACCTGAGGAACATATAAGTAACTGTGAGATGTAACAAGATTAACTACAAGCAAGGCCTCAACCAATGTTCCGTGTTTTGCCTTAAGCAGTAAATACTATTCGGCTGTATTACATATTCTTATGCCCTGAGGAAGTGAGCCGTACCGCTCAAATCCAAGTGACGGCTGCAAAACCCGGAGCCGGTGCCATACAAGGTCAATGGAAGAGTCGGACTCCATGACCTCCCACCTCGTGGTCAGTGCACGAGAACCAAAGCAGGACCGCAGTCTCGTGCTTAAGTGGCCTCAGCCACAGGGTCACGCTACCCTCTGCCTAGCCCTCCTCGGTACAGGTATCGGCGCTAGTGAAACTGAGCCACGGGCATGTTCACCGTGCTCTGAGCCATGAACGCATTCATGCTCCCATATCACATATCCTGAGCCATGGGCCTGTTCACCATGCTCTTCACATACTGAGCTACGAGACTGAATCCACACTCTGGAGTCTACAACCAAAGTTGCACTCTTACCTCCTCACTTTAGGCTAGGAGAAACCTCACATACTCAAAAATATGTGCTCCAGGTTAACCCGCAGGAGAACCCATTTCACCATCACCAGCTCCTGACGATGATGATATATGGCCAGGGCAACTACATGATATATTCCACTATGATGAATTAATATCTTTTATGTGGATTGCAAGATTCAACCAAGTTATATAACATGTAAACTATAACAGAATAAACAATATGAAACTCAACAGTATGCCTTCATTGTAGTCAACATCATCCTGATCCATCACAGGGATCCCACATTAGATGTTATCACTGGGCCTCTTGCCAATCATCCCGATCCATCTCTAGGATCATCACATTGCCATGGGATCTCAATCCCTTATCACATAGTGCCACTGCCTCTCAAGGCTTACATCATCAACATGGGATAGCAATCCCAAGCACTTTAGTTAACTACATCATATAGGTTATCTCATTATCAAGAGTAACCATCACAACTGAGTTACTCAACATATATACCTCATAGCCCTTTACCTGGGTATGCATCTGTATGAGACTTGCATGGTTAGTATACCTAATCATCATGAATAACTTAGAAGTTCATATTATTAACATAGTGGTGACATTGATGCTTATATACTTTATCAATCATGCCTCAACTTGAGATCACAGACATTGATCATATTATTAAGAAAAGCATCTTACATGTTTACCATTTGCCCAACATTGTACATAATATCAAAATTATCACATACCTATGTAAAGACTTGTAAGTTACATAAATGAGTTCTACCATAACGATTACCATTAAGTATCTCAAGGGCCACCATCATGACTAAACGTGATACATACACAAGGTTTAGCATAGATGTGGTCTACTATATCGTGCACATCCAGGGTTACTATCAAAACCAAACGTGATGCAAGAACAACATATCGACTTCTATAAGGGGAAGGACCCTCACTAACAATACCCACTACCCTCACCATAGGTAGTATCGGGCAGGGCTCATCCTATCGTGCAACCACATCAACCTTATAACGGTCAAGCAACTACCAAGGATAACGGGCATCATCTGTGGTAAAACGCTCAACGCTGTGTCGTGCTCTTCATGCATCTTGTGCAACACTGTGTAGCAAGGTCTGTTGTGTAGCTGAGCGCAAGGAGTGTATCGTGCAAGGTGTGACATGCACCATATCGTGCAACTCTGGGGCATCTTGCTGTTGGGAAACGCATCGTAGTGCTTAGCTATCTAACCTGAACCTATCGGTTGTCACACAGAGCAGGGGTTAACGCGACGCCCGTCATAGCATCTCAGAGCTAGCCAACACTTTCACGCCTCAAGCCAACTACACTAGGCCATCTCTAAGTCATGTGTGTGTGTGGCAAAGTGCTCAGCAAGGTGTAGCTCAAACAACCAACAAGGAGGTTGTCGTTCAGCCCACCTATCCATGCCCTATCTGCCGTCACAAGCAAGAACTGGGGTGTGACGCCCATCACAAGGTCAGGGACCAAAGGGTATCGTCCGTTATAGCCACTACACATATCGTCCAAGGTTCTAGGTTAAGAGGGGTATCGGGCAACACCTTCCCCAAGATCATAACGGTCAAGAAGCAACTCCACAAGGTCGTCACCAACCTCAAGCACAAGGGCACCAAACCCTAATGGATCAAGAGGATGGCTCACCTCTCAACTTAAACGAGAGAGGGGTCTTGCACATCTCTTAACACCAATCGGGCAACACAAGGGCAACCCTAGACGAGGTCCACAACTACCACCAAGCTCACCCTTCAAGTCCATGGTGAGAGGAGGGTGTTGTTCAAGCTACTAGAACACAAGCTCACCTCTCAACTTAAACGAGAGAGGAGTGTTGCTCATGATACTAGAACTCAAGCTCACTCCTCAATACCTAGGAGAGAAGGGAGTATTGCTCACCAAGAAACCCTAGAACACATGGTTCGACCAATAAGAACAACTTAAGCAATGAACTAACTAGCAACATATAAGGACATAGAAAAAAAGGTAGTTTAGTTAGGGTTAGGAGTTATGTAACCCACCATAAGCAAGCTCCAAGCTCCAAGCACCACCAAGGAAGAAGGAGACTCCAAGAAGGATCGGCCACCAAGCTTGCAAGAGAAGAGAGTGTGTCGTGCACCAAGGGAGAGGAAGACTAAGGAACTAAAGGGATCCTTAGCAAGGGAAAGGAAACACATATATAGAAGAGGATGGAGGAGAAACCAAGGTAGAGCAAAACAAGGTGTCACCCACCTAGGGACACTTGTCCATGTGCAAAAACCACCACTCTAGCATGTCTTAAACACATGTCCAAGGTCATTGCCACATGCAAGCATCAAGCACCAAGTGTCCACTAGTGGTGACACAAACGAGGTCAAACATGGTCAAAGGTCCATGGGTGACACACCTGGACGATACACCACCACCACCACCATGGGAGACACAAGCACCCTCTTGCCCGACACAAGGTTCAACCAAGCAAAGACAAGGCACCACAAGGCCCAACAAGCTCAACCAGACCCAAAGGAACTCAAGCAACGAGCCCAAACCTTCCTCTCTACTCTAGAGGAAGCAAGGAGAGGGAGGAAAACCTCACAATGTGACAAACTTGCTCACAAACCCTAGACTTGGGTTAATTGCAAGTAGCACCTCCAACTCTCAATAAAGCACAACCAAACCCTAATCACCACTAAAGGTGATTAGCAAGCAACTAAGCATCAGGGTTAAGCAAAGCAAACAGGGTAAACCCTAAACAGAGGTCAGGGTCCTTACAATTTTCATCACCTTATAAGGAGAGTGATTTAGCTATCTTTAATATCTTTTGCCTAGTTATACATGCATGCCCTAATTTTCCCTAATATTGCCTATATGCCTAAATTTGGTCTTTTATGGGATGTTAAGCTAGGGTGATTAGAACTAGAATTTTTCATGCCTTGACATATATTCTAATGATAACTATTGATGACATCAATATGGCATCTTATATGCATAAGGATATGAAATTCAAACTACACACACTTTTACCCTACAAATGCTCCTTTTTAGGCTTCTTGATATTATATTGATGGAAAACAAAACATGAAACTCTCTCTACTATGTACATATGTTTATAGATGAATTAGTGTTATTTCCTGAATGATATGCTTATGGAACTTTTTTGTACTTAAACTTAAAACCTAAAAGTAGTTGTGTTGTGCTACAAGTGACTCTTTTATTCCTTTTTGATATCACATTGTCGGAAAGAAAAATATATATGGGTTTCCTTACTATTTGGACACGATACTAAGATGATTATAAGAGCTTTTACTAACGTATATGCTTCTAAATTTTTTTTGGGACTTAGATTCATTACCCAAAGGTGGCTCATTTATGCTTAATAATTCCCTTTATTTGCCTATTCTTGCATCTAATGCAACTTTCACGTACTTGTGAATTTTAATCTGAAATTTTAGGCAATCTTTTGTTGTTAAAGTATTAGTAGAATGCATGTTTTCATGTTAAGGTGAAATCCCTATGCAGAATTGGATTTTGTAAGGTTTGGGCATTATTATGGCCAAAATGGTAAGTTAGTTTTGATATACCCTAATATGATGGTTTGGGTCTTGTCATGGCCAATGATGGTAAGTTAGATTTATTGTTCCCTAATGTGATGATTTGGGGCCTTGTTATGACTAGTTATGGTAATGTTGGGCTTGATGGACTCTAATTGATGAGTTGGGATTTATTATGGCCAATTATGAAGAGTGGGGCTTTGGTTTTAAATACCCTCATTTTAGTATCCATTGTAGTTTGGAAATTGGTGAACGTTCTTGGTGCTATGTCTTAAAGTCATCCATGTACTCTCAAGTTTGGGTATGGTGGATTTTATCATCAATATTAATGACTTCAATTTTTGGGTTATATGCCATATGTAGTTGTACATGTTGTAATTAGATACGACTATTTTATATCCTTCTATATTGGTTGTGAAAAGTGTCACGAACATATTGTAAAGTAACACATTGTAAATAAATGAAATTTGGGTCCTTTTAAGAAACTATTAGTGTGCAAGAATCATAATTTTTATTTAGGGTGTTGTGTACCTTGTTGGCAATGAGGGTGACTAGCAATCAATCAAAATTTTGTTTTAAGTAATCTTTCTCTCGTGTGATTGTGTGTCACATCAAGGGACTCATCACACCACACATCTCATGGTCAAAAAATTATACTATAAACAAATGCAAATTTTGTTATACGAAAGAAAATGGTCCATGTGAGCACATTCCATACAAGTGTGAAATTATTAAAAAACCAATTAATCACTAAGCTCCATCATTACCACAACATAAAAACACCACAAACAAAATTATGCAATTATGTCCACAATAATTGTACAAAGGCCCTTGTCTTTTTATTCATTATTCACATGTAAATTTACAACATAGTTCAGTGACCTCAATCACACTCTACACACAAGCAATAACCTTCCATCAAATTACTTGTTAAGTATAACTACATATGCATACAAGCCAAAACTCAAGTCATAGATATGATAGATTTAAATCATTCCACACAGATATGAGAGTATGAGATGACTCTAAGACATTAGACCAAAATATCTCCACCAACTTACATGCTTTTGCATATCCAAGAAAGATTCCTATTCAATCAAAACTAGTTCAAGCTGTTGGCCACCTAAAAGACACAGATATAGACAAGACGAGACCCATGTCACAAAAATAACACATAAAAGCTAATAACAATTTTTACTTACAACTTGATCCTTAAAAAAGAAAATTACATTAGAAAACTAAAATGTAGCATCCTTTGAATCAAATATATTCTATTAAACACATAATAAGATCCATCGAGTAGATCAAATATACACAACTTGATTACCTGATTTAGTCAGAATCCTGGGATTAGATGTCAAAACCTTCGATCATGACATATATACACTATACCTCTGTACCCAAACAAAAAAGCATCATACATCCCCATACTATACCTTTTTTCTAACAAAACACATCATACAGTCAAACACTAAACTTGGGTTCTAACAAAACAAGCATCATACAACCCAACACTAAATATGGGTGTTGTTCAAACAAGCATCATACAACCCAGCACTAAATATGGATGTTGTTCAAACAAGCATCATACAACCAACCACTTTCCTAGATGTGATGCAAAAAAGTACAATATAACCCAACACTATACCTAAGTTCTAATAAGCATCATACAACCAAACAATAAACCTAGGTTCTCTCAAATCAAGCATCATACAACCAAACATTAAACCCAAGTGTTGATGAAACAAGCATCATATAACCCAACACTAAAACTGACTGTTGGCATGAACATCATGCAACCCAACATTTAACTTGGGTGTTGACTAAACAAGAATCATACAACCCAACACTATCTCCAAAAGTCAAGGAAACATGCATTGTACATCCAATATACTCATAAATATAAAACTCTGGCCTCTTCTTACATCCCATGGTTACAACAAGATTAGGGTTATACTTGACTAAAAAAGATAGTTACTCAAATTTCAATTGCATAAATCAATTCAAAATTAAGGTATATAAATGTAATTGTGACATTAAACAAGTATAATGACTCCAAAAGATATAAGAAATATTACAAAACATACCAAGTTACTCTATAACATGTCACTTATCTCTTCTGACCATGTGAGGCCCAAATCACTAATTTAGGGAACATAAAACCCATTCCATAATTCTTATCCACAACAAGGCTTCAAACCAAGGCTTAATATAATTTTTTTATCATTCCTAGTCATAACAAGACCCATATATCAATTTCCAGCATATCAAGCCCATTTACCTTTAGCAGCCAAACAAGGTCTAAATCACCACATTAGGGCACAATAAAGACAATTCTTATAGTAGTATCATATCCATATTACATTATTGAATCCAAATCACATAGAAATAACAAAATTCCATGAAATTTTTAACTTAAAATGCAAAGGCATAAGAAAGTTGTATCCTCTATAAATTTAGACATGAAAAGACCTCATAAACGAGCTACCTTTAATTATCAAATATAATTGTCAAAAGAATTCAAATCATGATAGTTAATATAACTTCTAAGTATCATATTAGAAAACTCCAAAATGGTAAGGAATATCATTCATATCCTTTGCCGATCCTTTGTCATTCAAATACCATAAACAATAGCACTTTCCATGCATTTTAGCATGTGATACAAAGTTCAACCTTGTACAATTTAGAGGGAATTCCATTTTTATTAGAGTAATAATTAAAGGAATAATAAAGACCAATAGTTCTTATAAATGTACCACTAGAAAAACCAGTCGATCACAGTCCATTTTTAGGCATATAATACTTGTTTAGGCATAAAAATACATCCTTTAAGCATAAATGAGACAATTTTATATAACAAGCCTAACTCAACCAGATATACAACAACATAAAGTTTAATAAAGCATCTCATAATCACTCAAGAACAACTTCAAAATATGTTGGATTCATCATGAAATTCATTTTCCCATTAAGTGGAAAGAAGGTACCACAAAAATGACATTTTGAGTCACCAAAGCATCAAATTTTATGTCTTCATCCTAACAAATTAAGTGAACATAAGATTAATTCCATGGAACATTCTCATGATGTTAATAAAAACATGAAAATTTGTATTTAGATCTTTTATCATGAAAAACTCATAATGATATTATTTCTAGCATATTAGAGGATTCTAGAGCAAGATTAAATGATTGCATACATAATATAGGAAAAAAATCACACTAAGAGTGATATCACTTGTATCAAAGTGTATAAACACAAATTTCACACAAAAACCACAAAATAAGCACCAAAGATTCAAGCTTTATCCTACATATTCTCTAAGGAAGCTTCTTTCCCCAAGAATTAGGTATATTTAGAGCAACGAAAGAAGAAAGGAAGGTTCTTTCACTTTAAGAAGCAAGAACCACCATGAAATACCATAGTCTTGACAAAGGAAGAATAAGAGAATAATGAAAAGATAAACTAGGGTAGAAGATCATACATCTAGAGAGAAAGGAACTAGGTTAGGAGGCTTGGATATATGACACACTTTTTATGTGCGTAGAAACGCAAGTGTACGCGTCAATGTAATATAGGCCTTTGTGAGGCCCGAGTCGAACTCAGGGATACGTGAACTATCGGAGACTACTACTAACTACTCGTAATCAACTAGACTGATTAAAGAGTTGGAAATTGTTGTTAAAATTAAAAGAAAATGAAATAAAACAAAACAAAGCAATCGATTAAATGTTTGGTTTAATCAATTCAAGATGAGATCTTTAGGATTGCGGTTTCACTGCGAGTTTTCATTGTATTAAATTCTATTCAGTCATTCAAATTTATCTCTCTATACTGGTAGTGGCTTGAAATCAGAATTTTCCACTGTCGTGGTACAATTCACTACCTATGTCTAGGTCGGTTCCACCGTCGTAGTAACCTATACCCTAAACTAGGTGCATTAAAAATGATCTCTCGGTGTCCACCATTAACCTTACACCACCTTGTTCAAGGGATTTGTCAATTAATGTCAATTTTGTCTCTTTTCAATCATTAATTCTTCTTTCAAAGTAATTAAGGGCATTAGATTATTATTATGGTGATCAAGCATAACAATATAATTGAGAAAACAAAATTATACCACGGATTTAAGAGATAAAATATGAATTACTATGATAAAATTGTCATACAATGAATTCTCGGGCTACTCCTGGTCCTAAAGACAAAGGGGATTAGCCCCGCATGTTCATCTCAGAGCAAAACGTGGAGTAGAATAAGGAAAACATGGAGAAAAACGTGATTGAGTGGTGAAACCCCTGAACGGAGAAGATCCAAGCGCTCCTTAGCGTAGAATACACGTTCTCCCACCTTTCAGTGGTGGAAATTGTCTTCTTTGGCGTCCGAATCGGCTGGGGCGTGCTTCTGGGCTCCGTTCTTCTCTCCACACCTTCTCGGGATGTGTGTAGTGGCTAATGACGTCCCTCCTTACTTTTGGCCGCCGTCATTAGGTATAATCTCCGAATTAGGTTGCCAAATTACCACAGCCGTCAGATTTAGATCAATCTGAAACAAACATGTATCTAACGGTGTCGATACCATCGACTCACGTCCATAGTTACGACCCTACACTGTATCGACTGATCTTCTTTTCTTTTCTTTGTCGTGACTGAAGCTAACTCGATACCATCGACGCGAGTCGATGGTATTGACTCTCTTAGGCGTCACTTTTATCTTTTTCCATCACTGTAGCTCCACTAGTCGATGGTATCGACTTTTGTGTCGATAGTATCGACTCTCTTTTCTGAAGCAACCTGATGGTATCTCGATACCATCGACTCTCCCGTCGATAGTATCGACTTTCTTCTGCTCCTTGCGGCTGGCTGCCTGTGATCCGGTCGATGGTATCGACCACTGTCGATGGTATCGACAGAAGCAGATACTTGTTTTTCCTGAAATTATAACACGAAACCACATAAGCCTACATAAAACGTATTCTTGTAATAATTTGTGCTCAAAATACCGAAATAAGGGAGATTTGACATAGAGAAGTATCATAGACCAAAGTAGATGAATTATGCAATATTAACCACAGAAATGACTAATAAATGCATAAAACACATATAAAACAAGTCTATAAATACGACTCAAAATCATTGCATCAAACTCCCCTAAGCTTGCACATTGCTCGCCCTCGAGCAACTAAACCTTAGAATAGAATTTCCAGAGTCAACTAAAGAACAAATCATCACAACAGACATCCCATATGATCCCCACCGGACATTCACATTCCGGACCTCACTAACCACATAATAATAATTACCCTAAAGGTGACAGTAATCATCCATAAAAGATATCTACCTCAAAACTGATGAACACTATCACATAAGGCAGTTAACATAATAAAATTCGCCGGTCCAGACTCGGTGCATCTTGTGATCTCCTATACTATGTTGCTCGGACTAACTACCATCTACATGGAAGCAACTCTCCTGATATTCACAAATGAGGAGAAAATCACGGTGGCCTACCAATTCGAGCAACGGGTGGATGGAATGGGTGGCTAATGGAAGAAATGGAAGCATTATACGATTTCAACATGCATAAAACAAAAAATGCCCTAAATGATGCATTTGCACATGAACATGCCCTAATGCCTAAGATTGGGTGGAATGACGCATGCATTAACATCCCGTCTCAAAATGAGATGGAATATCTAACTGAGCTACATCATGTACTTACTCATCTTAAACTGTGAATGAGACTATGTTCCTTTCTCCCTCTTATTCTACTTGCTTCTTAATAACTTTCTTTTTTCTTTCAATTTCATTTTTTTTCAGATTTTTTTTCAAGCCCTTATATCCACAAATGACAATGAATAATTTATTCGGCTTACTTTTTCTGCATAACTCAAATATTTGAATTATTTAGAAGGTATGGAACAATTTAATTCACCATCAAAGAAGAAATGAGGTACATGATATACTCTATGCATAAAAGTTATGAATGCAACTAAATGACATGCACCTAAGGGTAATGTGCATGTATAACTATTCTAATTTTTTTATTTTTCATGCAAAACATATGAAAGTGGTTGCAATGCAAAACCAATCTACATGATATGCAATCAAAAAGGTTAACACCATACTTTACTTCCAAATCTTGTGGTGGATTGTGAAAAACAATTGGGTGGAAAGATCACAAGACTAATTGACTGAACCTTTGAAAAGTATTATGTGTCCCTCCTTACTGACCTGTGTAATAGTTAAGAGGTTTCTCTCTCTTACTTCAAATTAGAGTCTCATTATCATTTGGTCAGTTTAGGCTCAAACAACCAATTTCGTCCACTTTTCATGAACCATTAGGAATGTACAGTTGTGATTTTTTGTTTTAAACTTAACAAAACCAATCATTTTCTCAAGTTATGTGCTCAAAGTTGAACAACACGCAAGCTTGCGAACACTCAATTTTTTTTAATTTTCCCTTAATTCCCATGTACATGCAAGTGAGATGCTACATGACTTAAGACATCCACAATTACACTAGATAGACGTGGATCCTACAAACAAACTAAGATTGCAAGAAATAAATGACAAGAACAAACAAAATAAAACTAAAAACTGAGAAAATAAAAGATAGAGCTGTTCCAACTACCCCCAAGCTTGAATTTGACTATGGCCTCATAGTCAAAAACAATCTTAAAGGTTGGAACAGAGATACCGATTTACTCTTCTGGTGGAGGCGGGTACTGTGGAGCCGTAGGGTCCCAGGATGGGTACTCTCCCTGAAATCTAGGATCAAACTGGGGCATGGGTGGAGGTTGTGGATACCCCCCAAAGTAGTTCTGACTCCAGTAGTGATCATAAAAGGGATGCTGCTGCATCTCCATCTTATGCAACCGGTCATGAATATGTTGTTGGTTGCCAAGGAGGAGGCGCTCATTCTCAAAGATTGCCCGCTGATTGTCAAGTAACCGGTTCGTAGTATCCTGAATACTGGTATACACTGTAGTGTGATGCTGCTGCGTCTGCTGTATGTCCTGCAACATAGCATACATACCTTGCATAGAATAGACATCCTCGCTGGGGTGCGAGGGCGGTGGTGGTGGCAGAGGCTGCGAAGATGAAGATGCACCCGGATGCATGCGAGGACGCTTCCGTGGTGCCACTCGTGCCCGAAGAGGAGTGTATGCCTCCTCTTCCTCTTCAGCCTCATCGTCATTGTTGTTGTCGTCGTCGTTGCCGCCGTCTTCATCGAAGTCAGCAATGGCTATGATAAGCCATCGGAAATGTTGCGCCCCTTCGATATTGAAGACAGGATCGGGAAGCGAGCATTCTTGGTAAGCATGGTTTACATGGCAATGAGCATAAGGTAAACCATCCCAAAGCAAGATAAGGTTTGATCGGTGAAGATGCTACAAATTAACCTTGGTTCTGCTAGAGGGAGGAGTAAGCTGCTGGAAATTCAACCCAAGGTAGGAGTCTAGCTTTGTGATAAGCCCTCCAAAGTGAATTGGAGCTTTCTGTGTACTCCTCTTTAATGCCAAAATGCGCGTTAAGAAGAACGCAACCCAATTGCATTCTTGGCGCTTCAGTAGCTTATTCAGGAAAAACAGGTCTGTCTCCTGAAACTTGCTGAGAGCCAGATTACCACGGCCGAATAAAGTGGTGCAGATCATGTAGTGTAAAACCCGCACGAACGGATGCTCGAAATCCGCCACCGCCACGTTGTGGTAGCTTACAGCTTTTCCCGGTGGCACCGTCACGAGCTCGGTGAAGATAGCGTCATAATCCGTCCGGTTGTCTGGCCGCCGATAGTCATTTTGCAAATGATTCCAGTTGTAAATCTTATTGAACTGACGGAGTGTAAGGTTGTAGTCATTGTTGTACAGCTGGAAAGACACTAGACCTTTGATCCACTCACGGTCTGTGGCTATGATGTCGTTTGGCATGACACAGACGTCCAGCGACGCCATGAATTCTGCCACCATCTCCTTGTAAGTAGGCCATTCATTGAAGAATGGCTGGCCATCGGCATGGTACTCCAGCTCATCGGGCCTCCTGCCCATGTGCCTCGCCCGCCCTTTGAGAATGTAGGCCAGATTAGCCTAGAACCCCAAGTTGCGGATCATTTCCCATTCAACATAACGAGTCAGCTCAATTTTTCTCTTCAGAATCTCCTCATAGATCTTCTTGACCTCTGCGGACGGGTGAACAATCCGCAGGCGTGGAATCGACGCAGGCGGTGGTGGCACGAACTCCGGGATGTCCATCGGGTTGGCGCACGAAGAAGATGCACCAGCAACATGCACCATGGTTGCGGAAGAAGGAGGGTAGAGAAAGAGCTCGGTGAAGATCGGAGAAGGAAATATCCACTCGATGAAGAACGTGCTCCTGGATGCTCGTCGTCGGGCTCGTATTGCTCTTGAGGATGCTCGGCGCAAGTAAAGAAAGAACTTGTTGAATGTGTGACGTCATATGACGACAAACCCCTCCTTATATAACCAACGCCGACGCTGCTGCGTGCCCGTCGATACCATCGACGCGGGTCGATGGTATCGACACGCGTAGCACAATCCACATGCCGCTAGTATCGACGATTGTCGATAGCTAGATCTGCGTGACCCGGATCGCTGACGCGTCGATACTATCGACAGGTGTCGATGGTATCGACCCGTCCCACAGATCGACTTTTTGATTGCAGCGATCACCGTTGATCTTCTCTCACGGATCGGTGATGTGGCGCGTCGATACTATCGATACATGTTGATAGTATCGACTCTATAATTAGGGCAACTCCCTCGCGAGGCCGGCCGCCACCTTCTGTATATGATTGTGTCGGTACCATCTACAGAACTGTCGATGGTATCGACTTCAATGAGATGATTTCTTTTGAATATCTCCAGAGATCTCGATGGTATCGAATGGCATGTCGATACTATCGACTTGGACTTTGCGATCAACCTGTTGGTGTGTCGATACTATCGACGAGGCCATCGATAGTATCGACGCAGTGCAATTTCTATCATCGCCAACCTGTACTCCGGTCGATACCATCGACACAAGGGTCGATGGTATCGACTCTGCCTCAGTCCTGCACAGTGAGAAAACGATCACAGTATATTTTTTATACTAAAGACAAAGTCAAAACAAATCAAACTAAAAATGTAACAGAAACTAAACTAAATTACCGATGGTTGGGTTGCCTCCCAACAAGTGCCCTTATTTAACGTCTTAGGCTAGATGACTTGAAGCTCATCATGCATCCAGAAGTGCAATGAGTTTGACCTCATTCACTTTCCTCGTGTAATCTTCACCAAAATACAATTTCAACCTCTGTCTATTGACCAAAAACGTGGTCTCGCTGTCTCGCACCATGTGGTCTGACCTCCTCTATTGTGAATGGTCCACTCCATCAGGATTTCAGCTTCCCGGGATGCATCTTCAGCCTGGAGTTGAACAAAAGGACACGATCTCCTTTCTTGAAAACTCACATCTGAATGTAGCGATCATGAATCAACTTTGTGCGCTCCTTGTATATCTGAGAGTTTTCATATGCATTCATTCACAGCTCATCAAGTTCATTTAATTCAAGTAACCACTTCTTCCCCACTTCATCATAACTCAAGTTTAGCTTCCTAAGCGCCCAATGTGCTTTGTACTCTAATTCCACCGGTAAGTGACAGGCCCGACCATAAGCCAACCTAAAAGGCGTGGTGCCTATAGGTGTCTTATATGCCGTCCTGTATGCCCACAACGCGTCCGGTAGTAGGGCACTCCAATTCTTCCTCGTGGAAGCCACATTACGCTCCAAGATCTTCTTAATTTCTCGATTGGAGACCTCCACTTGTCCTTGAGTTTGCGGGTGGTACGGGGTACCAATGCTATGTTTGACCCCATACTTTCTCAATAGTGCCGAGAACTTTTGATTCCGGAAGTGTGTACCCCCGTCACTAATGATCATTCTGGGCACACCGAACTTGCAGAAGATATTTTCTTTAACGAACCTGCACACTACAGTGGTATCATTAGTCCTTGTGGGTATTGCCTCTACCCACTTAGACACATAATCAACAGCCAAAAGGATATACAAATTAGAATTTGAGGACACAAAGGGTCCCATAAAATCTGTACCCCATAAATCAAATACCTCAACCTCCTGGAAAACATTAAGGGGCATCTCTTGTCTCTTCGAAATGTTACCCGCCCTTTGGCAGGAATCACATTGCCTCACGAACTCATAAGCGTCCCTAAACAAGGTAGGCCAGTATAAGCCACTTTCCAGTACTTTGGCTGCCGTACGAGAGCTTGCATGGTGTCCGCCCGTCGGTAGTGTGTGGCAATGGCAAAGAACACTCTCGTATTCCACCTCAGGTACACACCTGCGTAGGACACCATCCCTGCATTGCTTTAAGAGAATAGGGTCATCCCAAAAATAATATCGTAGAGAATGGAAAATTTTCTTCTTCTCTTGATATGTCCAATCATCCGAAATGATTCTGCAGGCAAGATAGTTCACAATATATGAAAACCACAGATCTGTAGAATTCACTTTCAAAAGTTGTTCATCTGGAAATGTCTCGGTAATGGGTATGTGTAAATCTTTTTCATCTACCCTCTCTAACCTAGACAAATGATCCGCTACAACATTTTCAATCCCCGCCTTGTCTTTGATTTCGATATCAAATTCCTATAAAAGCAAGATCCACCTAATCAATCTAGGTTTGGCATCTTTTTTCTCCATCAAATACTTAATAGCGGCGTGGTCCGTCCAAACTACGACTTTCGATCCAACTAAATATTGCCGAAATTTTTCAAAAGCGAACACAACGGCAAGTAATTCTTTCTCAGTAGTCGTGTAATTGAGTTGGGCATCATTCAAAGTCTTAGAGGCATAAAAAATCACAGCGGGTTTATTGTCCACCCGCTGTCCCAACACAGCTCCAACGGCGAAATCGGATGCATCACACATGAGTTCAAACGGCTTTGTCCAATCCGGTGTTTGCACAACCGGTGCGGAAATCAATTTTTCCTTAAGCACGTTGAACACGTGTAGACATTTTTCATTGAAGTCAAAAATAACATCCTTTTCTAAAAGCTCAGATAGAGGTTTGGAAATTTTAGAAAAATCTTTTATAAAACGACGATAGAAATCGGCGTGACCTAAGAAACTCCTTACCCCTTTTACCAAATTTGGTGGGGGCAATTTGGAAATCACTTCAATTTTTACCGGATCTACCTCCAAACCTTTGCTAGACACTTTATGTCCTAGCACTATTCCTTCACTCACCATCATGTGACATTTTTCCCAGTTGAGGACCAAATGTGTGTCCTCGCAACATTGTAACACCTTATCTAGATTGTAAAGGCATTCATCAAAAGATACACCATACACAGAGAAATCATCCATAAAGACCTCTAGACAACGTTCTACCATATCAGAAAAAATGGCAAGCATACAACGCTGAAAGGTCGCCGGTGCATTACACAACCCAAAGGCATACGATGGTACGCAAACGTTCCATAAGGACAAGTGAAGGTGGACTTCTCTTGGTCCTTAGGATCTATCGAAATCTGATTGTACCCCGAATACCCATCCAGAAAACAAAAATGTGATCGGCCGGCTAAGCGCTCTAGAATTTGATCAATAAACGGAAGAGGAAAGTGATCCTTTAGCATAGCGGCATTCAGTCGTCGGTAATCTATGCAAACACGCCACCCAGTTACCAAGCGAGTGGTGACAGGTTCATTTAAGAGATTATGAGTAACAATGATTCCCCCCTTTTTAGGGACTATCTGCGTGGGACTCACCCATGTCGAGTCAGAAATAGCATAGATGATACCTGCGGAAAGAAGTTTAATCACCTCCTTCTTCACAACCTCCATCATGCTCGGATTTAGTCGACGTTGCAGTTGAATCACCGGCTTGGCTCCCTCCTTGAGCCGAATCTTGTGCTGGCACAAAGTAGGGGAGATCCCCTTGATATCTGCAACAGACCACCCAAATGCTCCCCGGTGGTTCTTCAACACTATCAACAACTGGTCCTCCTCCTCAGCAATCAGATAAGCAGATATAATCAAAGGCAACTTTTCTTCCTCAGCTAGAAATGCGTACTTGAGGTGCGGTGGCAGCGACTTCAATTCCAATTCCGGCGGGCTGATTAAGGATGATTGAAGTGGTGGTGGGAGTTCGCCTAAATCTTCATAGTACCTCGCATAGAAACACGGCAACATCTGAAGCATCTTGGCGCACTCCTTCCGTGATTTACTTCTCATCCAATCATGAGTGATATTGACTAAGCAGGCCTCAAGTGGTAATTTAGGATATGCATCAAAAACTGAATTTGCTATAGCCTCATCTTCAGTAGAGGGAGGAATGTCCTCCTCCTCATCGTTCGGAAAACCTACAGCCTTGCAAAGGGATACCACCTTGGTCTGCTCCATGATATCCACAGCCAAAGTCCCTTTTTTCCACCTTAGTCATTACATGGGCCATATCTAAAAATGGCTTCCCTAGACAAAGTGAGATATTGTTGTCAAAATGTTTTACCATGTGGCATTACTCCTTGGATTTAGGTGATGTGGCGCTGGAAGGCATGACCATCTCAAATCGGTCATCGACTATACCTAAGGTCAAACGACCTCTCCCCATCTCAAGTATCATGTCAGCTGTAGCTTGGAAGGGTTGTCCGAGTAGTAGCTCATTGCCTTGTTCATCTTGCATTTCCATGACGACAAAATCTGCTGGAAAAACAAATCGATCCACTTTCACTAACACGTCTTCACGAATACTGTATGGCTTTACCACTGAATTGTCTGCCAATTGGATTGTCATGTTGCTCGGCCGTGACTCTTTTAATCCCAACTTCTTGAATGTAGATAGGGGCATCAAGTTAATGCTCGCCCCTGAGTCACATAGCGCTCACCAAACTTAACTTTCCCAATGTAACATGAGATGTTGAAACAACCCGGATCCTGCCTCTTTGGTGGCAGTGTACCCATGATGAAGGCACTCACCTGCTCCTTAATCACAACAACATCCGTGTATGGGATTTTTCTCTTCTTGGTGATGATGTCTTTCAGAAATTTTCCGTAAGAAGGGATTTGCTCAATAGCTTCCAATAAAGGGATGTTGACTGAAAGCTTTCTAAAACTGTCTAGAAACTTTTTAAACTGGGCATCCACTTTCCTTGCCTTAGCACTGTTCGGATATGGGACCGGGACAGCCTGTGCCCTTTGATGAGGTGGCACATATGGTATCCTTTGCTGCGTCTCCTCCTCATCTGCAATAGGATCTTCTGTAGCCTCTACTGCTATGTCCACAACTGGTTCTGTGACCGGTATGGGAAGCTCCTCAGTGGCCTCACCTTCACTTTTTGCTTGGGGTTTGCTTGGTTCATCGGCTCTGGGATTTAACAGTTTCTTGCCACTCCTTAACAAGATGGCCTTCGCCTGTTGGTTTCCTCCTGGAACATTAGTATTACCCGGAAATCCTTGGTGCACCGACTTCTTCAAATTGGCTATCTCCGCTGCCATTTGTGCCATGGACGTCTCTATTGTCCTCATTTGAGCCCCATGACTCTGCAATGTCTGCCCAAATTGGTTCATAAACTCCCCTTGTTGCTTTATTTGCTGGCCAAAAGTAGTCATGAGTTCTTGATTTTTCTTTATCACTTGATTTAGTAACTATGTGCTCTTATCCTCTGCTACTGGCTGGGGTTTTGCATCTGGATCCTGCAAGAAGTTGTTTGGATCCTTCCAGGAGAACTTCTTGTCTTTCCTCCATGAATAATCATTATTTCTGTAGCCTTGCTGCTGCCTCATGAATTTAACTTGAGCCTCATCCTCAGACTCAGTATCCTCCTTTGCAAGCAGTTTCTTCATGAGAAGATCCATCTTCTCATTCAGCTCCTTGATCGCTTTAGATTCCCCTGCCACTCGAACATGCTCAACGACATCTCTATCGCCCCACGATTGCTTCTTGGCCATGTTCTTAAGGATTTCCCAACACCTGGTGTGTGTGTTGTTCAAGAAGAATCCTGAGCCTGCTGAATCGAGGTTGCTTCTATCATGCTCGGAGAGAGCAAAATAGAAGATCTTGACCTGTGTCTCCTTGTCAAGCCCGTGATGCGGACACCTCCTGAGCATGATCTGAAACCTTTCCCAGGTCTCAGAATAGGTCTCTCTTGCTTTCTGGGCGAATTTGTGGATCTTCCTGATCATGTCATTGGTCTTCTCGGGTAGGAAGAACCTTTCAAAGAAAACCTCCACCATGTGGTCCCAGGATTCCACATATTCATCGTCCAGGTTGTGCAACCACTCTCGTGCGTTTCCTGCTAGAGAACTCAGGAAGAGCTTCAAGTAGAGAATATCTTGTGGAAATCTGTCTATTTTTATCATATCATAATTCTCCAAAAATTGACTTATATGCGCAACTGGGTCTTCATTCTTGAGCCCATGGAATGCATTCGACTTAACCAAGTAAATTAATACAGGATCAATCTTGTATGTCAGAATATTAACCGTATGCTTCTTGATCGGCCCCTTGGTAGCAGATGAAGAAGAAGCTTTGATCTTCTCCCATATTGTCTATGGTTCTGCCATTTCTTCTTGTTCAGATTCTGAATCTGTTTCTTCTAAGTGGTCTTGATTGTGGCCTTCCTCATCGTCAGGTCCTGTCAGTGGAACCTCTGGTGCCTGTTGCGTGTAGTTGGTACTACGCGTCTGCACCATACACAGTACCTGCACAGTGAAAATTTAAGGTCAGTACCGTGCTTGACGATTACAAAATTTATAGAATATACTATGAATTTTTAAAATGGTAAAAAAAATGTGGCCTAGAGTGGCCGCTTGCAGCACTCGTAGTGCCAACAACTTACCGTATCCTCGACAACAGCGCCAAAAACTTGACACGCTTTTTACGTGCGTAGAAACGCAAGTGTACGTGTCAATGTAATATAGGCCTTTGTGAGGCCCGAGTCGAACTCAGGGATACATGAATTGTCGGAGACTACTACTAACTACTCACAATCAGCTAGACCAATTAAAGAGTTGGAAATTGTTGTTAAAATTAAAAGAAAATGAAATAAAACAAAACAAAGTAATCGATTAAATGTTTGGTTTAATCAATTCAAGTTGAGATCTTTAGGATTGCGGTTTCACCACGGGTTTTCATTATATTAAATTCTATTCAGTCATTCAAATTTATCTCTCTATCCGGGTAGTGGTCTGAAATCAGAATTGTCCACTGTCGTGGTACAATTCACTACCTATGTCTAGGCCGGTTCCACCGTCGTAGTAACCTATACCCTAAACTAGGTGCATTAAAAACAATCTCTCGGTGTCCACCATTAACCTTACACCACCTTGTTCAAGGGATTTGTCAATTAATGTCAATTTCGTCTCTTTTCAACCATTAATTCTTCTTTCAAAGTAATTAAGGGCATTAGATTATTATTATGGTGATCAAGCATAACAATATAATTGATAAAACGAAATTATACCATGGATTTAAGAGATAAAATATGAATTACTATGATAAAATTGTCATACAATGAATTCCCGGGCTACTCCCGGTCCTAAAGACAAAGGGGATTAGCCCCGCATGTTCATCTCAGAGAAAAACGTGGAGTAGAATAAGGAAAACATAGAGAAAAATGTGATTGAGTGGTGAAACCCCTGAACGGAGAAGATCCAAGCGCTCCTTAGCATAGAATACGTGTTCTCCTGCCTTTTAGTGGTGGAAATCGTCTTCTTTGGCGTCCGGATCGGCTGGGGTGTGCTTCTGGGCTCCGTTCTTCTCTCCACACCTTCTCGGGACGTGTGTAGTGGCTAATGACGTCCCTCCTTACTTTTGGCCGCCGTCATTAGGTATAATCTCTGAATTAGGTCGCCAAATTACCACATCCGTCGGATTTAGATCAATCTGAAACAAACATGTATCTGACGGTGTCGATACCATCGACTCGCGTCGATAGTATCGACCCTGCACTGTATCGGCTGATCTTCTTTTCTTTTCTTTGTCACGACTGAAGCTAACTCGATACCATCGACGTGAGTCGATGGTATCGACTCTCTTAGGCGTCACTTTTATCTTTTTCTGTCGCTGTAGCTCCAGTAGTCGATGGTATCGACTTTTGTGTCGATAGTATCGACTCTCTTTTCTGAAGCAACCTGATGGTATCTCGATACCATCGACTCTCCTATCAATAGTATCGACTTTCTTCTGCTCCTTGCACCTGGCTTCCTGTGATCCGGTCGATGGTATCAACAGAAGTAGATACTTGTTGTTCCTGAAATTATAACACAAAACTGCATAAGCCTACACAAAACGTATTCTTGTAATAATTTGTGCTCAAAATACTGAAATAAGGGAGATTTGACATAGAGAAGTATCATAGACCAAAGTAGATGAATTATGCAATATTAACCACAGAAATGACTAATAAATGCATAAAACACATATAAAACAAGTCTATAAATGTGACTCAAAATCATCGCATCAATATACCATAGGGAAACTTGATCGAATGCATGTGTGCCTATGCATGCATGCACACATCCAACTCAAATTCACTTGGAATTCTCATCAATTTTTAGCCAAAATTCTCATGGAGAAAAAGCTCCTCATAAACCCACACAACTATCCTATTGTCCACCAACAATGTCTTGTGTCAAATTGCATGTTAGAGGGTGAGGGGGTATAGATAGATTATCTAGCAGGGATAAGAGCTCAAACAACCCTTCTTGATTTCTCATTAGTCAAAATGTATGTTGATCCATAATTTAATAAGATCTAAAATTTCATTAATTGCATACTATCATCTTCCCTCTCATTGATTGATATTCCATCTATCTTAATACATCACACAACCAAATTTTCCATTGACTGACTTATCCAAATTCTCATAAGTTCACACAACAAAATAACCGTTGATTGAGGGAAACACAATTCCCATGAGTTTACAATGAATTGCCAAACCATGAATTAACCAAACCTTATCACTGGCTAATAATACCAGGAACATCATTGGTTGATGAATCAACCTACCCACAAACCAACGAAAACGAACCACCGCCACTACACATAGCTATGATTAGGAAGAAATGAATTTTTACCACATTCAAACAAAGTTCAAAAGAATCCAAGCCAAACTAAAATATGCATTATCTAAAGATAAACATGTGCCAACATAATAAGCATGTAGTTTTTGCAATAAATTTCTCAATTATGATGAGATTGCACACTAGTCCATAACGGTACATGCAATTGAAAATTATTGTAATCAAAGTGAAAAAAAGGCTCAAATTAGAGATGCAATTTTATCAATCAATTTCAAACACAATCAAATATTCAATTAAAATAAGTAACCACCAAGTTATGAAAATCAATAACATTAAGGATTAATCCAAGTTAGTGGTCATAAAATCATACACCCTTCAAAAATATTTTGCCCCCAGAATCCAAAGGTTATGACATAGAAAAACAACATGAAACTCACAAAATCTATCTTGAAAGTGCCTAGGTACTGATTATGTTACCTCACCATGAACAAATCTAAAATCATAGGGTAGACATCTTATATCTGATATCCAATTTCAACTTCTTATGCATCATTCTTTGTTTTATCTAGGTTGATTGGAATTTTCTTAGAGAGTAGTGATATCAACGTACTCTATTATTCTTTATTGTTATATCTTTTATCTTTTTATGTCCCTTACCATATTACTATGGTTGATATTCACCCTCTAAGGACAATTTCATCATATTTCATGCTAATTTTATATAACTACTCCTCTTATTAGGCATATGTACAGGAAACTATTTTGTATTCAGGTGATTAGTTCATGCATTCTTAAATCTCACCAAATTCTTAAGTTCAGATGTGTTGCTATTGGGTGTTTATTCTTCTCAAGTGATCTGATTTTATGGATTATTTAATATGTTTGTAGTTAGTTCTAGCTTCAATGTCTCCAGACTTAACTCACTTTTCATATTCATAACATCTTTATCTTATTTTATTGTACTCTATGACCATTTCAAAAACTAACTACTCTGTCAGAGTAATTAGAAAGAGAACAACTAGAAGTTCCATATTGAAATTTTCACAATACTTGGATTGTTGACCAGTGCATCCAACTACTGAGTTCATGTAGTATGCATTATGCATGCATCATGTTCATGTCTTAGTTGTTATCTAATTTTAAATAAACAAATATGGAACTCATCATTAAAATATACAGTATCACATCTCTTGTGACAAATGAGTGTTTCACAACAAGATCAAACAAAATAGATATATACATATGTATAAAGATTTAAATAATTCAGACACTACTACAAAAAAGGAATATCTCGTTGGTCATTTTTTGCATATGCCGTTGTAATGAATCGGATGACTAAGTGGGAAACATTAAAACTCAAGACATACATTGTTACAACCCCAATTTTTTGGGTTCTTTTGGTTGGAAATGCAATTTCCCCAATAAATGTATGATTGTGTAATTGTGTGATTTATGTGTCTTAAACAGATTCCTTTGATAAATAGCCTTGTATTTTGATTTTGTGGGCCTTGTTGGCTATTGGGCCCAATAATAGGAAAAAGGAAATAAAAAGGAAAAGGAATCAATTAGTAAAAGAATAACTATGATAATGAGAAAAGAAAGATGTGGAAGCATCTAGAAGGCTAAGAATTATCCTTCAAGGAGGGATTTCATATCTTTAGGATTTCTTGGGTTCCAAGGAGTCCAAGTTGCAAAGATAATAGGAGAGGGAAAATATGCATAAAATATTCTTTAACAAGTGATAACTTGCTTATGAAAAAAAGTCTCAAACTTGGCACACAAGTCATGAACTTTCCTTCAAAATTTGGAAGTAAAAGGATTAACGAGTAAAGAGATATGGATTTTTGAAATAATCCTAAAATGAATCGTTACCAAGTTATTTTCATTAATTGTCACAATAATACATTTTCAGACAAGGAAATAGTTGGGTCCAAGCCACGTATACCGATATATTTAGTGTAAGGATAAAAGAAACTGGGAGTACCAATATGAAAAGAAGTGTTCCTTGTGCGACTTGTATTAAGGATACAATCATATCTAATGGAAAGGAGGAATGGTTGTTAGTTAAAGTATGGGATCCATTAGGGTTTCCCCTAGGAAGCATATATATATATATATATATATATATATATATATATATATATATATATATATATATATATATATATATATATATATGAGAGAGAGAGAGAGAGAGAGAGAGAGAGAGATAGGCCACGGGGAACCCTCATTACAACCCTCCATAGAGCATGACCGCCTACGAACCAGGGAGGATGGTTCCCCTAGTTCAACTGCTCATGAGTTGGGAACCATAGACAGCGGTCTCTGTAGGCAAGGGAGCGGCTCTACAAACAGCAACAATGGTCGACAAGGTGAAAATGGATGACAATGACTTCTGACCAGGCACTGCAAGGTGCCACAATCCTCAACCACCAGTCCGTCGATGGAAAGCTGGGTAGCGGCAGGCGCAACACCCAGCGTCTTGTAGCGCCCAGGATCACAGAGAGAAAAGAGAGGGAGAGGGATCCATGGCGGTGCTCTGTAAGGAGTTGGAGCTAGAACCTGATGGTGGAGACCTAACGGAGACCTGGAGGATGATCAACCCCGAGTGAGCAGTATTAGAGGCGGCCTCACGTGTAGTGGTGCCAAGGATGGGGGTGGCACACCGACGACCCTCCCTTAGGCAGTCCAGACTAGGCCAAGGAAGAGGGCAGGGCTATGGTGAAGTGGCGATGGCATGATGACAAGGACACCACGTGGGCTCCCATTGTGGCTGCGGTGGCATACGCTTAGAGGAGTACGCGTGCACAAGAAAGGAGAGATTGAACGCACATCCAAAAGACTAAAGTGCCCCTTCATGCACATTGAAGACTCAAGGGTGGAAGGGTCATTGCCATCTAATTCTGCGTTGGATTCCAGTAAGTCAATAATATGGTATTAATGCTGACGTGGCGATGTTCTATTGGTCGAGTTCCATTAACATTGTAAAATTCGTAATTACTTACGGATAGCTCGGATTTAGACAAATTTTATATGAAAATTTATCAGCAAAATGAGGGAAATCCAAATAAAATACTTTTAGAGTCTAATTATGCTTGCAGTTCTAAAAGTATGGCAAATGTGTTAGAGTGAAGACTAAAGACATGAAAAACCTTGATTTTGATGTTAATAAGATTGAGTAAAGTGCTATGGGTAATTTAAGATGATATTACCCTATTGTTGATAAAAAGGAAGTTTTTAATCTAGAAAGATGATCCATGTGTTTAATTGGTTAATTTAGAGTTTCATATGTTTAATATGCATTAATGGGTTTAGAAACCCTAATCTAAGTGTTAATGGGTTTTAATGAAGCATATTTTAAGATTCTTTGTATAAAAGTGATATTAAGTTAATCCTTAGACAAATTGATGATAAAGAAGGCTTTAATATGATTAATTGGATAGTTAGGGTTTTGAACTCAAGATGATCGTTTTTAGGGTTTTGTGGAAATAAAAGAGGAAAGGGGAAAATAGATCGAAAGAACCCTAATGAAACCCTAATTCATATTAGATACCCTAGAAAGTAACTCCAAGTCAATAAAGTAAGTTCTTGATGAGTATGAAGTAAATAGGTTGTACATACTTTTTAGGATTCTTGCTTGTGTGGATTGAATTGCTTGCTTGGGCTGTTTCTTGGTTGGATTTGCTTTTAGCTTGTTGAATCTGCTGAACAGGTATGTGGTTACTTTATGAATAATCGCCTTTAGTTTCACGGTGTTTCCCAATTATTTCTCGATTGATTGCAACCTAAACTGTTGGATGTTCAATTATGCAATCCTATAAAGTCCCTATGAGTATCACAATTAAATATGAACATGTTTCTTAAACCTACATGCCACCCTGATGTATGTTACAAGACCAAGCCCCAGAGGGAAGGTCTGATTTGGTCAAGCCCTAGAGGGAAGAAGACCATTGGGCACCTCGAGAGGTGACCCCAGGCACCAAGCTCATGATAGAGAAGGTGGCCTTATGTCCCTTGCAAGGACAAAACCCTAAGAGAGGGTAATCCATGGTTTAGGGTAAAAGCGGTTGAGAAGTCACATTGAAAGTGTAATTTGGATTGTTAATCAATTATTTGCTGTATTTAGGTTGTTAGAGCTTATTTGTGATGTTGTGTTTGACCCCACATACCAATATAGAAATATACTGACTGATGTTTTGTTTGTTGGCATTTTAGGTACAAATCTAAAAAGGACAAACAGTAAAGTGACATCTGTGAAGAAGAATTTAAGTAATCCAATGGAGGATTAGATAGTTAGATTTCTACTACAGATAGAAGTCTTAGATCCTATTTTGAAAAGGTATGCAAAAGTTTTATTTAATACCAACTTTCCGGTTTAGTTTTGTAGAATTTGATAATTATTTTTGATTAAATTGTTAAACCATTGATCCTGAATTTTGGGATAACGCCTCTGACTTCTTGGTCTCCCTTGATTGGGGGTTACTGGGAAGCGGGGTCGTTACATTTGGTATTAGAGCCAATGGTTTCTCGTTTAATCCTTATTAATCATTAAATTTTACAAACTCTGTAGAACCCAAGGGAGTTATTATAGGATTTTCCGACGACAGAGGTGTCTAGAAAAGGATCACAGTCTAGGGGCTGGCAATATTTTCCTCTGCCCCACTAGTTGGTCATGAGGACTGCTAGATGTGATGTGACTTCCTGGCCAAAGTATGAGGTCTTAACTCAAAATAACATACCTTTAAGACTCTCTCATCTATTTCGTCCCTTCTCAACTCTAATTCAATTAAGGTTCTAAGGATTAGGGTTTTTTTTCTCTCTCCTCCCCACCCTCTCGAGGTCAGGGTAAGTATAATAAGGATTAAAGAATCCTCCACCAAATAATAAAAAGCATGTAAGAAAGATGTCATGGACATAAGTTTTGATAATTAGAAACTCAGACTGAGTTTAGTTACATGCTTAGGTTGCATGGCACGTGTTGTCATGCCCTTTGGAGTGATCTAAGGTTAGACCGTCTTGTGGGAGGATGAGGAGAGAGAGTTATCCTTAGAGGCAGAGGCCTCCAAGAAGAGGTAGATACCTAACACATCCTCTAAGGATGATGTTAACCCTAACCCTAAGTGGTAGCTAGGGAGAGAGATGACATGATGATTTGCATCTCATAGTCGACCATGCAGGTATGTACGTGGGTTGACATGCATATAGGTTTTGTGTACCCATGAAAAGCATGAGCTAGGTTTGACCTAGTGCCTTTTGGTGACCAGACCTTGGGAGGGTCATGCCTGTTAGGGTGAAGGATAGCCCTCATTGAGAAGATTAGTAGTGACCATATAGGAACCCTAACAGATATATATGAGTAGAAAGGAGGCATGCACCTATGTAGAAGAGAACGACATCAAGATTGGCAGTGGGTTTGAGACCTAGGATAGGAGAGTTATGCCTCATAGTTCATGAGATGAGCATGTAGAACTTTGTATGATCTTGGTTGGACATATGTCTTGATAGTACGTTTCATTCAAGTAGGTAGAAACATGTATCCTTAGGAGCTTGACCCATCTTCTAAGAGAAAACCTCCAATTATAGGGTTAGCTCTAGAAAGAGAGAGAGAGACCCATTGAGGAAGGTTGGACACCTTGAACCCGAGACGTGAAGAATCATGAGAAGTTGGGTAGGCTATGACCTATTTTAGACGACCCTGAGTAGATAGTTGTGGTTGCCTCATGCATGATCATTGGAGGCTTGTTGTACCTTGGTTGCCGTTAGAGGAACCAAACCCTAGAATGAGAGGAGGCTTCTTGAACCGGTGTACAGAGGTTATAGGTACCTACCTATAGGTATAGAAAGGAGAGTTCTTTAGACCTTAAAGAAGTAGAGTAACAAGGTCTCACACCAAGTCAGTTGTCCTTGTGTAGGACTCTACGATGTTGTTCACATGGAATAATGGTGGGAAGTGTATGCCCTACCTTGTGCATGTTTGGTTTGTGGTTGGACAGATGATGCATAAGGAGTGAACCTAGGGTTCCTAGACCTAAGAGGGGAAGTAGTAGTACATGGTGCACCTGATGCTCATGATGATGTTTGAGTTCATATGAATTCGAGCATGGCACCCCTCATGTTTAGAGGAAAAGGAAACCCCTTGAACTAAGGTATATGTTTGATGAATCCCTCACACAGGTTGGTCACATATGTATGAGTTTGACCAACTTTGAGGAATAAGGAACAAGTGGGACATACCAAGGAAACCTAGAATGGTTTAGTAGGTGGTCTTCTTGCTAGATACATGCCTAAGTAGCATGATAGGGCTAAGCCCGCACATGATGATGTAAACCCTAGATGTAGGGACATTTGTGACCTTTGTTGCTATCAAGAGATAGTTTTCTCTCCATCCTTGGGAGGGACCCTTCTGCCAGGTGCAACTTTTGGTGTAGGTTTGAGGTAACTTAAAGAGGTCTTTCATAGGAGCTTGATGAGCTAAGTGGAGAGAACATGGTATGAGCAAAAATCTATAGACCCTTGTGTGACCATATCTAAGGGGCATGAAGATATGTTGCCATAGAGGTAACCTTATGGGGCCTGACAAAGTTAGGTAGGTCACCATGATCCCTATGAAAGGATGTAAGTTTGACCATGAGTGCCTAGAGAGATGATGGAGCTTTGGGTAAAGATTCAAAAATGAGATGTGTTATGATGGAATCCTAAGTCAATACTAAGGTCATGAAGGGATAAGACTGATGGAAGTAGGAATTGTCTATTCCCTGGATGAACGAGATCATAGGGTCGGGAGGTAACAGCTACCATTGCCCAAGGACCATGGGTTAGGAGTTTGTCCACCTTCATGAGTTCATGGGGTCTAAGGGGTGAAATTGAGAGGCACTCCTTAGATGCATAAGGGTCGGATCACCCCAAAGTGCCGACACCCTAGAGACCTTGAGGTAACGACTAAGGATTGTACATTAAGGATATATGTTAAGATCCAAAAGGTGATGGGAAAGTCTTCCCATGGGTGTAGACCCATAATCGAGTTGTTTATGATGTGGAGACATGTGATGTACATTTCAACTTAGTTTGGAAAGTGTATTGGCGATGTGTGATGCACCATATCTACTCTTGGAATGGGGTGAACTTTGTATTTGGACTACAACCAAATGATTATTTCCTCTCATTATGGGTGTGAGAGATAGGGAAAAACACATGCCATACACTAAGGATAAATATGACGTGAGTTGAAAAGTTGCTATGATAGAGAAAGTATCATACCTTTTTAGGAGAGTACATGGAATGGATGGTTTACAAACACAAAGAGAACGAAGGTAGTCATCATACGATGATGTTTCTATCAAGAGTAGTATGGAATTTATGAGTTATATAAGTTTGAGTTTGATAACTAAGATGATGAGCTCAAAGTTTTCTTGACTCAGTTAGACCTAAATCTGAGATGAGGATGATGAGTGGAGTATATGAGGGTTTATGCCTTTAGCTTTACCTAGAACATAAGGATGTAAGGTGGTAATGGATGCTCTTAGTTGAGACACAACTATATGTTTAGCCAATAGAGGGGCTACAAGAGGTTGTTTGGTGAACCCTAAGTTCGTGAGACATATAGGGATAACCCTTTGATACAACCAGACCCGTTGGTCGAGTAGTGATTGATTGGTTAGCCACCCTAGAGCTTCATGAGATAGAAGGATGGCTGTAAGAACCTCAGATACACCTCTCCAGAAAGGAAGGTGATGGAACCCACGATTAGAGTGTTTTAGGGTTTATGAGGAATCAACCCTGAGGAATCATGACATATAGGAGCTCTTGATGTTAAGTACACCATGCATCATGGTGCTACTAAGATGATTAAAGTTTGTAGTAGTGCTTTGAATACCTAAGATAAAGAAGTATATAGAGTTGCATGTGGCTTGTAGCCATGCATGCTAGGAGGTGAAGGCTGAACACCAATAACCCAATGAGTTGCTATAGAGAATGTAGAGTCCCCGATAGGTAATGGGAGTGGATCACCATGTACGTTGTGGTGAGTCTCCCTAGACCAAGAGAGGTCATGATGCAATATGGGTTATGGTAGATCACCTTACCAAGTTGACCTAATCCATTGCCTAAGAAAGAGAGCACTGTTAGGGTGACAGATCTGGTTGAACTATATATGAGAGAGAGATAGTTCATCTACACTGTGATCTGAGTTTGATATCATGAGTATGACCTCAAGTTCACTTCCATGTTGTGGAAGTAGGTATAACAAGAACTTGGTGCTAGATTGAAGTTGAGTACATCATATCACCCCTGATAGGTAGACAGTCAAGAGAGTATGATCTAGACTAGAGGGTCTGATGAGAGCGTGTGTTCTCATTCAGGGTGTGCCCTAAGAGAGTTTGCTTGTGGTGATAGCCACCATATCCAGTATCGGGATGTAATAAGCTCTGTAAGGGAGGCTGTGTCGGTCACCGCTTCATTAGGATGATGTCGGTGAAAGGACCTTGTAAAGGACAGAGAGACCATAGTGTGTGCAGATGAAGTCGCTTTGATCGTGCGATGGCTGAGAAAGCCCAGGGGCAACATGAGTCGTGAGCTGATGCAAAGCAGACTGACATGCAGTTCACTGTGGGAGAATATGTGTTATAAAAACCCGACCCCTCTGAGCTATAGCTGAGAAAGATGAGTCCCTGATACATGGGTCCATTTGAGATGGATTGGTGGAGATGCTTATGTTTAGCCTTACCCCTCAGAATAACATGATGTATGATGTGTTCCATGAGTCCGATCTAGAGCGCTATGTGATGTACCCGAACCATGTGATGAGCCATGAACCTATTGAACTTCTAGGGAGGCTGAAATATCTAGAGTCACCTACGTGGGTACAAGATAACAAGGTGAGTGAAAACTCAGATGTAAGAATATAAGATGATAAAGGTTCTTTGGAAGCACCATGGAGAGGATGAGGCCACATGGGAGCCAATGATGGACACGGACAAGTTTTATCTTGAATTGTTTGTATGTTTGGTAGAGTTTTGAGGAAAAAAATTCTAAAAGACTGGAAGTGCAATTTCCCCAAGAAATGTATGATTGTGTAATTGTGTGATTTATGCACCTTAAATGGATTCCTTTTATAAATAGCCTTGTATGTTTGATTTCATGGGCCTTGTTGGCAATTGGGCCCCATAATAGGAAAAAGGAAATAAAAAGGAAAAGGAATCAATTAGTAAAAGAATAACTATGATAATGAGAAAAGAAAGACGTGGAAGCATCTAGAAGGCTAAGAATTATCCTTCAAGGAGGAATTTTGTATCTTTAGGATTTCTTAGGTTCCAAGGAGTCCAAGTTGCAAAGATAATAGGAGAGAGAAAATATACATAAAATATGCTTTAACAAGTGATAACTTGCTTATGAAGAAAAGTCTCAAACTTGGCACATAGGTCATGAACTTTCCTTTAAAAATTTGGAAGTAAAAGGATTAACGAGTAAAGAGATATGTATTTTTCAAATAATCCTAAAATGAATCGTTACCAAGTTATTTTCATTAATTTTCACAATAATACATTTTTGGACAAGGAAATAGTTGGGTCCAAGCCACATATACCGATATATTTAGTGTAAGGATAAAAGAAATCGGGAGTACCAATATGAAAAGAAGTGTTCCTTGTGCGACTTGTATTAAGGATACATTCATATGTTATGGAAAGAAGGAGGCGGGGTTGGTAGTTAAAGTATGGGAGCCATTAGCGTTTCCCCTAGGAAGCATATATATAGAGAGAGAGGCCATGGGGAACCCTCATTAAAACCCTCCATAGAGCATGATCGCCTACGAACCAGGGAGGGTGGTTCCCCTAGTTTAACTGCTTGTGAGTTGGGTACCATATCCAGCGGTCTCTGTTGGCAAGGGAGTGGCTCTGCAAACAACAGTAATGGTTGACAAGGTGAAATTGGATGACGACGACTTCTGACCAGGCTCTGGGAGGTGCCGCAATCCTCAACCACCAGTCTGTCGACGGATAGCTGGGTAGCGGCAGGCGCAAGACCCAGTGTCTTGCAGTGCTCGGGATCACAGAGAGCAAAGAGAGGGAGAGGGATCCACAATGGTGCTCTGTAAGGAGTTGGAGCTAGAACGTGATGACGGAGACCTGGCAGATGATTAGCCCCGAGTGAGCAGTATCAGCGGTGGCCTCACGTGTAGTGATGCCGAGGATGGGGGTGGCACACCGACGACCCTCCCTTAGGTAGTCCAGACTGGGTCGAGGAAGAGGGCATGGCTATGGAAAAGTGGCGATGGTGCGACGAGAAGGACACCGTGTGGGCTCCCATCACGACTCTGGAAGCGTACGCTTAGCGGAGTACTCATGCACAAGAAAGGAGAGAACCCACATCCAAAAGACTAAAGTGCCCCTTCATGCACGTTGAAGACCCAAGGGCAGCAAGGTCATTGATATCTAATTCTGTGTTGGATTCTGGTAAGTCAATAATAAGGTATGAATGCTGACGTGGCGATATTCTATTGGTCGAGTTCCATTAACATTGTAAAATTCGTAATTACTTACGGATAGCTTGGATTTAGACAAGCTTTATATGAAAATTTATCAGCCAAATGAGGAGAATCCAAATAAAATACTTTTAGAGTCTAGTTATGCTTACAGTTCTAAAAGTATGGCAACATGTGTTAGAGTGAAGACTCAAGACATGAAAAACCTTGATTTTGATGTTAATAAGATTGAGTAAAGTGCTATGGGTAATTTAAGATGATATTACCCTATTGTTGATAAAATGGATGTTTTTAATTTTAAAGGATGATCCATGTGTTTAATTGGTTAATTTAGAGTTTCATATTTTTAATATGCATTAGTGGGCTTAGAAACCCTAATTTAAGTGTTAATGGGTTTTAATGAAGCATATTTAAAGATTCTTTGTATAAAAGTGATATTAAGTTAATCCTTAGCCAAATTGATGATAAAGAAGGATTTAATACGATTAATTGGATAGTTAGGGCTTTGAACTCAAGATGATTGTTTTAGGGTTTTGTCGAAATAAAAGAGGAAAGGAGTAAATAGATCGAAAGAACCCTAATGAAACCCTAATTCGGATTAGAAACCCTAGATAGTAACTTTAAGTCAATAAAGTAAGTTCTTGATGAGTATGAAGTAAATAGGTTGTACATACTTTTCAGGATTCTTGCTTGTGTGGATTGAACTGCTTGCTTGGGCTGTTTCTTGGTTGGATTTGCTTTTAGCTTGTTGAATATGCTAAACAGGTATGTGGTTACTTTATGAATAATCGCCTTTAGTTTCATGACATTTCCCGAATGTTTCTCGATTGATTTCAACCTAAACTGTTGGATGTTCAATTATGCAATCCTATAAAGTCCCTATGAGTATCACAATTAAATATGAATGTGTTTCTCAAACCTAAATGCCACCCTGATGTATGTTGCAAGACCAAGCCCTGGAGGGAAGGTCTGATTTGGTAAATCCCCAGAGGGAATACCATTGGGCACCAAGATCAGGATAGAGAAGGGGCCTTATGTCCCTTGCAAGGACAAAACCCTAAGAGAGGGTAATCTAGGGTTTAGGGCAAAAGCGGTTGAGAAGTCACATTGAAAGCGTAATTTGGATTGTTAATCAACTATTTTCTGTATTTAGGTTGTTAGAGATTATTTGTGATGTTGTGTTTGTTCCCACATACCAATATAGTAATATACTGACCGAAATTTTTTTTTGGGCATTTTAGGTACAAATATGAAAAGGACAAATAGTAAAGTGAAATATGTGAAGATGAATTTAAGTAATCCAAAGGAGGATTAGATAGTTAGATTTCTACTGGGAATAGAAGTCTTAGATCCTATTTTGAAAAGGTATGTAAAAGTTATTTAATACCAACTTTCTAGTTTAGTTTAGAAGAATTTGATAATTATTTTTGATTAAATTGTTAAACCATTTATCGTGAATTTTGGGCAAACGCCTCTGACCTCTTGGTCTCCCTTGATTGGGGGTTACCGAGACGCAGGGTCGTTACATACATTGTTGGTTAAAGAAACTGACGACATACATATATATCGTCGGTTCTACGTTACAATCAAACTGATGACATAAAACATAGTTTGTGACAAAAATGTGGCTTTCCTTGACCTTTCCTCATTAGTTATTTGCTATAGAACTGATGACATGATGTTAATTATGTAGTAAAAATAGTTTTTCTTGACCGTTCCTCATTGATTATTGAATGAGAAATAAATGACAACTAATATTATGTCATTGGTTTTATCATTGAATGGGCAATGAAAATTAAGGGATATCCCAATAGTTTTCTACACGTAACCAACGATGTATGTATTGTAATCGGTTGTTTTAAAATAACTGACGAGAAATGTCTATTTTTTTATATAGCAGGCCTACAAACCCACTATCCGGCTGCTAGCATGTCTGCTGCCTATAGTTCATCAGAATTGAAAGTTCATCAAAACCACATGCCTCCGCAAGAAACACACTTAACAACATGCTGAAAAACCTACAAGAAGAAACATATATACATAAATACACATATGCATTTGATATAATATGCACAAATAGGCCAACAAACCTAAACATTCTATCCATTTTTCACTTCAAATGCACACTCATATGCATGAACTCACAACTCAATTGATTCATTTCTCAGCCATATTCAATTTCATTCATATGCATAAATACACATCATTCTCCTCCTCATGTACTTCACATTCAATTCACACACATATGCATGAATACATATCAACATCAGCTGGCACAGATTTTAAGTCCACAATGTATAATAATATAACAAATAAAAATCTAACATCAAAGTTTGACTACAAAATATCAATCAACCCTCCCAATTATCTGATAACTCCACATGTTTGATGAAGCAGTCTTTCTAATGTTTGTGTAGGTCATTCAACTGCTCAAATGTATTCGCTTCAATAGTGTCAAAAAACTATAAAGAGAATGATACATAATTCTAATTAGTTTGATTGTTTATATTCTCAAATGAGGCTCCTGTATTAATTATGATCCAAGACAAATAACATTACCTTATTTATGCATTTGATCTATGCCGCATACATGACAATCATGTGTATGTACAACATCTCATAATATGTGCATGCCCAATCATTTTCTTGTACATGACACTATAGATTTACAATTACATTAAAAAATATAATTAAGCAGAGTTGGTAATATATATGCATTGGATTGAAGAGACTACACCAACACTCCTCCAAGATACTGATTTCTTTTTTAATCTAATTTCCCTCACCGCTACTAAATGCTTTCACACCCCTATAAGATAAATTAACAAATATGTTGCATTATTAAACTATCATATGATGCAAACACTACATATATGTTGAGCATGGAAAATTTATACTTACACATGAATCACAAATATCATTGGGTGTCCCACGGTTGGTGTTAGTTTTGTACCTGGAGGATGAAGAAATACACAATACAGTTCTCTGGAACAATCACTAACAACTGTTAATGATTATTTCTGAGTGAATAGAAGACAAATAAAATAAAAATTAAATTCCAAAACAATTGTATTCATTACTTAGAAATATAAATAATAAGACCAAAACATACACAATGTTGAAGGGAGCTACAATCATAGCCCTAGAAACATCAAAAACCTTCATCATAGTAGTCACATAATCTTTGATGCCACTCAAATCTCTTACTTCATCACTAATCATTGATTGTATTAGAAATGCTACATTCGATATTCCAAACTCAGCAACCACGCAATATAAACGATTGAACATATTTATATGCAATAATCAATTAATATATAGGAAACAATTATAAAATATGTATTCCTAACTTTGAGAGGTATTCAGACTCACTATATTCAAAATTATGTCAGTAATGTGTTCAACCATTCATACTAAAATAGCTCAGAAATACATGTCAACACTATCATAGTGTTACAATCTATACCTACGACCTCCTCCCATAGTTCAATCACCATGCTATCTGATTGCAAGATATTGTCTAACCATATTGTCAATGACTTGCAGTTAGGGCCTAAGAAGTCGAACAACTCATTTGGAATAAAATGTGGGGGGAGGCTTTGGAACCATAAGGGGCATCTTAGGTGTTGTGGTCTGTATATATGTATTCTCATATTAGCTTTCGATTATATATAAATTCAATATACATTTGTCTTATCTCAAGAAATACAAATAGTCATTTGGGCCACCCAAAGAGGTTCTTCTCTCCATGTCAGAATGACATGCATGACATACACACAAACATGATCAATGGGAAAGGAAACACCATGAACCGTATAAGCAAGTGGATAAGCCTCAACATATGCAATGATGTTGCATGATGGAACATCGATGGCCAGATGATTTTTTTTGGCCACCTACAATTTTATGAAACACATCATGTAAATTGACACACATATATATATTGACTTGATGTATTACTTTATAAAAAATATATATAAATTGACTCAAACTAAATCTTACGTCAGACGTGCCTTGTAGGTCCGAAGGACTACTCCCAATGCACTCAATGGGTGTGTGATGTTGTACCCATTTCATGATTGTTGGAGAATCTTATGCCACATGAGAAGCCTTAAACTCCTCCAAGGTTGTAGTTATTAGTCTTTGCACATTCTCCTGGTCCAATCCCCATTTCTTGGCAGATTTGTAGTTTTTATGGGATGCACCAAAAAAATATTTTATCCCAAACCCAGCCCCAACGACCCTAATAAATCTGGGGTACTCTTCCATCCTTAGAGTAACCATCAATTTATCGTGTGTGTCTTGAAGGGTGAACTTTCCCTCCTTTGTTTGCTCACCTAGTTCCATGTAGTCATCATCAAAACTGGCTAATCAATGAAACTTAACAATCTAGGGAAAAAGAACATGGACATTCATTGCAAGACAAAGAAATTTACCATTTTTGAAGGCCACCTCCTGGGTTGCTTGGACGGAGATTTCTCAGACTTTGTTTTTCCTTGTATCTATCCACTCAATACAACGAGGAAACCATCCAGAACCACTAGAAGATGCAATAGTAAAAGGAGTAGAAGTAGAAGGCCCTTTCTCTTTCTCTCTCAACTAGAGGCATTTAATATAACCACTTGAACCCAACCAGTGGTTGTGTACATTCTTGTCATGCCTTTATTTTTGAGAATCATGAATGGCCTGATTAATTTAATAAGAAATATTGTTAACTTATCATAAGAAATTATAAGAATGTAATTAATTCAATACCTTGAAAGCATCTGATATCCCTGTTCAAAAAATTCTAACCACTCTATTTTTTTATCAAGGTAGGGCCATTAGAGAGTGGGGTCCTTATCCTTCTTGTCTCGAAAGATGTAGTCTCTTGTGAGGATTGTCCACCAATATCTTTGTCTTCTCCTGATAAGTTGCACAACAAACATGCAATGCAAGTTTTCATCAAGCTCATACCAACCCTAAAAAGATTCAAGATTTACTATTTTTAGAAATGTGAAAAGAAAGTATAGGAAAAGACTATAAAAAGATAAATGCATATACCTCACCTATAGCTTCCTCCAGATGAGGTCTTTAGTGGTGTTACTCACGTGTCTCCAATCATCAACACGATGAGGCACTTTGCTTCGACCAAGGACCCCATAGTAGATAAAGAACTCTATACTAATCGACATGCCTACTTCATTAAATTCAATGACACCCTTCTTCCCTTCCCTATCTGAGGAAATTTTCATCAAAGTTTTATCAGCACCATCATCACTCTGGTCAGGAGGCCAAACAAGATCCTCACACTCAGGATCCTGATGCTCTTGATTAGATTCCATCTATAAAATCAAAAGTAAACAAATGAAAAAGTCAAATAACATATGAAAAGTCGGATCACATATGACAAAGTCAGATCACATATGAAAAGCATATATATCATATAATGTAAATAATGTATGAAATATTACATGTAGTATACCTGATGTAGTACTATTTTAGGGCTCCATCTTGTGTTTTTTTGCATATTAATCACATCTAAACATAGCAGAATGCAAGTTATTTCCTCCAATATGAAATATTACGTCAAAAGCACTCACTACTACATTTTTGGCCAATAACGTCGCTGCCCTTAGTGTCATTTTTACTAGAATAACTGACCTAATACACTATTGCATCAGTTTTATCATAAAAACCGACCTTACAAGTTTTCCGCGGTGAAAATTCATGTGATTTTGGCTTCACGCCTCGATCTATAGGGTTGGTTTTTCCAAATAACTAACGCTGTAGGGTCAACAAAAAATGCGGGCACCACTTTGGACCTGTTGGGTTGGTTTTCTGAAAATAACCGACCTTGTAGCACCACTCTATAGGGTCAATTTTTTAGGTTACCCGACCTTACAGGTGGTCCTAAAAAACGCGGGCACCACTTCACCTATAGCATCGGTTTTCTCTGTTAACCGATGCTATAGGGTCCTCTATAGCGTCGCTTAATAGAGAAAACCGACGCTACAAGTGAAGTGGTGCCCACATTTTTTAGGTCCGCTTACTAAGTACATCAATATCGTCACTTTAGTTGATCGGGTGAAGAAAGAAGACTCCATGTTGCTGCTCCCGCACTGTGCCTCGCTCCCGTGCCGTGCTGCCCGACGCCGTGCTGCTGCTACCATGCCCTTCCCACGAGCCATCCTCGACGCCGTGTCCCTTCTTATGAGCATCCCCGATGCCGTGTCCCTTCTGACGGTCGTGCTGCTGCCACCGAGCCACTGTGCTGTTGCTCAAGCTTGACCTAGAGGCCGTGCTACTACTACCGAGCCGCCGTGCTGTTACTCGAGCTTGACCTAGCGGCCGTGCTACTGCTACTGATCCACCGTGTTGTTGCTCAAGCTTCCTTTTGACCTGGCGGCGGCTCCCTCGACTCGTAGGCGAGACCAGCAAGGAAATTCTGAGCCCAGATCAGTTCATGAGTTCCTTCTCTTCGATTCACTCCAATATTTGTTAGGTAGCATGGCCGTGCTGGGAAGCACGACCGTGGTGATGGCACAACTATGTGGGTAGCACGACCGTGGTGGCTGAGTTGTTGAAACTTCAAGATTTATCAATCTTGCATTTGTTAATTCTTCCCGCTCCTCTAAAATTGATGTATATTGACCCCTAATTAATACATTATAACAGAATTGAATTGTGCATTTGTGTTGTTGCATGTGTTGTTGACTTGCATATATTTCTTCTTCAGCCTTCAAGTGAGGTATAATATTCTCACTCTCTCAATATGCTATTAGGCTTCATTTAGATTCAAATCAACCAATAATAAAAATATGTATTGTTTCATATCTACATTTTGTTATCAATCACCTATGTAATCATTGTATACATTCTAGAAATATGAGGGTAGACATTATGTAGTCTCAGATTGACACTTTAGGGTTTATAGATGAGATCATCGATGCAAGATGTTTAACTTAATATATAAATATGACAATAATACATTTATGTATCAACTTAGAAACCCATTCAAAATTTACTCATTAGGAGTAAATTTTGGATAGTCCCTAGTCTGGGACTCTTTTTGGATATTTAATCTCACTTAGGATGTAATTGTATAATGTATGTTTAGTTTTGAAGAAAATTTTAGTAGGATTTCCTCATTTGTTCTCTGGGTACATACGTGAGTGGTTATTTGCCATTTACATCGGTGTACTCGGAGAACTTAGGGGAAATACTGCTGAAATTTTCTTGAAGACTAAACATACATTATACAGTTACTAGTGAGATTAAATATTCAAAAATGGGATAGGTGGTACACTTTTATATAAAAGTAATTAACTTCCTATCAATAAAAACTTACAGCTTATAGTATCAATATTAAATGCTTAGTTTTATAATTAATTTTAATGTGATATAGAAAATGGATCAAAGTTGGATGTCTATCAAGAACTATTGCAGTCTAGAGTTTGCTAAAGGTATTGATGAATTTCTCAGATTTGCTGAGGAACATAGGAAACTACCTATAGATAGGCTATATTGTCCATGTAGAAATTGTGGTAACAATTTGAAAGTTGATACTGTTGAGGAAATTAAGAATCATGTCATATGCAATGGGATCATACAAGGTTATAATGAATGGTATTGGCATGGAGAGAAATTTAATTATGGATCAGAAAATGTCAATACTAATAGTTGTGGCATAGAAGATATAGATAATGATGACAATGTCAATGATGAACCAATTTAGGATGACCCGATTCAGGATGATATGGTTGATGAGATGCTATGTAGTTGTCGGTACAATGTCATTGATCGACCTTCTTTATTTGCAAACATTGTCCATGATGCTGAAAAACCATTATATAAGGGTTGTACTAAGTTCACAAGGTTGAGTGCTGTGATGCGATTATATACTCTTAAAGCTCAAAATCAGTGGAGCGATAAGAGTTTCACTTCACTATTGTCTTTGTTAAAGGAAATTCTTCCTGAAGGCAATGAGCTTCCAATTTCAATATATCAAGAAAAGAAAATAATGTGCCCAATGGGAATGGAGGCTAAGAAGATTCATTAATGTCCAAATGATTGTGTGTTATTTCAGAAGGACTATAGTAATTTGATAAATTGTCCAAAATGTGGTGCGTCAAGGTATAAGACCACAAATTTAACTAAGGCTAAAAATGGCTCTCCTACCAAGGTGATGTGGTATCTACCTATAATACCACAATTTCAACACTTATTTGCTATACAGAAGATGCACAAAATTTGTCTTGGCATGGGGAGTTAAAGGCCGATGATGATGGCGTCCTACGACATGCATCTGATTCACCACAATGGAAGAAATTTGATTTATTATACCCTCAATTTGGTAAAGAACCAAGAAACTTAAGACTTGGACTCTGTATAGATGGAATGAATCCCTATGGTACATTAAGCAGCCAACATAGCACGTGGCCTATTATGATTGTTATGTACAATCTTCCTCCTTGGTTGTGTATGAAAAATAAGTATGTCATGTTGTCAATATTGATATCAGGGCCCAAGCAACCTGGAAATGATATTGATGTTTACCTTCAACCTCTAATTGATGACCTAATGAAATTATGGGAAGAAGGTGTTATGACATATGATGCTTCATGTAAAGAGATCTTTAGTTTGGGTGGTATGTTGTTTTGCACAATTAATGACTTTCCAGCTTATGGAAATTTGTCTGGATATAGCATAAAAGGATACAAAGCATGTCCTATTTGTGAGGAAAATACTGATTTAATCCGACTGAAACATGGTGGTAAAATCGTATATCTTGGTCATTGGAGATTTCTCCCACCAGTGCATCCTTATCGAAGGCAACACAAAACCTTTAATGGGTCAACTGAGGAACGAAGTGCTCCTAAACCTATACCAAGAAATATTTTATATGATAGGGTGAAACATATTGTTAATGAATTTGGAAAGAGTTCAAGTAGTTGTACTCTCACATGTGAAAAATATCTATACAAGAAGAGGTCAATATTCTGGGATCTTCCTTATTGGAGATCTTTGGCAATTAGACACTGCATTGACGTCATGCATGTTGAAAAAAATGTTTGTGATAGCATCATTGGTACGCTATTGAACATACTAGGAAAGACTAAAGACAAGATACAATCTAGAAAAGATTTAGAATTAATGGGTATAAGAAAAGAATTATCAGTGGAGATCAGGGGTCGCCACACATATTTACCACCAGCTTGTTACACTTTGTCAAAGCAGGAGAAAAAGACTTTCTGTGAGTGCTTGTATAATATTAAGGTTCCACAAAGATACTCTTCTAATATTCGTAGATTGGTATCAAAGAAGGATCTGAAGTTGATAGGTCTCAAATCTCACGATTTTCACACCTTAATGCAACAAATTTTACCTGTGGCTATTCGATCTATATTGCCGAAGCATGTAAGCTTTGCAATCACAAGATTCTGTTTCTTCTTCAATGAAATATGCAACAAAGTGATACATCCTGATACTCTCGATAAATTACAGAAAGATGTAATTGTTACCATGTGTCAACTTGAAATGTACTTTCCTCCTTCATTTTTTGATATCATGGTTCATCTTGTAGTACATATTACAAGGGAGGTGAAGATGTTGGGTCCAATTTTCTTACACTGGATGTATCCATTTGAACGCTACGTGAGTGTTTTTAAAGGTGATGTTTGGAATCGTTATCGTCCTGAAGGGAGTATTATTGAGGGTTATGTGGCTAGGGAGGTGATGGACTTTTGCAATGATTTTTTGAATTGTAATGAAACTTCTAGCGATCTAAAAAATCCCTATCACACTGAATCTTATTGTGGCAAAGGAACTCTGGGAGGACGAGTGAAAGGAATCAGTCATGAGTTGTGGGAACAAGCATATTTGTATATTTTACACAACATCGATGAAGTTAGTAGCTACATCACAGAACACAATGATCTTATCAAGAGAAATCATCCACAATCCAGTTCAATGTGGCTTGCAAGAGAGCATAATCGAACATTTATTAGGTGGTTTGAAGAGAAAGTCTTTAATCAACTATCTGAATCAGCGAATATTGTTGCTGAGAACATAAAATGGCTCGCTTTAAGGCAAAAATGGATGTCATGCATATGAAGGTTATGACATAAATGTATTTTCATACTACACAAAGCGTCAAGATGAAAGTAGTGTAGTCCAAAATAGTGGGGTCACTGTTCAAGCCTGTTCGTTGTATTTTGCTAGTGCCAAAGATAAAAGACCACGTGAAGCTGAGATGTCATATTACGGCGTCATTGAGGACATATGTGAATTGGACTATACAAATTTCAGAGTTCTTATCTTTAGATGTAATTGGGTTGACACAACAAAGGAGTTTTAGTGGATGAGTTGGGTTTCAAATTGGTAAATTTTGAAAAGATTGGTGAGAAATATGAGCCATTCATCATGGCAGACCAAGCAAAACAAGTATTCTATATTGAGGACCCAGAAAATAAAAACTGGTCTGTCGTTCTTCATGGAAAAAGGCAGTTTATTGTAGATCCTATAAATGAAGAAGAATACTACAAAAGTATGATGATTCCAGACCATTCTCAGTTGGTTTGCCAAGTGTAAATGTTGAAGATAACACCGATGAATACTATAAATGTCAAGACCATGATGAAGGAATTTTACTTGACTAAAAACTCAATCAATACTAGAGGCATGTATTCTTTGAATTATTTATTTTATTATCATTCAAGCACGTAATCTTTCAAATATACATCATATATCATTCAACCACTTGTGCTTTTATTATCACTTATGTTTCTTTTATTATGTATACTTGCAGGTTCTAAAATGGCAAGTGAAGATGAACATTCTGAGCATGAGCACCATGAGGATGGTAGTGGTGATGCTAAGAAAAGTAGAGGTCCCACACTGATGCGTAGGCTGTAGGAGCTCAGGGCCAAAGGGGAGAAATTGGCAGTCCAATTTGATGTCACAGGAGCACCTATTGGGGAACATGATAGTCTTTCAAGCATTAACTAGGGGTGACCGCGCGCAGTAAGGTGGCAATAGATATAGAAAATTGGCATGATGTTTTTAATTCCTAAAAAGACCTCCTATCGAAAGATATATCTATGAGTGGAAGTGATATTATTTTAATATGTTTTTTGTTTATTGATTCTAATTTAGTTTGTTTGGAAAGACATATCCTTTTTAAGACAACATTATTGCTTATTTTGTATGTATAGGGTGTTTTTCATCTAAATGAAAAAGATCACAAGAAAAAAGTGCTACAACGTTGTGGTGTACGATGGAGGGCTTTTAAGACATATCTCAAAAGGGAATTTATAGATAATCTTAAAAAAAGAAGAAAGCAATAGATATATATGTTTTTATAGATCCTGAGGCGTGGGAAAGATTTGTTGCCGCTTGGAAATTGGAAGAGTTTTAGTTAATAAAGATTGTGATGTATTGTATTAATCTTTAATTTTATACAATTAAGGAGGTGAATCTATTTATATATGTTTGCCAAGTCTATATTGCAATACCTCATTTTAAATGATCAGGCTATTCACGAGGCCCAAAAGGAAAGATAGGCTAAACTTAGGTTTATTTATATCTAATTGATATTGTGATTTAATATTTTTATTAACTATGAATAGATTGATCTCCATGAGCAAAGGAAGGAAGGAAAGTTCATCCCAACTGGCCGCATGGATGAACTATCAGTTTCTCTTGGTACAGAGGATCATCCTGGCCGTGTTAGGGGATTAGGAGCTGGCATAGGATTGAAGTCTTATTTTGTCCCTTCGCAATCTAAAAGAGGTCATGCAGGAGGTCTTACAAAAGAGGAAGTTGAAGCATTAGTAGCACAGAAAGTAAAAGAAATAATGTCTTCATTTCAGCCTACTAAACCTTCTCAACCTACTCAAACTGTGCGTGTCTCAGATGATGAGGTACAAGCGTATGATCCAACTATAGAAGGTAATGGGAGCACTCCCAATGACCCACCACAACAATCTATAGTAAGTTTTTGTTCTATATGTTGTGTTATTAGTATGATATATATGATTATATATATATATATGTATAGTTGTAGTAGGTATCTGGTTTATCGCTACATATATAACTTATATTATTTCAATTCTAGGTTGGTATGAAATGTAAACTTGCAGTGGAGGTTCCAAAATATAATATTGTGGCAGCGGGCAAGGTATAGAACCTTGGTGGTACATTGCATTGCCAACAAATTACTGATTACATTTGTCGTGTGTCCATCCATCTTGTGTATGACGGAATGGGGGACAAACTACTACCCATACCTAATCTTGAATATAGTACAGTTGAATAAACAGAGAGTGCTATGGTGGGTTGGCCTAGACACTTGGTTATCAATGACAAGGTATACTTGAATTCTACCATGTTTTTCATATTTGACTGCATATATGAACTCGTGTAATATAAGTACGTAATTTAATTAACATGTTTGCAAACCAAAAAGTAAAAATTCTACTAGTCGTCCTCCTATGCCCAAGCCATCGTTTATTCCAGAATCCACATTCGACAAGTTGGGAAGTAAATGTAAATGTTTGTGTCGATACTTAGCCAACCAAAGCTCTGGATTACAAATGTTGGTCAATTTAGCAGAAGATGCAACTGGGAGGGACTTTGACAGTTATATTTTTCTTGATGATATTATAGAGTTGTTCCGATAAGATTGGCTGAATACTTCGATATTAGAAGTATGGATAAGGTAAGGATCTATCAATATAGAAAATTCCAATACACATTTTAAGCTTATTTCTATATATGAAAATAATTACAAATGTTTTACAACCATTTATATACCAAAACCAAAAACTTTGATATAAGGAATGTTGGATTCTTAGTTCCTTCAATCACTAGTCAAGTGGAGACACATATTGAGGATGTGAATGAGTACTTCTCTACTGCATTCAAATATTTTGCTAGTGTGGGAAATGAAATTATCCTAATTCCTTTTAATGTCCAGTTAGTATTATTATTCAATATAATTTTAATAATGAATAAATTTATTTATTTTAATGTTTGTTTTATTCTTACTCAGATCTAGACATTGGGAATTAGTGGTGGTTGTCCCAAAATTGATGACTCTTTATTATCTTGACCCAATGGGAAAAACAACAACGGGTCACAAACTGAAATTGCCAGCTATGGAATAAGAATAAATTTAGTCAATGATTCAACATGATATTTCTATTTAGAATTTATATTTTACCAAATATCGTTCAATTGATAGGCGTTTAAAGGCTTTTCGTGAAGGTGGAGGACAAATACCCACAAAATTAAAGACACTGACTTTGAAAAATGTCAAGGTAGCTACTTTGACAACTGCTTAGTCTTATATATATTAATTTTCAACTCTTATATGTCAACTCTTATAGTCTTATCTCAACTCTGTTTATAGTAGTTTACTAACATTAAGTATAATTCATTATTTGTAGTGTCCTATACAAAATAATGGTTGGGCTTGTGGCTAGTATGTAATGAAATATATGCAAGCTATTTTCAAACAAGCATCACATGACATTCAGACTATAGATCAGGTAATAAAGAATAACATCATAAATTTACAAGTGAGTTGTAGTCATTTTATAAAATATTAGCATGTGCATTTTCTGTTACAGATCTTTACAACTCAGCCTTACACACCTGAGGACTTAAATGAATTCTAAGAAGAGTGGTCAAATGCTTTTCTAAATGAAGTCAATATAGCATTGAATTGAATATGTCAGCTCCATTTATGTATGTAGTTTTGGAACTCTTCCATATTTACTTTTTTATCTGACATTTATTATCATCTCGGACTTGCAATCTATCATTTTGTAAATTATGATGTGATTATATGTAACTCAACTGAATATATGAATCATTTGTGTTATGAATGTGTGGTTTGGAATGGTGAAAGTTGAGCATCAATGCTCCCCTCTCCCATATCCTAGTTCTTCTTGTTCTTCTGTTCTATTCTGTTTCTGCAATTTTTTTTAAAAAAAGTGTACACTATAGGGTCGGTTATCTTAAAAAACCGACCTTATAGGTATCTCTAGGGGTCCGTTTTTCTTAATAACTGACCCTAGAGATACCTATAAGGTCGGTTTTTTAAGATAACTGACCCTATAGTGTCTAGTTATCAGCAAGCTCAATCTGTAGACTCTATTGAGTTGGTTTTCATCATATAACCGTCCTTACAGAGCATTTCTAGGGTTGGTTATTAAGAAAAACCAAACCTTATAGTGTCTGGCTCAATCTGTAGACTCTATTGACACTAGTACAGAATTGGTCTCTCGAGTCAGTTTTTTGAAGCCTACAACGTCACTTTTTAGGCGACGCCTAGGTGGGCGTCGCTACAGTACTAGCGACGCTATAGAGGTAGAAAAACCGACCCTAGAGAGGTAAAAAAACTGACCCTAGAGAGGTAAAAAAATTGACCCTAGAGAGGTAGAAAAACCGACCCTAGAGAGGTAAAAAAACCGACCCTAGAGGGAACAAAAACCGACCCAATAAAAGTACAAAAACCGACCCAAGAGAGGTAAAAAAATCGACCCAAAAGAGGTAAAAAAAGACCCAAAAGAGCAACAAAAACCGGCCCTAGAAGTCTTCAAACAGCTGTAAAAACGCCTACTGGGTCAGTTTTTCTAAATAACCGACCCAACAAGTATCTATTGGGTCGGTTTTTCTCCATAAGCGACCCTAAAAGTCTTCAAATAGCTTTAAAAAATACCTACTGGGTCAGTTTTTCAGAATAACGGACCCAAGAAGTCTTCAAATTGCGGTAGAATTTTGGGATAGAACCTATTGGGTCGGTTTTTCTGTATAAGCGACCCTAGAAGTCTTCATGAACCTACTGGGTCAGTTTTTTGTATAACCGACCCAAGAAGTGTCTATTGGGTCGGTTTTTCTGTATAAGCGACCCTAGAAGTCTTCAAATTGCTGTAGAATTTTGGGATAGAACCTACTGGGTTGGTTTTTTGAATACCCGACCCAAGAAGTCTATAGGGACGGTTTTTTCAATAACCGACCCGAGAAGTTACATTTTTTTTTAAAGAAAAATTCTGCAGAAACAGAAATCTTCAGTACAGCAACCTGCAAAATAGAATTGCTTTACGCAATTCAAAACCTGCAGTAGAAATAGACTTGCAAATGCAATGATGCAAGCCAAAAATGCATTCCAAAGCCATTTGCAAACTTTTATGTCCAATCCTTTTTTGAATTTATGTTTCATAAAAACAATTATTCACATATATTGAGTTGAGTCTTCATACACAACACTTACTAACATTCTTGCAAGTCTAAGATAGATTCAATCAAATGAGACATAGAGCACATACTAACATTCATACACATAGCACATACTAACAACAATGATAGATTGCAAGTTTACAAGTGATATTAATGTCATACTACAAAAAGTAAATTTTGATAGAGTTTCAAATCTACATACACAAATTAAGTTATGAATTTCAATCCAATGCTATAGTGACTTCATTGATAAAAGCATCTGACCATTCTTCTCGGAATTCATTTAACCCATCAAGTGTGTAAGGATGAGTTGTAAAGATCTGCAAAAAAAAGCACATGCTCATATATATTTTATAAAATGATGCAAATCTCATATGTAAATTTATTATGTTATTCTTTAATAATTACCTTATCTATACTCTGAATGTCTAGTGATGCTTCTTTCAAAATAGTTTGCATATACTTCATTACGTAGTAGCCACAAGCCCAATCATTATTTTGTATATGACACTACAAAGAAAGAATTATAACTTAATATTAGTAAACTGCTACAAACAGAGTTGTACAAATAAAGAAATAAGACTATAAGAGAGTTAACATATAAAATTTGACATTAATACATTACTCTAAGAGTTGTACATATACGACTAAGCAGTCAAAGTAGTTACCTTGACATTTTTCAAAGTCAGTGTCTTTAATTTTGGGGGTATTATTCCTCCACCTTCACGATAAGCCTTTATACCCCTATCAATCAATTTGATTACGATAGTTGTCAAAATAGAAATTCTAAGTATAAATATCATGTTGAAGCATAACAATTGATGTTATAGAAACTAAATTTATGCTTACTCCATAGTTGGCAATCTCAGTTTGTGACCCCTTGTTGTTTTTCCCATTGGGTCAAGATAATAGAAAGTCATCAATTTTGGGACAACCACCACTAGTTCCCAATGTCTAGATCTGAGTAAATTTATATTGAAAACAAAAATTAGAATTATAATTTAGTCAATATTAGAATTCTATTGAATTATAATACTTACTGGACGTTAAAAGGAATTAGAATAATTTCCTTTCACACACTACCAAAATATTTGAATGCAGTACTGAAGTACTCATTCACATCATCCATTTGTGTCTGCACTTGACTAGTGAGTGAAGGAACTAAGAATCCAACATTCTTTATATCAAAGTGTGTCATCTCAGTATATAAATGGCTGTAAAACATTTGTAAAAATTTGATATGTTACAAATAAGCTAAAAATGTATATATTCGAGTAATCTATATTGATTAATTCTTACCTTATCCATACTTCTAATATCGAAGTATTTAGCCAATCATACCGGAACAACTCTATAATATCATCAAGAAAAATAAAATTCTCAAAGTCCCTCCCAACTGCATCTTCTGTTAAATTGACCCCCATATGTGATCCTGGGCTTTGGTTGGCTAAGTATCGAGCCAAACATTTACTTTTATTTCCCAATTCATCGAATGTGGCTTCTGGAATGAAAGAAAGCTTGGGCATAGGAGGACGACTACTAGGATTTTTACTTTTTGGTTTACAAACCTGTTAATTAAATACATACTTATATTAAACAAGTTCATATATGTAGCTAGTCAAATATGAAAAACATGTAGATATACCTTGTCAATGATAACCAAGTGTCTAGTCCATCCCACCATAGCACCCTCTGCTTCATCAACTGTACCATATTCAGAAGAAGGTATGGGTAGTGGTTTGTCCCCCATTCCGTCATACACAAGATGGATGGACACACGACAAATGTCATCAGAAATTGATTGACAATGCAATGTACCACCGATGTTGTATACCTTACCCGCTACCACAACATTGTACTCTGGAACCTCCACTGCAAGTTTACAGTTCATACCAACCTAGTTGAAATTATATAAGTTATATACAAAGTGGTAAACCAGATACCTACTATATTATATATATCATATTAACATATATAGAACAAACTTACTGCAGATTGTTGTGGTGGTTCATTGGGAGTGCTCCCATGACCTTCTACAATTGGAGTATGAGCTTGTACCTCATCATCTGAGAACGCACAGTTTGAGGAGGTTGAGAAGGTTGAATAGGCTGAAATGAAGACAATATTTGTTACACTTTCTGTGATACTAATGCTTCAACCTCGTCATGTATAACTGTACGACCTCTTCTAGATTCTGAAGGCCCATAATAAGTCTTGAATCCTATGCCAGCTCCTAATCCCCTAACACGGCCAGGATGCTCTTTCGTACCAAGAGCAACTGATAGTTCATCCATGCGTCCAATTGGTATGAACTTTCCTTGTTTTCTTTGCTCATAGAGATCATCCTATTCATATTTAATGAAAATATTAAATCACAAACAATTAGAGATCATCCTATTCATATTTAATGAAAATATTACATCACAAACAATTAGATATTATTAAATCCTACTCTTTAATTACTTAATTGTGATGAACTTACCATCTTTTGTGCCACCTCCTTAGTTGCAGGGTTGGTAATTTCACCTGCTTTATTTTTTCTAGCATCAAGCCAAATTTTATAACTGGGTGGACACTCAACTTGAGTTGTGCTAGACCCTTCTCCAGAAGAGATTTGCTTCTCCAGTTGTTCTCGACGCTGGGCATAACTAAGGGATCCCATGTGATGGTTATGCACATTTTTGGCCCGTCTTTCCTTTTGGGCCTCATGAATAGCCTGATCATTTAAAATGAGGTATTGCAATTTACAACTTGGCAAACATATACATATATAAAAACATTAATTGTATACCTGAAACTCTTCTGAATTCCTTTGTGCAACAAATCTGTCCCACACCTCAGGATCTATAAAAATATATACGTATGTTGCTTTCTTCTTTTTCTTAGGATTATCTATATAATCCCTTTTGAGATAGGTCTTAAATACCCTCCATCGTACACCACAACGCTGCAACAGGTAAAATTTGTTGCATTAAGGTGTGACAATCATGAGATTTGTGACCTATCAACTTCAGATCCTTCTTTGATACCAATCTATGAATATTAGAAGAGTATCTTTGTGGAACCTTAATATTATACAAGCACTCACAGAAAGTCTTTTTCTCCTTGGACAAAGTGTAACAAGCTGGTGGTAAATATGTGCGGCGATCCCTGATCTCAACTGATAATTCTTTTCTTATACCCATTAATTCTAAATCTTTTCTAGAGTTGATGCCGTCTTTAGTCTTTCCTGGTATGTTCAATAACGTACCGATGATGCTATCACACACATTTTTTTCAACATGCATGACATCAATGCAATGCTAATTGTCAAAAATCTCCAATAAGGAAGATCCCAGAATATTGACCTCTTCTTGTATAGAGATTTGTCACATGCGAGCGTACGACTACTTGAACTCTTTCCAAATTCATTAACAATATGTTTCACCCTATCATATACAACATTTCCTGGTATAGGTTTAGGAGCACGTCGTTCCTCAGTTGACCCATTAAAGGTTTTGTGTTGCCTTCGATAAGAATGCACTGGTGGGATAAACCTCTGATGACCAAGATATACGATTTTACCACCATGTTTCAGTCGAATTGAATCAGTATTTTCCTCACAAACAGGACATGCTTTGTATCCTTTTATGCTATATCCAGACAAATTTCCATAAGCTGGGAAGTCATTAATCGTGCAAAACAACATAGCACACAAAGTAAAGATCTCTTTATGTGAAGCATCATATGTCATAACACCTTATTCCCATAATTTTGTTAGGTCATCAATTAGAGGTTGAAGGTAAACATCAATATCATTTCCAGGTTTCTTGGGCCCTGATATCAATATTGACAACATGACATACTTATTTTTCATACACAACTGAGGAGGAAGATTGTATATAACAATCATAACAGGCCACGTGCTATGTTGGCTGCTTAATGTACCATATGGATTCATTCCATCTGTACAAAGTCCAAGTCTTAAGTTCCTTGTTTCTTTACCAAATCAAGGGTATAATAAATCAATTTTCTTCCATTGTGGTGAATCAAATGCATGTCGTAGGATGCCATCATCATTGACCTTTAACTCCCCATACCAAGACAAAATTTGCGCATCTTCTGTATTAGCAAATAAGCATTGAAATCGTGGTATTATTGGTAGATACCACATCACCTTGGCAGGAGAGCCATTTTTAGCCTTAGCTGAATTTGTAGTCTTGTACCTTGACGCACTACATTTTGGACAATTTATCAAATCACTATAGTCCTTCTGAAATAACACACAGTCATTTGGACATGCATGAATCTTCTTAGCCTCCATTCCCATTGGGCACATTATTTTCTTTGCTTGATATGTAGAAATTGGAAGCTCGTTGCCTTCAGGAAGAATTTCCTTTAACAAAGACAACAATGAAGTGAAACTCTTATCGCTCCACCGATTTTGAGCTTTAAGAGTATATAATCGCATCACAACACTCAACCTCGTGAACTTAGTACAACCCTTATATAATGGTTTTTCAGCATCATGGACAATGTTTGCAAATAAAGAAGGTGGATCAATGACATTGTCCTGACATCTACGTAGCATCTCATCAACCATATCATCCTGAATCGGGTCATCCTGAATCGTTTCATCATTGACATTAACATCATTATCTATATCTTCTATGTCACCACTATTAATATCGACATTTTCTGATCCATAATTAAGTTTCTCTCCATGCCAATACCATTCATTATAACCTTGTATGATCCCATTGCATATGACATGATTCTTAATTTCCTCAACAGTATCAACTTTCAAATTGTTACCACAATTTCTACATGGACAATAGAACCTATCTGTAGGTAGTTTCCTATGTTCCTCAGAAAATCTGATAAATTCATCAACACCTTTGGTAAACTCTGGACTGCAACGGTTCTTGATAGACATCCAACTTCGATCCATTTTCTAGATCACATTAAAATTAATTATCAAACTGAGCATTTAATATTGATACTATAAGTTGTAAGGTTTTTTATAGGAAATTCATTACTTTTATACTAAAGTGTACCACCTATCCCATTTTTGAATATTTAACCTCACTAGTAATTGTATAATGTATGTTTAGTTTTCAATAAAATTTCAGCAGCATTTCCCCTTAGTTCTCCAAGTACATCAATGTAAATGGCAAATAACCACTCACATATGTACCCAGAGAACAAATGAGGAAATACTACTAAAAATTTTCTTCAAAACTAAACATACATTATAAAACTACATCCTAAGTGAGATTAAATATCCAAAAACAGTCCCATATCGGGGACTATCCAAAATTTACTCCTAATGAATAAATTTTGAACGGGTTTCTAAGTTTATATATAAATGTATTTGTCATATTTATGCATAGGTAGTCTCATCTATAAACCCTAAAGTGTCAATCTAAAACTAAACAATGTCTACCCTTGCATGATGTAGATATAAAAGAATACATGTTTTATTATTGGTTGGTTTACTAGATAAACATTCATTTATATGTACTGAATTGAATAGTCAATTAGGTGCTCTTAACTGAAATAAATAGAAAGGCGTAAATTAAACATCATGCAAGATCTTTCATAATAGATAACAGTAAATCAAGTAAATCAAGACTCAAATGCAAAAGACAACCAACCCGAGCAGTGTACCTAGCACGGCCGTATAGCACGGCACGGCCGTGGTACAACTCAAATGCAAAAGACAGCTAACACGATCAGTGTACCTAGCACGACCGTATAGCATGGCACTGCCGTGGTATAACTGTACCTAGCACGACCGTGGTACAACGTACCTAGCACGACCGTATAGCACGACACGGCCGTGGTACAACTCAAATTTAGAAGACATTTAAAAACTAAAATTTTTGGCTTAAAGGCGAGCGTGGCACTAAGCATGGCCGTGCAAAGCACAGGCCGTGGAACCAAGTATGGTCGTAGCAGGAGTCTGAAACGGAAAATGAACTTACCTATCTGTTCGGAGAGGTGGTGGCGTCGAAAGCCTTAGCGGTGGCAAAATCGTTTGGAGAAGCAAGAGCAACCTTGGCGGCGAGCTGGTCTATGGCAACTGCGGCGAGATCTTGGCGGTGAGCTGGTGAGCTTCGGCAACAGCGGCGAGCTGGTGAGCTATGACCCGGCGAGACCTTGGCGGCACTTTTGGCAGCGAGTTAGTGAGCAATAATGGAGGCGACGACCCGAACGGCAAGCTGGTGATGGAGCGGCAAGCGACGAACGACACGCTGGTGGCGGTGAATCTTTGGAGGCGTCAACCTTGGCGTCGGCGAGTGTGAGCGACAGTGAGAACGAGAGTCGACAGTGAGGCTAGGAGAGAGAGTGCGAGAGTGGGGAGTGTGCACTAGTGAGAGTGCGAGTGAGAGAGTAAGGGTTATCTGCAGACTTCTCGAGTCGGTAAAGCAAAAAACCGACCCAACAGGTCTTTGCGGACGGTTATCTCAAACAACCGACCCAAGAGGGTCTTTGCGCGACACTTCTAGGGATGGTTCTTTAAAAAACCGACCCGAAAGGCTGAACTTCTAGGGACGGCTGTCTCGGAAAACCGACCCGAAAGGGTCTTTGCGCGGAGACCTCTAGGGACGGCTGTCTTGAAAAACCGACCCGAAAGATTTTTGCGCGGAGACCTCTCGGGACGGTTAAAGAGAATAACCGACCCAAGAGGGTATAGATCCACGCGCGAAAGGCAAAATTTAATTCTTTTTCTCCGTGGGAAGCATGTCGGGTCGGTTTTTATATAAAACCGATGCTATGTTTATGCGTGCCGCGAATTTGATGATTTCGTGGGTCTTTTTCTAGCGTCGATTAACCTTAAAAAACCGACCCAATAGCTAAAAGCGGTACCCGAATTTTTTCTAATGACTTGTTGCTTCGGTTTTAGCTTATTCAGTCGGTTTTTCTAATATAAGTGACGCTAACGGAAGCGATGTTAGAGACCGAAAATGTACTAGTGTGAGTCGGTTTTCATCATATAACCATCCTTACAAAGGATCTCTAGGGTTGGTTATTTAGAAAAACTGACCTTATAGGGTTCAGGTACAATTTCTTTTCTCGTTTGGGGTTAGTTTTTGACAGCCTCTTGGGTCAATTTTTACTATATAAGGTCCGTTTCCTTTGGTAAAAAAACGACCCTATAGAGAAATTTCTCTAGCGACGACCACTTAGGCGTCGGTTAAAAAGTGACGCTATAGGCTTAAAAAAACCAACACTATAGACCATTACTGTACTAGTGACTTATGGCTTCTATTTGCATGTTTTAAGGGTTTTTGCACATGCAATGTATGTAATAGGGAGTGAAGGAGAGGACCCATGGATTTCTACACCCCGAGATTGGACCCAGACCTACCCCAAGCATCCCTTGTTAGACAAAAATCGGTCCAAGGCAAAAAACATCCATTTGGAGGAGTTAAGAGAAGAAATGTGTAACGACCCCGTCTCCCGGTAACCCCCAATTAAGGGAGACCCGAAGGTCAGAGTCGTTATTCAATTAACAGGATCAAAGGTTCGACAAATAATCAATAATAATTAAATAAACTTTACCAACTAAAGCTAAAAACTGGTATAAAATAAAACTTTGTTTACCTTTTTAAAAGATGGGATTTCTAAACTTCTATCCATGAAGATGCTACTCTAACTAATCCTCCTGTGCATGTTAATTCTCATTTAATTTCCACATTTGCCACTTTACTGTTTGTTCTTTTCATTGTACCTAAAACGCCGACAAACAAAACGTCGGTCAGTATATCGAAATATACTGGTATGTGGGGTCAACCAAAAGTTTGCACATATGACTAACAATTTAATAATCACAAGCAAATTATTTAACAATCCAGTTTACACTTTTCAATATGACATTCTCCACCGCTTTTGCCCTAACCCTGGCATACCCACCTTAGGGTGCCCTTTTGCCAATGACTTAAGGCCACCTTCTCAATCCCGAGCTTGGTGCCTGGGGGTCACCACTCATGGTGCCCACTAGTCATGCAATATCATAGGCCACCTTCTTGGTGCCTGGGGTCACCACTCCAGGTGTCCATTGGTCTACCCATCTAGGCCTGACCTTTGGCATCATCCATCAGGGTGGCATGTAGGTGCGAGAATCCATAATTCTATTATTAATGTGATAATCATAGTGACTTTATAATTTGAAAATATGAATCATCCAACCAGTTTAATTGCAATCAATGCGATTAACCATCCGACAAACATGCGGGAAACTAATGCGGTTATTCATAAGCGTAACCACATACCTGTCAGGCAGACTCAGATGTAGGAATATTCCAAACAAGCAAGTACACAATTCAATCCTGAAATATTCATTCAATATATTCTGTCATTGATCATGGCACACAAAACTAATAGACCTACTCGTGTCGTAGGGTTACTAGCCTTTTTAGGGTTTTGACTATAATTAGGGTTTCACTTCCTTTTTTATTACTTTTATCTTACTTTTATCAAATATCCATCAAACCCTAATTACTACCTTGATTCAATCGAAAACCCTAATTTCTATATTAAGGTTATCTTTCCACAAATTAGTGACTTTAATGCTCAAAATAGCTTAGATTCAGCATATTCCAACTTTATTCACGAAATTAGTCAATTAAAGCCATTAAGAGTCGAATTTACCAACATTAGGGTTTCAAGGCCCATTAAAGTATTATTCATGCTCATTAAACTCGAAATTAAAATACTTATATGCAAATTCATTCTTTTTCAATCTTAATGTATCTTTTTATGATTAACATACCTATTTCCAAATTTTCCAAGTTAATCACATTCTTGACCCTAGATTAGGGTTTCTACATGCATTATCATGGATGCATGGATTAAAACCCTAATACAAGCCCAACATTATCAAAATTATATTCAAACCTCACTTTATTTCTAAACAGGTTACTAATAATCGAGTTAACCCATTAAGCACCTTTGATTTGATCTCCAATCACAATTAGGGGTTTTAATCAAAGTCTAATGCATTATATGATCACTTTTGACACTTTTGAAATTAGAAGCAAAATTAGGTTCTAATAATATTTTTATTGAGTTCCTCTCGTTCTCCTGATCCAATTTCATGTATAAACTTTCTTCATACGAGCTACGAATATAGAACTATGATTTTTTGAAATAAAAACTTACTTCGGCCAATTAGAGCGTGCCACATCACTCATCTCCATGCAGCGTTGCTCGGATCAGTTGGAAATATGACGAAAAGACACCATTGCCCTTGACTTATTCCACCGGCTCAACACAGCGACGAGGGCATATCGGTCCAACGGCCAACCCGTCTTCCACCTTGCGCGCCCTAGCGCTGCAGCGGGTGTAGTTGCCTTGCGGGGGCCTGCCGCCTACCCTCCGAGGTCTGAGGATGTTGGCGATCGGTTTCCCTGCCTCCGTCACCTCCAACCGCACTGGACGATGCCCTCATCCTACGGCCGTGACGTCAGGCTCAAGCTGGGTAGGTCTGCGCTTTGCGGCCGTCAAAGCAGCCCTGCTGCTGTTGTTGTGTTCAAGCTAGGGTAGAGGAAACTCCGTTTAGATTCCCTCCAACTCCGTGATAGAAGCATGCTCCTACCGCACTCCTCCATGGCCATGTTTTTCTTCAAGGTTCGAACTAGACTCCTTGTTAGGGTTTCAAACTCAATTAAACAAGAAGAAGGTGAGGAAGGGAGAGAAACGCGTGGGATATCCTTTTGGGCTCGACTCTGGGCTCCTCCCTTATATAGGGGAGAGTTTTCCTTGCCCCAGCATACCTGCCCTCAAAGAAACAAATCTATTCCTAATAGGAAAAGGAATTTTTCCTTAATAAGGAGGTACTCTCTCTCTCTCTCTCCTTAACAACTCCTTGCTTAACCTTGGTCATTAAGGAATTCGAAATTCTCCCTTTTATTTCTTTGTGCTTGCCCTTTTTATTTATTGGCCACGAATTTCTTTTCTCTCTTAATAATAATTACTTCCTTGTTATCAATATTACATCATTCATTAATAATGTATTATATTACTCTCTCATTTTGCTTTATTAGTATTTATCTTTCCTCTTTCTTCATTGGGATTCCTTGGATCCAAAGAAACTCAACTAATTCGAAATTCCTTTTTAAGGAATACTCATTAATCTTCTAAATGCATTAATATGCATCATCTCACATTATCTTGTTTTATTTCTTATTAAAATATTTCCTTTTATGGATTTCTCTTTATTTCTATTTTATTTTCCTCATTGGCATTCCTTTTATCATTAGAAATCATTGGGATACGAAATCCCACTAAGGACAACTCAAAAATACCTCTTTTCACATATTTTCCCTATTTCATTAATGTTTTCAATTTCTTTATTAACTAGGAAATACTTAATTGCTATTTTCTTTTCTTATTGCCTTTTCTTTGCAACTTTGGACTCCTTGGAACCCAAGGAATCTAAGAGGCACGAAATCCTCTTTGGATTTTCCTTCTAGAGGTTTCCACACCTTTCTTATCTCAAAATTTCAGTTATTCATTAATTAATTGAATATCCTTGTTATTGGGCCCAATAGCCAATAAAGCCCGCAAATCAAACAACAAGACTATTGTAAATGAAATCCATTTATTCAAAATAGATTATATCAATTATTTGTTCAAAAATATTTAATATGATAAATTATATTTCTCAGCAAATGAACCCAAAATTGGGGTTGTAACATCCTTCCCCTCTTATAAGAATTTTGTCCTCAAAATTCCATCAAGCAAGCAAACAAACAGGATAATCCATTCTTATGTCCATCAGGGCTACCATGTGGCTTTACCCTATCCATGGTGCTTTCCAAGAACCTTCATCATCTCATATTCCTCCATCTGAGTTCTTTCTTACCTTGGTATATCGTACCCTCATAGGTGACTCAGGACATTTTAGCCTCTCAAAAGCTGAATAGGTTCAGGGCTCAACACATGGCTTGGGTACCTCACATAGTGCTCTAGATCGGACTCATGGAACACATCACACATCATGTTATCCTGAGGGGTAAGACTAAACACAACCATCTCCACCAATCCATCTCAAATGGATCCCTATATCGGGGATTCAGCTCTCTTAGCTGTAGCTTAGAGGGGTCGGATTTTCACATTATTCCTCCACAGTGAACTGCATGTCAGTCTGCTTTGCATCAGCTCGTGACTCATGTCACCACTGGGCTCTCTCTCAGCCATTGCACGATCAAAGCGACGTCATCTGCACACACCTGGGGTTCTTTTATGACCTTCGCGAGGCCTCCTTCACCAACATCATCATAATGAAGTGGTGACCGACACTACCTCCTTATGGAACATCTTGCATCCCGATAAAGGCCATGGTGGTTAACATCACATCTTAGGAACTGTCTCTATGTATCACCCTAAATGAGCACACATGCTCTCATCAGACCCACTAGTCCGGATCATATTGTCCATTAGTATGGGGTGATAAACTGTACAAACACTGAGCTCTTCATGTACCTACTTCCACCTCATGGAAGTGAACCTTTAGGTCACATCAAAAACTTTTGAATTCGCATCATGGTGTAGTTGAACCATCTCTTTTCATATGTAGTTCAACCATATCTGTCCCTTGACAGAACTCTTCCTTTCTCATGTCATCTAGGTAAGGTGATCTACCATAACCCATATTGTATCTTGGCTTTCTTGGTCTAGGAGAGACTCACAACATCCATAGTGATGAACTCCCATTCCCTCTCGGAAACTCTTTATACTTTATATCCATGCACTGGGTTAATGGTGTTCGTCCTTCACCTCCTGGCTTGCATGGCCACATGCTACATGCAACTTTGTTTTAAGCATCCAGACTGCTACTAACACTTACTATCTTTGTAGTATCAAGGTATAACATGACCTCCTGTATTATTATGATTCCTCAAGCTTGATACCTCGAAAACCCTAAACCACTCTAAAAAGGGTTTTATTACCTTCCTATCCAAAGAAGTGTATCTGAGGTTTTATCACCATCCTTCTACTACATCAAGGACTAAACTGGCTAACCAAACAAACATATCTTATTCCTCTGTGTGTTAAAACACATCCTCTTTTCAAACATAGGGTTAGTCGAACAACCTCAACTTCTTCTAGCTTCCAGCTAAGCTAGGCACTATATCTCAACCAGAGCATTCATTACCACCTCTTAGGTGTTAGGTAACATACACCTCCATGTATTATACTTATCATCTCATCTCAGACTCTAAGTCTATCAAGAAGCTCTGAGTTCATCCTCACTGTGATCGAACTCAACTTTGGTTAACTTGCAAATTCCACATAGCTCTTGATAAAACATCCTCATAAGCTGGCTACACTACCTCTCTTAGTGGTTGCGAACCATCCATGTATCATTCCTTCCACATCTCTATCCTTATTCCTTATAGCAACGTTCCAACTCACAACATCCTTGTCCTTGGTGTATGGCATGCATACTGTCCTATCTCTCACTCTCATAACAAGAAGAAATAAGCATTTGGCGGCCGTCCAAATACAGAGTTCTTCCTATTCCAAGAGTAGGGATGGTACAACCCGCCTCACCAGTACACTTTCAAATCTCCGTTGAAACGTGCAACTCATGTCTTTATATCACAATCATCATTATATCAACGTTACTTCTATGGAAAACTGGCCTCGAACCTACTTGGGTCTACACACAATCCTTGGTCATATCCTCTAGGTCTATAGGGTACCGGCACTTTTCGGGTCATCCCTCTTCCCATATGCACCAGAGAGTGCCCTACTCATTTGCCCTTTGGGTCACATGAGTTCATGAAGGTGATCAATCTCCCAACCCATGGCCCTCAGACAACGATAGCTGTTACCTCCCGACCCTATGGTCATGTGCAACTAGGGAATCAGGAAACTCCTACTTCCAACGGTCTTATCCCTACCTGACCCTAGGATAGACTTAGGATTATATCATAGTACATGTTTAGCATAGAACCTTACCCAAACCTTCATCATCTCTCTCTGCATTCTTGTTTGACTTTCATCCCTTCATAGGGGTCATGGCAACCTGCCTACCTTGGTCAGGTCCCATATCGGCTACCTCCATGGTAACACGTCCACATGCACCTAGAGATGGTTATCTTATGGGTTTACTGGTTCATTCTCGTACCATGTACTCTTCACTTAGCTTCTCAAGATCCTATGAGACCTCTTTAGGTCACCTCAAAACCAACAAAACTGGTATACACCCTACCAAAGGGTCCCTCTTCCAGGATGGGAGGAAACTACAACTCTTGACAAAAAGGTCACAACTGCCCTTAGGGTTTACCTTCACATGAGCATGCCTAACTCGACAACTACTAAGGCACAAGTAGACCACCTATTAAACCATGATAGGTCATACTTGTTATCATCCTCAACATTAGATCAACTTAGCTGTGAGGGGTTCATCAAACATACCCTTAACTTAAGGGATTTCCTTTACCTCTACACATGATGAGTACCATGCTCGAAACTATAGAGACTCAAATCTCATCATGAGCATCGAGTATACTGCTTCCCCTCTTAGGCATAGGAACCCTATATTCACTTTTGGGTATCCAACTGCATGTTCAAACTCTTAACCATGAATCAAGCATGTTCAAGATATGTCATGTACTTCCCTGATCCTTCTACTCGAACAACACCTCGGGGTCGAGTCCTCTTCCAGGACAACCAACTAGGTATAAAGCTTCACAACTGGTTACTTGAACCTCCTCAGGGTCTAAAGCACTATTTATCTCTTCCAGTAGGTACTCACTTAAACATAGGTACCAGAAACGTCATCCTCCCTATAAGGTTTGGTTCCTCTAAAGGCAACCAAGACATCATCGGCCTTCCGGGGTCAAACATAAGGAAACCACTATCATCCACTTAGGTCGCATCATCCTCTACTATCCACTGTTCCTTATGTCTCGGAACCTAAGCTTCCAACCTTCTTGCTTGAGTCCAGCTTTTTCTCTCTAGAGCTAACTCTACATCCAACCTTACTACCAGATGTCCTTTCTCCATGAAGGATCAATCTTTACTAGCATATCCCTATGTGGTTGAAGCCTATGCTCAACTCATGTTTGGCTCAAGAGCATCCATACCCCTTTCATCATGATCTCTTAACCAGGATTTCATTTAACTGTCAACACTACTGATGCACTCTTGGTGCAAGTTACATCCTACTTGCAACATCCCTATAGGTTCTTCTCTACCCTTATCCATGAAGGAGTTACCCTTCGCTCAAACATGCACGACCCTCTCCAGGGTTGGGTCGCCAAAGGTACTAGGTTATACAACCTCTCATGGCCCGTATGACGATCCCAAGGCATGTCCAACCAAACACTCGGTCTAACCATGACATCTAGCTCATCATGTCATCTTTCTATCTAACCTTCATTTAGGGTTAGGGTTAACATCATCCTCAAAGGGCGTGTTAGGTTTCTACTTTTAATGGAGGTCTCTACCTCCAGACCTAACTCTCTCTACTTATCCTCCGACCAAGGAGGTTTATCCTCAGGTCTCTCCAGAGGGCAATGACAACTCGTGTCATACGACCTAAGCATGTATCTATTCCTTTACGCTTACTCTATTAAGCTTATGTCCATGACATCTTATTTACATGCTTTTTATTAATTTGGTGGAGGATTCCTTAATCCTTATTAATCTTGCCCATACCTCAAGAGGGTGAGGAAAAGAGAGGAAACCCTAATCCTTAAGGTCCTTATCAAAATTTATGGTGAGAAAGGATGAACGAGATGAGAGAGTCCTAAAAGGTATCTTACTTCGATTCATACCCTAAGACTTTGGCCAGGCAGTCACACGGATCCGGGAGTCCTCGTATTCCGACTAGCGGTGCGGAGGAAAATCTTGCCAGCCCCCGGTCGTGATCCTTTTCTAGACACCTCTGTCTTTTAGGTAATCCTCTAATAACTCCCTTGGGTTCTACGGAATTTGTAAAATTTAATAATTATTAAAGATTAAATGAGGAACCTATGCTCTGATACCAATTGTAACGACCCCGTCTCCCGGTAACCCCCAATTAAGGGAGACCCGAAGGTCAGAGTCGTTATTCAATTAACAGGATCAAAGGTTCGACAAATAATCAATAATAATTAAATAAACTTTACCAACTAAAGCTAAAAACTGGTATAAAATAAAACTTTGTTTACCTTTTTAAAAGATGGGATTTCTAAACTTCTATCCATGAAGATGCTACTCTAACTAATCCTCCTGTGCACGTTAATTCTCATTTAATTTCCACATTTGCCACTTTACTGTTTGTTCTTTTCATTGTACCTAAAACGCCGACAAACAAAACGTCGGTCAGTATATCGAAATATACTGGTATGTGGGGTCAACCAAAAGTTTGCACATATGACTAACAATTTAATAATCACAAGCAAATTATTTAACAATCCAGTTTACACTTTTCAATATGACATTCTCCACCGCTTTTGCCCTAACCCTGGCATACCCACCTTAGGGTGCCCTTTTGCCAATGACTTAAGGCCACCTTCTCAATCCCGAGCTTGGTGCCTGGGGGTCACCACTCATGGTGCCCACTAGTCATGCAATATCATAGGCCACCTTCTTGGTGCCTGGGGTCACCACTCCAGGTGTCCATTGGTCTACCCATCTAGGCCTGACCTTTGGCATCATCCATCAGGGTGGCATGTAGGTGCGAGAATCCATAATTCTATTATTAATGTGATAATCATAGTGACTTTATAATTTGCAAATATGAATCATCCAACCAGTTTAATTGCAATCAATGCGATTAACCATCCGACAAACATGCGGGAAACTAATGCGGTTATTCATAAGCGTAACCACATACCTGTCAGGCAGACTCAGATGTAGGAATATTCCAAACAAGCAAGTACACAATTCAATCCTGAAATATTCATTCAATATATTCTGTCATTGATCATGGCACACAAAACTAATAGACCTACTCGTGTCGTAGGGTTACTAGCCTTTTTAGGGTTTTGACTATAATTAGGGTTTCACTTCCTTTTTTATTACTTTTATCTTACTTTTATCAAATATCCATCAAACCCTAATTACTACCTTGATTCAATCGAAAACCCTAATTTCTATATTAAGGTTATCTTTCCACAAATTAGTGACTTTAATGCTCAAAATAGCTTAGATTCAGCATATTCCAACTTTATTCACGAAATTAGTCAATTAAAGCCATTAAGAGTCGAATTTACCAACATTAGGGTTTCAAGGCCCATTAAAGTATTATTCATGCTCATTAAACTCGAAATTAAAATACTTATATGCAAATTCATTCTTTTTCAATCTTAATGTATCTTTTTATGATTAACATACCTATTTCCAAATTTTCCAAGTTAATCACATTCTTGACCCTAGATTAGGGTTTCTACATGCATTATCATGGATGCATGGATTAAAACCCTAATACAAGCCCAACATTATCAAAATTATATTCAAACCTCACTTTATTTCTAAACAGGTTACTAATAATCGAGTTAACCCATTAAGCACCTTTGATTTGATCTCCAATCACAATTAGGGGTTTTAATCAAAGTCTAATGCATTATATGATCACTTTTGACACTTTTGAAATTAGAAGCAAAATTAGGTTCTAATAATATTTTTATTGAGTTCCTCTCGTTCTCCTGATCCAATTTCATGTATAAACTTTCTTCATACGAGCTACGAATATAGAACTATGATTTTTTGAAATAAAAACTTACTTCGGCCAATTAGAGCGTGCCACATCACTCATCTCCATGCAGCGTTGCTCGGATCAGTTGGAAATATGACGAAAAGACACCATTGCCCTTGACTTATTCCACCGGCTCAACACAGCGACGAGGGCATATCGGTCCAACGGCCAACCCGTCTTCCACCTTGCGCGCCCTAGCACTGCAGCGGGTGTAGTTGCCTTGCGGGGGCCTGCCGCCTACCCTCCGAGGTCTGAGGATGTTGGCGATCGGTTTCCCTACCTCCGTCACCTCCAACCGCACTGGACGATGCCCTCATCCTACGGCCGTGACGTCGGGCTCAAGCTGGGTAGGTCTGCGCTTTGCGGCCGTCAAAGCAGCCCTGCTGCTGTTGTTGTGTTCAAGCTAGGGTAGAGGAAACTCCGTTTAGATTCCCTCCAACTCCGTGATAGAAGCATGCTCCTGCCGCACTCCTCCATGGCCATGTTTTTCTTCAAGGTTCGAACTAGACTCCTTGTTAGGGTTTCAAACTCAATTAAACAAGAAGAAGGTGAGGAAGGGAGAGAAACGCGTGGGATATCCTTTTGGGCTCGACTCTGGGCTCCTCCCTTATATAGGGGAGAGTTTTCCTTGCCCCAGCATACCTGCCCTCAAAGAAACAAATCTATTCCTAATAGGAAAAGGAATTTTTCCTTAATAAGGAGGTACTCTCTCTCTCTCTCTCCTTAACAACTCCTTGCTTAACCTTGGTCATTAAGGAATTCGAAATTCTCCCTTTTATTTCTTTGTGCTTGCCCTTTTTATTTATTGGCCACGAATTTCTTTTCTCTCTTAATAATATTTACTTCCTTGTTATCAATATTACATCATTCATTAATAATGTATTATATTACTCTCTCATTTTGCTTTATTAGTATTTATCTTTCCTCTTTCTTCATTGGGATTCCTTGGATCCAAAGAAACTCAACTAATTCGAAATTCCTTTTTAAGGAATACTCATTAATCTTCTAAATGCATTAATATGCATCATCTCACATTATCTTGTTTTATTTCTTATTAAAATATTTCCTTTTATGGATTTCTCTTTATTTCTATTTTATTTTCCTCATTGGCATTCCTTTTATCATTAGAAATCATTGGGATACGAAATCCCACTAAGGACAACTCAAAAATACCTCTTTTCACATATTTTCCCTATTTCATTAATGTTTTCAATTTCTTTATTAACTAGGAAATACTTAATTGCTATTTTCTTTTCTTATTGCCTTTTCTTTGCAACTTTGGACTCCTTGGAACCCAAGGAATCTAAGAGGCACGAAATCCTCTTTGGATTTTCCTTCTAGAGGTTTCCACACCTTTCTTATCTCAAAATTTCAGTTATTCATTAATTAATTGAATATCCTTGTTATTGGGCCCAATAGCCAATAAAGCCCGCAAATCAAACAACAAGACTATTGTAAATGAAATCCATTTATTCAAAATAGATTATATCAATTATTTGTTCAAAAATATTTAATATGATAAATTATATTTCTCAGCAAATGAACCCAAAATTGGGGTTGTAACAAAATGGGTTGAGACCTTGCCAAGGGCCATGGTACTCCGCCAAGCCCATGGATGACTTTCCCAAGATCAAAGTAGAATCCAAGCTACAACAAAGGTGGCACCACGGCTATGGCCATCAACATGACTGTGGCTAGTTAGAGTCACTACACCCATTTTACCTGCCACGATCATGGTGAAGTGCCTCTCCAAGTATCAAAGTTTCAACCTGAAAGAATTGGGCCATCAACATTGTTGTGGCCATGCAAAGACACCTCGTCCATGGAGCACACCAAGCCCGTGGCATTCAATATCAACATCGACCCCTAAAATGGTTGTTCTCTCCTCAACGCCTGTGCCACCACCCACCCAACACGACCATGGTGCCCGCCACGGCCATGGCCACCGAGCCTTAAAAGTCTAGGCTTCACCACCTCGCCCGTGCCAAACCACCAGGGCCATGATCACCTCCATCCACAACATCCATGGTGATCACCACGCCCATGGTGATCACCCAAACCCTACTGTTTTCTGTATTGAATTGCCAACTTTAACCCCACTTACCCTAGTGCTTCCCCACTGCCTATATATACATAGGTGGTGGCCATAGAATGAGCTAAGCTTCTCCTTAGCTTATTATAGCATTCATTGTAATCCTCCCTTAACATTCAAGCGATCCTACCTACCCCCTTCCATATGCACCTCATTTCTACCCAAATATCCTAGTTTTCTAGGGTTTTCCACCATAATCCCCAATATTTCCACTTCATTCATCCATCTTGGAGGAGGGAGCACGGCCTACAACAACTATGAGGTGAATAAGGAGGGTATTCCACAAGCTACCATGGCCTTCTACCTCTTTCTTCTCTCATTTTTACTCTTTTGCTTGATTATGTGTAACTAATCCCCCTAGGTGGGCTATTTGGGGGATTAAATGTCACTGTGATACCATGTTTGGGGAATTTAAAATTTAATGAACATATTTCCATTCTATGATGATGGTCTCTTTGTTCTATCTCATGTCCCATTATTTTAATTATGATTTGTGCTTCTGAAACATGGACTGCTTGATGTATGATGTTTGAAGACACCTAGATTCTAGGGGAAAATGGATTGTATATGGCTATCTTAGGAATTGCTCCTAGGTCCAACTAGTGGCTCCCTAGATAGCACCCTATCTTCCTTCATACAAACACCTTCTCCTACAAATAGGTGTGAGATCTAAGTAGCTAGTGCAAGAGTGACTAGTGCAATTGCCTAGAGTTTTCTAAAGGCTATATTGTGAGTAACATGAAGTGAAATATCCTCATCTCTACCACCATTATACCCTTGTCTCTCAATTTGCTAATACCACTTACCCAAGAAACCTAGACTTGCCAAGTCCTATTGGCATTACACCTAGCCCTACTTTTCCAACTAGTAGCTTAGGGTAAATTTAAACAACACTTGTCTTGTTGTTTGGTTTTATAATCTAGAATGAAAATATAGGATTTGCTTGTTATATCAACCCCCAACTTGGATTCTTGTGACATTCCCCCAAACTTACCACTCTCCCCATAATTTGCTAAAACTCATCTTGTTTGCTTAGCTTTCTTATGCTAGTTTAGTTAATTGCTTTCATTTCCCCTTAGTTAATTGCTTAGGTTTGGATAATTAGGTTTTGCTAGAGTAGTTAATGCTGTTTTGAGATTTCTAGTGTTAATCTTTCTAGTTAGTGATAACCTAGGTCATTAATTTCTCTAATGCTTAAATTGTCTCTTTAGTGTTAGCTTACATTTCTAGTGTAACTTAGTTGTAGTTTCTTGCTCTTGTTTAGTTAGTTGCCTTGTTTTGTTAGCTAGACTTAACTTGTTTAGGGTAACATAGGGTTTGCTTGTCTTGTCTTGTTCTCTTGTTTCAACTACTTGCATGATTAGTGTAATCAAATCAAACCAACCAACAAACCATAAACCCTACTATCTATATTAGGAACGTAGCTCAACCTAAATTAGCTGTAATGCCCCCCTCTCCCTACTGATTGACCCCTCACTTTCCATTAATCTATACTACAATATGATCCCGTGTTCTTGTGGGTGATATATTGTGATCTTAGTAATTGTGTTAGTATAGGGCCCCCCTTTATAAATTCAAAATACCCACATGCATTTTCTGCATAGGATCACATCTATTAATATCTCAATTGAGTAGTGTGTAGCCCAAGGCAAGGAGAGGCACACCAATACCTTAAACTAATATCCCTTCTGTGTGATCTTTATGTGTATTTTCATCAATGTTAGATTCAACATTTATACTTGGTGATCCAACAGAGAATGGACTAAACTCATCATACTTGTCACAATACTCTTCTTCATCAATAGGATCTAATATGACTGTCTTTTCCCATGAAGAATGATAGACCAATTTTCTTTTGCAGGATCACCGATATATAATACTTGCTTTCCCTATGATGCCATGATGAATGGTTCATCCTTCTCACATGTCCACTCAAAATTTACTATTGTGAAATTGAGTTCATCAACTAGAACTCTTTGTTGGTAAGAACCCATTTACACCTAAATAATGGAACTCTAAACTCTATGTAGTCTATTTCCCATATGTCTTCAATGACAACATAATAAGATATCTTTCCTTCACATGGACTCTTATCCTTGGTACTAGAAAAATACAATGAACATGCATGAAGGGTGACCCCACTATTTTGGACGACACTCTTATCATCTTGATGTTTTATGTAGTATGAACTTCCATTTATGTCAAACCCTTCATAAGATGTAATGTACATAATTTGGCTTATACGCGATCCATTTGATAGTTTCTATAACTTTATTTGGTGTTTCATATAGTTGACTGAATACTTTCTCGTCAAACCACCTAATAAATGTCTGATTATGCTCTCTAGCAAGCTACACTGACTGGGCTCGGGGATGATTTGTCTTGAGCTTGTTGGTGTGTTTAGTGATATAAATACCTACATCGTCGATGTTGTGTAAAATGTACAAGTGTGCTTGTTCCCACTGCTCACGATTAAAATTTATCTGTCATTCTCCAAAAGTACCTTTTTTGGAATAAACATTAGGATTCACAGTATTAGAAGGAGTTTTGTTGCATCTCAAAAATTCATTGCAAAAGTCCATAAACTCCCTAGAAGCATAGCCCTCAATGGTACTCCCTTTGGGCCAAAAATGGTTTTGAACATCACCTTTAAAAACACTTATGTACCGCTCAAAAGAATACATACAATGCAAGAAAACTGGACTCAATATTTTCACTTCCCTAGTCAAATGGACAACCAGGTGTACTATGATATCAAAGAATGAAGGGGGAAAATACTACTCAAGTTGGCATAGGGTAACAAACACTTCGATTTGGAACTTATCTCGAATATGAAAATCAATTACTTTGCTGCATAAAGTGTTGAAGAAGCAAAGCCTGGTTATTTCAAACCTTATATTCTTAGTAAGGATAGATCAAATATCCACAAGCAATATATGATGCATTAGAGTGTGACAATCATGAGATTTGAGACCTATCAACTTGAGATCCTCATTGATACCAAACTATAGATATTAATTGAGTATCTGTGTGGTACCTTAACATTAAGCAAGAACTCACACAAAGTTCTCTTCTCTTATGTAGACAGGGTGTAACAAGTAGGAGGTAAATATGTGCAGAGACCCTTGGTAACTTCTTTTGTTAATTCTTTCCTTATACCAATTTCACGTAGGTCCATTCTTGATTTGATTCCAACTTTAGTCTTGCCTTTTATATTAAAAAAAGTACCAATGATGCTATCACAAACATTTTTCTCAACATGCATGGCATCAATACAATGTCAAAATGTTAAAGAACTCCAAACAAGGAAGATCCCATAATATTGACCTCTTTTTGAATAAAGACTTTTCACATGTGGGAGTAGTACATGGTCTCTTACCAAAATGATTTACAATGTTATTTACTCTTGCATAAACATCCTCCCCTGACATAGATTTAGGGGCACTCTGTTCCTCAATTGAGCCATTGAATGTTTTGCACAACTTTTGATAAGGATCCACCTTTAGTAAAAACCTTTGATGACCAAGATATATAATGTTACCACCATGTTTAGTCAGGTTGAATCAATATTTTCCACACATATAGGACAAGGCTTGATTCCATTGACGATGTAGTTAGACAAGTTCCCATAACTTGGAAAGTGATTAGTAGTGCAAAACAACATAGCACGTAAACTAGACATCTCTCCACATAAAGCATCACAAGTCATTACACCTTCTCCCTAGAGGTTCTTTAGGTCATCAATTGGAGGTTCAAATTAAACATCAATATCATTGTTAGGTTCTTTGTGGCCCGATATCAACAATGACAAATGACATATTTAAACTTCATACACAACCAAAGAGGAAGATTATATATAACAATCATGAAAGGGCAAGTGCTATGTTGGCTGCTTAATGTTCCATATGGATTCATCTCATTAGTACAAAGTCCAAGTCTTAAATTTCTAGCTTCTTCACCAAATTTAGGATACAATAAATCAATCTTCTTCTATTGTGGGGAATCACACACATGTTGTGGCATGCCATCATTGTTTTTCTTTACCTCTGCATGCCAAGATAAATTTTGTGCATCTACGGTACTAGAAAAGTTGTGTTGAAACCATGGTATTATAGGCATGTACCACATCACTTTGGAAGGAGACTCAGTTTTGATCTTACCTAATATCATCCTTTTATACCTAGACTACCCACATTTTAGATATTCTTTCATATCGATATAGTCCTTTTGGAATAGCACACAGTCATTCGGACATGAATGTATCTTCTTAGCCTTCATTCCATTAGGCCGAATGTCTTTTTCATGTTGTATGTTGAGATTGGAAGCTCGTTTCCTTCAGGGAGAATTTCTTTCAACAAAGACAATAGAAAAGTGAAGCTTTTGTCACTCCATATTTTGTTACCCTTCATAGTATACGATCTCAGAAGAACGCTCAACTTTATAAACTTCGTACAACCTAAATATAACAGTTTCTCAACATTATGCACAAAGTTTCTAAATAAGGGAGGGAGATCTATAACATTTTCCCTACAACTATATAGCATTGCATCAACCATATCTATTGGAATTGGTTCATTCTCATCAACATTGTCAACCATTTCTTCTTGGACACAACTACCACTACTGAGCTATACTAATCTCATACTAGAAATCTCCATGCACTACCATTTTGTATAGCCATGTACAATCCTAATGCCATGGCATGATCTTTAATCATGTCAACAATGTCAACTTTCAAATTATTACTACAATTTCTACATGGGAATTAGAACCTATCTCAAGCTTGTTTGCTATGTTCCTATGCAAATCTTACAAACTCATTGAAACCATTTGTAAACTCCCAAGTGTAGAGATTTGGGTTAGATATCCATGATCGATTCATTCTATGATCAAATGGAAGATGACTAGCTGATCAGGAGTTAGCTAATAAGTTAATTTTAGAAAAATATATTTCAATTGAGCCCTAATCATCTATTCATAATCACATTCTTGAATGTGTACAACCTATCCCATTCTTGGGCACTTAGACTCACTAGTAAGTGTATACCGTGTGTTCAATTTCAATAAATTTTGACAACATTTCCCCACAGTTCTCCAAGTACAAGGATCTAGAAGGGAAAAATACTAACCTAGATCTGTACCCAGAGAAAAAAAGGGGAAATGCTATCAAAATTTATTGAAATCGAACACACATTATACACTTACATACTAAGTGAGATGTAGTGCTCAAGAATAGTCCTAAATAGGGGGCTATCCAAGGTTTACTCCTAATGAGAAAATCTAGGATGGGTTTCTAGGCCAACAAGGTGGTCTATAAATTAGGATTTTGGATCTAGGGTTTATATGTTAAAGTTTATAGATTAGTGTTTACATATTAGGGTTTAGTAATCATTGGTTTACATATTAGAATTCAAAAATTAGGGTTTATACATTAGGGCTTACATATATTATTCAAACATAATATTCAAAGAAAATGAATTACCAATTATAAACTCATACCAGACCAAGAACACCCAAATTATTTCTTAGGGCTTACATATTAATCAAACAATGACTATGGTGCCAACAATTTTATACAATCATCCCATTCATGCATCAACATAGTTTTTTAAAATCATCAAATTCATGCATCAGCATAGTTATGGAAAACATATTTCAATATTAAAAATAGGATATGGTTCATATGTTCTAGCAATCCTACTCAAACATCATTATCAACCTAATATGACTAATATCTTGGGAACTCATTAAATTTCATAATCATCAATTTATACACGTATTAAAGATGATCAACAATCCCTTTTGGAGTAGCAAAACATGATACCATATATTCACTACAAAAAATGAAGACAAAGGGCATGGCGCAACCAACGTACCTCACACTAGTGAGGAGTCAATGTCAGTGTGGATTTGGAGCAGCAATAGGGCAGCGACGTCAATGTAGAGCGGTGGGGGTGTAGAGGAAGCAATGACAGTGGCATTTGTGACAGAGGTGGTGAGGCAGAGGATTTGGTGACAAACTCAGGTCCAATGGAGGAGTGTGTAGAATCAGAGGGGCTGGGACAGAGGCAACAGTAGAAGCGACAACAACAGTAGTAGGAACAATAGCAATAGAAGTGGAAAGGAGGAGGAGGCTGACAGAGGATTGGCGGAGCTCGTCAATGCCAGAGCAGCAACAATGAGAAGTGGAGGAGTGAGCAGCAACAATGTGGCCATGAAAGGAGTGGTTGTTAGATGTCACAGTTAGGAGGAGGATGGCGAAGGAGTTGGAGGTATTGATGAGGGACTGGGGGCACTGGCGGAGAAAATCATAAGAGGTCACAGAGCCTTGCAAGTAGGGGAAAGAGGGGAAAGAAGGGGTTGTCATGGGGTTCAAGTAACACATACCTCACCGATTATTGTAAAAACTGACAATATAAACCCTACATCGTCGGTTAAAATGAAAACACTGCTGTAAAACATGTGTCTAATAAAAAACCTATGTCATCGATTGACTACAATAAAACTGACGACTAACGATCCAACATAACAACACCTACATAGTCTATTTAGGTGATGAAAATCAACGAGACAACCAATTTGCGAGGGGGATTTCATGGGATGCTTGGCACGTATCCCTTTCTCATTGGTCTATGTAGGAACAAACAACAAGATATATAAATGAAAATTATAAGGAGATGTTTGATGCATACCCCTTTATCTCATCGATTATAGTACTATAAATTGACAAAATAGAGTTATTGTATTTTTGTGGGCAATTTATTTTTTCGATTGCTTAGTGAAACAACGGATGATATCAAGAAATCACAACTCGTGTTTTTTCAGATGGGTAACTATGATGGTTTTCTTTATGGAACTGACGAGTCAAATTATACTGTTGGTTTCCATTGAAGACAACATAAGTCATGTCTATAGTAGTGAGAATGGAAGAGTCCGTGTGACTTGCCACAACCCATGGAACAACAACTCCCTTTGATTGAATCATACATAGAATGTAGTGGATACATGTGAATTTTCTCAACCAAGACCTTTGCATACTGGTCTTGTACTATGAGCACTGATGGCTCTACCCCATCTATTATGTCACTTCTTAATTTGAATGAGGGAAAAATGGCCACATACATCCATATTGACTTTGTTTATCACATTGTCTTGCATCAAACTGGTAGGGGTCTTGGTGATTCCTATTACAACATATGTAACTACTCCACGGTTGCAGCCTATACACTCATGTTGTTAATGTGAGTATACACTGATTTTCCCTAGACGATAGAAAACTACATCCATGTCCTTACTAGGAGACCATTGTGACTGTTGCTAATGCTACGATGCAAAAAGCTTCTATTTCATATTGCTACTAGATTTCTATATAAGAGACAATTATACCTATTGTTGGAATTTGCACCATGAAGGTTCATTATTGTTCTTTCTATTCTCTTTGCATCCTCTAAAAAGATAAAAAACTTCTCATGGTACTCCAGAGTGGATGTTACATGTGCCAACTCAACATCTAAACCTTTCTTAAACCTCCTAGTTTTATCCCTTTTTCTAGCTACAAGATGAGGGAAAAACCTCAACTATTACATACAGTGTTCCTCATATTCATCTACTAACACCGTCTTCTAGCACAACCTCTCAACTTGTGACATTTTCTCATCTAGATATGACTATCCAAAGTATCAACTCTCATCTTCCCTCCTGAACTATGCCCATGTGTTTTCCTCATTGGGCTCTTCTCTTCCTCAATGTCCCACTAGTGGCGAATACTACCCTTAAGTATGTAGATCACATATTTTATTTATTCTTCTCACTTGCATCCAAGATTCTAAACACCCTTTAAAGTGAAGTAAACTATATATTTTCATTTTCTAGATCTTTTGTACCAATATATACTCTAGCACCAAAAAGCATCAATCTCTCAAACAAAAACCATAACCCAAGGACTTTGTGCATGGAGGCAATACCTTGGGAAATGGAATCTTTACCTTCTCAAAAAACCACAAAAGAACTGACATTTTCATGAAAATTGTCTAAATGGTCAGGTCAGATGGTGTTGTAGGGTCTAAGGAAGGGAGTATAACATGTTCTGGCACTATCTCATGTACTCTATCTTTCAGTTCCCTCTATCTCCAACACCTCTTGGCACTACAAAGAAACTCTTAACATGGTCTTCATGTGACCTGGCCATATCACATAACCATAATCAATGGCTAGATATGCGGGACACCTAAGAACAAACACAACATCTTATGTTCCTATAGGATGAAGGAACCTAAGATCTAATACTGAACCTTGTTAGCACACACCATATACGTGGGGATTATTAAAAAAAAATCAATCACTAAACAAAATGATTACCGATGCATAATCAATACATCAAAAAGAATTTACAATCATATCCACAAGAATTGTAGAAAGGCCATTGTCTATTTATTCATTAACCATAGTAAACTTACAAGACAATTCACTAACCTCAGTCACACCCTGCTTGTGATACATTTATCATGTAATTATAAGATAAGAATGACTACATATGGAAAATAACACAAAACTCAGGTTGTAGATGCAACTGATTCAAATAACCTTGCCCGCACCTGAGTTTATAGGGATGACTCTAAGACACCACACTATAAGAGCTCCACAAACCTCCACACTACTATTTTGTACGTAAGAAAGGCTTCTCTTCACTCAAGGCTACGTCAAGCTATTAGGCATCTATAAGATGTAGATAACCATGATGTGATACCCAAGTCCCAATAATATGATATAACAACTGATAACAATATTTACAAATAAGATAACCATTTAACATGATATTTAAGTTAGATAACTATAAAGTTACATCCTTTGAATGGTCTATCAAATATGCAATTGAGTAATTAGTAGTATATGCGGTATAGTAGAGCAATAAGAGTGTACAAGATGATTTAATAATCTGTTTTGAATGAAAAGGTCTATACAACTTGACTACATGATTCAATCATAAGTCCTAGGATTACCCATCTCTACAGGGAGCCTCAACCACACAAAACCCATCCATATCCATCATAGTACAATGCAACACTAAACCTGGGTGCTGACAAATTAAGCATCATCAACGACACTATCTCTAAATGGCAATGCAACAAGAATCATAAATCTATGTATACTCACAAATATACAACTGTCCCTTCTTCTTACAGTCCCTTGGTTAATACAACATTGAGATTACACTTGATTAGTTAATCTAGTTATTGTGTTTCAATTGCATCAATTAAGTTGCAAACAAGGTATATAAATGTAGGGCTCCAATAATCAAACTAGGGCTCATCATACACATATCACCATTCTTGTCCATCACAATACCCATATTATACATTCATGGCATATCAAGCCTGACTTACCCTCAATGGCCATAACAAGACCTATTAGCACATTTAGGAACAACCAAACCCTATATATTGCGAAAACCATAACAAGGCCTACTTCCAAGAATACAAAATACACTTGATATTTTAGAATGAAATCACATGAAAGTAAACAACTACATGTATAATTTCTACTGCAAATTCAAAGGCATGTGAAAGTTGTATCCAATACGCCAACAAAGTTGTAGATCAGGTGGTAAAGGCACATGCTCGCCAATGAAGGGAGCCTTGTTCGAAACCCATGTTGTGCATCTTGGAAACAAATTGTCTTGTGATGCAGGATTGCCCACTATGTGATTTAAACACCCCCTCTGGTGTGCCATAGTTGGGGGGGGCTACACTACCCGAGTGGAGTCACCAAAGTGGCTCCTCCTCAGTGGTGGTTCCCAAGTCATCTAAAGAAGAAGTTGTATCCAATACAAGACATAAATGAATTATCAATTAAGATACCTTTAATTATCAATCTTAATTCTAACAAAAATCCAACACCATAATAGTTAGTAAAACCCTCAAGATCATATTAGAAAAATACAGTAAGGAACATCATTCATCTCATTTCCCCATCATATGGCTTTCACATACAATAAAAATAACTTTTAGGGCATTTCCAAAATGTAGCCTTACAAAATTTAGAGAGCATGTCATGTTGATTCGAGATCACTATTATAGGGAAAGTTAAATATAAGTATATTTCTCAAATAAAAATTATACATGATAACATCAAAACATATTTCATAAATAAAGATAAGTAACTAAAAATGAAAATATGAGATTATGTGTAACAAAAACCCCTAGTCAACCTGATGACTTATTTGAAAGAATAGTCTATTAAATAACCTGAGTCCACATTTCATTACAAGTCCCTCCTCATTTTCAATTGATAGTGATAATCATGGGCTTATAGTTTCTAATGGTTAGTTGTAAATTTCCTCTCTCTGCGTAGAACCTACATTTTCAGTAGTTTGTAGGAGAACATGTATTGTGTAGTTACATAGGTTACCAATTACTTTACCATATGGTTCTTATAAAAAAAAGCCAATATATATTTTTTGTGAGTGTTTAAAGATCATAATATCCTATTATTTATAATTCCCATATGAATTATCCTATTTGTTAAGAATTCTCCCACAATATATATATATATATATATATATATATATAATTTTATACTACTTTATGAAAGTAGAAAGCTTAAATTATATACCATCAATATATGACACTAGATCATTCATTATTTATTACAATTATCATATTAATATACATTCATATAATTATGTCGATAGTAACTAGTAATAATAATGATTTTGATATACATTTAACCAAACTTGACCCTAATTTTTTAGCCCAGTTAAGTTCAATATGGGCCCTTCCAATAGTCATGTATGTTCTAGTTTCTAGTTCTCAGATCAAGACAAACTTGACCAAACCATCCCAACCCTTAGGGGAAGACTCAGTTCACTGAGAGTATTATATGTGAGTGGAAAGCCTTAGGTAGATTCATGGGCACTAATATATGTAATTTAAAACTTCAAAATAAGTCAAGAATTGAACCAACATTATACTTTTTGTGATTTGCAACTACAAAGCTTATGCATCATTCTTATTTGTTTGTGATAATTACTTAATACTATTTATACTAATAATGTTTTTATGTTCAACAATAATTGGATTAAACCCTAACTTGTCTACCACCACTCTAGTTTCCATCAGTGCGCATTACATTTTTTTCCCAATTTTATTGACATTCTTATCAATTTTAAATTCAAACTCCTACTCGTGGCCATATTGGATCCACCCCAAAATTGTAAACTACACATATCAACAAGGTGTGGTAAGGTCGTTTTTCTAACATGGACTTTTCTCTCTCCTCATATATGTGCTATATACTTTGTTTTGAACTAACTTCTCATTCCTGCCATCAATTTTAGGGTTTGACTTTTTTTTATATTTTTTGTGTTTATCATGTATCCACATGGCGAGTGGAAACACTCATTTGATATAAAACCAAAGTTTCACGTAGAATACACATTACTATCTTCTTCCCTACTTTTATCTCATCTACATTTCTCACTCTTACCTAGCCTAGTACTTTCTCACACTAACCTAACCTTGTGCTCATTGTGTAGAGGGCACTCTCACATGTACAATTCCTCAAAATTTTCTCAATTCCAAGCTAGTATGTGAGAGATATGCCCATTTGAAAATATCTTGATTTTATCTTTACTTTTAGCCCAAACAATAAAATAGGATCCAATATGGGCCCATTTGGCTGCACAACCCAATTGCCTCCACTTATCTTTGGCGATCCAACTACCACTTTTTGGACCAATCGTGTGCCCCCTATCCTACAACATAACTCAGCCCTTCGATCCCCCACCAATAGATTACAGTTTCATCCAAAGACTGAACTCTTGTCTTACACCTCCATATCATTGCTAGAGGACATGGTTCTACAAACCTCCAACTACTCTATTTCCCGCTCATTGACTCAAATTCAACCCCTTTTCCTAGAAAATTCTTTCCCTAATTGTTTCCCCTTATTTTCTTTGCATTTCATGAATCCTAATCCTACTATCCATCTTCTTCTTCTTTCTCTGTTTGACCAACACCACCTTTGTGACCATTTTGGGTGCCCATGCTCTAGGTAGTTCAACATGAGTCAAGGAAAGGATTGACAACATGAGGCACCATCTATGCAGACTAGCACCTCTGCCAAGGCTGTAGTGGCCTCATCTCGATCTAGGTATGACTATGGAAAAACTCACCACCATAGGCGGGATCTGCTCATGAGTAGGTGCGAAGGTGAGAGCAACTAGCATCCAACTATGAGCGGTCAGGTGAGCGACCATGGTCAATAACTTGCCCTGGGCACTGGGTGCTATTGAGAAATGGCTAGCATTGATCTGTATTGGCATGCTAGAACAAAGCACCAGCCTAGCAAGGTCTAGATGTAGACTATAAAGATGGTGGGAGATCCCCCTTGGACAGGCCCATGGAGGCTAGGTGGATCTCATCCTTTTATCAAAGATTCAATGATCTAGATTTGATCTTTTCAAGGGAAATCTTTTAAAAGTCATATCGCCCAACTCCCTTGGCCAAATGTAACATGTGAAAGATGAGTTTTATTAAGGAAACATGATGTATACACTAAACAATGTTTAAATATCTCATTTCACTCATATCTACATAGTTGTCCCTAAAACGAATGCTTTCAGTCTTTTGAAGATGATTAATGCTACTAAATGCCAACCTTGATCCTATATGTTTCAAAACTTGATGATACCTCTGGATCAGTAACTTTTCTTCACTTTTGACACAATTAATGCTTAGGATTATATGGTTGTACCCTAAATGACTATCTTGACCTAAAAGTAACTCTTTACCGCTAATGCATGAGATACCTAATCAAGATGTGAACTTTGATTCTATTAATAATCAAATGACTATCCCATTTCGAAATATATAAAGTTAATGATGCTTTATGTTATGATTGACTACATATTTATACTAATATGCCATGAGTAACTCATATGACATAAAGAATCACCTTTTTGCACTCTTATGTTCTAAAATGTGACACTTAAGTACTTATATTATTGGGTCTTAAATCCTTATGTAAAAGTTGATCCTAAATGTTCAAACTTTTTTGTAGACCTTAAAATCAATCATTATAATGACTTGTAACATGGAATGTCATTTGATACACTCATGTAATCTTTTGATTACACATGACATACATGTGACATTGAACATGATCTAAATGCACATGCTAATTGTTGAACTCTAATCTTGTAAGATTCATTCTATGATACCACACATGATATATCAAAACTTCAAATAAATAGATTTATCATACTATAGCTCTAAATCCTAACTTGATCTATTTAGTGCACCTTTATGATCTTATAACTTGGGAATATGACACTATTTCATGAAATTAATCTTTGCGTCTAGTTGTGATCCTACATGGTTAACCTTGATGATTATACAAATCTCATGCTCCTTGTATTTCCAAATTAGATATTATATAGATCCAATAACTCTTATAATGTTGGTTTTTCATCTTGATCTAAGGGTTTTTAAGATACTTGGACTATGTTGAATGAATAGTTGCATGTTGACATGATGGAAATATACTTGAGATACTTGTAACCTAGACCTAGGGGAACATCCACAGGACACATATGGTGTTTATATTAACAAAACCCTACTGATCTAAGAGGCAATATTTGTATAATTTGACATTTTGTCCCCTTGGGTTGAACCTTCTCTACGAATCTTACTCAGGGACCATAACTTGCTCACTTCTCACAAGGTACACTAATCTCTTGACCCTACTAGGATATTAGCTTGTTTGTATGTGTGAACTTTATGAACCTTGGCTACTTAATAACTTGATTGAGATATTATTCCTATGAATATTACTTTTATGTTTTATTATACTATGTTGAAAAACCTTGAAAATAATTTAAAAATCCATTATATAACCCTTATGTACCTATCTGAATTCTCGAGGATAAGGGAACAACACATGTTGAAATAGGGTTTTCTCATTGACTTGTCACTCATGTAGAAATAAGGTGACATTTAGGATTTTATCCTCAAATGCCCCTCACAGACCCTTCCTTTGAAAGATGGGAAATGGCCTAATGTTGATATATTGGATAATGAAACCTAAAATATGCTTTGTATAAAAGAAGGTCATTTAAAATTTTCTCACCTTGTTCCTTCTTATTACTTATTACAATGTTTCTAGCCAAGAAACTTTATATATTGCTCTTAAACTTTGTTTGCATGTCTGTTCACAGTGTACTCAATGCACTTGGATTAATATGTTTTGTTTATTGATTTGTGAGATGTCAAATGATGATTTGATGCTCACATCATCATTACAAATTAATCTATGAAATAAAACACCAATGGGATGTCCTTGAAATATAATTGGGTACATGTCTCTATCTCCATAATATATATATTTATGTTTTTTAGTTATATTATTGGCTATTGTTAGTGTGAAGACAAGTACCATTCTAGTGACAGACACCCAAGTACTCTTGCATTTAGTTTTCTAGCCATTAGGATTAAGTAACTGGGTAGTGAATAATTAGATAAAAAATTGTATTAGAGCCATACACATAAGCATCTATGTATGTTTAAGGAATAAAACATGAAATGAACCTAGGGTTAACCAAAATCCATGATGGAGAAACCCAAAAAATAGGTATGGTTCTAAACATTATGATTATGTCTAGTAATAGCCTCCTATCCACCTAGTTGTGGTGGTTGAGGTTCCTATACATACCTTCCTACTCAAAGTGAATCAAAGACCGGATTAGGATTCTACCCTTTAAGCATTGATAGTCTTCTAAAATCTCATCCCTTATTTAAGCACTACCCTAATCCACCCTTAGATGATGATTAGTTAGTTCCTCATCTCCTCATGTGATCTCTCTCATTATAATTAATCACATGATCTATTGGTTATGGGTATATTATGTATGGGGAAAAATAAAATTTTAATGAATTGGTAAAATTTTACTAAAATGATGATACCATTATGATCTGAACTTAATTTGAAAACTTATTGTGGCTAATGAAAATAATATTGCAGTTAGGTACTCTTGATGGCCCCTCATATCATGTAAACTCACTTTTACCAAATCTTAGCTATATACTCCCTATGTTTGATGTAAATGGTAATAATATTAATATGACAAAATAAGGAGGATTTATACTTTATACCTCATGGTCGATGAATTCCTTATTTGACTAAGTCTATGTAGACCTATTGATTAAACCTCAAATATGACTAGGAAACTTTCCCCCTATTTTGATATGTACCATGATCATGCCAAAAAACAAGTATGCTTTTGGACTCTCCAAATCACGATGAACGACTTTGATATGAGAGGCATTCCCCCCTATTGGTTTCTATGCCACCTTGTAAACTCAATTCTGAGTAATATGATGGACTTGCTAACATTTTCCCTGATATACTCTGACTTTTGGAGTGCCCAATTTGACTTCTCAATATCCAAATGTACCCTTACCTGGATCATAAAAGGAAGTGGATGTAATTGTGACTTTGATCTTGCAAAATTTTAAACATGTTTTAATCTTTGATCTCATGACCTTATGAATACAACTTGATAATTCATACTCTCCCTATTTGGATATTCTTGATGGCTCATGATAAATGTAGAGTAATGTGCTAGATTAAGGTGTTAGTTGACTTATGACCCCCCTAACCTAGGACACACACCTTTTATGACTTCCTTTAAATTGTCATTTTGTTTATTATTTAGAATTTGAAAAGGTAAACTTTTGCTCACAATTTTGACTTCTTGACCTAAGTTTCTTATAGTTTAGATCAATGATTATATTGATACTCAATATTGAACCACCATTTGATGACGATCTTTAAATATGATTATGTGCACTATAGATTTTGGTTAAAGTTCTTAGAATTACTTTGATTTAGGTCATCGGTCAACCTCAATAACATAATGTGATGAATAAACTTTTAAGATTATGGAATCTCAATTGGATAATCATATTCTTGAATTTGAAATTGGAATGATTATTTGGAAGTATACACATATGTATAATGATGATGTCACTGTGCTTGGTTTAGTGTGTTTATGAAGGCAACTATGATGATTGAGAATTTGAAGAGTTGAAGTATGGTTAATCAAACAATTGCATCTCAATGAGTTTGACATAGTTTGAATTCAACTAGTGTTGACATAATGCTCTATACCCCTTAATATATGCCATTCTAAAGTGTTTATAGACTGGCCAAGTATTGATATATTGGTACCCAAAACTAGGTTATATGTAAATTGAATGATAAGAAAGCTATTATTAAAATTTCACTAGGTTTTAATCCTCCTAGAGGGATATATTAAAGTTTGTAGTAGGATAGAGATAAACATTTTCATTCATCGTGGATCAATGTTTCATATATTGGAACTTAGGCATTTGATCAATGTGATGTCACATGCCATTTGAGAAGAAAGGAGTCACTAATTCACTCATGTGTAGACTCCATCCCAACTAAACATGAGGCATTGATTTCTCAAGTTGTGTCTTGTACCTTGTAGTTATGTTTTTGACCATGGGTGATAACCACGATGTCATTGTACTTCCTGATCATGGGCTGAGGAGAAGTTTCGAGCGACTATATGTGTGTGAGTTGATAAGAGGATCAAACCCATCCCTCAAATGGGGAAAATGGACATGAGGTCACAAAGTTCTACATCCCATCTTTATTGCCTCTCCAACACAACTTATAGTAGAGAGTGAGAAGAAGGTTAAGGGAATAAGAGGATATATTTGAGGGAAATAAATAAGGGTAATGCAAGAAGGAACTCTAAGAAGTGGAATACAACCAAATCATTGACTCCTATGATGTTCTTGTTGGGTGACAAAGTTAAGGTTTGTCTGGAGAAGAGGACCAATTTTGAGGGTGGTCTATCAGACCTCCCTAACCTGGTTTAAGTGGAGACATAAGTTTCTGGAGTCTCTTTGATGCTTCTTTCCAAGTATAGCGTGGGAGTTCTGTGGAAAAGAGACCTTTCCTCTCTTTTGCGCACCCACAAATGTAACTAGAAATGATGAGTTCCTCCACTCCCAGTGAGGAGCCACCAGTGGGCAATAGAGGGGACCAAGCCATAGAAGTGGACTAGAAATAGCTTGTTGAAGTAGAAGGCAATTAGGATTATGAGACAAGCCATAGTAACTCCTCTTCATTAGACAAACCTTGACTTTGATAGAAAACAAACACATCATAAGAGTCAATGATTTCATTGTATTCTACTTCTGTGACTTCCTTCTTGCTTTTCCCTTCTTTATTTCCCTTAGATACTGCTCTACTTCCCATAACCTTCTGCTTGCTCTCTACTGTAAGTTGCATTGGAGAAGCGATAGAGACATGGAGGTATAACTCCTTTATTTTACATCTATCTTCCCCATTTGAGGGGTGTGTCCGATCCTCTTGTTATATCATACACATATAGCGTCTAAACTGCTCCTCATCCCACAATCAACGAGTACAATGATGTCATGGTTGTCACCCATGCTCAAGACCATACCTGGAAGGTACAAGATATAGTCTAACCCATCACTCCCCCATGTGTTTTTGGGAAGGATTCTGCACATGAGGGAGTTGTGGCTCCTCCCTTATCAAAGTGTAAGGAGTGGGATCCCAGAGGGGAACCACTCCCTACTAAAAATTTGAACAATAGAACCTCCAATCCAAACACAACTAAAAGATATGTGGAGTGGGTGTAAAATTTTCAAATCATATTTATGGTATACAAAATAACCAAAGTGTAGCAACAGAATAAAAACATTGACTATATTCAATTTCTCATAAGGTTACAAAAGAACATCTTAAACTTATATGTAAAGGTACATCATAAGGATCCATGTAGAGGGAAATCTAAACCACATCAAGATTGTCTCCAAGATTTAACTCCTTAAGCTAGGTCCATAACGTTATGCCATGTCCTCAACATCCTTCACCTAGGGTTGGAAGCATACCCTAGCAAGAATAGAAAAATAGAAGACATCAACAAAGGTTGGTATGTGCATACTAAATAGGAAAATTGAGCGATATATACAGAATAAAGGACATCGAAATAAAATGCTTCCCATAGTAAAGTAAAGTACTACCCAATCAGGCATAAAAGAATATGAACAACCAAATAATAATGAAGTAAGAGAGTTTATAAACAAGGCATACATGTGTAACATTGGTGACAACACCAGAATAATATATCATGTTGGTAGGAAATACACATCTACCATAAATGTGGGGTGAGTAGGAAATGATACACATCTACTCGAATGTGGGGTGAGCAGGAAACGATACACATCTACTCTAGCAGGAATTTTAATATCTGCCCTTGTATATAAGTATGTAGTAATTTCAACATCTGCATTCACATATGTGGGAATTTTAACATCCACATGAAAAGAAGATTCAACATTATAATAGTAGTCACCACATGATACATAACAAAAGAACAATCAAGAAATATGAATTCAAGAATATCCAACATGATGTGCTACATATACATCCTCTACAATGGTGGGAAAAGAAGCACATATCAACATATAAACATCCCCCTCAAAGTGGGCACATGCCATCAATTAAGTCCAACATGCTCAAAGAATAGGAGAGAGTCCAAAAGAATATACATGGTCACATGATCAATAACAAATAAGGTAGTTCACATGAACCATGATATCAAAAGAAAAGACATTGTGTATATGCTATTGTACATAGGACCAAGAGAAAGACAAAAATAGGTAAATTGCTCATCAAGAATAATAGGGGATGCAAACATACAATAAGAGAGAGGAATTTCTCAATATGAATAATAGGGTTTGCAAACATACTTTAAACATGTGTCTTAGAAAGACTCTTCACCAATCTAGTTGTTTCCAAGATCAACTTTACCTAATTAGAAATTATTCACATGTATTAGGGTTTGTCATATGCATTAATGTAAAGAAAACCCTAGTTTTGGATTTTTTACACAAAACCTTAATTTAGACTCTAAAAACATCACCATTGATCTTATTGGGTTCTCCTGACTATGAAAACATATAATTTTGCATATTTTGGAGTTATGAGGTTTAAAGTGTATTTTTTTGTGATTTTTATATATTATATTCATTTTTAGAAAACACCTTCTGATAAAACTCAAAACCAAGCCTTGAAATTATTTTTATTAGAGAGAAAATATTTTTCTAATTCTAAAACATATTTTTACTTAATTATTGGACAAACGAGGCAAAAGTTATGATTTTTATAAAACCAGCCAATCAAAATTTGACACGTCATCAACTTACTGAGAGAGAGAGGGACCCACTACGTGATGTGGCCCAATCAAGGGCAGACAAATCGTGTGGTCAAATCCCGAGTTGACTTGCTCAAAGCAAAGAAAACTTTGGCAAAGGACCAGAATGCTCTTGCGCGATAAAACATAGTAAAGAGAGAAATAGAGGGTTAACAGAGTAAAACCATGTGGGGGATCATCCCCTTCCTATGAACAACTATGGATCCAAGCTACAATAGGCGGTTTGCTCTGATTTTGGGCAAAACCTAGATATATGATTGCACGATAATGTGAGAACACTAAAACAAATAAAACATGCTCACGAACTCACCTCCAGTCTCAATTACCGTGTTGCTATCGCCGAGAGTTGGGGAGAAGAGCTACAAAGCTCCACAGAATGGCAAGCTATCAGTGGTAGAGCATAAAGATGAACAAGAAATTGAAAGGAGAGGAGCAACCTTCAGGGTCTCATGGTGCCACTGACACCCATATATATATGTAGGGTACCAAGAACTAACCCCTACGATCTCATGGCAGTGAGGGGATTAGCATGCGATTTGGGGGTTTCTGAAATAGAGAAAGATATGAGATGTTTTAGGGATCAAAAGGTCTATAAGCCTCTCCCAGATTCAATGCACGAAAAATCTTGGAAAAAGACCACAAATCGAGGGAGAAATCGCCATCTGAAGTTTCCAAAAAAACCAACGCCAACTTCTGTTTCGGGCACAAGGTTGATGACAACCTCATGACCTTCTGATAAAAAATCTGACGGCTGACATGCATGCACGCATACAAAAGAGGCGTGACAATATAAATCATATTCCCAATCGAATCTGAATAAAGTGCAAATGTAATTATTTCTTATTTTCTCTCTCCTCTTTTGAGGGTGCAAACGAGCCCCAAAATTAATGAAATTTTACATAGAGGCTAATTAAAGCATGTAGATTTTGATTATGCAATTAGATTTTCCTTTTGAGAACCTTTTATGTGTTAAATAATTCAAATCATAATTTCTCTTTCCTCATGCATTAATGACTAAGATTCTCCAAATTTTATGAAACTTCACCCTCAAGTCATATTTAATGTGTTTGATATGAATTTGACATCAATTTTATATGTTGGAGTTGTTTGTACACTTATTTAATATTTTGAAGGTTTTACACACTCTCTCTCTACTGAATCTACCTTTTAATCAAGCATCTTCCAAATTGGATGAAAATTCACCCAAAGGCTATATTTATTATGTAGATTATGAATCCAAGATTATTTTCCTCTTTTGGCGTCATTTATTATTTTATTTGATATTTTTGGGAAATCATAGATCTTCTCTATCCAAAATAAATTAAATTAATCATTATTATGTGAATAATGTGAAACTTGACTCCCAAGGCAATTGGGACCCAAGGAACACGATTCTGGACTTAGATTTCACTTTTGGAGTTTCCTTTAATGAGTTATGACACAATTAATATTTGTGGCTATTAATATCACATTATTAATTTTGTTATCATATTTAATACTATCACCAAAAGAATTATGTGTAATTACTTGCACCGAATTTTATATAATTCATTATTATCTCATGTGACACTTTTTATGTGTCTATTATTGGCTTAAGGATAAAGTGAGAACATTAGATTACATTAGGGTGATATATGCATGCATTAGCTCATTAGAGTTATACTAAACATCTTTTAGGTCTAACCTCAACTTTGTTTGACTAAGTCCAAAAGGTCAAAGTTCTAGGGTAGGGTTTGAGATCTAATATGTTGCATAAAGGGTGTGTGACATCACATTTATCAAATGCCTATGTGCCCATATATGAAAATTTTCTCTAAGGTGCATAAAATTGTTTTATCATTCAGGCTACTTTAAACTAGAATTTCACCATCTAGGAGCATCAAAATCTAATGTAACTTTTATCATAGATTTCTTATCATCCAATTTGCATGAAACCCAATTTGTGGTCCCAATATATCAATACTTGACCAATATATTAAACACTTCAAAATGGCATATATTAAGGAGTATAAAACATAATGCCAACACCAATTGTTCAAACTATGTCATACTCATTGAGATGCATTTGTCTAATGAACCATACTTGACCGACCATTGTTGGATCATAACAACTCATAAAATCCTCAATCACAATAATTATCTTCATAAATAGATAAAACTAAGGATGGTGACATCATCAACATACATATTTGTATACTTTTAAAATAATCATTCCAATCTCATATTTAAGAATATGATTATCCAATTGAGTAATCAAGAACCATGGATATTCATTCCATTACATATTACAGACTTCAAAATAAATTTCATCCTCAAAACCAAGCCATTCTCTTACTCTGTGGGAAGTCATAAGATCTTCATCCACATGAAGGCACCATTATAAGTGCAACATCTCCAATAAGTACAATCTCTATTACTATATCTAAACCACTCCTGGGAGGTTTTGCAGAGCATATAGGGTGGAACACCCATCATATAACATGTTTATATGCTTAGGTTGTGTTTTACCTTCTTTTTTATTAGGATTCTCATATTTATTTGATCCATCAATAAGATTCCAACATTCATTTTTGAAGGAGTTAATTGTAATTAACCCAATTTATCCATGTAGATCAGTTTAAGTTGTCATCATCATTTTATTGTTCTAATTTTTAAACTACATTCTTTATCTTTATTAATCACTAAGATTAACAAATAATGTAGCATGTTTCATTTTGATGATCTCATTTCATTTCTCATATTAGATTGCAACATTTATAGATGTTTTCATACATGATTACCGAACCATCATTATTCATGTACATAACTACCCATATATGCAGAACTACCATACCAGCACTAGGTTTTTGATTGTGTCATCTCCATATATCACATATTAAGACTAGATAACAAATATATAAACATTATATTAAGGTTGATGTTAAAAAAACATATACAAGTGGCTCATCAAACATATATTGAGGCATTATCTAGTTGGGTTATGATTATTTTAAGACTTATATTGAGGATAGTTCCAATATTAGTTTCCCTAAGTTCACTCAAATCTATTAATACCAAAAGTACTGTTGTTATCTTCCCTCTTTAGTCTAAGTTTCTCAAGTCTACATCACTGGTACTGTGGATAGATTCACAAGATCTATCCGCATAAGCACAAACCATAACATGATATGCCATTCTCTTCATAAATATCTACCCATGAAACACTATTTCTAAGCACTCTCTTTTATGTACACCACTAGAGTCTTATATAGGGAACCATCAACCTGGGTAAGAGGCTTCATAGCTTACTACCATTCTTACCTACTATAGGATCTTGGGCCTCTCATCCTCTCACCCTAATGGAAGGTACTCATATTAATGTTCACATATACATAAATAGCATATATCTGACTCTGTGGTTGGGTCCTCCCAAGTACACCCAGGGTTAAAAAAAATTATGGGTAAACTTGCATAAAGCAACTCAGCTCATTCGGTAAGACCCCTTACCTGTGTTTTGGGTTAACCCTATTTGTTTTGGCATCGTGTTGTGCTTAGAACCTTTCTCTAATCCTTTGTGATGATATTAGAGCATGTTGAGAGCTTAAGCCTTCAATTTAATTTTGCTTGGATGTTGCTTGTGCTTTTTGTGCTAGTTTTGGTGCAAATTGGAAATTACCCATTGGAAGGGGTATTCTTATAATTTTCCACATCTAGAGTGTTCCTTCTCTCTCTCTCTCTTGGCTTCATGAGGAAGGTTGTGGTTTTTTTGGGTGCCTTAGTGGACCCTTAGTTGAGTGGTATCACCCTTAGTGGTGATTAGGGTTTTCTAGGATTTGGTGTGCCTTGACCATGTGACCTTTGTTGGTTTTTTTCAACCTAGGTCACGACCTAGGACCTGGTTGGAGGGTGTCATGGTTGAGACACCCTCTACTAGGTATGGTTGTCATGACTAAGATGGTCTTAGGTGTCTTGATTCCATATGAGTGCTCTTGTGTAGAGTGTCTCAACCTAGAGTTTGTGGTGACCTTGTGTCGCGACCATGGGTAGTTCCCTTGGTGTGTTGTAGTCATGACATGAGGGTTGGGTGTCCTAGATGACCAAGATCCAACCTAGAGTGTATCACCATCTTTTGCATGTGGGCTTTATGTAGCTGCATGTTAGTTTCTTGAGCGGACAAGTGTCCCTTTTGAGCCCTACCTTGTTGACACCTCATCCCTTGCCTTACCTCTCTCCTCCTTTACTATATAAACCATCTTTTCTCCATGCAAGTGATCTTTTTCAGCCATCCTCTTTCTCCTACCTTGTTTGGACGATCTTGTAGCTTGGTGGAGCAAGAAGGATATATTCTTGGTGCTTTGGAGGTGGTTCAACCCTTGCATGTGGTGCTCGTGGTGATCCTTGGTCATCTTCAACCTTGGTGAGTGTTTATCTTCTTTGTTAATGTTTTCTTTGGATCTTCTACCCCATCTTCTTCCTTATTATCAGCCCTAGACTATCTATGGTGGTCATTCTTGAGAGTAAGCTCCTCAACACAAGGGAAATAGGCCATGTTTTGACAAGGCGACACCCAAGTGAGAGGGAGTTTCTTCTCTCTTTTCCCCCTTCTTTCTTTTGGTTCAGCCTTGAACTCCTTGCCCTATTTCTTGAGATATCCCTTAACCTTGGTGTTTTCACTTTATTGAGGTTATCTTCTAGCCGAAAGTGGAGATTTTGGTAGAGCTTGATCTTCCTTGGTGATGGTGTGCTTGGAGCTTACCTTCCTTGGAGTTGATCTTCTTTAAGGCGGGCTATATAACTCTTAACCTCCTCTATTATTGCATTCCTTATGATTTCATGTTACTATTTTCTCTCTCTAAATGTTCCCTTAATATTCAAGTAGATGAAAATAAACTCTATAACTTGGATTATAATGAGATCATGCTTGGTTTGGATGTGATCTGAAACCCAAATAATTTTTCCTTAGTGCCTAATTTTGGTGTTTGAGGTGCATGGTGATTTTCCTTCCTTCCTTGACATTGGATTGAGTTGCACGCATAATGATCGAGTGTTTCTGTGTTCTATGAAGTTATGGTTCAGTTTGGTGGTGATGATCTTGGTTCCTTTCTCTTGTTGAGGTTCCTTTTCCTGGTGGTTTCATGAAGCTTATTTTAGGGTTTAATGACCATCTTGTGTGTGGTTTTTGCTTTGGTGGTGATGGGTTTCCCTTGTTGTGTCATATGGTTTAGCCATGGGTTTATCTTTGTTTGGACCTTGGTTTGATCTTGGTTCTTGGTTTTGGTGGTGGCTTGACCCTTGGTGGTCACCATGCCTTGTTTTGTCTTGGGTCGCAACATCTCTTTGGCTTGATGTTTTGGGTCATGACGACTAAATTTTTAGAGGTCATGACATCCTTCTCCTTGATGGTAGCGACACCTACTTCCTTGAGGGTCAAAACACACCTTGGTTTGGTCAATATGTTTCCCTTTTCCCTTGGTTGGTCGTGACATAGCTTTGTATTTATTTATCCCTTTGACACGGGTCGAGATGATCCTTGTTCTTGGGTTACTACATGCTTCCTCGGGTATGTGAAACCCTAACTCTAGATAGACGTGTCTTGGTTGCTTGTGGGTCAAGACATGGTACACCCTAGTGTGTCACAATCACGACATGGCATAGGTTGGCCACAATCATAACACCATGGGTGATGGTGTTCGTGACATGTGCTTGGTGGTGGCCATGATCCATGCAAGGTGGTGGTCGCAACACGTGGTTGATGGTTGGTTGAGTCACATGTTCCAACCTTTAATCAATGCACATGTATATATAATGTTTGAACCACATGTAGTGCTATGTGGATAGCTGCTTGCTTAACCTTAGTCATGCTTATTAACCCTAAGTATTCTAAGAATGTCGGGAATGCTATATCTATGGTTTAGTACTTGTATGTACCTACAAAACCCTAATGGGGTAAAGCTTGGAACCCTAACCCTAATGCTAAATTATGTGTTTTCTTTTTCCTCTCATGAGATGTTCATCATGTAGAATGTTTTCTTTCTCTTGTTTATAAGCCCTAACCTTGCAGGTGATATGTATGCCATGGCTTGTGTGCACTATGGTGATGATTATGTGATATAGGGGGGTGGTAATGCACACTAATGAGATAATAATGTGATGATGAACATGCATGGCTTGATATGGTAGGTCCTATGACCTGGTGATGGCTTCATGCCTATTGAAAGGTGATATCAGCAAGCAATGCGATTAAGGAATTGAGATCCCATGATGATATGTGACATTAATGGTTGCCCCATGGAAAATAATTGAGTACTATGTGGTTATTTTGTGTGACAAGTTCACACCTCATACGTTTTATATCTTTTGAAGCAACAACACACCCTTATTTTTGTAGATATTATTTTAGCCTTATACGTTGTAACTTGATTGATGCTAAAAGTCACCCAATTGGCCAACTAATCATGTGAAACCTAATCATTTAATTTTCCCATTCCATATATCCAATTCCAGTGTCAGTTGTATTTGCTAGATTGGTGAACGAGTTTAACTCAGAGCACATATTTTTGAATATGCGGGGGTGTAGGTCGAGTATCTCCTTGTATCCATAATTATAGGTTGTGTGAGACAACCATGAGTGAGATGATCTCCATATGATATGGATGGCCATGTGTGAGTCACTCCTTATTTTAAGAATGACCATCTGTGAGCCTGATCTTCTAGAGCTGTTACCTGTACCAAGATGGCCTAGGTTTTTTATATGAACACCATGCATTAGTTGATCCTTTTTTTTGTTTGGGTAAGTCAGGAGGTACTGTTATTCATCTCGTCCTCCTCTTACGAGCAGAAAATCAAAGGGTTTACATTGAAGATAAATAGAATCAAAATTAAAATTGGCAGTACTACTGCCATTACAATCATGAAGAAGCAATTGTGCAATTGCCTCAGCTGGTCTTACATAGTGAGTTAAGACCTGGTTTTGTTTTTGATGGTGTTTTGCCAATTTATCAGCAACCTTGTTCCTCTCTCTAGCAAATTGGGTAATATATTACTCTTTCTTCCATATTCTCTGAATTCTGAGGATTTCCTTTGCAAACCTTGGATGAATTATGCATTAGCTGATCCTTTTATAACCATATGTCACACTTTTACAATTGACTGGTATGTCTCTACAGTGTTCTCTTATACTGACCAAGAAGTGTTGGAGAGGTCATGGATTCTGACTCTTCCATGGACCTTGTATGGCACCATCAGTTGCCCTTTGTAGAGGGTGGTTGGATTTGGATGGTACGACTCAAATCCTCATGGCATAATAAAAGACGTAATATAGTCATTTAGTATATATGATTAGGATGACACATGTCTCACATTGGTTGATCCTTTGCCTTGTCTTTTTACTAATTTCCCGAATTATAAAATAGTAAGAGAAGTCAACTATTATACATGTCCTTCATATCAAGCTTTGGAACATATATGTAACGACCCTGCCTCCCGGTAACCCCCAAATAAGGGAGACCAAAAGGTCAGAGATGCTATCCCAATAATTCAAGATCCATGGTTCGACATTTAATCAAAAATAATTATCAAATTCTACTATTTCTAAATAGAAAAGCTAGAATAAAAATAAATATTTTTGCATACCTTGAAAATTAGGATCTAAGACTTCTATCGACAGACGAAATCTATCTATCTAATACTCCTTTTGGATTACTTAACTTTATCTTCACAGATTCCATTTTACTATTTGTCCTTTTCAGATAATACCTAAAATGCCGAAAAACAAAACATCGGTCAACATAAATAAATATGTCAGTATGTGGGGACAAACAAAACATTGCACGTATATTCTAACACCATAGTCACAACAATTAATTGTTAACAATGCAAAATTACATTTTCAGTATAACTCCTCAACCGCTTTTACCATCTCTGGGATACCCTCTCTAGGGTTAAGTCCTTGGAAGGGACTTTAAGGCTACCTTCTCTATCCTGAGCTTGGTACCTAGGGTCACCTCTCTAGGTGACCTGTGGTCTTCCCTCCGGGGCTTGACCACCTTGACCTTACCTCCAGGGCTTGGTCTCTTATCTTACATCTAGAGGGGTATGTAGGTTCGAGTGAGTCACACACATATATAATTTGTGATAATCATATTCACTTAAGGATTGCAGTAATGAAACATCCAAGCAGTATAGTTTTCATTGCAATCGATAAATCATCGGGAAAACACTGTGAAGCATAATGTGGGTATTCATAATTTAACCACATACCTGATCAGTAGATTTCACAAGCACTAAGCAATTCCAATCAAGCAATCCAGGCAAGCAATTCAACCACACCATCATGGAATCCTGAAAAGCATACGTAACCTATTTATTACATACTTATCAAGAATCTACTTTATTGACTTGGATTCACTTTGTAGGGTCTCTAATTCGAGTTAGGGTATCATTAGGGCTTATCTACAACTTTTCTCCATTATAACCACAAAATCCTAAAAATAACATATCTAGAGGCAAAACCCTAATTTTTCAACTTAATCACATGAGAGACTTTTTATCATCCACTTGGCTTGAGATTAACCTAACATCAATTTTATACAAAGGATCTCAAATTATATCTCATTAAAACCTATTGACACCTTGATTAGGGTTTCTAAGCCCATTATTGCATATTAACATATCAAAACCCTAAATTAAGATATTTAGCCCATGTATTATCTACATAGATATTCAAAACATCTTTTTATTAATTAACAGGTTAATATACTCATATATTATCCATATTACTCATTTCAATTTCATAGAATTATCAAATTAGGGTTCCTCTACTTTATACAACATTAAGGTTAGCAACTTTAAACACTTTTTGAACTAGGATCAGATTCTGGTCCTTTTTTATTGGATTCCTTGCATTTTTCTAATCAATTTACATATATAACATGTCTTGATTAGACCTACCAATCTTTAGATATGAATTTCACAAGATACATACCTCTGGACCAATGACAGAGCGCCACGTCAGCCATCCGGCTTCATAGCCCTTTCAACGACTGACTTGGCTCGTGGATCCCTTCCTGTGTCCGTTTACCTAGAAGTCCAGATCCGAATCCCCTTCCTTTCATCCTCGCACAAGAGCCGCACAGACAGGATCCTACTCCCCTATTTTTGCGGAAAGGCAGAGCACCGACTGCTCTGTCCTCGACGACGGTCCTCCCTCACTCTTCCTTTAGAGCTCGCTCTAGATGGCTAGACGCCACCTCCATGAGGGCATGAACCACACGCTCTAGGTCCTCCTGTGCACAAGAACTATACCTCGGTCAGCAGCAGTAGAAGTAGCAAAATAGGGTTGTTGCCCTTCGGACCCCTCACCTACGGTGCACACAGTGGTAGATTGCACGCTTTGGCCATCTTACCCTTTGCGGTGTTGGTTCCAAGCTCATGGGAAAAAATAGGGGATCTTATATAGACATGTATGGTAATGTACTAGAGACTCTGGTTTTCCCTGGAGTTCCAGTTCAATGGGGATTTGGGAAAATCCCTTTCCCAGATGGAAAGTGGGCAAGATTAGGATTGCTTAGTTTGGTTTCACCTCCTGAATCCAATGGGACAATTTCTAGATTCGTACGTTGATCATATGGGGAGAGAATCGAGTGGGAAATATCCCTCTACTTTTCCCTTTTCTAATATCAAATGAAAAGCAGCCACTGTTGGATCAAGGATCCAATGGCTATCAGGCCCCATAGTAGGCTACCATTTTTTGTTATTATCCTTTTCCTCTTGTTTAAGGTTACCATGACTAAATTGAATGTTGAACATTGTTGAATAATTGAAATATTAGTTGATTTTGATATTGACATAAAAATTCAAAATATTGGCTAAGAGATTTTGTTCACTAGATTCAGTGGGTCATATCTACCAACCCTGCACATTAGATAATGGACAATAAAGGTCCCCAAGTACTGGTTACCCCTACAGGAAAAAGTGTTGTTCTCTCATAGTGGGGAGAACACTAGGTACCTATCCACTGGCAAAGACAAATATTAGATTGATTGTGCCAATGGATAATTTTTTCATTTTGAATAATTTGATATGTTGGCTATTAAACCTCTTTATTGATTCTAGTTACCACTTTGCATTTTTGTACCCTTTTTGAAACTAATATGGTAACTACATTATTTTCTTGTTATAACCATACTAAACCAAGAAAGCTTACCTTGATTTGATATCACTTTATTTTTCATATAGCTCAATGATTGGATTTAGTAGCAGCCTAACATATCTATAATTTCCCTTCTTGGGGTCAATGTGTGGTTGTGTTCCCTTTGGGATCATGTGGATAGGTGATATGAAGGATTAATAGCAGCAACATGCATGAGATATCTTTTCTTGAGTAGTAGATAGGACTAATACCAATTCAAAAAATTTCTAATCATATTTGCAACCTTTTTGTGACTCTGATGTAAAGCATGATAGTAAGAAGATTTTATATATTTTTTGATGTAAATTTTATAAATCTTTGGTCATAAGAATTGGGTCTTTACAATATGGTATCAAATCTATGAATAGTTGACACTCATGCATGTCTCCTGGAAGTTAGGGTTAAATAACTAGTACACCTAGAACTCAGTCAATTAAATCCTAGTTTAGCTACTCTTATACACCTATATAGAAAAAGAAACTTAGATTGTGTTAGTTGTCTAATACATCAAGAAGTAAAATGAACCAACATCATGTTAGTAGTGATGAGCTGAATTATGTAAGGAAGGATGTTTAGTGAAGGTTTTAGAATAATTATCCCCAATCAACATAGTTGGTGATGGGGTTTTCTCACTTAACATACTGACCTGGCCAAAGCAATTCCTGCTACTTGAAAAAAAACTCATAAATCCTAAATAAAGTCATCAACTTAAATTAGTATATAGAGGGAAATATACTTCTTCCCTAGATCATAATTTAAGGTACTTCAGTGACCCTCTAGGCCCCATCTAAATTTATTTTCACAATCAAGTCGAGAAATTAGTATGGTGAATTAGTGGTTAGAAAGGTGAATGTTGGTAAAGGGTGATTTTGACTTAGTTCTCGCATTGATTTTGACCATTTTCATCTTTGAATTGACAAGTTTTCCCATCAAGAAATTATTTTCTTTTTAATAATATATGTACAAAGAAATAATAATTAATGGAATTTTATCAATGATTTCTTGAGCTAAGTCATAATCAAGGAGGTATGAAAAAACTTAGAGAAGAAACCTAAAGTTAGTGAAGGACACTACATTGAATTCACTTGCCTACTAAGATTTTTAGTTGAATCTTTTTAAGAGGTGGAGAGTAGTACATGACTAGAACATGAATACATTGATTTCGAGGACATAATCCCCTCTAAGGGGTGGGCATTTATAACATACTATATTTTGGGTGCTAAATCTATTTTGAGCTATAATTCATAATTCTCGTAAAATTTTAGTCCATTTACACTTTTGGCCCTTAATTCCAAGTCCCAGTTATTACTTTTAACAAATTGTCAAGTTTCTTTGGTAAAAATTAGTCTCCATTTGGGTTTCTTGTGTCAATATGAATTCACTCTCCTCATTTGGAAAATACTTACAATAATCCCCCTATTTAAAACTATATGATTCCCTTTTATCTAACTATGTGCAATCAACATATTTAAGTCTAAAAGTATTGACAAGGAATTTCTTGAGTTAAATACTATAAATTAATAAATAAGTGTATTTATTTATGTGATGCTACATCCTTGAAATTCGTAGATTTCAAGCCTAAATGAAATTAGGGTACAAATAACGAGGAAGAGTATTAAGGGATCTTGGTTGATGTTTCCAAACCCTAGACTCATATTAAATGATTAATTTAAGTGAATAATGTGCTTTTTAGCATATGTGTTCATATCAGGCTAATGTAAGGTGCAATGATTATCAAAGCCTTAAATATGTAAATAGGAATGTAGTTTAGCTCAAGGAACCTTTGGAAGGCCCAAGATGTGGTTCATGGGCCTTAGGGACACATTTAAGTCCAATTGGTGAATCGGAGTTTACATATGGGTCCTTGAGATTTGTTTTTGGATATTATTGATATTCATATTCATAATTTACATCCAAGATATTTTTGGTTGATAGATAATTAGAATATAGGATAATGGGAAAATATCTAGAAAGTTCCAAGATAATACGTGGCCTGGATAATTAGTTAAAGAATTATCCTTTTTATGCTTAGGGACTAAGTTTCATGGAGCAAACCAACATTACAAAATCCTATTTTTGGTATAAGTCTACACAATGGTTATCTAGAGAATATCCCAAAGTTTGGGATTAAATAGAGCTATGATGTGGCTCATGCCAATATTGTAAGTAATAGGGTTTTTATTTAAAAGAAAAGTCTTAAGAAACCCTAGACCAGGGAGTCCTGCCAGACCTGGACCCTGGATATGGGTAGTGGTAAGGAGACAAACTCATCTCCCTCACCATCACAAACCAATGATAATAGGGAACAAAGTCCCGAAATTCCCCAGGCTCCTCAACGTCTCTCTGACCCCCCTTATCTCCCAATTCTAATGCCATTATTTTCAGGGGTCTGATCCAGACCTAACCAACCCTTGGGTTGGCACTATCGTGGGATATTGAGTTTATCCCCAAAATCATTTTGCTAACCCAACTCTACCTGCCGTGGAAATGTTGTCTCTTCTCTCTATATTGGGTGCGCATATAAGGCCCGAAGGCTTTGCCAAGGCCGCAGGATCCCCACGCTGCTCTCGGCACACCCTTAGACCCCTCGACCTGCCAGGACCAACCGTCTTCTCTAGGAGAGGTCTGCGTCGGCTGAGGAGTGTGAGACAAGACCGTAGACCACACCTGAGCCACAATGAGGGTACTGAGATGATCTTCAGGCAATAAAGAGCTTCAACAGCCCCAGAATGATCAGTCTTGAGGTAACTATCTACCTTGTTATCACTATCAGCACATAGCCCAACCACGAGCACTAGATCTCAGAAGCAATATCCAGTTCCTGGTAGGCTACACCAGACACCCCCCTCGAGTCCGACAGAGCGGGTCGAACATAGGGGAGGCCTAAGCTGTCTTTGTTGGGCAAGGATGGTGAGAGTCAATCAAGGGTTTAACCTCAACCACGACTGGAGCAACAACCCAGCCTGTGAGAGGAAGGGTGTGATCTTTGTGTTCTTTTACCTCCACACCCCAACCCGCGTGTTCAGTCTTGATCACTGTAAAGGGGTAATATGGTCTTTTACACACCCCTTACTTCTTTGTTGCCTTAGCCGCAAGGGCACATGATTCCAGTAGGGCGCAAGCCTATTGGATGGACACTGCCACATGGGTTTTGAGAATACGATAGCCTTTTTTGACGTGGCAGTCTCTGATTGGTCCGGCTATGTCAATCTTGCTATAATTGTAGTTAATTAATGGTAACTCTGATGATAGCAAAAGTATATATGAAATTGCTCAGAAAAACCAGTAGAAGCTGAATAAAATAGAACTAGAGTCTAAATTTGTTTCCTATTCCAAAAGTATATGCAATACATGTTTAGATGTGATTAATAGAAAGGAAAACCTAGATCTTTTAAACTAATGCTTAATTGAGTAGATTCGTTTATGTTAATACTCGATCTTGCCATGTATGATGAGGAAATCCTTTATACCGATGAATACTTAATGTTTCTAGATTAATAATCTTATACATGTAGATTTAGTGTTTTGAAACCAATGCGAGTGTCTTGCTGTGATCTTAATGCTAATAATATGATCTAAGTATCACAAATAATCTAATATGCTCAATATGATGATTAGGGTTTCACATGCATAACTAAATGTTGTAATCTTAGAAATCATGATATGATGGAATTAGGGTTTGTGTATACCTAGTCCAAACATGAGACATCCCTAAACCCTAGTTTAGGATCGAACCTAGATCTGATTAATATAATGCAAATACATGGTGACACGTGTAGTATGTGTGTTTTAGATAATGTTGATTGAATGTTTTGTTGCTTGGATGTTTGGATGTACTCTTAAATTACATGAGATATTCTACATGGTTTCTGCAATGACATAAGGTACGTGGTTATGCTTATGAATACACGTATTGATTTATGAGTTTCCCAAGGTTTCTTGAAGAGGTTGAACGCATGATAACTGCTTGCTTGTTTATTTACTTCATGCAAATTATAAAGTCCCTATGAGTATCATGAAAGGTAAATAATGAAATTTTGAACCCTAGGTTAGACTGATTTTAAGGGTAATGCACATGAGTCCAAGGATGGATAGTGATTACACTTGAGGTAGTAGACCAGATGTTGGTTAGACTATGAAAACAATTTATGTTCTTATGTGAAAATAAAAGTTGTAGAATATATGTATACTTGTGATTATTGGATAAACCCACATACCAGTATAAAGATATACTGACCTTGTATTTTTTTTCGGTGTTCTAGGTACCTGTTTTACTTGATTTGTGGACATGAGGTTATAGATGAAATATGTTGAAGACACTAAAGTTAAATAAGGAGATTTAGAGATAGTAGTTTTCCTTCTTACATGTATAAGGTAGTTCCTTCTAAAATTTATGTAACTCCTTAGAGGAGCTAATTATGCAACCATGTAAATATTATTTCATTAATGAAAATTGTTTACTATTCTGTATTATTTGTTGAATCTGGTCTTAGAATTTATGCATAATGATCTTCGACTTTAAGGTCCTTTGAAAACTCAAAAGTACGGGTTGTTACATTTGGTATCATAGTACATATTCATCAACTAATACTTCATAGTTTATAATTTCAAATCATCCTTAGAAATATAAGGGAAAAACAATTTAAGGCATAATGTATTTTCCAGGTGTCTCATCTCACATTTTATCTACTTCTCATCTCTTTTCTTATTAAGCCTTGAAAATAAATTATTAATTAGACAAGTAAATGTGAAAAAAATGTAACATGTAGTGTAGGCCCCTTTAGCGAGGGTAAACACTAGAAAGATATAAGTATGGGTAAGTCCACTCATAGAGGAAGTATGTGGTTTGGGATAACCCATTGGGATATAAAAACCCTAGAGGGTCAATGGACATGAAAACTCTAAGAGGTAGGGTATAGTTCCTAACCCTAACCCTAACCCTAACCCTAAAAGCTTAATCTTAAATAACGAGAATGGCATGGTGATATGGAACACCACCCATATGAAACTTGAACTCAGGAATAAGAAAGATAAAGGGAGGGGTTTATGTGACCTAGTCTTCCATGAATGCATGCATGAGGAGCATGACTTTTATGTAAGAGGTCTTGAGGAATATAAGATCCCAATAGTCATGTATATGAAAATGAAAACCTGAATATAACTTTTTCAAACCCCTCATGCTATCTGTAGAAGTTGGTGATGGAAATAAAGTCATTGGGATGACTATGGTCAAGCCCCTGGATGGGAAGGTGACACAAGTCTACTGTATGGACAAAACCCCATGAGAGGGTATCCCAGAGATTGAGAGAACAAGGGTCATAATGATAAAAATTAATGCATAAAGATGGAAATATGAAACCTTCAGGGTTAGTGTGCCAACCTAGGGAGGGTCAACCCAAGAGTGGGAAGATGACCTATGGGGGAGGCAAAACCTTAGATCTTGGGGTTAGGTTGCGGCTAGAAGCCTAACTCCCTCCTATGAGCCAAGAAGGCACCCTAGTTTAGGACTTTCCCTTAAAAGGTAAGTTGAAGAAACCAATTTAATTATTGAGGTAACCTTAATGGACACCTGAAGGGTGGAGAGTTACATATATAAATGTGAAAGCACATACATTATTTGAACCCAAGTATGCCATCTTTAAGGGACACAAGTAGTCAAGCCCAGCATGGGAAGACCAGTATGACACCAAGCCCAGGAAGGGAAGGTGGCATGAGTTTATAGTGTGGATGACCAAGCCCAAGAAGGGAAGGTCATGAAATGGTCAAGCCCAGGATGGGAAGACCAGTATGGAACCAAGCCCTAGGAAGGGAAGGTAGTCCAAGTCCACGGTGTAGATGTTTAGGATCAAGCTCTTGGAAGGGAAGATCATAGAAGGTCAAGCCTCTGGAGGGGAAGGTGGCCCGACCCCAATGTTGGTACTATACTGCATAATGTGTACTCAAAATAGAGAGAAATTAAGATAATCTAGGTTAAAGAATTATATGAGAGGATAAGGTACTTAAAAATAATAGAGATGTGACAGTTCAAAGAAACCTTTGAGAAGGGTAGAGTCCTAATACAATCTTAAGGTCAAGTAGGGTGTATTAAAGGTACATAGGACCAATAGGTTGGGAGTTGATTGTGCCCTAGATTCACATGACCATGTGGTTGAGAGGTAACAACTAGGTTTTACCAAGGTCCATGACTCAGTATACTTGCTACCTTCGTGATCATCATGGGGCCTAATGGGTGAATGTGAGAGGCACTCCCACGATGCATAAGGATGAAACCACTTCAAAGGTACCTATGCCCCTAGAGACCTCAAGGAAATGGATAAGGCTCATAATACATGAGGTGTATGTATAAAAGATATAATGAAGTCATGGAAACTTGAGAGAAGTTGTCCCCAAACTCAAGAGTAAGAAAGGGACACTTGACTTCATGAAATATAAGAATATTATGGAATTAAAAGTATGTGTGGTTTAGAGTCATGTTGAGAATGATTCAACCTAAGATGTGAAATTTTAAGACAGTGGGTGGATACACCATCTCTTCTCTTAGAATGGGATGAACTTTGTATTTGGACTGCAGTCAAATGCTTATTTCATCTCAATATGAGTGAGAGAGATTGGGTAGACATGTATCATGCTTAAAATTGACATATGAGAATGAATACTTTAAGTTGAACTTACTGACATGACCTAGGGTTGGAGGTGTTACCTCACCCATATATGAGGATACATGAATAATAGGTTGGAAACCTAGGTGAAAAGAGAAATCACCAAGTGAAATTGAAATCACAAAATGAGAATGAAATCATCAAGAGATGATAAGGTGTGACTACTAAAGATATGAGAATACTTGAATTTAAATTCAGGTGCCAATCGTAGTAATAAGACGTGTTTTAGCATATTAAGGAAAGTTTTTAAAAATATTTAAGTAGGGTGCTAACCCTAAGTTTGAAAATAATATGAGACATCATTCACCTAGGCTTAGTAGGCCTAAATTTTGAGGACAAAATTCCTTTTAAGGAGGGGTGAATGTTACATCCTAGAAATTCGTAGATTTCAAGCCTAAATGAAATTAGGGTAAAAATAATGAGGAAGATGATTGAGGGATCTTGGTTGATGTTTCCAAACCCTAGTCTCATATTAAACGATTAATTTAAGTACATAATGTGCTTTTGAGCATATGTGTTCATATGGGACTAATGTAAGGTGTAATGATTATCAAAGCCTTAAATATGTAAATAGGGATATATTTGACCTCAATGAACCTTTGGAAGGCCCACAATGTGGTTCATGGGCCTTAGGGACATGTTTTGGCCCAATTGGTGAAACAGAGTTTACAGATGGGTCCCTGAGATATGTTTTTGGATATTATTGATATTCATGATCATAATTGATATCTAAGATATTTTTGTTGATAGAAAATCAGAATATAGGATAATGGGAGAATTTCTAGAAAGTTCTAAGATAATATGTGGTCTGGATAGTTTGTTAAAGAATTATCCACTTTATGCTTAGAGATTAAGTTTCATGGAGAAAACCAATGTTGCAAGATCATATTTTTGGCCTAAGTCTATTCAATGGTTATCTAGATAATGTCCTAAAGTTTGGAATTAAATAGAGATATGATGTGGCCCATGCAAATACTACAAGGAATATGGTTTTTATTTAAAATAAAAGTCTTAAGAAATCCTGGACCAGGGAGTCCAGCTGGACCTGGACCCTGGATCCAGGTAACGGTAAGGAGACAAACTTGTTTCCTCACTCGTGCGACCCAACGATAACATGGAATAGAGTCCCAATGTTCCCCAGACTCCTCGACGTCTCTATGACTCCCTTAGCTCCCAATTCTAATGCCATTATCTTTGGGAGTCTGATCTGGACCTAACCAACCCTTGGGTTGGTGCTATCGTGGGATATTGATTTATCCCCAAAATCCTTTTTCTAATCCAACTTTCCCTGCCATGGTCAATGTTTCCTCTTCACGCTATCATGGGTGCACATATAAAACCTAAAGGTTTTGCCAAGGCAGTGGGATCCCCATGCCTCTCTCGGCATGCCCTTAGACCCCTTGACCTTCTAGGACCAGCCGTCTTCTCTAGAAGAGGTCTACATTGACAGAGGAGCGTGAGACAATGCCACAGACCACCCCTGAGCCACAACAAGGGTACTGGGATGATCTTCAGGCAATAAAGGAGCTTCAGTGGCCCTAGAACGATTAGTCTTGAGGTGATTATCTACCTTGTTATCACTATCAGCACCTAGGCTAGCCACAAGCACTGGATCTTGGGAGCAAACTCCGGTTCCTGGTAGGATACACTCGACACCCCCTCGAGTCTGACGGAGTAGTTCGGACACAGGGGAGGCCTCAGATGTCTCTATTGGGCAAGGATGGCAAGAGTCAACCAAGGGGTTGACCACAGCCACGACTGTAGCAACAGCCTGACCTGTGAGAGGAAGGGGGCGATCTTTGAGGTCTTTTACCTCCTCACCCGACCCGCGAGATCCGTCTTGATCATTGTGAAGGGGTAATATGGTATTTTATGCAGCCCCTTACTTCTTTGTTGTCTCAACCACATGGGTGCGTGATGCCAGTAAGGCACATGCCCATTGACTGGACATCGCCACATGGGTTTTGAGAATGCGATAGCCTTTTGTAATGTGGCAATCTCTGATTGGTCTGACTATGTCAATCTTGTAATAATTGTAGTTAATTAATGGCAACTCTGATGATAGAAAAAGTATATATGAAATTGATCAAAAAATGAGTAAAAGATGAGTAAAATAGAATCATAGTCTAAAAATGTTTCATGTTCCACAAGTATATGTAATACATGTTTAGATGTGATTAGTAGAAAGGAAAACATGGATCCCTTTAAACTGATGCTTAATAGAGTAGATTTTTTTATGTTATTACCGAATATTTTCATGTATAATGAGGAAATCCTTGGTAACGATGAATAATTGACATTTCTAGATTAATAATATTATACATGTAGAATTAGGGTTTTGTAACCAATGCGAGTGTCTTTCTATGATCTTAATGCTTATAATATGATCTAGGTATCATGAATAATCTAATATGCTCAATATGATGATTAGGGTTTCACCTAATATGCATAACTAAAGGTTGTAATCTTAGAAATCATGATATGCTGGAATTAGGGTTTGTGACCCATATTCTTTGTCCAAACATGAGACATCCCTAAACCCTAGTTTAGTATTGAATCTAGATCTGATTAATATAATGATAATACACAGTGAAACATATGCAATATGTGTGTTTTATATAATGTTGATTGAATTCTTTGTTGCTTGGATGTTTAGATGCACTCTTACAGTATATGCGATATTCTACATGGTTTCTGCAATGACATAAGGTACATGGTTATACTTATGAATACATGTATCGATTTATGAGTTTGCCAAGGTTTCTCAATGAGGTTGAATGCATGATAACTGCTTGCTTTTTTATTTACTTCATGCAAATTATAAAGTCCCTATGAGTATCATGAAAGGTAAATAATGATATTCTAAACCCTAGGTTAGATTGATTTTAAGGGTAATGCACATGAGTCCAACGATGGATAGTGATCACACATGAGGTAGTAGACTAGATGCATGTTAGAATATGAAAGCAATTTATGTTCTTATGTGCAAATAAAAGCTGTAGAGTATATGCATGCTTGTGATTATTGGATGAACCCACATACTAGATAGAGATATACTGACCATGTATTTGTTTTTCGGCATTTTAAGTACTTGTTATACTTGATTCGTAGACACGAGGTTACAGATGAAAGATGTTGAAGACACTAAATCTAAATAAGGAGATTTAGAGATAGTAGTTTGCCTGCTTACATGTATAAGGTAGTTCCTTCTAAAATTTATGTAACTCCTTAGAGGAGCTTATTATGCAAACATGTAAATCTTTGTTCATTAATGGAAATTGTTTACTATTCTGTATTATTTGTTGAATTCGATCCTAGAATTTATGAGTAATTATCTTCGACTTTAAGGTCCTTTGGACACTCAAAATTGCAGGTCGTTACATGTGATCTATCATATTAGCCACCTCATGTCCATAAATATAGTAGTCATTATTCTTAATATTTAGTTAAGTACATGTTGTATTCATGTTCAAAGTTCCACTGAAATTAATATGTTAAGAGATTCAAATATAGGATTTTACCTTAAGTTCACAATTAAGTTAGACTTAAATGACCTAACCTAGTAAAACCTAGTCATACCTTTCCCTATAACACGTCATTGTTAGCATCACAAAATTCTTGGGTGTTTGTTACCTTTGCCTAGTCTGACTTCAAGTCCGGTAGTCATTGTTATATATAACATTCATGAAACCCTAGAGTTATTCATGTTTCCCTATATAGTAGAGATGATCCAACCATGATCCAAGAAAAAATCCATGGTTAGACATGCAAGATGGACCTACAAATCAGCATGCTCAGTGCTGCAAGTAACTTAGGATCAATCTCCTTGGTGATCACAAGAAGTTGCTTCCCTTTACTTGCATCCACCTACAATATCACTGATGCACTCCTCCAATGATCCAGACATCTCCAATAGGATACAATCCTCTAATGAAGCATGTAGTGGACCTGTAGGAGCCCTCAAGATCAAAAGTTGAGAAATACTCAGTCAAGCCTGCTACCCTCAACTCCTAATTATCAAGGATCCCTCTAATTCTTTGTGACTTCCACCATTTCCACAAGGAAACACCGCCATCCAATGTTGTAGCTACAGATGACACCCAAACTCTTGCACATCTCCCTCTCTGACACTCTTTGGTCTTGATGATCATTTAAAAACATCCACCATCATTGGATGCCCATTCAAAACCTCCTCGAATCTGTCTTCATTGGCCATTCCAACTCTCCACAACCTAATATTTTTCTCAAATCTCTGATCCCTCACCAACAAGCATACAAGTTCTACCATTAATAAACTTGCAACTTAGCATACATTGAAAACAAACCTACCATGTGCTCCACTGCCATCAAGTTCAGATCTGCCATGGTGCATAGATGTTGCACCTTCCACTCTTGACACCCTCTTATTTTTTCTTCCAAATCAGATAAAATGTCATCAGGTCTTGTCACCAGCACATAAATAAACTCCCAACTCCTCAAAACATGAACACTAATGAGATGTCACCATATCTGGTTCAAACCAACCATCATCCAAAGGGAAAGAACATTTCCACCTCCACCTACTATAATGGCACCCAACTTACATGTTACAAATTTGTAAACTGTCATGGAATGGAGCAATAGTAGTGTCTCAACTCTTAAACACTAAAGACCTTCTCCATCTTGACACTAGCTCACACCCCTCCATGATAAAGAACCAACATGATTTCCATCATTCAACAAGTTGGTCTTCATCAAGGAATGTTCAAGGAATCGAGGACTAAAAATATGTTCAGAAACCAAATAATGCATTGTAAGTCACTCCTTTTGAGTAATACTAAGTTCATACCAGTAATTATGGAAAAGATGGACACATTATACTAATTTATGTTAGAAAACCTAGATTGACAGCCCTAATTACCCTAGTGCTAAGTAGACACAACTATGGAATATAACAACTCATAGTATCAACAATGAAAATATGTTACATATATTATTTATTCCCATGACATTTAGGACTAGCTAATACTATACTTGAGATAATTTTAGAACATATTTATAGCGTCAATATGAAATGCTATCAATAAATCTTGAAATAGAGTTATGTATTAATTATATGTATTATAGAAAGCTAATGAGCATGGAATAATCTAATTTACAAAGATTTTCTCATTATAGGGAGATATGTTATTGTCCCAATAAATAAAGATTTATAAATTTCATTATTTACATCAAAATAGAACTCGTGATGCACGTATACGTACATACAATACAAATGTGATGGTAATTAGAAATGAAAACCAATCCTATGAGAATATATATGACTAATATGAATGTATTGAATCTCATGGCCTAAGTGAAAGTACGATAAATTGAACAAAGTTTGGTTCAAAATTAATAATCTGTAACAACATAGAATTCCTTTTCTTATTATATCTCTAAACTATGGAGCTCAATAAATTAAGTATGAGACATCTTGGAATCTTTCTTTGAGAAAGGTACTAAATCCTCGATTCTATGATTGAACTATATATCTTGCTACAGAGTTTTATTTATATAATTTTTGCAAAAGTGGTGAATCAATTTTTGTTATTAGACTTTCCCTCTTATTGAAGGTCACCACAACCAAATGTGAATGTTGAACATTGTTGAACAATTTAAATATTGGTTGATTTTAATGTTGACACAAAAATTCAAAATATTGGCTAAGAGCTTTGTCTCACTAGGTTTCGCTGGTTATATCCCCCAACCCTAGATAGTGGATGATGGACAATTAGAGGTCCCACAATACTGGTTACTCCCACAGGTAAAAGTGTTATTCTCTCATAGAGGGGAGAACACTAGGCATCTAGGCACTGGGTAAGAAAAATATAAGATTCATTGTGCCAATGGATAAATCGTTTCATTTTGAATAATTTGATATGTTGATACTAGTTTTTAGAAACCTCTTTATTGATTCTAGTTACCATTTTGTATTTTTCTACCCATTTGAAACTCATATGGTAACTATGTTATCCTCTTATTATTATCATAGTCCACCAAGCAAGCTTACCTAGATTTTATTTCATAAATATTTATTTTTTGAATATCTTAATGATTGGATTTAGTACCAGCCTCACTGACCTATAATTTCCCTTCTTGGGATCCATGTGTGATGTCGTGCCTTCGGGGAACTCTTGGAAAAGTGATACGAAGGATGGTTAGAAGAGATGTCTAGGTCCTGAAGAGTGGATATGATTAATACATATTCTAAATTTTGTAATCATATTTGTAAGCTTCCACAACTCTAATTTAAAGCATGATCGTAAGAAGATGGTTTATATTTTTTGATGCTAATTTTGTAAATACTCAGTCATAATAATTGGGTCTTTACAGCTGGACAGTTCACAAAATCAGTAAAATTGGGTGAGAGAAGAATGGTTATAGCACACAAATTTAAAAAAAGGGAAAGAACATGAAAAGAATCGTGCAAAATGACTCCAAAACAAGGGAGATCCAGCGGGCCCGTACTCCCCTACCCGACGGTTACTATAGTAGGCCGCTCTGAGATAGGGGATGACCTTGCAACCTTCAAATCATGATCAAGAGTGTGTCAGTTAGCACCCCTCCAGAGTCATCCCAGTTGAGCGGCCCATTTAGAGCAAAATCGGCCCAAAACTGAGAAAAAAAGGGGGGGAGGTGATTTACAAAGTTATTTTCAATAATTTTTTGAGGGAGTCAGGAAGCTTTGTTTGCACTAAAATTTGGACATGAGGCTCATCATAAGGTCTATAATATTAATAAAAACTTTGAAATTCATAGGATAACTTAGATATATAAATGATTCATAGGAGTATCAAGTGAAAATCAAAGTGTATTTCGATATACACAAGGTATAACCATGCATTAAATGTCCAATTAAGAGTCAAAAACTTGTCAAATGATTCAATGATTATATTGTGAAGTATAAAGTTAAGAATACATGGATTAGAATACAAAATATTAACTATTTAGAAACTCACTTTGTCACACTCTCCTCCATTCCCTCCCCTCACACACTAATTAGAAGTGATTGAGTAGGTAATGTAGAAAAGAAACAATACCATATTGCACATGGAAATTGATGCACGCCTGAGGGGTGGTAGGGTGAAATTCAATATATAGGAGAAAATAAAGTAAAATTCCCCTTTTTGGTACTTTATAAATTAACAAAGGGTGTTTTGTTTGTCAAAATGTTGTATATCTGACTAATAATGTGAGTCAATATGCTACATGACCCATTTAGATAGATTTAGATAGAAAAATAAATGGATCTATGTGAGACCTAAATGGGTGCAATGGTAGAGCCCCCACGATATGTATTAGGTAAAAAAATAGATCCAATCATAGATCTAATTAGTAATAGACATAGTGTATAGTGACTTGGGGTGAAAGTAGTTTCAATCCTCTCTCCTCTAGATTTATAGGAGTTCCTCATTAGTATTTAGCTATTAGTGTTGCAATTGACACTGCATCACTTATGATTGGAAATTTCTTGGTTTGATCACAACATATTGTTGTAGAACATTTTTCTCCGTGTAGAATGAGCTATCATTGTCAAGAAGGTGGGGATATTGAGGTACTGGGGTGACACAACCATTGGTAGTGGGAGTTGTGTTAAAAGTTGAGCTTCTTTTGTTGAGTCACCGATGCCCTCCTACAATGAATATAACCCGAATGGGCTAAGACAATTAGGCCCATGCAACATAATAAACTAAATCATAGTAATTCTTATAGAAGAAAACTCATGTAAAACTCAAATTGTGGTGAAACTCACATCCTAAAGATCTTCTCATTCTAATCTTCAAACCAATTTAATTCTTTGTTCTATACTTTTAGTTTCTATTTCATCAATTCAATCAAATCTTTGCTAGGTCTAGTTTATATATTTCAGTTAGTAGTAGTCCCTAGAAGTCCCAATTCACTTAGAAGAAAACTCATGTACAACTCAGATTGTGGCGAAACTAGCATCCTAAAGAGCTCATCATTCTAATCTTCAAACCAATTTTATTCTTGGTTATTTACTTTTTGTTTTTGTTTAATCAAATCAACCAAATATTTGTTTATGTCTAGATGGTCTATTTTAGTTACTAGTAATCCCTAGCAGTCCCAACTCCCTGAGATCGACAACTTAGGTATGTTTTGTGTGCCTTATGCCTCTGACATGTACAATTGTGTATTACACACATGGTTTGAGTCATGTCAAGTTTTTGGCGCTATTTTCAGGAATTGGACATTCTAGCACAAGTCCTACAACCAACTATTCTAGGTCATATTCTTTTATTTAATTTTATTTTTCTATAGTATCATCATATCTTTTTTAAAAACAATTGTCATATTATTCTCTTCAATTTTTTTGTACCATTTGATCTACAAAATTCTCTCCATCTTTTGCAGGCATCTGGTTCATGATCCACACTCATACTATTGATTACAAAGAGTCATCTATGAACCACAATTACATTATTCAATGAGCTAGAGAGTTTTTAGCCTCTTCTGAGAGGGTAACCCAAAGTTTTTTGTTGGTTGAACATGAGATGGCAAAGGTGGAGTCAGAAAAACCTGAGGTCACATCTTAGAATGAAGATGACCATAATTATAATGTGGGAGGTTTAGAAGATGAACATACTACTAGGGATAAGATGTATCTTTAGAAATAGCATATGTGGGACCCATTAAGTGACAAGAAGTAAATTTGGGAAGCTACAAGATTTATCTAATCCTGGTGGCTACGATAAAGACTCTGACATTCCATTGACATAGCAAAATGGATCTGATGCAGTATATTACAATTTTGTAGAACCAGCCACATCCATGTACCTCAAGTTATTCCCTTATTCATAATGGATAAGGGAGAGACTTGGTCCCTCAGTCTAGATTATGAGTCAATCGGCACATGGGATGATAAGAAGACAAATGAATTGGTAGGAAAAATCCATAATTTCAAGCATCGCGCTAATGAATCATACTCAGAGTCTTGTGTATGCTACCAAAACATACATAGAGAAGTCTAACATAATGGGATATACTTATTTAGTAAGGCCAAAATTTTCTATTACTGGCTTCAAAAAGGAGAGAGAACCAACTTGGATCGTGTAGGAGCATGGTTCTTTTTAGATAATAATGCCAAAAAATGTATGATATACTTACAAATATGGTGTGATGAGTGGGAGACAAAGAGCATCATGGAGTCATATGAATTCAGAGAGATTAAGTCATGCATCAACTAAGAGTTCCATGGAGTCACGTGAAGTCAAATAGCTTAAGTATCAAATGGCACAATTAATACAATAGTTGGGGACCTTGAGGACAAGAAGACAACGAATACATACATATACATAGATACATACATACATACATATATATATATATATATATATATATATATATATATATATATATATATATAACCTAGCGGCTGATAAGGAGTGGCTCAAGTGGTCAAGCACGGTGTCTCCTCACGAAGGGACCCGAGTTCGAATCCCAGCTGTCGCCTTGATTTACCACCCTCCCGGGCGTTCGGCCTCCGTCACAGGTGTGGGAGAGGGGGAGAGAATGCCTCTCTTTATCCCATATATATAACCTAGTGAATGACACATCTACATGTCTCTTTAGAGGAGGCAATGGGCTACACCAAGGGGACCCCCTTTCTCCTCTTCTTTTTGTGTTTGTTATGGAGTATTTCACTAGGAGGATGCAACAAGCTAAAGAAAGGAAGTATATCAAGCCCTACGCTATCCACGACATGAAGGTTTTGACGCACTTGATTTTTGCAAATGATGTTTTGATGTTCATTGAAGCCAAACAACAATCTTTGGAAAATCTCAAAAGCATATCGGAGGATTTCAGAAAGCAAATGGGGCTTTGTACTAATGCAAAAAAGACGCATATTTTCTTGTCAAAGAATTGCCATCAGGCGGAAGATAGACTCACACAGGCTATGGGAGTGGAAAGGGGAGATTTTCCAAACAAATATATGGGATTTCCCCTTACAGGCAGAAACCTTCATGTCAAAGACTTCACAGACTGTATTGATAAAGTGAAGGAGATGATTAATAGATGGCCTACACAAAAGACTTCCATGGCGGGATGCAGAACCTTGATTAAAGCTGCTTTAGAAGGCCTTCTTATTTTCTGGGTGCAACAAGGTGAAATTCCCTTATCTGTTCTAGATACAATTGAAATGAAGATTGCTAACTTTCTTTTGGGGAGCGAGAATCATCCTATGAAGTATTCCAGGTTGGCCTTTCCCACAGATGAAGGAGGGCTGAACTTGAAGTCTCCTAGAGATATTGCTAGATGGGGATCCATGAGAAGGATTATTGCTTTTCAAGAAGGCACGTCTACATGGGGAAAGTGGATGAGAGACAAATATCCTAGAGGGCTGGATTTCATTCCAAAAATAAGAGAAGGATACTCAAGATCGATCAATGTAATGAGAGAGCTATGACCACAAATTAAACACTTGTTTGTTGCTAATAATTCTGGAGGATGGCAGCTCATAGACAAGAAGATAAGCATGTGGGAGTTGTCCCATGCCATAGGAGAGAAAGATCCTATGGGAGACCAAATATGGATGGATCGGCATGTGCCAAAATGGAGCATGTGCGTATATAAATTTCTGAACCATATCCTTACCACTTTTGATAGAATTAAGGTCTGGAATTATGATATATCTACCATTTGTTTACTATGTGGGGAGGAGGATGAGAGCCACAACCATCTTGTAGAGGAGTGCAAATTCACCAAGGAGATATGGGAACATTTATGCAAATATTTCAGCCTTTAAATACAACTCACTGCGGACCCGAGAAGGACGCTTGCCAGATGCGGGAAAGATGTGAAGAAAAACCTTCTTTTTGCTGGTTTATGCTACCATATTTGGGAGGAAAGGAATGCTAGAAGACACCAAGGGAAGTCCACGAATGCCACTAGCATTTTTGTAAAAAATTGTAAATGCATTAGTCGTAGACTACATAATAGTTAGATGCATGAGTTGTAATATGAACCTGGGTGTATGGCATTGGGCCTACATGTAATCTTGACCCCCCTAATATTTTTTAGGGGGGAACATCGGAATATATTTACCTGATTCTGATATATACAAACATACATACACACACAGATACATATATATATATGTATGTATATGCCGGCATGAGAATAGCATGGTTGGCGAATTCCGCTGGTCCCCAATAAAGGGACCCAGGTTTGAAACCACACGGAGAAGCATCTCTTAATTTATCACCCTCCCGGACATCCGGCCTCCGCCACGGGTTATGGGAGAGGGGGAGCGAAATCTTTCTCTCTTAATCCCATATATATATGTACATATATGTATATATATGCATATATATGTATATATATGTATATATATATGTATATGTATATATATGTATGTATGTATATGTATATATATATGTATATGTATATATATTTATATATATGTATGTATATATAGAGTCAGGCTAGAATACACTCAAGTGTATTCAGAGCAGAATACACTCAAGTAGTTTTCCATGATGCACTATTTTTTTTCAAAAATTTAATATGTTGATCTTCTTAAACATCTTGTGAATAGATCATATACAAAATTTGAGCCTATTTCGACATTTATAGGTCATGTTACGAAGACCGCAAAAATTATGCATTTCAAATTAGTTTCACGTATCAATTTTGTTTCCCTCAGATGAGTGACTTACGCTCATCTAAATGGGATCAAAATTTATATGTAGCCTAGTTATAGTATGACAGTGAAGATCAATAGTTTACATTTTACAAAAAAATAGTCTTGATATGCAAACACACTTGAGTGTATTCGTGCGATCTGTACCCTCGTGTGTATTCTAGCCTGACTTTTTGTGTGTGTGTATACACACACACACACACACACACACACACACACATATATATATATATATCACTACTACAGAACACACCTTTGGCGTCAGTTGTTTAACCCCTTTTAGCGACGATTCTCAAGCGACGCCTATGTTGGCGCCGCTAAAGGTCGAACTCTTCGGCGTCGGTTTTATAACTGATGCCAAAAGGCTTTGCGCCACCGAAAATGCACCAGCAGGGCACCTATAGGCGTCGGTTAGGTATAGCACGCCGACGCCAAAAGGGTTCGCACCACAAAAAGGGCTCCATCTACGACACTTTCTGCATTAGTTTTCCAATAAAAACCGACGCCATATTTCCAGACGCCACGACCGTGCTTCCCTGCACGACCGTGTTTAGTTGTACTATAGGCGTCGGGTTTATACTAATAACCGACACCATTTCCCGCCACGGCCCTGCTTCCCTGCACGGTCAGGTTGTTTGTCACATTAGGCACCGGTTGTATCTAATAACCGATGATGTAAGCCTTTGATGACGGTGTTTTATAAATAACTGACGCCTATGTTTTAATTTATTTTTTCTTATCAGTTTACAGGCCTGCTGTGGTTGGTCAGTAGGATGAGAACCTATAGTTCAATTTTCTGGACTACAGGTTTATGACATCCATTGATATCAGCCAACAAACATGCCACAAACCTACAAAATCAACAAATATACTTTTCACACAAGTAGATACATTGATACATTCAGACATCAATTCAATTCTCACATTCACACATGTAGAAACATTCAAATACATATATAAACATTCAGATATGTACAAACATTCAGAAATATTCATTTACAAAATATCATTCAACATCACTATCAGCATCCCAATTATATTTTACAGTCCCCACTACTTGAATGGCTCTTGCCCATTCTTCTCTTACTTCATTTAATACTTCCATCGTGTATAGAGCATGTGCATCTTTTAAGTATTTACCTATAGTGTGGTCAGTTTTAAACACCTGCAAAGAGAATGATGTATATATATAAGTAATAATATAAAAATAAGATTGATATATTTCATACTAACTAATGAGACTATATATAATACCTCATGTATGGTATCGATGTCCAATGTGGCATAACAAGTGTAGCACGCACAAGTGCATACAACCAATGCGGTATCGATGTCCAATGCGGCATACAATACATAAAGTGCAGCACACACAAGTGCTTCAGATTCATAGAACAACATGACAGACTAACACATATATAGTGCACAACAACAGCAGCGCCGAATTTACATACAACACTAGCTTAGTACATATATAGTGGGACTAAGGTGACGAGTTAACGTGAGGACAAACAAATTTCACCACGACTTAACATTGAAGAAGTTCTACTAACCTACACTGAGCTAAACAAGTTTATCAGTACTAGCCTAAGTTACAAGTACTGTTCGTTGGGACAATGAAGGTCGTGGAAGCTTAGTGGCCACTAAGCTAGTGTCCTTGAATTCATCTGTTTTTCTTTGGGTAACAAACTCCTCCCAGTCTTTGGGGTCCAAGTAGTTCCATTGTTGTGTGGCTTCCTTCTTCCTATATTTATTTTTCAAAGAGAATACAAACAAAAATTATTAGTGTAGAGTTAGTGAAATACTGATCAATGTCTAGAATTGGAATCAATCAAGAACCTATTCTCAACATCGCAAATGTAGTCTCGGGTGAGATTGGTCCTATAGTTCCTTAGGACCCTCCCACAACATTTAGCATTTGTATTAACTAGAAGATAATGAAACATCAAATCAGAAAATGATATTGATATTAAAAAAGTAAACATTTAGCTTCAATAAAAAAATATAAACATGCATGCCTCTAAAATTGTGATCTTTTATCAATTAACAATCCTTCATTGTGATCTCCGCGCACATATAAGTCATCATTAGCTTCAATATTTTGTGGAGTTGGAAACCCAACTGAGAATGGACTGGAGTCATCATACTTATCATAGTACTCTTCTTCATCTATAGGATCTTCAATGAACTGTCTTTTACCATGAAGAACAACTGACCATTTATCATTTGCAGGATCATCGATATAGAATATTTGTTTCGCCTGTGATGCCAATATGAATGGTTCACCCTTCTCGCCAATCTTTTCAAAGTTCACTAAAGTGAAACCCAATTCATCCACTATAACTCCTTTGGTGTTATCAACCCAATTACATTTAAAGTGTGGAATTCTAAAATCTATGTAGTCAAACTCCCATATGTCTTCAATGATACCATAATATGACATTTTAGCTTCACATGGACTCTTATCCTTTGCACTTGCAAAATACATAGTCGACGCTTGAAGAGTGACCCCATTGTTTTGGACGACACTCTTATCATCTTGGCGCTTTGTGTAATATGTGAACCCATTAATGTCAAACCCTTCATAAGACATAACATTCGGTTTTGGTTTAAAGGCGAGGCATTTGATAGTTTCCACAATATCATTTGGTGTTTGAGATAGTTGATGTAAGACTTTTTCTTCAAACCACTTAGTAAAAGTCTTGTTATGCTCTCTAGCAAGCCACATTGAACTTGCTCGAGGATGTTGTCTCTTGATGAAATTGGTATGTTCCTTGATATAAACACTCACTTCGTCCATGTTGTGTAAAATATACAAGTGACCTTGTTCCAACTGCTCATGGATGATTACTTTCACCCGTGATCCCAAAATTCCTTTGCCCTCCTCAATATTCTTGTCATTAATAGGAGTGTTATTACCACTTAGAAAGTCATTGCAAAAATCCATAACCTCTCTCGCCACATAACCTTCAATAATACTCCCTTCAGGTCGATAATAGTTTCGAACATCACCTTTAAAAATGCTCATGTATCGTTCAAAGGGATACATCCAATGCAAGAAAACTGGTCCCAACATTTTTACTTCCCTAGTTAAGTGGAAAATAAGATGTACCATGATATCAAAGAATGAAGGAGGGAGATACATCTCAAGCTGACATAGGGTAACAACCACTTCTCGTTGCAAATTATTGAGAGTATCAGGGTCAATAACTTTGCTGCATAGACTGTTGAAAAAGAAACAAAGTCTAGTGATTGCAAACCTTACATGTTTCGGCAATATAGATTGAATTGCCATGGGAAATATTTGTTGCATTAGAGTGTGACAATCATGAGATTTAAGACCTATCAACTTCAGATCTTTCATTAATACCAATCTACGGATGTTGGATGAGTAACCCTGTGGCACCTTAACATTTACCAAGCATTCACAAAAAGCTTTCTTCTCCTTTCTAGACAACGTGTAACAAGCGGGAGGTAAGTATGTTCTTTTATTACCCATTTCACGTAATTATGTTAATTTTGACCTTATTCCCATTTCATGTAGGTCCAGTATGGATTTTATCCCATCTTTAGTCTTACCTGGTATATTTAATAGAGTACCAATGACGCTATCACAGACATTTTTCTCAATGTGCATTACATTGATACAATGCCTGACTGTCAAAGAACTCCAATAAGGAAGATCCCAAAATATTGACTTCTTCTTGAATGAAGAATTGTCACTCTGTGTGGCCATACTACATTGTGATTTCTTACCAAATTCATTGACAATGTATTTTACTCATTCATAAACAACATCCCCTGGTATAGGTTTAGGTGCACTCCGTTCATCATTCCATCCATTGAATGCTTCATGCTTCCTACGATACGGATGGAATTTTGAAAGAAACCTTCGATGACCAAGATATACAGTCTTGCCGCCATGTTTTAGTCTTATTGAATCAGTGTTTTCTTCACATATAGGACACACTTTAGCTCCTTTAACACTATATCCAGACAAATTCCCGTATGCTGGAAAGTCATTAATAGTGCAAAACAACATAGTGTGCAAACGAAATGTCTCTCTTCCTGAAGCATCTTAGGTCATCACACCTTCAGCCCAAAGTTTCTTTAAGTCATCAATCAGAGGTTCAAGATAAACATCGATATCATTTCCGGGTTGTTTAGGGCCAGATATCAACAACGACAGCATAACGTACTTATTTTTCATACACAACCAGGGAGGAAGATTGTATATAATAAGAATGACTGGCCAAGTGCTATGTTGGTTGCTCAATGTCCCGTACATATTCATCCCATCTGTACAAAGACCAAGTCTTAGATTCCTATCTTCTTCACCAAATTTGGGGTACAATAGATCAATCTTCTTCCACTGTGGGGAATCAGATGAATGTCGTAGGATCCCATCATTATTTTTCTTAACATCTGCATGCCACCTCAAATTCTTCACATCTTTCAGATTTGCAAACAAGCATTGAAACCATGAT